>CM053613.1:75580976-75601706 GCA_028646535.1 Procyon lotor
AAGAACTTCTTATATTCAGCAGTATAATGGCCTCACTGCTTGTGAGGCCACCAGTTTTTTAAATGCTCTGGGTTTTAATAATTTTAGGGCCCCCTCCACTCTGAAGTACCCCCCCCCTTTGTGTCCGTATAGCGACCCATCCCTGCTTCCACGCAAGCGTTTCAGAAGCCTCCTCCCCTGACAAAGTGACATGTCAGCCCCCGCGCCTACAGGATTTAAAGCCAGGGGAGCTTTAGAAAATACACGTCGGGAGCCCTACTTGTCAGAGACTGTGATTCAGTAGGTCTGGGGCGGGGCCCGGGAGCTCGAGACCTAATAGGCAGCATCAGCCAGCGTGGGGTGCAGCCCGAGGGACCTAGTGAAAAAATCAGGCAACCGTAGACGAAGAACATCCAGTGCCGCTCGCAGCCTGATGGACAGGCGCTCTTCTTTGCAAACATCACTGTTAACAAAAATTCAGTTTCACTGTCTGGTTCATCAAAGCTTTGGGGCCTGAAATGTCTGGATAGAGGGGATTGTCTTGACACCGGGTTTGTACCTGTGCCTTAATTTCTTTCCTTTATTATACAGCTATGAGCACACTGGCAGAATCCCTTCTCTCTCTCTCTCTCTCTCTTTCAGCTCCGTTGGCAAGGAGAATGCCAACCTCCTTCTCTTCTTAGCTGTCATTGTAATCAAAGGGCCTGACTCACTCTGAGATAGTCTGGGAAGACAATAGTCAGAGGCTTCATCAGTCCCGTGGGTAAAGCCCAGGAGGACCAGCCAGCCCCTCCCCCTCAATTCGAAGGACACGATGGGGTTTCACCAACTACACTCAGAACCGAGGCCCCAAATCAAGGGTGGTAGGAAAAGATTTCCTTAGAACGGACCTAGAAATGAGAAGAATGATGAGGCTGAAAGAAAGAGCTGCGAAGCGTAACTGACCCCAAGTCCCTCCTTGTTGCTTGGATCCCCCTCTGCAACTTCCCATCAAGGCAGCTAGGCCATTCTGGAGCCCCTCTGGGCGCTCTACCCCCTCGAGGCTGACTTTGGTTAGGGGGGAGAGAGAAGATGGGTCTTAGAAGGAGCCTCCTTAAGTCACTTCTGCTTCTGGGTTAAATAGGAAAGTGCAGTTCCTCCTCCAGGATCACCTCTGTGACTTGACGAGCATGGAGGAGAGGACTGGAAAACCCAAGTTGGGAAGAAAAGGAAAAAAGCCCCGTAAAACTGATGGCTTCTTAGATTCAGTGCTGTTGTATGTGCGGTACCGACCAAGGTAAAGTTGAGTCCTTTCCTGCAGTCTTAACACCCCTGGGAGGTAAGGGCAATTCTCATCTCCTTGTTCATCTTCTAGATGAACAAACAGGGGCGCAGAGAGGTAATGTAACTTGGCCAAGGTCCCACAGCTTTTGAGTGGGAGAGTTAGGCACTGAACCCAAGACTCCAGGAACAACGCTCAAATTCTGGATGACGCTGTCCTCACACCTAATGTTAGTACTTACTTCCCTGCTCTGAGCAGCCTTGGCTGTGGCAGCTGAGAGTTTAACCTCAGACCTGGTTCCCCGGGCGCCCTCCTCGCTACTGACCTGAAATGGGTCAGCGGTGCTTCTCACCCAGACTTTTCGCCCACTTTTACAGCCTGACTTTTAAAACGGTGGTCCGGGCGCCGCGTATCACCAAACCCTCGTAGACCTCCCTGTATTCACGTGCGGTAGGCTTCACTTGTTTTTATAGGGAGGACATGGTGACTTTGGAAATGTTTAGGGACCGTGAGGCAGCTCTGACCTCCCGATGGTGCCAACAAATGCTCCTTCTGGGAGGGGGGGAGGCTGGAAGGAATGGCGGGACAGGGGATCACTCAGGAAGATGTTGTTTCCCATCTCTGGGCTTGTGGTTTGCCTGCTTGCCACTAACTGGGGTAGAGAGTCATCTTTTCTTTTCTCCCTCCGGGCAAAACATTCGTTGAAATTGTTCCTCTCTGCTTCTCTTTGATGGTGGTAACAACCGCGTCCGACACAGTGCTCCCCACTCCCGGCTCGCAGCCACGGTGGCACATGGTGAGAGGGAGGAGAGAGGAGCCAGTGTGCGCATCCTGGTGCGATGCCCGAGTACACTGGGGAAGGGCTGGCTTCGAGCTGCTCCAATGGAGAGAGAGAAGGTGCCCCTCGTCCCTCTTTTACCTGTCCAGACAAAGTTGGCCATCCGACAGGGCCACTCGGAACGTGGGACCAGTTTGGGGGCAAAATGGGAGGGATGGGTGGACAGTTATCCCTCTGAAGAAGACAACGGGCCACCCTGTGTCTTGTCATGTCAAGGTTCTGGCAGTTGCCCATTTCCTTAGACGGTCTCTCTCATCTAGGCATTCATGTGCCCAGTCCAGGGACTTGCTCAGGGTCACCCAACAAGCGAGGGGGCAGGTAGGTCTCCTGCCTCTCAAACCCTATCTGGCTGGCATGATGGGAACTTGCCCTGCTGTTCTGGGGAGTCTGACCACTCTTGAGCAACGACCCAGGACGAAGGGTACAGAAGCCCAAAGTCTCAGCCCTGGGATGGTCCCTCTATGTAGTGTGTGATCAGGAACTGAGACAGTTTCATCAAGTGGGGCAGGCAGAGAGCAGGAGAGTGGGTCCGTCCATCATTTCCCTCCTGCCCCAAGTCAGCCCTTTCCTGAATGCCCTGAACCAGAGCTTTCTTCCCCCCACGAATGCCTTTCCCGTTACTGCCGCCCCGTGGATCCCGGCTCACGTCTGTTTCCCTACCCCCTCCTCCCGGGCTGCCGGGTTCTCCCCCAGAGCGGCGGGCGAAGACCTCGAGTCTACTCACCCGTGAAATATCCAGGTGCTGCACTCATCAGCCTTGGTGATGTAATTCTCGGGCAGGAGGCCGGAGCAGCCGGTGGTTAGGGACGTGCCGTAGATCCAACCCTCGCTGGTGCTGGTCTGCTCCATCGGAGACATGAAGATGAAGTCGCCGGGGGTCAGCTCGAGCTCGTCGTCATTTTGTGGGGTGTAGGGGTAGATCACCTGTAAGGTCTGAAAGAGGCAGAGAGGGAGGCCCCCGTGTGATTTCTGCTTTAATGGCACACACATCCAGATGTTGGTATTTATAGGCGCCCCCGGAGCACAGTTGGACTCAGATCAGAAAACATGTCTTTTTTTTTCCCCCACGTGTGCCTGGTGCTACTGGATGGCTTCAGCCTTCCCTTCGGGCGTGTTTGTCTTCCTGTCGGGATTCAGATACAGTTTTTAGGCACTGATCTTCAAGCTCTAGGAAGCTGCTTGCACCAACGGGGTTGGACTTAGTTTCCCCTTCTCTATCCGCAGGGGGAGGCAGCGTAATAGACACTTGAAACCCTGCCTTCCATAATGGGGTTACAGATGGTCTCTTGGAGGAAGGCTTTGGGACCGAGGCATTTCCCTTTAAGCCCCCGAGTTACACATCAACAAGACAGTCTCTGCCTTCAAGGAGCTTTCGGCAAACCTGCATTCATCACAAAGACCTTGAAAGAAAAATAGCTTTCACAGCCATCGGTGTGTACGTCTGGGTACCCAGCTCTCACCAGCGAACAGATGGAGACCGTGTGTTTCTTCTCTGGGCTCAGAAAGAGCCTTCAGAGCCAACCATAGGCCATGTGGCTTGGCTGACTTATCTGATTTTTTGCCTCCTTTCCCGGTATATATAAATGGCATCGGCAGGGAGATACTTTGGAAAAAAATTTTCCTACTTTTTCATTAACAGCAAGGCCCCTCAGTAGTAAGGACAACATTTCCTATCCTATTTATTTCACGGGGGACACAAAGATGGAAATACTTTCACAGCCTTTCTTGCACTCCCAAAGTCCATCAGTGGTAGGGCTAACTTTTCTCATCTGTAAAATAATGCTTGGACTGTAAAAGTTACTGAGACAATCTAAGAAACCTCTTTAGGACAAAACCTGTACCCAGAAGGCACATAATTATGTCTCACTGCCAACCCCCCCACCCCCCGGATGCCTGATTTTCCTTCTAGCCCGACCCCTGGACTGTATCCTTGTGAGCTAACCAGCTCACCCATGTCTGTCAAGGAAACCCATCAGAACATGCTATAAAGAATTTCCTTGTGGAATTCTCTAAGGAAAGGCATTGGCAAAAAGATGACTTTTTTCCCCCCCCTTAGAGAATGGACGTGAAAACACACAGACCTCAATTGTACCAGTGGACTGTGATTTTCCTTTCGCTCAGGGCACCTGTTTCTTTCTGGACGCTCCAGATCTTTGCCCCTGTCCGCCTCCCACTCCTTTCCCTGTCCACATTCGTGCACAAACCGCCCTTCCAAACTAGCCAGGGGGGTTTTCTGCTGGGCTGCAACAGCTTAAAAAACAAAACAAAACGGAACAACGTTCTAAGCTAGGTATGTGGTGATACAGCGAAAGGAACACTCCTTTTCCGGGAACGGGGTGGAGAGAGGGACTAAACCATGGGGGAACAAGTCAAAACTCATGTCTCTTAGATACCCGAGCATAGCATAGTTTCAACTAATTATGCCTTTGGCCCAGACGTGTCTTTGAGAAGGAAAGTGACTTCAGATGAGAACTCATTCCTCCTCTTGCTTGGGGCGGGGGGAGTGAGTATTCTATCTCCAGGTTACCTCCCGGGAAACCGAGGCACAGGGGAGAGGGTACTTAGACCACGAGGAGCTTTGATTCACAAAATAAGACATTGCAGCAAATCTAAAATTATAACCAGTGTGGCCCATTCTGCTCACCCAAACCCCAATCAAAAAGTCCGCTTACGTTCGAGAGCTAGACGGCGTGCCTTGTTTTGCACTGCATCATGCTTACTCTTTTATGCTTAATATTTACCTGTAAGAACTGTTGAGTCTATCTCAAGGATATTTTTTTCTCCCCTCGGACGGGGCAGCTGCAGCTCTATGTGATTGTAGGAACCTAACCTCACTGCCTTCGATGCTCCTTGTAACCACAGAAATTTTCTCGTACCCACGCTGTGCTATCTTTCAGGACCTTTCCATTACCTTCTTAAGGAGTCCACACAACAGCCGCAGTCTAGCAAAATACTATCACCGTTGTACACGTGAGACAACCAAGGACGCGAGCGTTCTAGAAGCGACAGAGGGGACCCTGACGACCGCCGAAGGGGGGGAGCCAGGCTCCGGAGCTGTGTGCGCTGTGTGTATTGCTGCCCTGCCTCAGATTTCTGTCACTTGGCCTGGAGACCCAGCGTGGCCCCAATGCAATCACTAACACAGAAGACTTCAGAAGTACAACTAGGCATTTGCGAGTCCAAATCAAAGCGGGAGCCAGCAGAGGGATGAGCCTCAGATGCTTTCCTACGCCTGGCTTGCTGAGTGCCCTTGTCTGGACCACTCTCCTCCTCTGGACATCTGTTGCCTCCCGGGCACCATCAATCAAACCTGCCTCCTGGGGACAGAAGGCGGCAGGCGGGAAAGGGTGTTTCTAAGCAGGGGGGGCCCAGGTAAAGCCAAATGACCTCCGAGAGCGAGCTGTATCAGCAGGAACAGTAATAAATGAGCTTTTACAAATAAGAGATAAAAGAGGCCAAGTTATTTTTAGAAAATACTTCGCGTGGGTGCTTGCTGCCTCTTTCGCTCAGTGCCAATTGAGCAGAATGTGGGTCAGGCAGAAAAGCAATTACCCTTCGAGTTAACTGGAGGGCAGTGTTGATTAGAAGCTATTCCTTGTAAAATTCCATTGCCACCTTCCTTCTCCTGGAAAGGTGACTTCTCTCAGTCCATCTGCATGCAACCCCTGACTTCTTTCTCCTTTGTCCTTGTAAGGAGCCCAGTCAGCCACAGCCCCCTGTTCTATTTAGGGCTCATCCCGAGCAATTTCAGGAGCTGTCAGAATTCTTACGTAAGATCAAGCCCAGTCTCCTTTCCACCAAATGACGTGGAAGGAGGACACGACCTTCCCGTCAGCAGCATCGGAAAAGCTGCCTGTCCCTGACTCTCACAGGCCCTGTGCCCAGGCCCTCACCTTTGGTTCTTTGGGCGGCATTTCTCAACACTTCCAAAACAGTGATGAGCAAAGCTGGTCTAGACCCTGAGATCCCAACTGTGGTTCATATTAAAAAAAAGTCTAACAGGTTAAAAAAAGCTAGGTAAACTGACAAAAATACTATGGTTGTTTTTTGTTTGTTTAAGAGGGGTTGCTTGTCTTTATCGGTTGGGATCCCTGGGTTCTGGCTTCAGGTCTGGTCCAAAATTGCTAGTTATCTTTGGACCTCCACCTCTCCTTCAGGAACATAAAGGGTAATATTACTCTTCAGAGTGGCATGGGCTTGTCCTGGAGACCAATATCCGTTCCTTCAAAGAAGGATGCTAGGGTTATGCCAACCTTTCCACATGCACTGGGAGTCGGGGTCCCATTGCTGCCTCCCAGGGGATATACACCGACTATCACAACATGTCATCTGTTTTTATGTGTGTCTGTCCTCCCCACCCCCCCACCAATGGACTCAAACTCCTTGAGTACAAGACCATGTTTTAAAAGTCTAGTATGTTCCATGGTACCTTATATGCCACTGATACTTAACAAATGTCTATTAATTATGTGTTCAGTTTTGTTCTGTTTTGTTTTTTGGTATTTCTGTATTCTCCTTACCTAAGATCTGAGGTCTTTTATGAACACCATGAATTCACAGAATTAAAATGTTTCCAACATACTTTTCTCTCCTCCCATTTCATTTCTGTATCAGCCCAGGAAGGTTGGCGGGGCAGAGAGAATGATGGGGACAGTACACAGAGGAGTCACTTGGGACCCAGGGAGGAGGGGTGCAAGCTCCAGGCTTCCCAGGGAGTCAGGCAGAGCCCGGAGAAAACTGTGGGCCAATCGACTCCCGGGCTGCTGCTCACCTCACTGCCTTCCTTTGGTCCCATCCCCTTGCAGCGGTGGGCTGCAAGTGCTCCCATTCCCACGGCACCCCTGCTCTTCTGGGAGGGTCGGGAGCCCCAGGGAGACCTTACCTCATGGTTCGCGAACCGGATATCTCGAGAGAATATGGTGGCCACCCAGTCGCAGCCTAGTTTGACATCGATGTTCTGGGCTAGTTTCTCCAGGGTGGGTAAGTGGCTCGCTTGGAAGTGGTAAGCCAGGGTGACGTGCAGCTGCTTCTTATGAGGTTCCACACGGACTTCTGGAGAAAGGAAGGGAAACAGTTATTAGCATGTGTTCATCGCAGCAAGGCAGAGAGTTGCCGTCGTCAGTTCTGCCTCCCAAGTGACAGAGGAAGGAGTTCCCCCGGCCAGAAGAAACCCATTTCCCTCCTTCATAGCGGCAGAATGAGGGGAGAGGAGAGTGTAAAAGACCTCAAATCAACCTAAATCCGAGAGGCTAAGAGCCACCCAATCTGTGGATCAGCTGAGGTCACCATGTGGTCGGCTTTTCCTAATAAGGCACGGGTTATCACCAGCCCACCATTCCGGTGAGGAAACCGAGACCTAATGAGGAAACCGAGACCTAAAAGTCTGAGCTGATTTATGTAGAAGTAGAGATTTTGTCCTTACTGGGCACCAGAGCCATATTGCCTTCATGTTGAAATCAAGTCTCTTGGCTTCTGGGCGACTGTGATGGAGGAACCAGAAATAGAGGGGAAAAAAAGATGGAATATTTTCCAAGTTTAAAACAGGATTTTCCAGCAGCATTTGGGCAGAATAATTCTTTGCTGTGGGGGCTGTCCTGTGCCCTGGGGGGTCTTTAGCCGCATCCCTGGCCCCTACCCACTAGATTCTGGCGGCATCCCCTGCATTGTGGCAAGCAAAAAGGACTCCCAACACTGCCACATGCGCTGGGGGGATCAAATTTCCCTGGCTGAAAACCACTGGCTTAAAGTATCCAGACTGTTATTCTAAGACCCCATGAGTAATAAAGCAAACCAACCTACCTACCCCAGGCACTGGATTTTATGTCTCTTTCGTACATCTCTGCATGGGGGGATCTATCAACTGTCTAAGCTGGAACACTGCAGAAGATTCAACCAGGGAGGATGCAGGCAATTTGAGAAATTAAGGGGCTTGCTCACGTCTCACAGAGACAGAAGTAGCGGCTGGATCTCTACAGTGGATTTCTCTGGTGTAAGCCCCATGAGGCAAGGGCTTTCCGGGTCCGGTTCACAATGTATCCCCAGTGCTCGGCACGTTAGAGGTTTTAGTATTTGTTAGATGATTGAATACTCCTGCACGGAGCTCCTTAAACCACCCAGGATGAAGGACACTAAATCTACTTGCTAAAGGAATCTGGATCTGCCAAAAATGCTAGAATACTGAGGCTTAAGTTCTAGGGCCAAGAGGGGATGGCTGGCTCTGCACACGAGGAGGTAAGGAGCTGGACCAGCTCCACAGGGCAGGGCTGCGCAGTTCTCCCAGTCACCACCAGGGGGCCGCACAGGGGCAGGGAACCTAAAGGCCAGGTTCTAGAGAGTGGCGTCAGACCTTGGACAGGAGCCGGCCCACCCCCTCCCTACAAGGAAAGGGAGCAAGGGCCTCCTATCCCTGGCTCCTTGTGTGCCTTCCGAATCTTGGCCCCAGCCCTGGCCGAGACCTGCTTTCTGCATTTGTGAAGGATTTGGGTTTTGTGGCTACAATACCAGTTTTGGGTCTTGTGGGAGTTTTGGTGGTTTTGATAATAGCTACTGTGGGATGAAAAAGAGCCATTTCCCTGAGTTAGAGGGATAGGAACAGGAAATAATTTGCCTCTCTATTATGTTATTCCTCTGAAATATTAAGCTGTGAGCTGGCGGGCTCCAGGGACAGCAGAAAGCAGGGTCTGGTCCCTGGGAAGAAGGTGTGCCTGGGGAGGGGCTCTGAGGAGATCCCGGCTCCCTAAGTAGAAGAGGTACCTCTGGGGGTGGGGCAGGGGGTGGGCCCTGGCCGGCTCTGGGCCTCCTCCAGCTTTGCACTGGATGCCCAGATCTCAGATTCAGCTGTACCTCCCACACCCAGCTTGCCCTCCACACAGTCTCTGCACACACCCTACCCCTTCTTCCCTTCCCGCCTTCACAGATACAGAGCGGTCCCCTAAAATACCCGGGATCGTGATTTCTCTCTCCAGGGGGCCAACAGAACCACCCCTCCGTCCGACTGTCCGTCTATCCCACGGACAAGGTAAGGCTCTCCCTGACCTAAGTGAGCTCGTCTGTAGGCAGACAGGGGAGTTTAGGCAACTTCTCCCATTTGTCCCCTCTCCGTGCCTCCTGCCTCTACATCCCGAGTCTCTCTCTACGCCAATTCCTCTGACGGGAAATCTCAGCTGGCGGGAACTAAGACCTGCCATGGAAAGAGCAAGAAACATCTTGAAGGAGTGACATTTTTGGGCAGGCTGTTGAGGCTTTAGGGACCCATCTCATGGGTTTCCGCGAGTTGTGGACGTTGGCTCAGTCGATTTATTATTTGGTCCTAGGTGGTTCCCCTCAGCTCTCTGTGCTGTCCCACCCCCCGAGCACAGTCCTGGGTCCTCACAGCATGAGCCAAGAGACCCAGGCAGATGCCTGCATGGCGGGGAGTTTGTGCGGGAAGGAAGGTTCCTTAACTCTGACCGGTGTAGCTACAAAGCTGGCATTTACGGTTCAGTGTGTCACAGCCATTTGTGTGCCTTCTGTTTGGGTGTCGGGGCAGGCCCTGGGCATTCTCTCAGGAGGCTTAGCAGAATAGTAGCTGCTGTTTTAAAAAGGGGGCAAAGAGGCGAAGGCTGCTGCAGGAAAGGCTTCCTGCTCACGTTCTGCGCATTCCTGCAGGACCCCGAGGCGCCCGGCCCCAGCCCGCGCCCCCATACCTTCTTTTCCCTTTCCTTCCCAGTTTTTGGATTCACAGGACCCAGGGCTGTTAGCTCACCGGTTTTGGACGCAGCCTCTGCGGCAAAGTCAGCGGCAAACTTCTTGAGGACCTCCGCGCTGTCCTCCTTCACGAAGAGGCCGATGAAGTTGGAGGAGGTATAGAGCTCCAGGGGCAGCGGGGCCGAGAACTTGCATTTCCAGCGGCTGACCGTGGTCTGCAGGGCTTCCCCCAGGGCGTCCACCTTGCTGTCCTCACACTGGCGGGGGAAGACAAGATGCTTCATTCAGAGGGGAGACAGAGGTCTACTGCCACGGAGCTCGTGGTCTCCTCCGCCAGGAGCCGGAGGCATCCTGGCCATGCTCAGGGGTGCAGCAGGGCGGGGGGGGGGGGCGGGGGGGACAGAAGACTTGGTCCATTGTGTAATTTCCCAGTAAGATCATCCAGCAGAAGGGGAGAAGGGGGGAACGCGCCCGGAGAGAGCACAGCATCCCGGGGTAAAGGGTGTGCCTTCCACTGCCTGCCATCACCTGTGACATTTCTATCCGTCTTAGACGATCGGAAGTTGACTTGACTACCAGTCCCATGATAGCTGGGAAGAATGGGGCTCAGAGAGCTGGGACGTCATCCTCCCACCGTCTCTGGAGCACTGGGTGGGTGGGGCGGGGGATGGGGGGAGAAGGTCTCTAAAACTCTGAATGCTTTTGAGCAAGATCCCGGGATGACTAAAAGGAAGCGGTAATCATTTTAATTTTCAGAGTGAACGGTAAGAAAGAAGGTGTTGGGCACACATTTTTTACCTTACAGAGACAGAGAAAAGCTGAGGAAAAAAAAAACCTCAAAGTAATTTTTTGAAAATGTTGTCTTAACGTGCTTCCATTCCACCTCCTCTTGGATATACCCAGATCAATCAGTTCTGCTCCTTCTCCACAGCAAACCAAAGTAGATGAAATGGATTTGTATTTATTATGGTGACGGGGATTTAATTTAGTCATTAAGCCCTGCGATAGCTAGGGCGATGGATTAGCTGACCAGGGCAGGTCACAGGTATTTTTTTTTTAAGATTTTATTTATTTATTTGACAGAGCAAGAGAGAGAGAGAGAGAGAGAGCGCGCACGCACAAGTAGGCAGAGCAGCAGGCAGAGGGAGAGGGAGAAGCAGGCTCCCCGCTGAGCAGGGAGCCCGATGCAGGGCTCGATCCCAGGACCCCGGGCTCGTGACCGAGGTCACAGGTGTCTTCGCTGTCTCTGGAAAGATCCGATGACACAGACCCGTGGACGGTGTCTGCCCCTGAGGCTAGCCTCACCTCCGCCTGTCTCTAGACTCCATTTGTCATTCCCGGCTCCCTCATTGCTACTCTTGCAGTGGACAGGGGTGGACACCGGATTCGTTTCATGGCTGCGGCTGCCCATCCGAGTCCCGACTCAGTGGGTCAGGCTTGCCCCCGGAGCCCCTGGAGTCCAGCGGTCGTCACGATGGCTCATCAGACCTGTGGTGCTCCTGGGCCTCAGCAGGTGTTAGGAAGAGGAGCGAGGGAAAGGAGCCACAGACCTTACTCATTCTGTGCAATCCAAGCCTAGGAGCCCGTGACTTCCCACCAGCTGCCTGGAAGGCTTCTGACTCTGACTCCAGGTCGCAAGGTGCTGGGCGGTGGGGGGCGAGAAGGCAGCCGAGCTCCCCAGGGCGGGGGCTGGTTGGGGAGTGGGGCTTCTGTGGCTCACCATGAAGAACTGGCAGAGGGTGATGTGCGGGAAGATGTTGTGCGCCTTGTTCTTCCCGCAGATCTGCTTCGACTGTTGCCAAAAGTCGGAGAGCTTCTGTGCTAAGGGGCCGGTGGGTCGGAGGTAGAGGACATACTCCCGGGGCAGGGGGTCATCCAGGAAGGGGTCGCCGACGTGAGAGAACAGCCTGCCAGAGAGAGAGGAGGGAGCCGAGCAGGCCTCGCTTGAGAAGAGGGGAAGGGAAGGAGGACCCGAAAGAGTCAGATCCACCCTCCGCGTGCTCCATACCCCAGACACTGCCAAGGGATGGGTTTTCATTTCTGTGCTGTAAAAATCCATCCCTCAGAGTTCACACTGCACGACCAACTCTCAGATGTCTTACTGCCTCCAGATCCCACAACTCCCTCAAAAATCCCAAAGGCACTCCAGATAAACTCCGAATCCCTTCCCAGCCCACTAGGGCCGTTCCGACCCTTCCGTTCAGCCTCCCATTAAACCCACACGCCTCCAAACATACGGGACGTGTCAGGAGCACAGCCTGCGGGGTCTGCCCTGGCTCCTGATGTCCTACCTACAAGGCAGGTAAGATTTTTTTTTGAAATTGATTTACAATTTCATCCACATTCCCTAAATTACATTACAGCCACATTCCCTAAAGTGTATCTTTAAGTGACTAACAAGGGCAGATCCTGTGATAAGGGCTCTGTCTTGGACATGCTGTGAATTTCTTTAAACAGCTTTAAAGGAGAAGCACATCCTGGGGCCTGGACCCAGGCAGCGACTGGCTGGAGCATGGGCTGGTCACGTGGTCTTTTGGCCCCTCCCACCACCCCTCCCCCCCCAGTCCATTTAGAGAAAGGCTGCATATCCCGGCTCATCCACATACGCTCAGAGTTAATTATATGCTATTTTCTTGATTTATTTATTTCATACCAACCAGTCACATGCTGCCTGGACACTTCTTCCTCCTGTGGATGCCAAGGCTTTTTGTCTAGAAGAAAAAAAATCAAATTTCTATTGTTAGTATTTTTAGCCTCCTATTAGCTTTTCTCACTGTTGCAGCACGAGTGTGAAGTAGGAGACATCACAGCCTCCTCGGCGGGGTGGGGGAGACACCTGCAGCAGGATCCCCCCTCCCCCACCAAGGGTCATAGCAAGGCATATGGAAATGAGGACGTGTAATTAATTTCCATGTAATTAGCACTGGATTTGCATGCAGCCTGACAGCCGTGCAATCTATTTTAAGCGGTTTCCACATTAGAATTTTATTTTTGTTTCCCTAAAGGTTGTCATGTCTCGGGTCTGTCCTCTTTCCTTTTCACCCACTCCTACTGACCCAGATCCTCTGCTGAGCAGGGTTTTTGCTTGCAGCCCCTTGGCAAGGCATGTTAGAAAGTGGGGGTAAGGCCCACAAGGACCTTAACTTTGGTTCCATTCAGCGACTCCTCCCACCCACCGCTAACCGCCACCATCCCCAGCCTTAGGCTCGATCACCAGCTCCCCAGGCTTTTACACTGCTCTGGGGCCAGTGCCCGCCATCACCTCCCCACTGCTGGAGAAGCAGGTCAAAGCCCCGTTGCTGGAGGGGCAGGGTCCCAGGCGGGCGACGTCAGCGGGGACCTTGAGCACACGCCTACGAGGACAGTGTCTGAACTCAGAGGTGTCGGAGAGCCAGAGAGCTCTGGGTTCGTAGCCAGCTTTGCTAGTCATCCGCCGGTTCTGCCTTCACACGTACGTTTGCTCACGGAACACGTACTGAGCTGTGCTGTGCTAGGCTCTAGGTGTACCGTGAAAAACGAGACTTATGGGGTCACGGCCCCCCTGGAGTGTTTGGCCGACCCGGCATGAGAGCATGGATGGTCCAGATAATGAATTACATGGGCTGTGAGTGCGATGAAGGGAAAGCCCAGGCAGCCCTAAGGACATAGGACAGGGACATCGAGCTTGGGTTGAGGGGTCAGGGAGCGCTTCACTGAGGAAGCTACATTTTGAGTAGATCTGAAGAGTGCAGACTCCTCCGGGCAGGGCTGGGTGGAGGGGTTGTGGTGGGAGCAGATAGTATGTCTCCTCCATAGTAAGGGGTGTCCGTAAGGAGCCTCAAACTCTTGCCAGATGCCGTGGAGGTGATCAATAAATGACCACCCCATCCCTTATATCCCACAGACTCAGCTTCCTTGGAAGAGGGAGGAGGGGGGAGGGAATTCTAGTTTTAGGTGACACACTCTGAGCACCCTTTCTTCAAGTGGCTGCTGCACCAGCCCCCCCCCCCCCCCCCCCCCCCCCCCCCCCCCCCCCCCCCCCCCCCCCCCCCCCCCCCCCCCCCCGTCCATCTCCCGGGCCCTCTATGGAGCAACCAGGGGGCTGGTGTGCGGAATCTCGGGGGTCCGATCGGCAGGAACCTCAGGTCATCTGTGAGCCCGGCTTCTGCACTGTACACAGGGAGAGCTCAGGGGAAGGAAGTAACGTGCTCTGAGCAGCCTGGCCATGGCAATGGCTCTGGTACTCTGCTCCACCGCTCAACGATCAGCTAAATTCCTTTTCCTCCATGAAAATCGGAGCGCAAACACCAAATGATCAGGATGAAGCAATCTACACAGGATTACAGAGCAAGGAGAACAGCGTTACAGAAGCTAGATGATGTTACGGAGAAGCGAGACAGACCCCTCGGAACCCCTTTGGAACAAAAGCTGGTGCAGAAAAGGCTGGAAACACAGGGACCGCTCCCCCCAACTCATCCCACACCAGGATAAGATGTTTAATTGCGGCCACATTACCAGTCCTGTTTCCTTTACCACTTATGAGACAGAGGCACACATCTTATGCTCTTTTTGGATCCAGAAGCCACATACTCACAAAAGAACGCAAATCACAGGTCTTTAGGCTAGAGTCTCTGAGGAATTAAAAGACCCATTGTTTCAAAAACCGGGAACAGAAAAATTCATTTGTAATACAATGTGCTATTTATATAAAGGATCCAATTTCTTTTTTTTTCCCCCCTAGGCCCTTCCCCCAGTGAAATATATCTGACTGGAATTTAATTCATTTTTCTTGAAGCACTAGGAGTATCCTCTGGAAATAAAGATCTAATTAAGTTATGGTCCCCGTAACTCAAAAGACAGGTTCTGGAGAGGGTTCAAAGATATAATTGAGAAAGATAATGAAAGGTTTGGGTTGATAAGACTCTGATGAAAGATTAAGAAAACCCAAATTCTTCTTTCTGAAGAAGACAAGTCTGAGAACGTGTCGGTTTTATGGAAGGTTCTCGTCTGCAGTGGACCTTCTTGAGTGAGGGTCAGCCAAAGTAAAATCAGCTTTGGCTATAGCACCAAGGTCTCAAGTCAGACACCAGAAAGAACTTTCTCACAGAAAGGTGCTATAAAAGTGTGTGTGCATGTGTGTGTGTGTGTGTGTGTTTCCTTCTGGGGAAGAAGAAAGTTCCTGGGAAGCCATTACCGATCTGGAACACAGAGGTATGTGCTTCTCCCGGCAGGACGGTCGTAGGACTCCAACCCCCCACTTCCCCAGGGTCACAAACCACAGGCAGAGCTCTGCTCCTTCACGCACTGCCAGGCTGACGATGGTTTGGGTTGAGTTTGTTCCCAGAACGCTGCCCACAGAACAGACTGAGCATGGGCAGTGGCAGAACGCTTCTCCCCCCTCTACCCCGCTGAAGAAAGACCGTTGCCATAGAGATCCCACCTCCACGGCCCATCGGTGGGACCGATGCCAAGAACAGCAGGGTGTGTGGGGTGCACCCCAAACACCAGGCTGAGCCTGAGCAGCTGCTACCGTTAGAGTGACTCAGAAGTTGGCCGAGAGTCGGAGACCTTGAGCAAATAAAGGCAGAGTATCCCTTTAAAACCGAAGGCGAGGGGTCCAGCCATTGGACTGAAGCAGCCGATTATTCAGATGGGACCGTCCTGGTTGGAACCACCGGAGCCGTGAACTACTGCAGCTGTTACCAGGGAAGGCACTTTTGACCTCCCTGACCCTGTTCCTGACCTTCCCAATCGTGTCTAGGGTTCATTCTTAGCAGGGGGTGGGGGGGAAAAATAATGCAAAATCGGATGTCTTGCTAATGGTGGGGAAGATGCCCCACGGAGAGGAAAGCAGTAGCCCATTGAAAAATCCAGCCAAGCGGCTGGAAGGACAGTAGCCCAGATGGGAGGATCCAGCAGCACCTTGCTTCACTCTGGCTGAGCTCCTTCCCCACTGTCTGCTCTTAGCTCTGCTGAATTTTAGGTTCCAGGTGGGTCTGGCCCCAGGGCCGTGGCTCTGCCCCATCACCAGGGTCACAGAGATGCCCTCGAGCCCTAAAGAGGGCTGGAAAGGAAAAAAATCCCTTTCCGGTTTGCCTAAGACAAAGTGGCCTCCTTTCCTCCCTCCTTTGCTTCCTCCCTGGGAACTCTTACCAGGAAACCAAATGAAAACCAAAAAACACAACCAAGAGTTTAGATCAGAGAGCTACACTCAATCAAGTTTGACTGGTGGGTGGCCTTTTGGAGACCATCACCTCTGGGTCCCGTGCTCGGGTTCGGTCCCACGTCTGAGTCCAGCAAGATTCCTGCTCCCTCCCAGATTCACAGGTTTTGAGCTTGAACCGGGATGTCCTGTTTAATTGTCCCCCAGGCTAGTTTCCTCTGCAACCACCCTGGTTCTCTGGGGTGCCACTGTGCCCTCTGACCCCCTGGGCGATTCAGTTCCTCTCCGCCAAACACCAGCTGTATATCAGGCACTGTATTAGCACTGGGCACACAAAGAAGAGGAAAGGGGGGTTTCTGGGGCTGAAGTTCTTAAGTTGTGCACCAAGCAACCCTAGGTCAGGACCCCGAAGCAAACTGCAAGAGGTGCCACGGGGCATTTTAAACATTTGAGGGAAACACAGCGATCCTTATCAGGTCTTGGACGTCCCATAAGCTACTAGCTTGAGGGAGTTAGTTTCACTATTAGATTGTGTTGCATTCCTCTAGTTGTCATTTCTTTGTGAAGCTGGAATTTTGCTAACTGCTACAATAAAAAGTACCCAGGGAAAACCAGCGTGGAACAGGAGAGAAGAGTAGCAGCGTCCAACCTGATTCCAGGGTTTCAAGATTTGTGCAGTGCCCAACAGACACACACATCCCATTAACAAGTAGTTGTGGTCATTTCATTCATAAGAAAAAATAACATACTTTTCTCTCCATTTTGTGTATTTTTCACATGGTTCTTAGGCTGTTAGGGGGTAGATAACTCGTTCAGTTGTTTGGATCTAACTGCTAAATAAACAGAACTGTTAGGTATTTACGTTGGCCTACATGCTCAAAGTAAAAATCACTGAGATGCGGGAATCTGTCCTAGAAGAAACATTGGTTAGGATCATAAAGTGCTGTAAGAACTGGGTAGAGAAAAAAAAAAAGGGCATTGGAAGTAGAGCGGACAGCAGCAGCTAAGATGTGAAGACAGGGAACACAGGGAAATTAGTTCGGTGACACTGGAGCAAAAATGGTAGGCCTGGAAGAAGGTTGGAGAAGCTGGAAAGGCAGGCAGGGGACAGCTCGCTCACAAGCATCTGTGCCATCTGAAAGAGCCTGGACCCAATCACAGTACACGTTGGGGAATGACGGAGAGGGCAGTGAAGGTGGAGAGGCCTGATCAGATTTGCATGTGATGCGTGGCCCAAAGGGAGATGCAGGTGTATGCCAGAGGCTGTGTGGAAGGCCTTGGCAAAAGATCAGAAGGGGGACGTTGAGAGGTTGAACCAGAATGATATTGGGAATGTTGGGAAAGTGTTTAGATGACTGATTGAACAGAGCTTGGACACTGGTGAGGGATGGTAGCCTGAAAGTGCAGATGAGTGAGAATACAGTACAGACAAGCCTGGACTGGGGTTGGAATCCACTGGAATAATGGACATCAACGATTTCCATTATTGTTCTATGCTGATAGCTAGACCAAATACCATTGCCAGATGCCGGGTCCAGTTGTAGGAACCAGGCTCCTAAAGCTTCTTCTGTTAGCTTCACTATGATTCCTCGTCTCCTTCTGTTTGTAAGCCAGACATTTCTTTTAGGCTACTCAGTGAGTTTCTATTTCCTGTTTAAGGAGTACCTTCAGCTCCCAAATCACTCAGGACTGAGATCAGAAAATACTCCAGGAGTCCCTGGCTCAGGGAGACAGGTTGGCGCAGACTCTCAGGTTCTCTAGGATGGCTCATCTCTATGTGCTTTCAGAAGAGTCCTTCCCCTATTGATTACACTTGACAAAGTTCAAGTATCTGACACTTGAATCAAAAGGCACTAAGCGGGGCACCTGGGTGGCTCAGTCGTTAAGCATCTGCCTTCGGCCCAGGTCAGATCCCAGGGTCCTGGGATCGAGCCCCGTGTCGGGCTCTCTGCTCTGCGGGAAGCCTGCTTCTCCCACTACCATTCCCTCTGCTTGTGTTCCCTCTCTCACTGTGTTTCTCTCTGTCCATAAATAAAATCTTTAAAAAAAAAAGCACTAAGCAACAAAAAAACCATAGGCAATGAAAAACAATAAGCAACAATAAATATATAAGGAACTGTATTCCCTTAAAGCAATAAGACCTCAATTCAATTAGAGCATTCCAACGACTTGAAGTTGTTTGTCCTTGGCTTTCGATTGCTGACAAACACATACTGGGGCCTTCCAGATTCTGTTTGCCCTGTGCTTTGATTCTCTGCGACCAAAAACTCAGTTGTGTCAGAAAACAGAAGACGAGAGGTCACGTCTGTAATCCTCCAAGCGGATGAAACTCTCCATGCAATAACAATTAGATCTTTCCTTCACACAGCTAAGACGAATGCAAATATTAGAAACATTGAATGTTCACCATAGGACTTAAAAAAAAATGCTCTCGACCTCCAGGATACCAGTTAAATTTTCCACATCTAATACTTTGAATTCAATTAAAAGATGACCTAATTAATCAGACACCTCATTCCCCTTTCCTCAGAATTAGTTTCATGAGCTACACTAGACTGCGGAGTGCGCAAAACGTAGATAGAACCCACCTTCTATCTTTCTTGGCTGGAGAGTCCAGTCATATGAAGAGGCCAAGGGTTCCACCAAATGAAGTTGAGGGATTCTTTTAGGGGGTATTTGAAAAATAGACATTGTTTTGTAATGTGGTTCTAGGTAGAAATATCAGAGGCTTTTATTGTGCTCTATGGAGAACTGCCTGCTCAGCACAGACCTTCTTCAAGGGGACACTTCAAGGGGAATACTGATATACAGTAGGTGGCTTAACGGCCTACTGAGGCTGACAGCGATCCTGAGACCAGAGGCAAGCTGGGGACTCTGCATCCGTTCCTCCAGGGGGACAGAAACAGTAAGTCAATAATGACGGGAGGCCTTCCATGCACCAGGCACTAGACAGACTTGAATCCTCGTGAAAAAAATGGTGAAACTGGTATTGAATTGAAACTAAGAAACTGCCTTGGACCTGGGCAGCTCACAGCTATGGGTCAGTAGGTCATCTGTCATCTCTGTCGCTGTCCCACTCCAGGGGCTGGTTCTGGACGCTGTGGCCAGGTTCTGAATCAGCGAAAGAAGTATACCGAATAGTTGAAACACTGAGTCTATCGCATTTCTGCCAGCTGCTTCCCAGCGAGCTTCCTCTTCCCTGGAAACCCAGGCTGAAGTGGCCCCTACCCCCTCTCGTTAGGTATGATGGTGGAGATCTGCTCCCGCCTCCTGGGTGCCCTCCAGGTTGCAAGGGGGCGGTCCTCGGCAGAAGAGGGAGCTGGAGATATGAGAATATTAGTGTCTGTCTTCTTTGCTTTTACCTCCGCTCAATCAGCAGAGACCTTCCCTCTTACCCTTCAAATAAGAGTGAGTAAAACCAAGCTGTTCCCTGAAGAAGCAAATCTAGACATGAAGAAAGCTTTTCTGACTACAAAACAAAATCCAAAAGACTCCCTGCTGATCTAAAAGGGAGAAGTTCCCTCTGTTATCGTCTCTCTATGTATCAGAAACGATTTGCTTCTCGGGCTTTTGCTTAATAACCATTCCTCTTGGATTCTAGCTTTTTCCTCTGGTGAAGGTTTGGTTCCACCTCAAACTGTGACCAGCCTGCTCCCTCTTTCTCTCCTGTTGGGTTGGGTTGTTTTAGGGGTGGAATGTCGCCCATGTGCAGGGCGATACGGTGTAAGGATGGGATGGAAACAGAATACTGAGCAGACAGGAGTCTGGGCCAAGGATAGGAGATGCTTACAGAGACCTTGATCCCCTGAAGGCACATACAGCTCCTCTCATCCATCGCTGCCCATTAATCGAGACTTCGCTTTCTGCCATAGTTACCCTCTCAGTGACCAGTGGCTGATAAGATCCATGTAGATTTAGTACCACCTTTCACGGATGGTCAGAAGCCAAACGAATATTGGGGAACATCGGAGGAACAGCTAAGACCCACACAAGCCCAGGAGCAAGCGGCAGAGGTAGTATTTTAGCCACCTGCTTGGCAGACGTAAAATCAAGGACTGGCCCAACACTGTGGCCCTAGGGGGTCCCTGCGGGAGCCGAGGCACGGGCACCGGTTTGCAGGTGCTCTTTCCCCAAAGGAAGTGATTTCCCAATTCGATGCTTCAGTTTTTCGTCTTCAATGAGAAAGAGATGAACGCCCGCACAGGGAAGCTGAGAAAGAAAGATGTGATATCTCTAAAGTGTCGTTTCCCCCCGCCAGAGCAACCGTAAATCATAAAGCCAGATTCCATGGTGGCAAAAGGATCTAGAGACTGGATGGTGTGTTCCTCCTTATGACCAGACAAGGTTGCACTTCCTTCGAGGATGCCCCTTGAAGGACTCTCCCTTCTTCCTACAGACCTTACGGGGCCTCCACAATGTCTCTGCATTACTTATGGCCCTGGTGCTCCAAAAGTTCTTCCGCGTATCTGGACTCTTTCCAACTGTGCCCAGACTCATGCCACCTTTTCTGTACCTGGTAGAGTTGGGCACTCTGTCCTATGTAATGAAATAATGCATTCCATTCCTTTCACACAAACAATTCCAGCTACTTTTTGTTTTTTTTTTTTTGTCACCGGGGCCAGTAAGAGAGGCTTGCGAGAGGCTGGGCGGTTTCAGTTTAGCAACCTCACCTCTGAGGTCTCTGCCTCCTGTGGCCTTCTCCCTGTGAAGCTGAAGGCCAGTGGAGAGGCGCGTCAATAAACATAAACCATAATGGCTCTACCCATTTCCTTTGGAGGAAATGAACCTAATGGAGAAAGATCTATTGATCATAAAGACCCAATT
>CM053613.1:75601806-75633561 GCA_028646535.1 Procyon lotor
GGGGGGTGGAATGCTAAGCTATTTGGGGGCTTTAAGGCCTTCCAGTTGAAGAAATCCAACCTGTGGTGACACCCCTCTTTCTCTTCTATCAACAAGACTCTATTTTCCAACCCATAAAGAGTCTATTAAGCAGCTCTCTGCGGGGGGTGGTTAGCAGGGAAAATGCCGCGTAGGTTCCCCGATGTTTTTATGTGGCGGGGCCCAGCAGCCCATATGGAGAGGCCTTGTTTTGTTCTTGCTAAAAAGGGGCTGGAGCTCTGGTCTCTGCTGCTGGGAGGCAGCCGTTTGTAACTGGGAAACCAGCCATTAGACCATGGGCGATGACATAATAAAACGTTTTTCTTTCTGCCTCTGTTATAAGTCTCCCTGGGATCTGGACAACACCTTCCCCCCGGCCCCCCAGATCAATGAGTTTTTGCACAGAGACACAAGTAGAGTGTTTGTAGTGTAAAAGGAGTAGATTTTTGGGAGCCGAACCCTGACTAGTTGTGGGACTATGGACCATTTCATTATTAAGACTCATTTTCCCAGTGTCTCGAGTGGGGATAACCGTACCTCCTGCGCGAGGTAGAACGGGGATTAATATCCATATCAGATACTCTATTTGAAGAGCTCGGCACAGTGTCCAGCATCTACCCGGCACCTCAAGATAACTCCCCCCACATGCCTCTGCATGTTAACTAATGATCTTTGCCATTTTCCTTGAGTAAATGTAACTTCCGTGCGAATGGGGATATCCCAAGACTGGGCACCGGAAGACCCAGATTCGTTCTCTGCTCCAAGTCTAAAACCATGCTGCACCGTCTTGCGGAGTCTATGGGATTTGCAGCGAGAGGATAAGCTTCCCAGCCAAAAACACAAGAGAAGGCGCAGAGGCAGAGGGGAAGTCAGCCAGGGATGCGTGACTACTGTAGGGGAAGTCTGAGGGAGAGGGAGACACAAGCCAGACTGTCCGGAGGTGGGCAGATGGGTTCAGGTTAGATCAGAAGGGAAGCTGAGAGTCACTGAGAGGCCATGAGCCCCAGAGGGACAGTTTTCAATCACTGAAGTTACCGAGGAGTGACAGCCCTGAGCAGGGGGGTCAGCAGTCCTCATGCGTTGGGGAGAGGTTGGCCAGGGTACCCCTTTTCCCTCTAAGATCCTCAGTTACTGGGGCTCCCCGTGGGGCGGCTGAGTCCATCTCTCTCCCCCCACTAAAGTACTGCCCAGGAACAGGTTAAATGTTTCAAAAGTTTAATCCATTGCACCTGCTGATCTATGGCTATTCCCCCAAGAAAAGGATCAGAAGGTACCTCTGTTCTCCCTGGGGACAGCATAGGAAACCAGGGGCACAGTGATCCGAGAACCAGAGTAAATGAAATCACAAATGTTAGAGTAACACTTGGCACGGTCCCCCGCCTATCCTGGGTACTCCGTAAATACGGCCATCATTTGTATTTTTAGGACTCTCTCCCTCTCTGGGAACTTGACCATTTTTGCATGCTTTCATACATCTCTCCTCCTCTAAGAGACGCCTGACAATGGAGTGTGGGTTGGTGCCCTGCCTAGCCGCTCCGTTCAGTTCCCCAGGGAAGGCGGCAATTCTCAGACAGCGTTCGGTCCAGAGGTTCTGTTTTTAGGTTATGGGTTCTATAGAAAACCAGGGAAATCAGGCACCCCTAGCGGGGCAGTGTCTGCTGTGTGGAGTCTCCGCGTCCCCGCAGAGGCAAGCCCAGCTGGCTGGGGCGGAGGGGTCACCAGATAAAAGACGGCATGTCCCCGTGGGGCACTGGGGAAGGCGGGGAGGTCAATACAGAGCCATGGCGAGCCCCAGATGCCTTTCGGGCGGGCAGCCCGGGGCAGAAGTGCTTGGAGACGAGCGCAAGGCAGGAAGGCTACCGCAGGAAGACAGAGCAGCAAGCAGGCAGCGACTGCCCGCCCCCCTCCCCCAGGAGGCAGGACATGCCCAGGAGGAGGATGGAGCTCACTGATGAAAACGGTGTGTACTACCAGCATCGCCATACTGACGCAGCTTTTAAAACTTTTCTGTCATCACTTGGGGAGCCTCCTAACAGCCCCGAGAGGAAGGCAGTTCATCATCGTCATCTTTCTGTCCCAGAAGAGGAAAAGGAGACAACAGAGAGGTGAAGAGGAGCGTAAAGGTGCGTTCAGCTCACACAGGAGTGTAGGCGGAGCTGGGACGGGGACAGGGACAGGGACTCCCTCCCCCTTCCCCCCTGTCTTCTCCGAAACTGGAGCTCTGAGGTGCGCCCGGGGCCTCCAGGGGGGCAAAGGAACGGGAAAGGTCTGTGCTCCAACTGGCAGGGGGGACTTCCAACACAGAGAGGATGAAGCTGCCCCCCCCGACCCCCCCCCAAAAAAAGAGATCTGGGAAAAACAGATGAAAATGAGGAGTCATTTCAGGTTGTAGAGGTCATTTGTCTTCTTCCCCTATTCCCACCTCCCCCCTCTCTAAGCCACTAGAATCAGCTAAAAATACTTAAACATGGATGATTTTTAGTGCTTCGAAATGGTTTCAGCCCGCAGCCACACGAGAGGCTCTGACTGTCCACCCTGGTGGGTCAGAAGCAAGTGTGCAGACCAAGCAGAGCCATGGTCACCATGCAGAACCTCTTCCTGTAAGTGGTGTGTTAGCTAACAGGTCCCGAGTTTTTACTGGGAATAAGGCCCTGGACCAAACATCTTAAACATCCGTGATCTCATTGGCTCCTTACTCAACCCTCTGAGGTTGGCGCCATTACTTCCCTCACTGAGCAAGGCTTAGCGAGATTGTAGAGCTTGGGCCTGGTCCGTCAGCTGAAAGGAGGAAGGCGTGTTGTTCAAGCGTCTGCTCAAGCCACTGGGCCACTCGTCCTCCCAAGTGGGTGGAGGTCGGCACCAGCGGTAAGGTGCAGCCCAGGGACAGTCCTCCACGGGAACTTTCTATAAAACCCAACACCTGGGACATCTGGGTGGCTCAGTTTAAGCATCCGACTCTTTTTTTTTTTTTTTTTTTTAAGATTTTATTTATTTGACAGAAACACAGCGAGAGCGGGAACACAAGCAGGAAGAGTAGGAGAGGGAGAAGCAGGCTTCCCTGCAGAGCAGGAAGCCCAGTGCGGGGCTCGATCCCAGGACCCTGGGACCATGACCTGAGCCGAAGGCAGATGTTTAACGACTGAGCCACCCAGGTGCCTCTAAGCCTCTGACTCTTGATTTAGGCTCAGGTCCTGGGATCAAGCCTGAGGGTGCTGCACTCAGTGAGGAATCTGCTTGAAGATCCCCCACCCCCACCCCCACCGCTGCTCACTCTCTCTCAAATAAATAAATCTTTTTAAAAAACCCAATACCTGACAGTTCACGCGTTTGTATATTCAATTAAACGTTCCTTCCATAAAGCCTGTATTGTGGCAACTCTGTAGCCAGACACTGTTTTGAGGGCTGGGAACATAAAAATGGGAAAACATGGCCTCTGCCCGCCCATAAGGGAGCTTATCATACGACCACCTCAACAAACGGAGGGCTATTTGGAAAGAGAAGGAAGCGAACATTAACAGAATGCCTGTTACGTGCTGTGCGATTTACGAGTATCTCATCGAATCCTTAAGCTAGTTTGGTGAGATGGGTATTACCGTCTCCATGTTACACATGGTGAAAATCTGGGGCAGAAAGATCAGGAACGCTATTCAAGGCACACAGTTAGTGACATTTCTGGGATCAAGACAGGTCTTATTTAATTTTTTATAAAAACACGATATTTAATTTCTTTCGTAGACTCTAGCTTCCTCGTGTGTACTTAGGCTATCACTGAGTGAATTGCTGTTCTCTGCACAGTCACATTTCCTGGAGGAGAGAAGCCGTAAGTGGTGTCGCTTAGTGGGAGAGGCAGAGCTGAGAATAAAGAGACGGGACTGAAAATCCAAAATATAGTTATCAAAAGTAGGGATGCGGATTTTCTGTTTTTGACATTTGTCCCCCCAAAATAGCTTGGCTGGATCCACGGGGTTTGATATTGACAGATGTTTGTGAAATAAATGGTTATACATATAATTACAAGTGCCAGTTGGCACACACAGATCAAAAACTGACGTCCGATAAGCTTTATCAACTATTAAGTTATTTTGCGATAATGCGATCAAATCTTTTCACGGCAGGTTCTGATCAATACCAGTTCACAGTTGCCCAACACGTCAGTGGCAAAGCCCGAACTGAACTCCATCCTCTGACTTTGCTTGAGCTTTGTTTCCAACAAATTCCACCGAAGAAAGGTCAGAATCGGTCTTATGCTCAAGCTCACATGCGAGTCCCCAAGCGCCCTGTCTGCCCCTTGTCTCCCCCTCCGCTGAATGAGGTCAGATTCAAAAAGAGTGTATGTGAGGAAACAACAGGAAGCCCAGAATTTGAAGAATTCAGCTGAGGGTCTTTGACCAGGAGGATGGGTTAGTATCACGGGATTCTTGGGGGGACTTTGAAGGAAAACATCAGGCAGAGGGACACCACTGAGTTTTAGGGGGGTCCTAGACTCTACCCGAGCAAATCTCTCCCAGGACCAGTCCCAATGTGCTGACTGCTTATTTCAATAGATTCGCAGAGATTAAAATGCAAACTAGAGAAAGAAGGGGACAGTCTCAGAGTTCGCCGGATGAGGTGATGGCCGACACAAAGGTGACAGGAAGGGGCAAAAAGAGGCGTCAGTAAGGGTTATAGGGATTCAGAGCAAAGGGGACTGGCTACTGCAGACACCTGCTGCCATCTGGGGTCCCATACAAAGCATCCCCATCTAATTTTTAAAGATCTTCACCTCCAAGAATGCGTATAAACTCCTTGCTATGCATGCCATGGACTCAGCTTGGCCCTCAGGCACTCTGTTCCCTGACTCTTGGCTCCCGCTTAAACCTCTATCCTGTTTGGTCCTTTTCTGCAAGGCCCACTCTACTGCCCGTTAGTTGGCTACTGCTTACTATCCTCCACCTCTGGGAAGCGGTCCTCTGACGGGTCTGGTCCCAAACACCCCATGCGTATCTAAGCAACTTGTCCTCCCCAACAGACTGTGAGCTACTTGAGGCAGAGACCATTTCTTGTTTCCTCCGTAGCCTCGATAATTGCCATAGTATTTGGCACATATAGGTTTTTTTATTTTTAAGATTTGAGAGCAAGCGAGCGAGCAGGCAAGAGCGAGCCAGTGAGCGGGGGGGGGGGGGGGGGGAACAGAGGGAGAGGGACAAGCAGACTCCGAGCTGAGTTTGGAGCCAGACATGGGGCTCAATCCCAGCATCCTGAGGTCACAACCTGAGCTGAAATCAAGGGTCCGATGCCTAACCAACTGAGCCACCCAGGTGCCCCACATTGCGGGTTCTAAAAACATTTTTAAAAAGCATGAACTTCACAAAGTTGCTAAGGATTTAGATATCCAGCATGGCGGATGGGCTCTAAGGTGACAATCTAGTAATTCTGCCTTCTAGTATTCACTCCTTTGTGTAATCTGCTCCCCCACAGAGTGCTAATGGGACCCACGACTTGTTTCTGTCCCGCAGAATAGGACAAAGGTGATGTGCTATTCCCATGATCGCATCCTGGCCCACATATGAGGCTCTAAGGGACTTGCTCTCCGGCTGCCTCGATGAGGCAGTGTGTTGTGTGGGGCTTACAGAGAGCGCCACGTGGCGGGGGCCGGTGGGTGGTCTCTGAGACCCGACAGCGGCTTCTAGCCAACGTCTGGCAAAAAAGCTGGGACGCTCAGTCCTACAACCAAGAAGACATGAATTCTGCCAGCAACCTGAATGAAGTTGGAGGAGGATCCTAGTGAAGCCTCCCAGTGAGGACACAGCTGGCCCAAGGGCTTCACGGCCACCAGACTCTGGGCAGAGAGCCCTGCCGAGCCTGGACTCCTGGTGGACAGAAACTGTGAAAATGGCAGATGCGTGTGTGTTTCAAGTCACTCAGTCGCTAGCGCGGAGTAGCAGAGAACTAATGGAGTCCAGCTCTTCAGGAAAGCAGGAGTAGGAAGAAAAGCAACACCCACAGGGCACTGGCTGGTATGAGCTGGTATCACCCCTCAGCGTCAGGGGTGATGTGGGCATTTAATGCAGGAGAGGGGAGGTCTGAATCCCAGAACTAATTGAATCTAAGTGGCCCGATTCCGTCACCTCAAATACATCCTGATCTCATTCCTGCCACCGTGGAAACTCGATTCAGTAAAAGGCGAAAGATTTATCCAAGCTGAAGAGAGACCCGAGTTCGGACCATTACGTGGCCAGGAGTCACAGCTCCGTGTGGAAGGGAGAGGGCGACACGGACTGCCTGGGATGCGGACGGGGAGTCGGAGCGGGGTTGGGATCCGAAGCTCTGCGGACAGATGCGGGACTGCGGGTAAACGACCTAACCTCTCCCTCAGCTCAGACCCCCAGGTAACCAGAGGCTGGTGATCGGGCTGTTACGGTTATGGGAAGCTAGTTCCAGGTCTACGTTCCCTGGGCACGGGCTCCTCCGCCCCGGGCCGCTGACTGCCTTCTCCAGCTTTGATTGCGAAGGTTAAACCGGGTTTGGGATTTTCCTGGATGGAGTCCTTCCGGAAGATGAGAGTTCTTGGCTGATGCCTCGGAGGTTTGTGCTGTGGCTAAAATCCTAGGGACTCCTACCCGCCAGTTTCAACACGGCTGGGCACCTAAAACATCGGGCTGAATTTCCTAAATGACTCACTCCTCCCCCTTTCATGAGGGCGCATTCTAGATCACAGATGGGACTTTACCAAACACACTAGAAAGTGAGAAGGGTCCCAGACTCTCCAGCCAACCATCTGTCTGTTGGCCCAACCCCAGGGCCCAGACCGTGTCCCCCTTGCTACTTGGTCTTGTCCCCTGGACCTCAGTTCCCGGAGCTCAGAGACTCTACTGTCATCCTGTCTAGTGTGCAGTAACACACTCTGCCACCTTTGCTTGCCTGGGGACCCTGAGGAAGCCTCACTCAAAGGAGCGACTGAGTATGTGTGTGTGTTTGTTGTTGTTTTTTAAGTAAGATCTCGGGGGACCTGCATGGCTCAGTCGCTTAAGTAGTTAAGCATCTGCTTTCGGCTCAGGTCATTATCTCAGGGTCCTGGGATGGAGCCCCACATCAGGCTCCCTGCTCAGTGGGAAGTTGGCTTCCTTTTCCTTGGCCCCTCCCCGCCCCGCCCCTACTTGTGTGTGTGTGCACTAATAAATAAAATCCTTAAAAAAATTAAAAAAAATAAAAATAAGATCTCATCTTCCCCTTGGGCTTCTGAGAGCTTAGAGCCCTTGCACCTCATGAGCTTTAGGAGGGAAGGAAAGAGGGACCCAGAGGGAATTACTAATTTTATCTCATGGATAGGGAACATACAGCCAATTCACCTAGTATCCCACAGCTTGGAATATCTAGATTTATCTCCTGATGCTCCGTGTCGTGTCAGGCCCCCTGAGCATGACTGTGTACATGTGTGTGTCCGTGACTTCGACATATACTAATAGTTGATGTGTTAAGATACGATGTTTAGGACGCTCACAGAACTTCAGGGTTTTGAGACCAAGATCACTTATTTCCATCCTCTTGTGTTACAGAGAAGGAATGAAGGTCCCCTGAGGTTACGTGACTGGATGGGCACACGGAGCTGGGTTTCCAAAGTCCCCACATTGTGCTCTTGGCACCTTACAGGGCTGTGTCTTTGCCTCTTTTGCTTAGATGGTGCTGATTAATTTCCTGTGATCTATGCCACTTCCTGAGCAGGTGCTAATTTGCCAAGAGGCCTTGGGAGCCCCTTCATGGGGCAGGGGGGTCAAGAGACCACCCATCAGCTTGCCTTGGGCTCCACAGCAAGGTGGTGCCCGGAACTTCTGACCTCAGGTCCTACACGTCCCTCTTTGACTTCCTCTACCGCGGTGGCCCCAGGCCCTACCCCAGCCCTCCACACTGGGGCACCACAGCCTTGGAGAACAGCCAGAGCCAGCCCTGATGTGAAGGCAGGGGCGTGTGCAAAGAGTGCAGGGCCGTGTGCAAAGAGCCCAATGGCAGTGCCCCCTTCCCTGGGCTCTAGGAACTAGACACTGGAGATAAATGGTATGCAGGGGGGACGAGGCAGGGGAAGAAAGTGCTGGAAGGACTGTGTGTCTGGCACTGGCCTAGGCACCACGGCTCACGTAAAAATACCTTCTTTAGCTTCAGGGCGCGTCTCAGAGGTATTTTGTAAAGCTAAGGATGCTGAAAATCTTCGTGAGGGAGGCGGATATCATTAGGGCTTAAACTTAGGGACGTGCAGGAATCCAATCCGGTCACCGGCTCCAATTATTGAGATGTCGTCCCGCACGTCTGGAGCACAAAGCGGACCTGACTCATCATCTCCGGGTAACTGCATGGGTTTCAAGGCCAAAAGCATTTACGAATTTTTCACACAATGCATTCTTCCTGCCACCTTCAAATGTCACCCCCCGACTGCAGTCAGCCTTGAGTCCTCTCACGCCAATGCGCGCTAGCGCTTCTGCCTAAATGTCAGGCTTGATTCCTTTCATCCTAATTAAGCGACTCTCTTCCTTAACCAGCTTAACCAGCGAATCGCCCAGGAACGCCTGTACCCTGTGTCCAGCGCCCTCCACGGTGACAGGGAGAAGGGCGCTGTAACACTTGGCTACAATCCGTTCCTGCAATTAGCTCCCAACCCAGGAAACTGACAATCAAATTCACCAGCGAGCAAAAGCCCAAAGCAGGTTATAATCAACCACCTACGTTTAGACCAGGTTTGTCTGTAAGCATAGATTTACAAAAGTGCTTTCTGCTCCCGTGTTCTTTTTTTTCTAAATAGGAATCCAGTCTTAGACCCCTAGTACCTTGAGCCCGAGTTGACGGTGGCTGAATTGACTGTCCCCAGCACACAAGAGGACCCTCCGTGACTCACTCCCAGGTGCTCCTAAACCCTCCTCTCGGTGGGTGGGAATGATCTGGAGTTCAGAGCTGAGAACCACTTTGGCGTTATTCAGAATGGTTCTCACAGAAACCGTAGGCTCTTTGGAACCTGGCTGGCAAAGTCCCTAGTGCCAGACTGTCACTGTGAACGGCCACATTCTGTAACCCTACCTGCTCCCCCACCCCCGGACCCACAGCCTAATCCTCACTTTCCTTTAAAAAAAAAAAAAAAAAAAGTACAAAATGTTGAGGCCCTTTGCACGGAAGGCCACAAGTCAAATGTCAACTGATATCTAAGGTCATCAGAGTCTGTTCCCCGCCCCCCCACAAGGTGGGAAATCAAGAATCTGGGAGGGGACCGGGAGCTTGGGTGGCTAGGTCGTTTGAGCGTCAACTTGGTTTCGGCACAGGTCATGCCCTCGGGGTCCTGGGATGGAGCCCCGTGTTGAACTCCATGAGATTCCTCCTGCTTGTGCTCACTCTCTAAAATAAATAAATCTTAAAAAAAAAAAAAAAGTTGAGGGGGGGCGGGAAGAAGCTGCCTTTTCTTTTTGCTTATGTGTTAAACTGAATTCACAGGGTTACCAAGAAAACAAGCCCTGAACTGAGTCCCTTTCCCGGAAGCCCATCAAGACTTTTCTAATTGTAGTTTCAGACTCTCCCGGGAGGGAAGTTTTAAACCAATCAGTCTAATCAGTCTGGAATACCCTGATCAGCACTAGCGAGGTAATCTGCCCCATAAACAAACAAACAAACAACCCTGCCTTCCCCTAAAGGAAGGTGACCTTGCCTTGAAGAACCCTTTGCTTTTGCTGCTAAACCCAGTCCTGTTTCTGCCTACCACTCCACTTTGAATGGTTCCTTGGTGCTCCCCCTTGACTCGCCAGGTGGGATGCTGCCTGGTTCATAAATTGTTGAGTGAAGCCAATTAGATCTTTACATTTACTCAGCTGAATTTTGTTTTTTCAACAACAGTGATGTGCGGTTTGAGGTGACAGCAGGTATTAACTTCATTAAGTGTGCTTATGAGCTTCGGGGCTCTGCGGAAACTTCTTCCACCGTGTGGAATATTCCCCGTTGGACTGCGAAGGGGGAGATGTCATGCAGTCTTCTCCATTTTACAGAGCAGGGAACTGGGGCGTGGAGAGGAAAAAGGACTTTTTTAGGGAGCCTGGGAGCCTTAGGTTAAGTGTCTGCCTTCCCCACGGTCCTGGGATGGAGCCCCGGATCGGGCTCCCTGCTCACTGGGGAGCTTGGTTCTCCTCCCTCTGCCTGCTGCTCCCCCTCCTTGTGCTCTCTATCTCCCTCTCCCTGGCATATCAATCAATAAAATCTTTTTTAAAAAAGTGACTTCTTCAAGGTCATGGTGAATTGGTGCAGAGCTTGACTTCGAACCTAGAACTTCACAAATCCTTGTCACGTACCCCTCCTCTCCTACCACCCAAGATCTTCCGCCACCTCTGGATTGTCCGTTGTGCCGCCTGGAGGGAGGACTGAGCTGGTGGCACAGCCAGGGTGAGTCCTGGCTCTGTCACCGTGTGCCCCTGAGCAAGGCAACACTCCAGGGACTGTGGGAAAATGAAAAGAGACAGATCGCCAAGGCTCCTTCTGGTTGGTTCTCAGAGCCTGTGAGTTTGTGTGCCGGGGATGCTCTTCTTCTACCTGCTGGGGAAGGAAGTTGGGCTGTTTCCTTAACCTTAGAAGAAATAAAGGATAAAACAGAGCTGTGGAGTCTGGGCTGATGGCGACCAGGAAGGGCGGGAGGGCGAGGTCATGAGAGTCCTGGTGGGAGGGGACACCAGAGACCAAAGCCAGAGCCACACGCTTACAATACCCTCCACAGCGGAAAGCAGTCCTTTCCAAGTGCGTTCCTCTCTTGCGGTGGCAGCCTCAAGCCCCATCCTGCTTCCTCCCCCCTTGAAGGGACCATTATACCCTCTCGCAGCTCCCTCTCGCCCTTTGACGGCTCCTTGCCCACATGCGACGCTGGCCGGGTTCCTCTGGTTCCTGCTCTGTGTTCAGTCGTTAAGACCCAAACGGAAGCATTCCTCAGGAAAACGAGGTGCTATTTTTAGTTTATCAGCAAGATGATTTCCTTAAGAAGAGAGGAAGCCAGAAGGGCCGTCTCCACTTCTGGGGTGGCGCTAATGGGCCAGAGAAGCGGGCTCCGTTATTCCAAGAAAAAGACTTCTCCCCCCTTTGCGCTTCGCCCGTCTTGTGAGTGCTCCACTTGGAAGCCCCCTCACTACTGTCTGGAGAACCATCCCACCCACACCGCGCCGGCCGACGGGCTAGTCACCAGCCACATGCTAAATACAGCTAAAAATTCAGTTCCTTGTCACACTAGCCCCATGTCAAGAGTCAGCAGCCACCGTGTTGGCAGCGCAGACTGTGAACGTTCTTATCACCACAGAACGTCTGACGAGACAGGGCCACCCTGGAATGTAAGCTCCCCACGGGCAGGGACTTGGATCTCAAGTAACTTGGGACGTGCCTGGCACATCGATCTGCTGAAGGCACATATTGAATTCACGGATAGGCAGGTTCGAGGGGGCAGAGAGCAGGATATGGCGTCAGTACGGTGAGGCTAGTCATTCAAACTTGCACAGCAGCCTTCTAAGAAACTCTGACTGCCCCTCCTGCTCATTCTCTAAGAAGTTTCTGAGCATCCATTGGTGCTTCCAAGGAAGGATATGAGAAACAACACCACTAAGAGAAGGAGGAGTTAAACGGAAATAGAAGGAGCAGAGGATTGGGAAAGACAAGGTCCAGGCTCTAGTCCAGACTAGAGTCAAAGGGACTCTCTTGCCCCTGCGAGTCTCAGTCTCTTCAGCTGTAAGATGGGACTACCTCCAAGGACTTGTTTGTATGAACCAAATGGGATCATGTAACAGAAAGTACCATGGTAACTGTAGAGTTGGATGTTCGTGTTATTGACCTTGTCCTCAAGTGCTTTCTGAGTCCCACTGCCACAGGCTTTAAGAATATTCACCTTCTCCGGGGCACCTGGGTGGCTCAGTGGGTTAAAGCCTCTGCCTTCGGCTCAGGTCATGATCTCAGGGTCCTGGGATCGAGCCCACATCGGGCTCTCTGCTCAGCGGGGAGCCTGCTTCCTCCTCTCTCCGCCTGCCTCTCTGCCTACTTGTGATCTCTCTCCTCTCTGTCAAATAAATAAATAAATAAATCTTTAAAAAAAAAAAAAAAAAAAAAAAGAATATTCACCTTCTCCAAATGCCCCCCCTCCTCCCCACCTTGGGACCATTACTTGAATCCATCATGCACACCTGCAAGGAAATATTTCTGCTAAAATGTCACTATTACCATGCCCCACAAAGTAACACGGCTCCTTCCTGCCTCTAAGGTCAAGACCAATCTCCATTCTCCAATATTTGATTCTATCACGTGTCCCATTTGCTTAGGGAGCTCCTATTTGGGGATTGTCAGATAGGACCTTCCCGAAGCGAGAAAGCTTATTCTGCCTCACCCATGTCGTTCTTTCTGGTACCTTTTGGAATGGCACCTGCCCCCTCGGATCCGCCCTGTCTGTATCTCATTCTCAGTGAATGTCTGGTCTTACACGTTATCTAACATGTCCTCCCACATGGGCTTGTTCTCTAACTGCTCACGTGTCGTATCTCCTCCATGAGCGGGGCAATAGTCCAAGAAGCAGACCCTGGGCACCCAGGGGTGGGGACAGGGTGGTTTAGATGTGGCCAGAGGGACAGGGAATGAGGTGAACCAATTGGAAAATCAGGTTTGAAAAGACAGTCCAACTAGCTTTGTACAGGGGGACTATGTTTTTCCTGCAACGGATTCCACGTTTTAAACATTTCAAATACCTTGTGTTTATTAATAATTCATTCTTTCCCCTAGTTGTTATACCTTAGCAGTTGATAGAGCTTCAGCCCAAAGGAGCATAAATTTTTTTTAAAGATTTTATTTATTTGATACACAGAGAGAGAGATCACAAGCAGGCAGAGAGAGGGGGAGGCAGGCTCCCCGCTGAGCAGAGAGCCCGATGCGGGGCTCGATCCCAGGACCCTGAGATCATGACCTGAGCCGAAGGCAGAGGCTTTAACCTACTGAGCCACCCAGGCGCCCCTGGAACATAAAATTTTAGTTGAGGCTTTAGAGACCAGACTTTTTTTGGTTGTAGCAATTGATCTCCACCTGAGATCAAACCTCTCTGACTGCCACTATTCGTCTAGAGACTTCTCATACTGGTTTGGGAGGAGGGAGAGCAATGATGGCTGTGGTGTGGGGCTCGGGGACTGAAGAGGATATTCTAGGGAAAAGCAGAGTCTATGATCATAAGCCAAGATCATGACCCTGGTGGCCCTGAAGCCTGAGGACAGACAGGCTCCCCGCATCTCCCAGATCAGCCCTTACTGGTCTCAGACTGGAATGAGTTTCCGTGTGGACAGATGGATGGACAGACAGAAGACAGAGGAAACGCTTCTTCCCTCCTAGGGCCGGGGAGAGCATCCTCCCCAGGAGCATCTAGGCAGCTTCCTGAAAGACACTCCTTAGCGTGTAAATCAGGATTCTACATGTCTGGGAGCCTGTTGCCTGATCCATAGAATGGAATATCTAATTCATAGGATTACTAAGAAATAAATGCCACCAGGAGTCACATCAGAGCCCTTAGCTCTCGGCGAAATGCTGCCATAGAGGATACGCTTTCCCCCAGAGTGGAGGATGGGCGTGTTGTGAACAGCAGTGGCCCCGAACCTGGGCACAAAATACAGTTCTCATTCTCCTACCTGTAAGCACCCGACCCTCCTGCCAAGCCCGGAAACACTGCTGACCGCTCAGCTCTATGAAGATCATGGCGCACCCTCAGCCCCGAACATGCCTTTCCCGGCGCTACGGCGACAAAATGAGTTTCTGTGCCATCTTTCCTCCCGGGGTCGCACAGAGGTTCACACAGGTGTGTTAGTCTGACCTTCCGCAGAGGCTGACCAGAGGGACAGACGTCTGTAACTTACTGGTGGAGAATGGGGGCTCTGTGTTCAAGGGGCCCACCCCGATCCCCTAGAGCTTGGATGGGGACCCTAAAACACAGGCATCAGGATCATCTTCTCCAAGTCGACTCCGTGAACGCTCTGCGAAAGGACCACTAGGTAGATTCTAGATGGAGCCTGGACTTTGAGCTTCTCTGGAATCATTTCACTGGGCTTGTGTGTGTGTGCGTGTGTGTGTGTGTGTACGTGCGTGCACGCTATTGAAGAGGAACTGCTTCTGGTTTTCTACACCATCCCAGGATGGATGGATTTGGTCCCTCCCTTCATGGAGGGTGATATGACCAGTCAAGTGGCCCCAGCCCACCGAGCCTTGGCTGAGTGCACATCCTCATAGCTTTAGGGGTTTAGACCCGAACCACAGCAACAGTGTTATGTTGCACTTTGCCCCTCTCATCCAGCCAGAGCAACAGGCCAGAAAGGGGGCCCGGCCACTGAACCCCGTCTCAGCAAAGGGCACCCACACTGGCAAGCCTGTTTTATCAGCAGTCCAGCCGTTCTGACCGAGGGACAGGAGTTGCACGAATGAATACGCGAGGGCACAGAGGATCTGGCTTTGATCCTTGGCTGGCCTATTTATTAACTGGAATTTAGGGGCAACCTCTTTGGGCATGGAGCTCTCAGCCATACGAGTAGAACGGTAATGATGACTTCACAAAGCTACCCTGGGGGTTGAGACACCGTGCGCATAGTGGCCAGACCCGTGGCCTCCGGGGACAGACCTGGATTTGAATCCTGGCCCACCACTCACGCATTAAAACATCCTGAATCTAGCTGGTCTCCGGTTTTCTCGCCTGACACCAGAGAAAGGCAGTAACACAGAGTGTTATCCGGAGGCTTTCACGGATAAAACTCTCCCTGTTGACGTCGCAGACACAAGATGTGGAGCTGGACACGCAAGCAAACAGTTGTGATTCTTTTCTAGGCTTCGGGCAAGGGTGGCCAGCATGCGTGGTGCTTTGCATATAGTAAATGCATAATGAGTATCTGCTTCGTGTAATTATGGCATCCTGAGCAGCAGCTTCGCTCTGGAATTCAGCTCGGAGATTAGTATCATTTGCAGTAACCACATTCCAGGCTGCCAGCCCTACAAATTAGACCAACTAAAGATATGCAGTCCGTGGTTGGGCTGTATCTCAGGGGAGGGTTTCTGGTGACAGTGAAAGCCACAGGGGATCCGACCTCGGGACTGCCGATGTGTCAGCGGAGGCTCTTCCCCCCCGAGGTGAGCAGAAACACGCCGCCGTGTGCGGCTGGAGCATGTGCCATGGGGGATCGCCCTGGGACCAGGAGAGCCCACAGCTGTCCCGGCTGCCAGGCAGCAAAGACTTTCTCCATTTAGGTGCAGCCAAAGCTGAAGGCGCTCCCTCCCTCCCCGACAGCCCAGAACTTGGTAGGCGGCAAGTCAGCATGAATCTCTGGTGTGTGCAAGTGACCCAGGGACTAGGACAGGGCGGTGTGGGGCTGCAGGGAAAGGAGGGCAGCAACTCCCCTCCAGCCACCCCCCGACCTGCAGGAAGGGGGTTCAGAGCCGCCCACAGCCCCTGGAAGTGAGGGTTTCATCAGTCTCCAACCCCTGTGTGAGAGCGCGTTCCCTTTTCTTATTTGCCCCGTGAATTTCTCCAAGCACAGAGACGTGATCTTTCCCTCGTCTCCAGGATTGGGGACTCTCTCTGCCTCTTCCCAGTTAATGGGGGTGCTGACAGGACGTGCTAAGCAGGTGCCACTCCTTGCACGCCGGGCACGCTAATGACCTTCCCATGCCATTCGGTGCTCACAACAATCCGCTCAGGACCATCATCCCTTAGACGAACAAGGAAACGGACGCTCCGAGATGCCGAGTGGCTCGGCCGAGGCAACAGGAGGATTTTAAACTGCAGAGTCAAGGATTTGAACCCAGGTAGTTGGCCTGAGTCCCCACCCGCTCCGGCGCTGGGCTCCTGCCACCTGTCAGGAACTACGGTAGGTACTTGGGGTGGGGAAGCGGGCTGGGCACACTGCCACCCTTCCGATGAGGAGGCTTAGAGAGTCTTGCCCCCCTACGCTCTAGTCCCTTAGGAAGCCAGTTTCAGAACGATAAGAAATTATTTGTTTTATAGCTTGGGGAAAAAAAAAAAGGATCATTCTACAAGCTGAGAGAAGCTTTCCTAGTTGACGAGAAAGGCCTCAGCAGCCTTGCCCGGCGGGCCTGCAGACGCTAATGTCACTGTGTCTCTCCCTCCGGCTGTGCTGACAAGCTCCCTGAAGCCCACTCCTTACCAGCAGCCCCCGTGGGGCGGGGGTGGGGTGGGGGTGGGGAGTCCTCTGCCTCAGCTGCCCTCCCCAGGCCGTGCGGTGCACTCATCACACACCATCCTGAGCTCACAACACATTCTCAGTCAGCCACACTCCTGCTACCCAAAACATGCACTCACACACACCGACACACACACACTTGCCCTCTTACCCATACACACATTCTTGGGCATCCTCCTACTCTCCGTAACACAAGCTCACACATATTCCCGTGGGGGGGGGGGGATGCGCGCGCATGTGCTCGTGTGCGTGTACACACACACACACACACACACACACACACACACACACACACAGCCTGAGCTGTTAAAGCGACAGCACTCACATTTTCCATTTATTGGTGATTTCAAAACAGGAAGCCCCAGTGGGGAGGGGAGGTGTCAGGCCCCGAGAGCAGCTGTCAAGGGGCCCAGGAGCCTGGGTGGGGTTCAGGAGGGACATCTCCTCCTTCCCGGGCAGGGAAGCCCCCCGGCCGGGGCCAGCTTCTGCGCAGTGTCTGTCCAGGCTGGCTGGGTCTGCCTGGTCCGCGGGCCAGGTGGCCACAAAAATGCAGCCGAATCACACCTGTCCCGCGGCCAGGGGGTTTCTGTGAGGAAGGCGGGAGCCCCCTAGGCCTTCCTGTCTGCCAGCGGGGAACCCCTTTCTCCTTTGGAAACCACCACTTCTCGGAGCCCTCCAGGACTGGACTAACCCCCGCATGCCGCTCTTCCTCCCCCCTCCGGCCTCTGCGGCATCTCAGCCGTGCTCCTGGGCAACGGCCTCTTGGTCCCCACGCCACCCCAACAGGGGATTTACCGGGGACCTGCTTTCTACTCTTCAGTCCTTGCAGCACCTTGTGCTTTCCAAAGTCTTTTCATAATCGGCGTGTCCTTTGGTCTTCAGGACCGCCCCCCAAGGTTGCCAAGTGTGCCCATTTTACAGACGGAGAGTGGGAGCAAAGAGATGAAGTCCCACGTGCGTGCCAGCATTCCAGAAGCAGACCTTCTGATCTCAACTCTTCCCCAAGAAAGTCACAACTCCGTTAAAAAAAAAAAAAAAAAAAGAAAGTCACAACCCTGATGTCCTACGTGGCTTGGAACCCAAGGGGTGTCGAAGATGGCCAGGTATGTCCGTCAGCGGGGGGGAAAACCCAAAAAGGGTGAAAGGCACGGGGGCATAGAGCACACCTGCGGGCTGGCAGGCAGCCGGGCACAGCCTGGGCACCAGCTCTACCCCAAGTCTCCTACACACACACACACACACAGCAAACCACATACACACAAAGAGCAAACCACACACAAGCAAAGAGCAAACCACACACACACATGCACACACAGAAATAAATCCTAGCTGGCTTGCCACCAGGAGGGTGCAGTTACCACTTATACAGTCTAGTTGCCGGAGGCAGTTGGGGCTGATTTCCACAGCTTAAAAGGACTGAGGGGAAGCCCTAGGGAGAGGACATTTCTGGGGGCAAATGACGTCTTTCTGGAACATCGCTTTCTCTCGCTCTCTGAGAAGAGGGGTTAAAAGCATTTCCCCCCCAGCAGTGACCTTGCAGAGGGAAGTGACCTCCCTGAAGCTGCCTGCCGTGCTCCTGCCAGAGGGGGCTCCGGAGGGCCGAGCAGGGGTGTCTCGGGCCGCCCTCCCAGGGGAAAGAAATCTGGTGATGGCACGCATGTGGCTGGAAGGAGACAGAAGGGGACAAGGAGAAAAAAAAAAACCCTCAAGCAGGCTGGATTTTTCCGCCAAGCTAGCATTTCTGTCAGACCACGACCTCCTTTTCTTGCTGCCCTTCCTCCCAGGTTTCACAGACTCAACAGCCGGGACCTACAAAACGGGACACCGGAGGTCACAGGAAAAAGGATGGGTTAGACTCAGGGGTAGCCCTGGAATTTCCTTTCCTGGAGACTTTCAGGACTGAAAGGAGAGACTCCCGCACTCCGGAGGATTTTTCCTCTGCTCCTTGGCCTCTTTCCCTTCTCTCGTCTGGAATGCCGTCCAAACCTCTCTTCCTCCAAGCCCCATCCTCTTCGTAAAAGCCTCTCCTGACCCAGGCTTCCGCGCTGCCTGAGGCCAGAGCCCATGACCCTGGAATCTTGCCGACTGACATTGAGACTGACATTGAGAAAGCGGATGCCCAGAGGACCTGGGACCCTAGCCAACTTGAGTATCTGTTGCCACCACACTGTCCTTGCCAGGGACGGGGTTCGGGGTGGGGGGGCATCTTGAGTGTGCTCCGGAAGCAGATAGGAGCCCTTAAACAAGTTTGCGTGGGTGGCGAATGTGGCCCGGGTTCCAGAAGAGATCTGGACAGAAAGGCGGGTGGGGGAGAGTTGTCCTAGGGAAGCCGGACAGCTTGGGTTGGGTCACACACCAAGGAATTGCTCAAGGCCGGTTTCCTTGGTCAGCAAAAGGGTCCAGGAAGCAGAACCCGTGGGAGGGAAACTGGGCCGCTCACTCCAGAAGCCTGGCCACCCAAGTTCAGCAAGTTCACATTTGTGGGACCTTGCGGGAGGGAAGGGGAACAGCTGGGCTCCTCGCTGTGGGTCTGTGCCTTTCCAAGCAAAGCGTCACTGAGCTCCGCCATCCAAGGAGGTCAGCACGCCTACCAGGAGACCAACAAAGATTTCAAATTTGCACTATTCCATTACTGCATTAGGTCCTGGGAACTGGGCCGTGGAGGGTCCACTCTATGAACGGAGTTAGACCTAAAAGTGAGGGGCCCGGAACAAGGCAAACACAATCTATCTTGGCTATGTGCGTCAGGGAACTGTGCCGTGAACCAACATTTGTTCGTTAGTAAACAACCAACACAAAGTGTGCTAGTCTGGTGGCCGGTCTCTATTTTTGTTTGTTGTTCATTTCCCTTTTGACACATTTCACGAATATATCTGCACCACGATCAAATTCATGATTCTTAAAATTCACCATTAGAAAAAACAAACAAACCCAGGACATGAAAATATTCTATGAACTGAGAGTTAATTGAACAGATTTTTTTTTTCTTTGAAAGTTCTTATGGAAATCTGAATCACATGATGTCGATCCTTAAACTAACTGGAGGCTAAAGCCCATCTTCATTCCTTGATTTAATAAAACGTAAATTTCCTCTTTTTTAAGGTGAAAAGAATAAATGACTGAGAAGTACTTTTTACCTTATTGGGGTTTACTTTGATGACTGAAAATGAAGTGTTTCAGTATGCATTTTTCAAGTAAGCAGGAATCAAAATTCCCAAGAATAACCAGCTTTTAAGTTAGCCATCTTATTCCAAGCCTCTTGTCTGACACAATAAACTCCTACTAAGGCAGGACTTCTGCTAAAAAGGGGTGTGTAAATAATGGGTCCTCAGGAGCGCCTGGGAGGTTCAGTCAGATCAACGTCTGCCTTCCTTCAGCTCAGGTCATGATCTCAGGGTCCTGGGATCGAGTCTGTGATCGGGCTCCTTGCTCAGCAGGGAACCTGCCTCCCCCTCTGCCTCTGCTCTTGCCTCTGCTTGTGCACTTGCTCCCTCTCAAGTAAATAAACAAAGTCTTTAAATTAAAAAAAAAAAATGGGTCCTGTTTCATTTTAAAAGTAATGCAGTTACATTTTTAGGAAAGGAAAACGTGCAAAGATCTATCTATGAACCTCATGTCAGTGTTCAGTACCTCAAAGCTGGCCTCATCCCTCCTCTGCCTTCTGCTTGGTGCCGCACCCTGTGGGGTGGCCAGCACCCAGCTCGCGTGCCATGGTGCCTCAAGGTCCAGAGACCCTGGAGGAGGGTGGCTTCTGCTCAGAGCCTAGCTGCATCACTGTGTGATCGTGGGCAACTTACTCGCCCTCTCTGAGCATCACTTAGTTCCCGCGTAAGATGGGAACAACACAGGGACCTGCCTCGTATGGTTATTCCATGAATCAAGTGAAATCAAAGGACTCAGCGCCCAGCCCGGCACATACCAAACTCTCAGCGAACATTTGCAGGCGTTCTAATCCTGGGACAACAAATGACTCAAAGCTTCTCGGGGCCCAACGTCCTCTTTCAAATCACACGCTATTTCATCGGGAAACATCCCTTTTTCTTCACCTGGACACACCGAGCTCACACTTCCAGAGTCAGTTCAAATACCAGCTTGGCTAAAACATTTTCTTGCAGCTGCCTCTCCCTGACCCACGTTGAAGCTGCTTGGTAGCTCGTTGACCTGGCCACAGTCAACTGGAATTAGGTCTTCGGGTCTTGCTTTTCCACGAAGTCTGGGAACATTCAGAGCACAGAATTGAAGACTACTCCTCTCTGAGCCGTCGATGACAGGCACCCAAGGAGACACTCAATATTTATTGAATGAATAAAATAAGATGGAATCAAATGGCATTTGCGTGGATGCCAGGATGTATGGAACATATGGCTTTAGAGAAACATGATCCATATTACATCTCTTCCAGAAGCCAGTTATTTCTGGCTGGAAAGGAACTTAACCAAATCAGATATCATGGGACGCAGGATAAAAAAGAGAAGTTGGAAGAAAAATGAGGGGAAATGGCTTCAGGGTTTTGCTCTCTTTCCTGGAAGGAAGTACTATCCATTGGTAGGTACCGGATAATACTTAGGATAAACCTTAGGAGTTTAATGGGAGAGGGATGGTTTTGAGCCGCTGCTTGGTCCCAAACACTTGCATCAGGACCACTTGGCACAAAGCAAACAAAGTATGTCAATTTGCCAAATCAGGGAGGGAACAGAGATGACAAGTTAGCCCTACACTTCAAAGGAAACTTTCCGGAAGACAAGATTGTTGTTTTATTTTAGTGCAGCACAGAATTGTGGAAAGCAAAATGAGGTCTCTTGAAAATCAGGCAAGAGCAAGACCTTCAGGTGTGCTACTGAGAATGGGGGGCGGGGGGAAGGCAGGATGGGAAAGGGAAGGACCCTGAGTGAAGAGTTCATTGTATGCTAAACACCAGCCCAGATCCTTGACACACAATAAAACGCTCAAGGGGCGCCTGGGTGGCTCAGTGGGTTAAAGCCTCTGCCTTTGGCTCAGGTCATGATCTCAGGGTCCTGGGATCGAACCCCACATCGGGCTCTCTGCTCATCAGGGAGCCTGCTTCCCTCTCTGCCTGGCTCTCTGCCTACTTGTCATCTCTCTCTCGCTCTCTGTTAAACAAATAAATAAAATCTTTAAAAAAAATAAATAAAATGCTCAGAAGAACCTCAGAGGTAAACAGTATCTTCCCCACATTACTGATGGAGAAATGGAGTGTCGCCATGATTAAGGGACCAGGGTAAGGTCAAATGCTCATAAGTGGTGTTTGCTCTGTATTAAAATTCATCCAACAACAATCACAGTGTGGATAGTTTTCATCTTTCTCTGTTATAATCCATCTTCCTCTCTTCTGTTAATTTTCCTAAAGTAAGGCAAGCTACTCGTTGTCCTCCTTTAAAACCGTCAGTGGTTCCTTTACATTCATAAAGTAAAAATACTCAAACTCAATGAACCATTCTCTATAGGCTCAACTCTCCCCATGGCTCATCCTAACTCTTTGCAACCATCACACTTGATCACGTTCCCTTGTTCTACTGCATCAGTTCATGCCTCAGCTTCTCAGCTTAGGATTCTCTCCCTCTCCTCTCCCTCCATGCCCTTCCCTCACCCCCAGGAGCGAGCTCTCCCAAAAATAAAAAAATAAAAATAAAAATAGAAGTGCTCTAAGGCTCTTCATGCCAAAAATAATGTAAAAAATAATGGCTACTATCCATTGAACATTTAGATGTTCATCTGAACACTGAAGAGTCACTCCAATTTATGGGTGAGACTCAGTGCAAAATTCAGTGACGCGTCTCTATTCACTAAGTAGCCGGAAGAATTTGGATCCCTGCAGTCTAGTCGATGGGCTTTACGAATTTCAATCTCTCGTGACTTCTCAAGAGCATGTCACATTACCGACACTTCCTTTACTCTCTACTTTTTACTTCCTTGACTCTCTGCCCTTTTGGTTTTTCTTCTGTTTTCTCCAACTAATCCTTCTCAGCTTCCATTGTAAACTCAGACTCCTCTTCAGGCACTTGAGTTGCTGGCAGTCCTCCAGAAGCTGTTCAATTTTCCTTTTCACATTCTGTGTGCTCTTCATAGGCGATCTTAGCCGTTCATAGGGCTTGAACTCCTGCCTCCTCGTGCTAACGACCCCCTATGTATCATCCTTTTCTCTCTCTTAAACTTCGGCCTTCCGAAACACGCTCCTTCCTGGAAATTAGTACTTAAATATCTTGCTTGTACTAAACCTCGTGTATTCAAAAACCAAACTCACCTTCCCCCCTCCAAACCTGCTTCTTTCCAGATTCTTTTGGTTAATGACACACCATCCATCCAATTTCCCAAGTTAGGAGCTCAAGATCAACCCTTGCCTACCTCCCCCCACCCCGCTTTCCTCTCGTATGCAATTAATCACTAAGTCCTACCCAAGTCTGCCTCCTAAATTTTTTATATGTCTGTTCTCTTCAGTCTGCTGTCCCCTCTCTGTGCTAACCCCCTGTCACCTGATTATCACAAGGTCATATCCTAGCAGGTCTGTTCCTTCCAGTTTTGCCATTTGCAATTCATTCTCCAAACATGCAATAATCCCACTACTCTTCTACTTAAAACCTCGATAGCGCTCTATATCCTTTAGGATAAAACATCAGAACCTTGATACAGCCAGTAAGACGGTATGATCTATTTCCTGGCCCCGCCCAGTCTTCCTTAGGCCACGCCCCCCTACTCTTAATACACAAGTCATGTTGGAGGTCATGTTCATTTTCCCACAACCGAGCAAGTGAATGTGTACTTCTCTCTTTAGGAACACTCCCTTACGCTGATGTCTCTGTTCACCTTCCTCGTCTCAGCTTAAATCTTCTGGGTTGCTTCCCCTGATATCTTAGACTAATTTCACACTCATTCTCACGACACCCTGCATTCCTCCATCCCACTATTCGTCATCTTATAATTACTTAGCGGGTTTTTTTTTCCATCTATATCTGTATCTATATCTGACAATTGAGATATTGAGATACTGAATATATATGTATGTATATATATGTGTATATATAGATAGAGATATATTTGACTATTATTCTCCCTGCCAAGAGACATACATGGCATGTGGTAGGTGCTCGGTAAAAATGAACAGCCTAGCACAAACCACCTATGTGAAATCCTCCTGAATTCCCCCCGGGTTCTCTCTGTGCTCCCAGAGTCCTTTGGCTTTCATTCTCCTTTGGTTAATATCTACTGTTTTACCAGTCTTTCTCCTTTTTGAGTTTATGAGCTTCTTGACGAAGAAGCCTGGGTCTTCATCCCACATGGTGCCAATGATGTTTACTGAATTAAAGAGGAAAGAGCTAAAAGCCTGAGCCCTGGACTTTACAAGTCCTGTCCCTTACACGAATGTCAGAAATGTGGAATGTGGTTGCGGCCCCCAAAACCTCTAGAGAGGAGTTATCCATTTCAGAAAGGAGATGGAAGAGCACAGGAGAAACAGCAGAAGCTGGGCTTTACCAGTAGACGTCTGTGACTGTGCATTTCAAAGATTGGCCATGCCATGGAAATATACAGAAATTAGGAACCACTGATAACTTCCTGATCTTTCTGATGCCCATTCCTCCAACAGGTACCAGGGCATCCTGAGTGTGGCTGACTGTACTTCCTCTGCTCCATCAGCCCCTCCTCTGTCTTGGGCCAGAACATCTTCATCTCTCACCTGTCAAGTCCACTCTGGTTCCCCCTAGCCTTCCCTCCCTCTCGTATACCATCCTTATCGCTGGCAGAGGCACTATTCTAGAACATACATTTGACCATATTACCTCTGCTTAAGCCTTCGGACTCCCTGTGAGCTGTAGGATACGATCGTTTTCGGATGTCATCCAAGGTACTCAATGATGGTGCCCAAATCCACCCTTTGAGGCTCAACCCTGCCATTTCCCTCCTGTGCCCCCTACATCTCAACAACCCTGGATTCTCTCTCTCCCTCCGTATGTTGTTTCCTTCCTTGTCTCTGCACATGCTGGGACACTGCTCCCCCATTTCCACACATCATGTCTTACATAATTTTCTATATCCAGACCAAATATTTCTCCGTGCAATATAGCGGAATTACTTATTCCTACCAGGGACTCACAGATCTGTTTGGGCATCTGTCACACTGTGTTTTCCTTTACAGAACCCAAAGAAGACAGAACAGCATCTTTGACTTCTATGAGTCTCTGGCACCTATCATATACTGGGTGCTCAATAAATGTTGAATGTATAAAAGAATGAAGTCTAGGTCTCTGGGAGTCAGGTCGGTGGAAGAGGCATCCCCATCTGTCTGTCTAGGATTTTGTTTCCTAACTAGAAGGTTGTGTACTTGACCTCTCTTTCATGACAAACTGTTCTGGTTAGAGAACAATCCTATTACTCCAGCTTTCTGTTACCCCAATGCTGATTACCCCCGATTACCTACTGTAAATTCTGCTGCCCATCTACTATATGGATAAGAATTGCAAATGAAAGCAGCTTAGTGTGCTAAGACCTTTAAGCACACTCCAAGGGCAAATAAACAAATGGGGACTATATGCCATTGGTATTATCTATGTGATTGCTTTAATGTCATTTTGCTGATCATTTATGCGGTTTTTCTTCCCTACTCAACTTCTTTAGTGCAAATAATTGAGGGTTGTCAAAACATTTCAAATAGTTGTGACCTTTGTGCATACAGTGAGTACGAAGGTACAGAAAAAGTACTGGCCTCCAACAGGGGGAAAAGTTCACTCCTGAATAACTTAAGAAATGACAAAAGGAGTTTATATAAAGCTGGATAGGAAACAGGAAGAAAAAAAAAACCAAAAGGCAGTGATAAGGACAGAGAAATGCTGACCCAGAAAAGACTATCTGAAAATGGCAGAGGGGAACTTTTTGACACAGATGCAAGATCATTCATTGCTCTGAGGCTCTGTGTTTTTGTTTTTTAAGATAGGGCTAAAAAAGTGAGAATTGAAATTTTTTTTTTTTTTTTTGGAGAATTGAACTCCTAATTCTGTAAGACAAGCATGTCTGATGAGGGGTGGGGGAAGGATTATTCACTCTACTGGAATTGCTTTCATGGAAACTTCTTGATGAGAGCTGCATCTTAAAATACTGATGCAGTGACGAGGAGTTATTTCAAGATGTGAAGTCAAGGAGGACGCTGCCGTGAGGTTCGGATGCGAAGCACGCCCTGTCTGGAGGATGGCGAATCGAGCCGGATGAGCAGCGTCTGATGACTATTCCCACTGACCTTTCTGGACAGCTGGTCCCAGTCCCAGTGGCCTACTGGAAGCCATGAATGCCGCTCAAGCTAAAGGGTGGGGTCAGGTCTTGAGCTCCTGAGTGTAGGCTCAGCCACCCTATACTCTTCTCAGTTGTCTCACTCTCTCTCTCTCTCTCTCTCTCTCTGTCTCCCTCCCTCCCCAACTGTCGACAAGACCCCTAGGTCTCCAGCCTTCTTTCTGTGCTCATGAAACCAAAAGCTTCTGAAGTATAAATCTCAAGAGAGGAGAAATTAAATTTCAACTGCCCAACCCAGCTCGCTGTTCTCGTCCATCCTTCAAGACCCAAGTCAAGGTCACCTCCTCTGATACTTCATCCGGTTCTCACCCCCACTGAGACACTCCTCCTCCTGAGTTAATAGGTTACTACGCATGCCTCTATTCTCCCATATTCCTCTAGCACTGCTATGATCGTGGGGTTGCCTCCCGTGGGTGCCTTCAGGTCAAACACTAGAAATCTCCCTCCCCCCCACCCCCGAGACCTAGCACAACGCTATTCAGTGCGGGTTTGTGGAATGAACGTTATGAATGATTGCACTGCTGAATGAAAGACGACGGGGGGGGGGGGGGGGGGGGGGGGGAGCAGATCTTGTCTTTAAAAGGGAGTCAGCAGACAAGAGCCGAACAAGTTGAATGGCAGCAGTTGCCCATGTGAAACCCAGATTTGGGCAGAGCTTGGGTGCAAGGCGCCGGAGTCCCATAAACAAGCAGACTGGAGAGCTGAGATTTGTTTCCAGTGACTTATCAGTGACATACTTGAGGGTGTTAACGCTCCCCTTTCCAAAGTCAATCCCCAGTCACTGCCAGACCTCTTCTCCTGAAGTGCTTATTAAACTGGGCACCAGGGAGCTCCAGAAATAAAGGAGCTGGAAGGTCGCACTTTCCATTTGTGATGATTTGGATTAAAATTTAATTGGGTTTGAGACGGAGTGAGTGGGAAGGTAAGGTTAGTTTTCTAGAGCAAAGGGGAGCTCATTTTCCGTTGGTGTGAAGTCACCTCTTTATTCATGCCACTCCTACCTAGGCTGGCTCCCCCTCTCTACAGTCTCTTACCTTAATTCCTATTTAGCACAAAGCTTTGGGTCCTTAAAGAGAGGAAAGCCAATTACATAACCAATATGGGTGGGAGACACTGCCCTTGATATCCCAAAGGCCTTTAAAACTTTCTGCTTGATATTATCTAGGTACAGTGAGGGGTAAACCATAAGTCAGGGATTTCAATACAACGCACTGCAAGAGATGGAAAGGTTTCACTGGGAGGGAGAGACGGGGGAGGGTGGAATTCTGGTAGGATTTGAGGAGAAGGAGCCATTTGGGGAAACACGAATTTTAAAACTAGCTCCACTTTTTAGGTTTTATGGCTAATACCTGTTGAAGGGAGTCCAGAATACCGTCAGTCCCTTTGAACGCGCATAGGAAATTTCAGGGGAAGCCTTTTACGATGAAGTTGTTGGCATACTCAGGCAGCCCTCACTCTAAGGTTATTCGAAATTGGCTTGTTAGCTTATATAATTGAGGCTTGTTGGGAGTGGGAAGAGGAGTGGTGGGAAGACAATCCATGATTTCACCTCCATTATAAACACAGGAAATGAGTGGAGTTGCAAGACTTCACCCGTTGTATTTTACAAGCAGCAGGAAATACCACAGGAGGATATAAGCCTACCTCAAGGTGAGATGAAGTCCAGCCAGGAGCAAAATTCCTGAGTCTCAGTTAGGATATAGATACCTAAAAAGCGCAAGGCCTGAGCAAGAGTAAGAACGGAGGCCCAGATACTCATCGTCTAAATGTTTGAAAGGAATAAGTGAATAAACTGGTAAAGTCCTACCCTCCTACTTGACAGCCCCCTTCATGATGGCCTAGTGAGATTCCTCAGGGTCCCTGGTATTCTGTGCAAGAGACAACAGTCGACGGTCCCTGGTCGCCCTACCTGTGGTGTGCCCCATCTACTTTATACTCTGTCCCTTGCCTTTTTGGGGACCAGGAGGGGCCCCCCCATGCATATGGATGGACACCCCAGAAGCACATCCATGCACCATCTCCACCTCCATGAAGAGCTGCTCCCTGGTCACCCTCAGGGCTAGAGGTGGGGAAGAAACCCTAGAAACAGGTGCTTAGTGACTTGGGTCTCCAATACCCCGTATGTAGTGTGTGTGTTGGGGGAGAAGGGGGACACGGGGGACCTGGCTCCAGGTAAGCAAATCTCCAAGAGCTGAAGGAGTCTTTGCTCTGCACTCAAGGGCAAGGCCATGGGAAGACCAGAATGGAGCCTTCTGCTCAAGAGCAGGTCTAGGTACGGAAGTTTCAGGGGTGAGTTACGTCAGAGAGAAGAAGGTGAAAGGAATCAGGAATAGTGAGATCTCTCCATTGTGGGGGCTACGGGCCACTGCGATCCTTCTGTCGAACCATCAGGGGGGAAAGAGGGGAGAGGACAGGTATGGACGGAGGGGTGAATAAGGAACCACAGACTGTGTCACAGTGGACTAAAGAGAGAAGCTCCGTTGTTCGGCGGGCCAATGCAGAGGGGACATCTCGGCGAGGGAATTGCCTCAGGACGGGCCTCTCCCGGTGGGTCTGAGGGGCCTGTGGGCAGCAGGGACGGAACCACCAGGGTGGCGCTGCCTTCACCTGACAGACGGTGACATCCCACAGGTCCCTGAACAAAGGTGCTCAAAAGGAAATGGTCCAGTCCTTCCGTGTCTCCTCTAAGGTAACTAGGGACTCAGACCGGTTCCTACGGGGCCTCTGTGGCCTCACCCCTGTCGGGTCTGCCTCTGTGGAGCTGGCCTCCGTTCTGTCAGCAGGGGCTCCACTGGTAAGCAGGGAACGGCAGGGTGTAGAGGGCCGGGTCCTACTTTTTTAAGTTTTTGTTCTGGAATTTTCCAGATACGTACAAAAGCCAAGAATATGGTGTAACTTCAATAACTACAATGATCAACGTTTCACCAAATCGTTCATCTGTTCCTCAACTTCCGTCTCAGAGTATTTTAAAACTCCAGACATCGTACCGTTTCACCCCAAAACACTGATCATAGAGACTTCTTCCTTCTCCCCCCATAATATTTTTTTTTTTTTTTTTAAGATTTTATTTGACAGAGAGATCACAAGCAGCCAGAGTCAGGCAGAGAAAGAGGGGGGAAAGCAGGCTCCCCGCTGAGCAGAGAGCCCGATGCAGGGCTCGATCCCAGGACCCTGAGATCATGACCTGAGCCCAAGGCAGAGGCTTTAACCCACTAAGCCACCCAGGCGCCCCCTCCCCCCAGAATATTCTAAAACAACCCAGACATCAGTGTGCATCCCTAATGACCGTTTGTTTCTTGAACCCAATAGGAACTGGGCTATTCTCATATCTACCGTTTACTACGGCTCCCTAGAATCACTGAACACCAAATCCACATTCATTGGTCCTTGATTGGCTCAGAAGGGTCTCTCTTGCATTTAGTTTGTCTGACTCGGGCAGACAAGGTCCTGGCCTTAGAACCTCTCACACACCTCACCCCGAAAACAGTTCAGCACCTCAGCTGAACAGAGCCACGAGGTCAGCACCGAGGCGCCCACATCTTGGGAATTCCCGGCCTTTCCAGAAGGATGCCCCAGCGGGAGCTGCCGGCGGCTGAACCCCTGCCGCCCGGGAGTAGCTCGCTCTGCAGCCTCAGGATGAGAGCCAACGTCCAGAGCTTCCAAGTCCTCACAGGATTTGGGTCACCGAGGAGCCGCAGATGTTCAGTGAAACTGGGCTCCTGCGAGCTCTGGTACCGCCTCTACTTTTCAGGATTTGATCTTTCTAGTTAAAGGCCAAAAGCGAGCCGCAGGGGGTGCTACAAAGAGGGGAAAGCAGGCACTGTGGACGACCTCTCTCCGCACCCCATCTGGCTCTGTGGCCGTGACCGCGAGCCCCTCACCAGTGAGCTCCTTCAGCCCCGAGGTGAGAGGGACGGACGCTGTGACCCCTAAGACCCTCCAGCTCTGGCACTCAACAATCCCAAGCTCAAAGGCCACCAAGCGGCCACTACATTCTGCCACCGTGACAGATGTGAGAGAGTATGCGGATGTCCCTTCTCTCAGACTGTCAACACTTCAGGGCCGGTGGCCGTGGCTCGTTCTGGTCCTACCAGATTCTGGCACCAGAGAGGCACGGGGAAAAACAATCTGACTACCGATTATTGAATCTTCACGCCAAGCCAGACACGCTGCGGGGCTGGGGTTCACAAACACCGCCTTGGAGAGGCTGAGGTTTCGGGGGGAAGCTGTTCAGCTGGAGAAGGAAAGTTCGCTAACAAGTGGTGGTGGCTCTGAGCCGCTCAGACCCACAATACACACGCCGCACCCGGGACCTCGAGTGACGGGTTTCCTGCTTCTCACGCTGAAGCCCACGGACTCCAACAGGAACACAACACAGCGTGGTCCTAACAAGAGTAAAGTGCAGCAAGCAAGGGCGCCTGGGGGGCCTGGTGGGTCAAGCCTCTGCCTTCGGCTCAGGTCATGATCTCAGGGTCCTGGGATGGAGCCTCTCATCGGGCTCTCTGCTCAGTGGGGAGCCTGCTTTCCGCCCACCCCCCCCACCCCCGCCTGCCCCTCTGCTTGCTTGTGATCTCTCTGTCAAGTAAATAAATAAATAAAATCTTAAAGTGCAGAAAGTGGTTTACAAAGGGGGAACATCTCCCAAACAGCACCCAGAGCCCTCCTCGAAAGGGTCAGTCTTCCTGAAGGGAGGCTCATGGGAGTGATGCAGGTTGCTCAAAGGTCCAAAGATGAACCTAAGGACTCTTGAATCTTCCTGAAAATGGAGTACGGATCCTCCCAGGACGGCTGCACAGCCTCTCCTCACCATGGGCTAGAACTACAGGGCAGGAGACGGTCCTGATTGCATGGACTTCCTAGAGGTGAGGGCTGTGAGCCCGCAGCCTGGAGACTGTGTCACCATCGTGCCTGGGAGGGGGAGTGAGGCCACAGTGCCGAGACCCTCTGGGTCCTTGGGCAGGACAAGGATTTCTTGAATTCCCAAAGCTGGCACTGGCGAGGTTCTGAATCGTGACTCAGAAGCGAGGCTCCCAATACCCAGTCCCCATCTGGGAGACAACGGCTGAGGCTCTACCTGAGGAACCCACACAAACACACTGCCAAGAGAAGACTTCCAGGAAGCTCCCAGTAAGACAAAACCCAAATCCCTTTCAAAACATCCACTGGGTCCTGTGGGTTCCAGACAAGGGCATTCCTGCCCGTTCTCTCCTGGTAGGTTCTCTCCGGGGGCCTCCCGGGGTCCCCGACAAGGTCACTCAGGTGTCATTTTAGAGCTGAAGAGATCTTAGAGATCATCGAGTCTGGCCCCTCCGCCACATCACAGACACCTGCCTTCCTCTGGGTCTCCCCGGCAGCCCTGGCAAATGGGGGAAGTTCTCCCCAGGGAACGAAGACACCGTGTCCTCCGCACCAGGAGGAGGGTTCGATCCCGGCCGGTTCCTGCCAGCGCAGTCCCACGGCTGCCCTGTGCCTGGGACTCTCCAGGCTTCTGGGGGACTCAGCCTGTGCGGCGGCAACAGTAAAGGACTTTGCAACCGATCCAACAAGCCCTTGAACTGTCTGTGTGTGCGAGCAGGAGCCTCCGGCAGGATGGAGCTGAAAATCAGACCCACATGGCGTGGGCAGAGACCAGGGCTGCCAATGAGGACTCAGAAGTTTGGAGAGGAAAAGCTGGAGGGGACAAAAAAGCCAATGACTTGTTAACAATTAGCAATCTAAATTTTAAAAAAACAGAAAAACCAAAGCAAGAAACAAAACAAAACAAAAAACCCAAGATCCTAGGACTAGAGGATGAGAGGAAATATTTCACTGAGAAATCATCTAAAGAGCGCCAAGGGTGAGAATGACTTTCCCCAGAAAGCTCAAAGCTGCTTATGAATGTGAAAAGACTTCTAACTCTCCCACATGGGAGTCAGGGCAGACGGAATATTGCCCCTATTTTACACAGCAGGGGGACGTTCATACCTCTCTAAGAAAGGGGGACGGTAAAAAAAAAAAAAAAAGAAAAGAAAAGAAAGGGGGACGGTAAGAATCTAAGTCTGAATTTGCATACATAAGTTCTAGAAGGGTACCCAAGAAAATTACTAAGAGTGGTTTCTTGGGGGCAGGGATGGGGACAAAAGGGTAGATGGTCATAGAAGCAAGACCTTTAATGCCTAACTTTTTCCATCACTTTGCTTCTTGAGTCATGACAATGCTTCCTAGTAAATAATAAAAATAATTGCAAATCTATTCTACATAGTGATAAAACAATCAA
>CM053613.1:75634061-75659680 GCA_028646535.1 Procyon lotor
AAAAAAATAATCTCTACACCCAATGTGGGGCTCAAACCCACAACCCTGAGATCAAGAGCCCAGCCAGGCACCTCTTGTGTAGTTACTTTTAACCTCGGTGCTTTAATCCAACTGTAAGATGGACCATTTTAATAACACCCACCATTTTGGATTATAATGAGGATTAGGATAATCATTACATGCAAGATTCTCCAAACAGCGGCAGGCACAGGGTAAATGCTCAAACAAATGTTATTTTTAATTTCTATTGCACAAGTCACTCAGATTTGTATCGGAATAGCAAGATGATACGGTAGAACCATCCACTTTCTACTCCAACCGGACACAGATCCTGATATCAAGCCTCATCCTTCCCTCCACAAAAGACCCACACTCCACAAATGAGCCTTTAATCTCTGCCCCTCTCTTATCCCTTTATTGGCTCAGGCCAAAAAGACTTTCTTTATTCCATGCTATTCCCAGGAATTAAAAAAGGACTATTATCAAGGGTCTGATGAGTGTTTTGTTTTGTTTTTTTTTTTAAAGATTTTATCTATTTATTTTTTTTAAAAAAAATATTTATTTATTTGACAGAGATAGATCACAAGTAGGCAGAGAGGCAGGCAGAAAGAGAGAGGGGGAAGCAGGCTCCCCACTGAGCAGAGAGCCAGATGCGGGGCTCGATCCCAGGACCCTGAGATCATGACCTGAGCTGAAGGCAGAGGCCTTAACCCACTGAGCCATTCAGGCGCCCCAAGATTTTATTTATTTGACAGAGAGGAGAGAGATCGCAAGGAGGCAGAAAGGCAGGCAGAGAGAGGGGGAAGCAGGCTCCCCGCTGAGCAGAGAGCCCGATGTGGGGTTCGATTCCAGGACCCTGGGATCATGACCTGAGCCGAAGGCAGAGGCTTTAACCCACTGAGCCATCCAGGTGCCCTGTTATTTGCTTTTATACAGATCCCATTCAGTCCTCACACGATCCTTGGAGGCCACTTAACTACCCCATTTTACAGGTCAGGAAGCTGGTGCCCAAAGGTTAAACAACACGCCCAAGGTCATAGGGTTGAGGGCGGCAGAGGTGGGAGTCGAACAAGACCCTCGGACTCCAGAGCCCTGCTCCTTCCATCAGCCCGCCCGGCACTGACTGGGGAAACTAGGTACTAAGGTCCCCAGCAATCTGCCAGAAGTGAGGCCCCAGGGCTTTGTTAGGTCATTCTGGAAGGAGGAAAGCAGCTCCCTCTGAACTGTATTTTAAAACATCAGACTGAGAGGGTGTGTCTCCACTGTCTTGGAGCCGTTGAAGACCTAGGTGAGAAATCCACTCGCAGCCGAATTCATTCTTACCCAACAGCTAGTGGGGGCTGGGCTGCTGGTGGGCAGGAGGGGGAAGGAACAGGAAGTCATTCGCTGGTGGTTGACCAGGCCCCCTGCGGCTTCTCAGAGTTACAGAACTGCCACCAACAGTCAGAGAGTCTTAGGGTCAGCCAGAAGGCACCTGTGGTGACATTGCGGGGTGGGGCAGTGGAAAATCTACAGGCTCCAAGGGGCTGTTTCCCCTCTGTGAACATGAGAGCGTTTGAGAAGCTAACTACAACCACCACGCCCCCAGCCCCCTCCAAGGGCAACCGACATTTTGAAGCGCCTTGGCTGTTTGTCGTGCTTCTCCCTCTACTGAGCTGTAGCCGCGGCCACGCCTAATGCACGTGGTGGAGGCCACAGGGTCCACACAGCCCGGCTGGGGGCCGAGGACACCTCCCCTCCCCTCCCTCTCCCCCTCCCCAGAAAGCTCTTACACTGACTGCTACAGCCCCTCTAGGTTCCCATGGGATTCTCTTGCCAGACTACAGGGTATGATCACTTTTCTAGGGGTGGAGGGGTGGGAACCCGACTGTCCCACCGTCAGCCAGTCTGGGGTACAGTAGTTCCAGGGGCAAACAAGCAGGATTTGGAAGGTAGGTCTTACAACGAAGAGGAAGGGAGACACTCCCTGTCTCTGGACCTCCCCATCTTAGGTTAAGACTCCAGGGAGGCTGGCTGTGTTTAAAGATTACTCTGGAACCTGGGAGACCCGGGGGACAGGGGTCTCTGCCAGGGGGAGGCAGCCAGGCTCCCGCCAAGAGGTACCCAGAAGGGAAGTCCGTGAGGTTGGGCTGGTGCTAAGAACAGCCCCGATCCTGAGCCGCTCATGCGGTCTTGCTGAGAGGGCATCAGAGCCTGGCAGGGAGGAGGAGATGGAGTTGCACTGGGCACGCCGTCTCTGCCTCTACAGAGGGCCCCTGTGACAGCCTCAGAAAATCCTTGCGTCCTCCCTGCATGGTCCCCCCTGCCTCCAAATCCCATGCACAAGGGTGGGTGCCGGTGTGGCCAATGGAAGGAAAACGAGCCTCTGAATCGCCTCCATCCTTGGCGCATTTTCAAAAGACACAAAAATGTAGCTTTGGCTCCAGAGTCAAGGGCTTGAGCTCCACGACCCTAGTCTTTGAGAGAGAAGTGCTGTCTGTCAAGAACGGTCCCCCCGGGCTGGGGCGCGGGGCGGTGCGTGACGGTGGCTGCAGACCGGGCTTTGTGGTTTGCAGAAGCTGGCACCGACGAGGGTACCATATGTTGTGTTCTGAGACTCAAGCATAAACTTCTGCTGGATGTTTGGATTTGGGTTGTTTAATTATTCCCTGTTTTGGGAGAGAGCGAAGAAGGGGTTTGTGTGTCCACGGGTGTGCTTGGAGAGGGGGGCAGGGTGAGCAGACAGAGGAGTAGCCATTACCATCGGCCTAAAAGACCAGAGCTCTGCTGACACGACACCAGTCATGGGGGGGGGGTGTCTCCTAAAGCACTTTCCAGATGGAAGTGGAACCATAAAGCAGCCCCCGTGCCCTATCTCCTTCCTAAAAGACACCACCAGCAGTACCACGACGGTTCCCAATGAGGCACCGCCCCCCTTGTGGATGCAAACGGCACACCCCCAACTGCCAGTCGGCAGTGAGAAATTACATTTCCGGAGCGTTACTGATGTCCCAAGCACCACGCAAACCTTTGGCATTCATCTCTTTCCGTCTTTAGAATTCCGCCCTCTAACTACGATTAGTATACCCGCTTTACAGATGAGCAAAGGAGAAGGTAAGTCATTTGTACAAGGTTTTGCACATCTGATGGGAGGGAAATCTGTACTCAAACCCAGGTTTGCCTGATTACCCCTGCTCTGAACGACCCTCCCACCACCAGCTGACATCGCCTCCATGCTGAAGGCCAGCAGCTGGCATAGCCCACTGTGAGCAACACTGGAGGAGGAACCATTTAAGGTTAATTCCCACCGCCGTTAAGATCTGCAGTTTTGAGGAACCAGGGGGATCACAAGTAAGCTGCCCAAAGCCACACAACAAAGCAGCAGCAGAGCCGGCAATCAGCCAAACTGGGTTCTAATCCTGTGCTTTCTCCATTTTGTCACATTGTCTCCGGACCAAATGCCCGGAGGAAGGGGTCTAGCTCTTAAATGTTGCATAAATAGGTTTAGGTGGGAACTTGGAAAAGACGAGAACCTGTGGCCCATGAGTAGCAATTTCAGGGAAGCAGATTCGTGAAGAACTTCCTAATCACCAAATATGGCAAAAAAAAAAAAAAAAAAAAAAAATATTGCCCTGTAAGGTGGACAGCTCCCCCGTCCACCCAAGCACAATCTCGGTGAACACACCTGGTGATTTGGGAGAGGTAATCCGTAAGGGAGCAACTACCGTTTTGGCTGTCCAGTATCTGAGCACCTGTCTTACTCATGGGCCATCCCAATATAAGTGAGAGAGGAGCCCTGGTCAGGAAGCCGAAGGGGCTGATGTTCTCTCCTTCAGCTTCAGGCGTATGACCTGGACTTCACTGCTCAACTGCTCCCATCAAGCACTTGGAACCTCCGGAGAGCAACCCAAAATGCAGGGGTGGTGGCAAGTGTCCCTGGTTCCTGCCTTCCGAGTCTGGCGAGCCACACTGCAGGTCAGTTGTGTGAGCTACCCAACATCTTCTAAGTTAGCCAGACGGGGTTTCTGATGTGGGATACAAGCATTTAACGCAAAACTGCATTAGATCAGGTCACCGAGCTGGGCACAGATCTGGATTCTTGGTGTGGCTCAGTAAAAATACAGATTCTAAGTTCCTGGGTTCAGCAGAAACTACTCGATCAGAATCTTCAGAGGTGTACTCTGCAAATCCATATAAAGCCCCCCAGATGATTCTGACACGGAGCCAGATTTGGAAGAGGCTGGAATAAATAATCTCTACAGTTCCTAAAATAAAATACTAGGATTTTCGAAAAACTCGTACCAAGAATTGGGCAGGACTCTCAGGAAAATGCAAGATGTCTATCCAGTTGATTTTTTTAAGATTTTATTTATTTATTTGACAGAGAGAGAGAGATCACAAGTAGGCAGAGAGGCAGGCAGAGAGAGAGGGGGAAGCAGGCTCCCCACTGAGCAGAGAGCCCAATGCGGGGCTCGATCCCGGGACCCTGAGATCATGACCTGAGCTGAAGGCAGAGGCTTAACCCACTGACCCACCCAGGTGCCCCTCTCCAGTTGATCCTTGAATAATACAAGGGTCAAGGGTACTGACCCCTGTGTGGTGGAAATGCCACATGTAACTTTGGACTCCGCCCCCACCCCAAACTTAACTACTAATAACTTACTGTGGACCGGAAGCCTTACCAATAACAAACACATGTTGTGTTTATAGGTTATGATTAACACATGTTTTGTATGTCATGTGTATTCTATACTGCATGCTTACAACAAGGCAAGCTAGGGAAAAGTAAATGTTAAGTCATAAAATACATTTACAATGCTGTATTAAAAGAAAATCTCTGCATTAGTGGACCCACATGCACTGCCCAAGGGTCCATTGTAGTTACCCTTACTAACAAGAAGGGTAACACCTCGGGGGCATTGGGTGGCTCAGTCGTTAAGCATCTGCCTTTGGCTCAGGTCATGATCCCAGGGTCCTGGGATCGAGCCCTGCATAGGACTCCCAGTTCGGCAGGAAGCCTGCTTCTCCCTTTCCCTCTCCCCCTGCCTGTGTTCCTTCTGTCAAAAAAAAAAAAAAAAAAAAAAAAGGATAACACACCTTGGACAAATAACATACAGTCCCCAGAGGCTAAAGCTCTGAGACACCTTCCATTTCCATAGGATATTCCTTTCCAAGAGCTTTTAAATCTACAGATCTTTACCACAGCCTACAATAACCCTAGGCCTTCCTCGGGTGGAGGAGATCCATGTTTTTTTGCATATTTGTTCAAAGCGATAACGCTGGACTAGCACAAGCCCTCTGACTTCCCCAATCAAGGCCTCCCTTCATCATAGGGTTCTGCTCTTAGGACCTACCTTCGGTGTGCCCAAAGGAAAGCCTCGGCCCCATTCTGAGCCTTCGGTGTCCTGTCGGAGACGAGGACCACCAATGCCAACCTACTTGGTGTGGTCTCACGGCACAAGAGGACAAAGGAAGGTGGATGGGTTGGCACATCACAACCTCTCCATTCCGGTTCTGAAGGCTCAGAAGGCAGGCATCTTAGAGGACGAAGGTGAACATCCAGTCAGCCACCTGGGGCTCACCATTGCTCATCAGTCCTCAAGCAAAATCCCCATTTCTCCTGGAAACAACTGCTTTGAATCAGCTATGCTTGGGGCTACCGGGGCTTTCTGGGTTTCATGGGTTTCTTTTGCACGGTTTCTCTGTTTTTTTGTTGTTTTTTCCACACCATAGGTAGGGAAGGGACCTGCCAAGCCCATCCACCCTCCCCTTGCACCCCAGCCCTTAGATCTCATCAAGGTACTTCCTGGCACAGGAAATTTCGTAGGCTCCAAAGCTAGAGAAGGCAAGAGACTAGGGCCAAGTGCATCCTGGCAGCGCCAAGCCATCACTCAGGGGCACGATGGAGGGCCCCATCCTGTGGGACACCACTCCCCCTCTGGAGGAAACTTCCAGGTCCACATGGGCATGTATCTGCCCAGGTGGCTCCTCAGGAAAGCGAACCAAGCTCCTACCTCCTCACCCTAGCGCTTTAGAGGAGCCACCAGCCTCGACAGGACCCTGAGGACAGCTCGGCCAGCTGGTTTCTGTATGATGTGCATTCATACAGTGCACATAAATTTATCTTCCAGCGCCTTCGAAATGTACACAGCTGAATCCTACTGCTGACTTTGGCACTTGCTCCTAGTGTCTGAGAAGAACAGATTCAATTAAAAAGGAAGTAACAGATGCTGCAAATCACTCCCTCATTTTGAGAGCGGACCCCCCCCCCCCTGGCCTGAATTACTTGATGATGAACAGCAATGCAGCAAAAAAAGGCTGGCATGACAACTTCCAACTTGGCTTCAAGCCAAGGGGAAGCTGTGGGTTCTTCCTCCTAGGTGGTCTTTATGCCCTGGCACATTCTTTTGTCTGGTCGGGGTATTGTTGTGCAGAGAACTTGGCTAGAGGTAGAGAATGGACAAAATGAACCCAGGGAGCTTTTTTAGCCTTGGAATGCTTTGCTTTTACTCACTTGTCCTCACAGTGTCCTGGTGAGGGGCATGCGTGGACATCAGAGACAGAGTCGGTATCCCCATTTTAGAGGTGGAAGAAGAAAGGCCCCAGGAAAGTAGGGTATTTCCCCAAACTTAACCACAGGAAATTCGTTCTGTCAGGAAACCTCCATTCTTCTCCCACAATGCATCTGTGCCCAGCCCACAGAATGAATGAGGTAGCAATGAGGCCCGGCCACCCTGGAGCATGCTCAGGAGAGTCACAGACATATGGATTCGTGGTATGTGTCCTTGAAAGGCACCTGAGGGCTGCCAGCGCCCACTCAGAACTGCTCCACAATTCCACATCCTGGCTCAGCTCCATCCTGCCTGTGCCTTCTGAGACCTCCCGGGACTCCGGGGGCCATCCTGTCATTGATGACTTGGGATGGGACCCACCTAGTGGGAGAATAAGGCAAAGAAAAAGGAAGAAGTTGGATTTCTCCATGAGATCCTCTTGCTTCTCTTTTCCCTAAGTACTAAAACACCAAAAAGATGAAGAATCCCAGGGCTGAGGCAGAGGATGGGGTCCCTCACCACCAAAAGCAGGTGTCTGCAGCAGAGATTTTTGGAGCCTAGAATGGCAATGCTGAGAGGCTTCCTTGCCAGAGATTTTTAAAGAGGAGCGATGGGGGTCCCTTTGGGGGAATTGGCTGAGGGGATCCTGCCTGGATACAGAGGCACAAAGTCAGGAGTGCTCACTCTTCTCTCCCTGAGTCTTGCTTCCAACAGTCCTCAAGTGACAGGGTTCCCACACTCTCTAACCCCATGATTTTACCGATGATCTTATTTTCTGAAACAAGAGTCAAGGGCCTGTCAATGAAAAGCATGATTTGAAAATTATGATTGCTCCCGAAAACCCAAGATATCTTCTTAGCTATTCCCATGACCTCTCTACCTCCCAAAGATTATAACCTGGGCTTCCTCTCCCCGTGGAACAAGAACACTAAAACTCTAGCAAGGTGGTGGGTGGCTTGGGCTCCCCTGGGCCACAGCTCCCCCCATGATGCCCTTCTGGGGCGACTTCTATCCCCACTCCCCTCCTGCAATGGCACCTTTCCTTTCCCACTCCCCCGAGTTGGGCTCAGCTACTATTTAATTGCAGCTCCGTGATCACAAAGGGTAGGGACAGTGCAACCAGCTGGGCAAGGATTTCACTTCTGACTCTACCACTTTTCAGATGTGGGCCACCAAGGATGGCCCAAGATGTCTGAGCCTTCTCCTTGCAAAATGGGAGGGGACCGGACCTGCCCAGCAGATGGATGGTGGTGCAGAGGACAGCGGCGTGCCTGGCATGTCATAAGCCTGAGCAATAATCGTGGCCCCATCTCAATGACCAGCACACTCCCAAACTTGCTCCTCCTCCTGTCCGGAGTGCCTGACCTCAGCCTCCTTTACCTGTGGCTTCTAACTTGACTTCTCTTGGTCTCACCTGCCTCCTATGAAGGGGGGCTGCTAGGCCAGGCCAGGCCATTTATTCTCCAGGAGCTTAAATCCAAGGCTGAGAAAGCACGTTCGATCCCATGAGAATGAATGAATGAATGAGGGAATGAATGAACACAAACAAAAAAAAATGGCTTAGAACTATGGAAAACAGTATGGAGGTTCCTCAAAAAGTTGAAAATAGAGCTACCCTATGACCCAGCAATCACACTACTGGGTATTTACCCTAAAGATACAAACGTCGTGTTCCGAAGGGGCACGTGCACCCCAATGTTTATAGCAGCAATGTCTACAATAGCCAAACTATGGAAAGACCCTAGATGTCCATCAACAGATGAATGGATAAAGAAGATGTGGTATATATATACAATGGAACACTATGCAGCCATCAAGAGAAATGAAGTCTGGCCATTTGCAACGACATGGATGGAACTGGAGGGTATTATGCTAAGCGAAATCAGTCAGTCAGAGGAAGACAATTATCACATGATCTCTCCGATTTGAAGAATCTGAGAGGCAGGGTGGGGGGCGGGGGAGAGAAATAAAACAGGATGGGATGGGGAAGGAGACAAACCTTAAGAGACTCCTAAACTCATGAAACAAACTACGGGTGCCTGGGAGGTGGGTGGGGGGGGTGGGGAGTGGGTAGGGATAGGGTGGCTGGGTTGTGGACATTGGGGAGGGTATGTGCTATGGTGAGTGCTGTGAAATGTGTAAGCCTGATGATTCACAGACACGTACCCTGGGTCAAATAATATGTTATATGTTAATAAAAAAATTAAAAATAAATAAATATTTTTTAAAAATGGCTTAGAGCTCTAGCTTCTGAGATGTGGTGATAATTTCTCCCCAGTCTCCAGCAGAAAGAACTGGGTGGGGACTCAAGTCTCCCATTTGCCAAGGCCTTGGACTAGACAAGTCTACCGAAGATATCAGGTGCCTGATGCGAAACATTTCTGATCATGGCCCCACACCTGGAATGAGTAAACCATCCGCTGCAGGGGATGTTTTCACGGTCTTTAATAATGGATCAAAGTAGCAGGACACACACGCACTGAATCTCTGAGCCCTCCAATGCCTGCTGCATATGTTCCTCTTCCCCTTCTGATTTACTGAAGTTAAAGCTCACTTATCAGGAAATACACTTGGCAGCCTCCACAGGGGCTGACCCGTAAGTGATGAAATCTCAGTTCATCCCCCCAACCTTCACTCCTGAAATTCCGTCATCGCCCAATTCTTCCCATGGGATAGGTGCTGGGATTGCTTGATTTCTGAAATCCCTTCTACGAAGAGCCCACGTTTCACAAAGTGGACATCAAGGTGGGGGTGGGGACAGGAAGGTGAAGTTTCAAGGATGAACGAGTTTCTCAGGGTTCAGCTGGCTGGTTCTCGGGCAGTCATGAGATGCTCCCCACACTAAGCAGGGGGATGGGAAAGGACCACGAGGGGAACCCCTACACTCCAGGCACCGCGCTAGATGCATTACACACCCGCCCGTCTCGTGCCCAGTGACCATGACAGAGGGATGATTCCACACATTCTGCTTATTTGAGCCCAGAGCGGGGACTCGTCCTGGGTGACACAGCTCCCGGAACATGAAGCCAGGGCTCAAACATCAAACTTAGGGATGGTCTGGTTCTAAAACCCATGGAGGCCTTCTGAGGGATTCGAGTAGATAAAATTGGCAATAAAACTGACAAAAATGGAAAAAAATAAACTGACAAAAATGGAAGAACGAACACCTAGGTTACCAAAAATCATAAGTAAAGTGAGGTTTAAAATAATCTAGTGACATTCCCCGGAGAAGAGTCGTGCGTCTCACATCTGAGGGCCTCTCTCCTCTAGAGAGCATGTTGAGAATGGTGAGAACCTTCGAGATAATGGCTCTTGATCCTTTTCCTTTACAGAGAGAACACAATCTCCAAAGGGTCCAGAGACAACTGGAGCCCAGGGTTTTACATTCCTGGCCCCAGCGCTTCTCTACTAGGATTATCTTACGCCAGGAGAAGAGATGGCCAAAGAGGGAATCCACTACAGTGGTTCTGCCTCATAAGAATTATGCCCTAGTAGATTAGCTCTTCATTTCTACTAAGGGAGACAGAGGGGACAGTAAGTTTTGACTGCAACCTGAGACTCAGAGTGCTTATTCATTCAACAAATACATATTTATCAGGTATTATATGTAGAAATGACCAAAAAACAAACAAAACCTATGAGGAATCGCACAGCTTACTGAGAAAGAGGGTCATTCCAATTACTCTTTTATAATGATAAGGCTTATAACAAAGGTGAGGACAAGGCGCTTGGGCAGCCCAGAGGAAGATGCAAATGAGCTCTCTTGCAAGGGGTTTCTAGATGGTTTTAATATATAGTGAAATATATATATTTTTTAACCTGGAATGGTGCAAACTTGGTTATACTCAAGACGATCTACGGGTAGGTGCAGCTAAAATTCTCCATCACATCATCCCTTTTCAGTATATGAACCAAGCTGTAAGTTATTTTTGTCTACATACGTGACTTCTGGGACTCCCGTTAGCCAAGGATTTCTGGAACCATCCGTCTATATGATTCTTCTGAAAGAACTCCAGCCTTTTAAATTCCAGCATCAGATCAACGAGCCCAAAACTCGCTATTCTGAAGGCTATCCCCAAGCTAGCCCCTCCCCCTCAACACACGCAGGAGGATCACTAATTCCCCAGGGAAGCTTGTGTCCAGGGTACCAGAGTAAAATGCAAAATGTACACTCTAGCTTAACAACACACGTCGTTGGCAACAAAGCCATTTCTCCAGACCTTTATGGGAGGAACTTTCCCACAGCCGGCCAGATGTGCAAACAAGACCTCTGAATGCCTTTGAGTGCGGATACTACAGAGGCTACTGAAGGGTGTAGCTGAGGAGAAGGCTCTCAAATTCATTTTTTTCCCAACTTTGCTCAGAAGGGGATGGATGGATCCTTTCAAACAACCCACACTTTCTTAAGTCCCAAGCCCTAGATCTGAATCTGGGACAGACTAGAGCTTTTGACAAACAAGGAGGAATGTTTTTATCTTCTTCCTTCACGATGACCATTTGGCCTCCTCAGGAATGACCATTAGGACATACGGTGGCCTGAGGTCCAGAGCCAGGCAGGCTAACTGTGTGCACCGGTGCCTCAGTGCCACTTGGGGGGGGGGGACTGACGCCATACCAGGATCCCAGGATTCCAGCTAGTTAACAAAAGGAGGGTATCAGCCCCTGAGGGCTGAAGGCAGAGCAAGGGGAGCACGAAGTCCTGTGACAAAGCTGAGTGGGGAGGATGCGAAGGTCAGAGAGAACCCCTGTGCAGTCGTGTTCTTTCTCACCTCACCCGCTCATGAGGCTGCTCGGCCTCCCTGTTAAGTAACCACAAGAAGTAGCTGGGGGTGGGGAGGCCCCAGCGGGCTGGTGAATAAGCCCAGGGGCTCAACCACATTCAGGAGGTTATCTCTTTGGAAAATACTCCATCTTTGTTAGGACTGGAAAGCTGGCCTTGCTTTTATAGTTTCCGTGAGAAATTACCACGGCCTCTAAAAGAAAGGGAGGTCACTGGCCCTCGGGCAGTGGGCTGTGGGTTCCTGGATTGATTGTCCTCCGTAGTGAAGAGGATTTTAGATTGAGCCAGCTGCAACCTCAAAGCCACTTCCCTTTGGGATTCATGAATTTGGCTGCCCCCTAGCAGGGAAGCCTGGGGCCATGGGAACAGCTCCCGCCTCCGCAGAGCCAGGGGGCTGGGAAATGGCCAAACCTACTGTGTCAACCAGGTGAGTCCCTGTTTCCTCCCTCTACTGAAGTAACTAGGTTTGGAGCCCCCAATACAAATCCTTTTCTGACCCTAGAGGTTTCAGCTGGGGGACTTCCTTTCTCCTAACCCCCCACAATAAAGAAAACAGAAGAGGGCTGATCGTTTCTACTCCCCGCCCCCTCTAGAAAGCATAGCCCTTAAAGAAACGCTGGAATAAAGCTATTTAAAAACAAACAATTTAAACAACTGCTGTCAGAGACAGCAGCCCAGCCCATAATCCCTCAGGGGAAAGCGGCCTCTGAAAATCAAGCACCAGCCTTAGAACAGGGCAATGCTCTTGGGATCAGCTGAACCAAAGCTTCCTCAACCCCTGTGCCCAGGTCCGCTCCGAAACCGTTCTCAGACCCACCGGCCTGTCTGACCTTTCACAAGGTCACAAGGTGATCTTCACCCAGCGGAAAGAGCAGTAGCTGTTTTCAAAGCTGAAAACTGGGTCTTCCAGCCACCATCTCAAAGGAAGACCCCTAGAGGTGACGATTCGGAGGCTCTTTATTTGGCCAGATTAGAACGTTCAACCCTCAGGTGTCAGGCTCCTCGGGGCAAGAACTCAGCCCCTGTGTAAAAGGTCAACCAGCTCTGGCCTCTCGAGTTCACACACAGCCTAGAAGCACTTGCTGCTGTTGGCAAAACTTTGCTTTGGTCTCTATGGGACCTTAAGCCGCAGGCTCTTTGAGCGGGGCAGACTGGTTTCTGAGTCCTCGTGAGTCACTCTTGAGGCCGGGACTGTTGGCCTGCAGGGGATGGGGCCTCCCGAGCCAAGAGATCTTATTGTCCACCAAGATAGGGAGGAAGGACCACTCTGAAGCCAGGAGGGCACATGCTAAGGATGCCAGGCTTCTAGGGTGTACCTGGCAGGGCCTGTGCCATTGCTAAGGTGGAAAAGGAGTTTTTCCATCAACCCCTAAACTAGTACCAGGTCCAAGTCCTGTGTTCTTAAAACCATAGTCACTTCCTGTGTCCTAAGTTTCAAAACCTAGTCTAGGACTCTCAGTCGGCAGATATTTCCGTATTTTTCAAGAGGAGAAGCATCATTTGATAATTGTTTTGAGAAGTAGAAAGAAATTTTGGAATATGTGGCATGTCTGCAACCAACCCAACCCAACCGCCATATGTAAGTACCTGTTTGGGGTCAAGTTCAGGAAAAGGAGGATGGAGAAGACATTGCAAGTATGAACCAGACATAGCACCCACCTTCAGGTTTTTAAAGGAGTAAATGAACAAATGATGGGTGAATGCAAAAATCAGGGTTAATGGTAAGTTTTATAGCAATTCCCCTCCTTCATTTAACTGCATTAATATGTTCCAAAGAAGAGAAATGAGAATATACATTTTTCCCGAGTTAAAATCAGAAGGCTCTTCTTCCTAATGTTGCTTTCTCTCCCCCCCCATCCCAAACACATCTTTGGTTTCTAGAACCTTCTGCAATTTGGGTTCCTCTGAGGTCTTTAATGGGACCTCGAATGCTGAAGGCCAGGAGTCCTCATGCTCTTTGGGGATAAAGTCCTAGATTTGATTTTATGTGAAAATATTCTCCATCTTTTTAAAAGTACTTTCAACAGATCTTTATTTTAGAGCCTTCCATCCTTCTCTGCGCTGAGGTCATTAGGGTTTTGGATGATAGGTTTCCTTGCACATACATGCGTTGTGCTTGGATTCATTTTTAAGGCAAATAATCCCATATTCTAGGGGACGAGTGTCACTTCTCATGGGGTGTTTGCTGATCCCTCTGCTCGGCACACACTATAGTATTTGCAAGCCACATGTTGGAACAATGGGAGACAAGCTTCTGTCCTCACGGAGACTGTCGTCTCAAGGTTAAAAACCGGACGCCGGTGAATGGTGGCACAAGGCAGCCTCCCTTAGGAGGCCAGCTTGTGTCCTGGGAGTTCCCGGGAGATGGTTCGCTGTGGGCAAAGGCTGCCAGGATACAGGTTTTGAGATGGAGCAGGGACACATCCAGGGGAACGTCGAAAGGAAAGAATTGGTCCTATTCTCAGTCCTCCATCCCTTCTGCCCTGAAGACCCTTAGTTCCCCAAGAGAAGCGGTGGGTTGGCAAGTGGGAGCCACAGCGGTTCGTGGAGAGGCAGCCCGTGCCTCTGGGTAAAGCTTGCCCCTCTGCGGGGCTCAGGGCCTTGAGAGGTGTGTCAGAGGGAAGAACACGCTCCTCGTGAAAAGCCCACAGACGTCGGCAACTGTGAGCGTTACCCAAAAAAGCAGCTTGCACAGGCTCCCATCCCATTGGCCGCCCAGCAGAACTCACCACTGCAACTGCCTCGCCCCCGTTAATAAGACCTCATTTTATTATTTCCGCGCTCTGTCATGTCTCCCACTGCCTTTTAGACTGGAACATTCTACTCTTTGCACTCCGTGTTAATTACCCCGGGGGACTTCAGGCTACCACGCACAATAAAAAGACCAATTAGAACGTTTCCCATTGTCTTTTCGTTGTTTTTGATTCCCCCAAATCAATCAGTCCTGTCCTTAGACCCTCCCAACAGCCAAGCAGGTTTGTGAACACCCTCGGAAAAAGCAGCCAAGAAACCCAAAGCAGATGGAGAATCACACAACCATGCAAATTAGTACAGGCCCTGGGCGGGACAGGATGACGATGTTGGGGGCTGGGAATTAGTTTTTAATATGAAACAGAAATAATCACCCGCGGCACTGATGTTCTTTGTGACGAACCAAGACGGTTTTGCTTAAATGGGGGGGGATCAGGGGGTCCTTTTCTGAGCTCTCAACACGTACAGACCGAGGGCTGAGTCTCCCCCCCGCTGACCCCCGTGGCACAAAGCTCACCCTGTGGGGCGCATGGACTGTTCACAAAAGGTTTCCCTCAGGGGTCAGCGTGACGCTTCAGCCTGAACTGCTAACATCAACATCAGAACTAAACTAGGGGCGCGAACGAGACGACCACGCAAAAATCTAAACCGAAAATTGGAAAAAAAAAAAAAAAAAAAGGTCAAACAACAAGAAACGTTAAGTTTCTCCACTCGACTGCAAAAGTTTAACGGGAAATCCTCAACTTGCTGAAGGATGGAAAGAAAAAAGCACTCACCATCTGTAACTCGGGTCAGGGCCCAAACCAGGGAGGATACAACGCTTGCGATGCTGAACCAACCGCCCAGCGCTGGGGACTTGACACTTAGCTGAGCGCCTTAAGGAATCGGGTCTCAGGCCAGCTCTGTAAAGAGTAACTTCTGGGACCCCCCCCCATTAGCAGACGCTGACTTCTACCTTATGGGGGGACCCAGGACCACTCCCTGGAGGGAGAATGATGGCGGCTCTGGCTTCTTCTCCCAACTAGCAGGCCCCCCGTGCTGGGCTTCCTCTAATACTCACACCTGATTGCTCACACCACACACCTGCCCACCAAGTGGGGCCAGGTGAATAAAGGTCCTGATTGGCTCCACCACGGGCCCGTGGATACCACAGTCAATTCCTTGACTGAGGTTTAAAGTCAAAGAACACCATTTACGAAGAGCTTAAGAGACCACGCAACACTGAAAAGTCTGTGTCCCCTGCAACAAAAATTGTGTCCTCTCACAATAATTCTGGAAGGTAGACACTATTATTTACAGATCTTTCACAGGAGAGACCGAAGGACATGCTAATAACACACGGCGAGGAATGGGCTGGGCCAAGATTCAAACCCAACTCTGTGGCTCCATACACCATGCACTTGGGGGTTGCGAGTTCTTTGAGATCGGCGGTCATATTGTTTCCCCCTCTGGAAGGTGTTGGAGGTAGGCTTTGGGCTACATCGGATGCATGGCAAAGTGGAAAGAGTATGTGCCCTGGAGAGAGAGCTGGGCCCCGATTCTGCCTCTGCCACTCGCTAGCTGGGAAGCCCTGAGCCAATTACCTCCCACTCTGAGCTCCTCAGTCTTCTCCTCTGTGAAGTGGGATGAAGAGCCACCTCACGGCGCTGTTGTGAGGACTGAAGGAAATAATTTCTGTAGAGCAGGCACCTAATGGACGCCAGTTCCCTTCCATGCAACTCCTCCACCTCCCCTCCCCAGGACCAGAGGCCGAGAACCAATCCCAGTCCCTGGTTTGCACACGTGATGCATTGATACACACAACTTCAGGTTCAGATGAACGTCAAAGGAAGTGGGTTTCCAAAGGGAGGGGGGTGTGCCAGGTGTAACTGTAGAGACGCAGGATTGTGGGAGTGCTGGGGGGGGGTCAGCTTTAGCTTCTGGCCCTTGTGGCAAGAGATCGTCCACACGTGGAGCCCCGGGGCCTCGTTTCTGATAGCCTCGGAACTGGTGCCTTCCTGCCACTGACTCTGGGCTCCCGCATACTGTGGGTGCTACTTCTCCACGTGCTCCCTCCACCTGTCTCTCCGCTAGCTCCATGCTATCCTATTTTTCTGTCGTCTCCTGCCATGTCACAAGGGACGGAGAAAATGTACAAATCAAATGGTCATACGGGGTTACCTGTGAACAATTTTTGGCGGAGCCCCGAAGAGGGGCATGGAAAATTCTGGAAGGCAGAGGGCAACAAGAGGTTAAAAAAAAAAATTAATGGCTGGTGTGAACTGCAGCAAAAACTCTCATGACTCCAGGGGCACGGGTGGGGGGAGGGGAGGTCACGAGCAACGCTGACAGCTTTTCATCAGATGGGAGGGAGGGGAATCCCAACCCTGAGAACGGAGGTCTGCCAGCGTGGCGGGGAGGAGAACCGGATCATGTCGAGCAGACCCGGTTTCTCGTTGACGGAGTGTGGGGGGTGGGCTGGGCTGGCTTTGGAATCAGACAAACCCAGGCTCAAAGTCAGGCTCCACCACTTACTTGCTATGCAACTCTGGGCAGGTTTCTCCGTGTCTCGAAGCTCTGGTGCTCTCATCTGTCGGATGGAGATGAGAGACCCCGTCTCCAGAAGCTGGAGGAGGATTAAGGGATATGTATTTAAACATATACCCTCTTGCACAGTGACAGGTCCGTGAGGCTCACAGTCTAGCAGCCGCTGGCTCAGTAAATACGAGTCTCTTTCCTCAATTCTAAGTTGCTGTAAACTTACACATCTAAGGTGCAGTCCATGGAGTCAATTTCTAATCATCTTCCCTGGCTACCCAGCCCTCCCTAATCTTCAATTACAAGGGCACTGAGGGGCCTTCTGCTGAAGCAGCCAATGGACAACTCAGTCTGGACAAGACGGAGACAGACGTGGGCAGGATGGTGGAGGACAAAAGGACCCACAACTGGGAGGCGGTGGACCCGGGTTTGATTTCTGCCTGACTCGGTCACTAGCTATAAAACCTATGACCTGTGGTCGAAATTTTCTTAATATTTCTGTGCTTCGGTGTTTTTGCCTGTTCCATGGGAATAACCACACACGAAAATGCTTTGTGGAATGGAAAATGCAGCTGAAGTATTAGTGGCCAATTGCCTGCTATGATTCCTGGTGACCCGTACGAGAAACTGTCCAATGATTTGAGCTGGAAATTGTAGTTTAAACGTTCCGAGAGCCGTACCGAGTGCCCCGTCACAGTCAAACAAACCCCAATCTCTAAAACGGAATGACTACTACGCAGATAGTTGATGCATTCCCCAAAAGAGCTGAGTTGGTTTTTCTTTACAATCGCCAAATCCCTCCGTGACAGAGTGGAACCATCAACCACGGGGCGGCCGGCTCTGTACTTGAAAAACAATACGATAAACCACCCTTTTATTTTAACAGCCAGCACAGGGCAGGGCAGGAGGAACCCCCACCCACGCTTGTTCTGAACACACAACGTGTCGCAAGCGATGTGAAAACAAGATAAGGAGAACCGTCTGTCTACAGTCTCGGGACTTCCCTAGAGCGGGGCTGCTTTCTGTGTATTCTGCACAGACGGGAGCCAGAGGCCAAGGGTCGGTCACCTGCAACGACACAGATGTGCTAAACACGCCCAAGTTCACAGACGCGGCCAGCTCACTCACTCACTCATTCTCCCTTTGGCGGTCTTCTCAGGGATAGACGAAGTGGCAGCGTCCCCTGCAGAAATCATCCTAAAGGTTAAGATCCTACCGGCTGAGAACTGAGGAATTAAAGACTGTTTGGCCATTGGGTTGGGAACCTATCTATATACGCTTAACACATCTGTTCAGTAACTTCCCGGAGCTCTATCCTACGGGAAGCCCCGGGTGAGGTCTTTGAAGACTTCATTTTATTTATTTATTTTTATATATACAGTGAAACACTTTTCGTACGTTCTGAACAGCTGGTCATGCAATTAGCTTTATTTCATTTACATAAACTGAACTGGGCTACTTTTCCTTTTTGTCGACACCGCCCCCCGCCCCCCCCCAGCTTGAAAACTTTTTAAACCCGCTTTGACCTGGCTCGGCTGCAGGAACTGATGCCCTGGGACAAAGGTGCCACAAGGCAGCTCTTTTCTGTTTTTCCTGAGCATCGTGGGACCTCCCGGGACAGAGGGACAGCGCAGATAAGGGTCCAAACAACATAGCCAAGGGCGAAGAGGACCACAGTGCATAAAACACGACGTACATAAATGCTTATGAGTCCTGAAAAAAACTTATTTTTTTAAAAAAGGAACAAGAAAGAAACCACACGGTCTCTTAGAGCTGCTGAAATGGCAACAGTATTAGATGCTTATCAGCATCGACCACCCCCTGGGTGCCATCTCTCTAAGAACGATGCAGTAACCGCCATGGGATGCAAGGAGACAGTCCCCGACCATCATCCCCAAGACAGAGTCGGAGGACGGCACATGTTTGCAGCGGAGGACCAGGCCGCACCTGCTCTCTGGCCTGCTGGTCCTCGTTCAGGGAGTCCTGCCCATCTTTCAGGCTTCCTGTCTGATAGGGCCAGAGCTTCCAGCACCTTCCAGGCCCCCATGCAACTAAAGGATGAGCGGAGTGGAAGGAATAAATGCAAATTTTCCTTTTTAATGCGGGTCATTGTGAATGGCATGTCCTGGGATTACCCAAAACTGAGCCTGTGCAAAGTGCCAGGCTCTGTGCTAGGAGCCGGGACCTCAAAACCAATGACACACTTAACTTGGGCTCCAAGGAGTTCCCAACCAAAGAAGTCTCTTTTAGCGATTCTCTGTCCACTGTGCTTAAAGTGGCTTCCCGTTGACCACGGCAGTGCGTGCTAGCCTCGGCCATTCCCCTAGCAACTTCTTAGTGTTGCTAGATCTGTATCTGCCCGCCATTGTATTGACGTAGTTTTTCTCAAAAAAAACTCATTTACTTTAATTCAGATACATTTTCAAGAAAATTTCATATGACCTTCATGAAGAGCGAACATGGCCCACTTGCCCTAAATAGAAAATAGCCACTGATGAAAAAAAAAAAAAAAAAACGAAAACAAAACCCAGGAAACACAATATTTTTATTAAATCCCAGGTGCACACTCGTGCCTGCCCACGCTCTGAGCGTAAGGCCAAGGGCTCGCTATTAGAAAAGATGAACCAGGATTCGACTGGTTGGTCGGGCTGGCTTGGCACCGAGACTCTCCCCTCCCACCCCCGACCTTGCGATCAGAATCAAAAAAGAAATCACTGTTCCCCATGTGATTCACTGTTTCCTAATGTTATGTCAGACCCCGTGGTCCACGCAAACCGTCTGTGCTTCCTAAACTGCCTCAGGATGGGGGCTCTCCCGTTTCACCCCCAGAGCCTCGGGCACCGAGCAGGAACACTGTGGGCCCCGCACATATTCGTCCAATGAATCAGGGCAGGCGTCTTAGCCTTCTTTATTGCAGCCATACCTATCGGCCTGTTTGCCCTCCAGTGACCCACGCCCCCTCACAAACCTCCACGTCCTTTTCCATCTTGTGCCCTTCATGGAATGTTTCTCCTTCTCCCCCACTTTCCACCAACTGATTAACTCTCTCCTCTCCTAGTCCGCAGCCCTGTCATCACCCCTTCGTGGTTCTTCCTTACAGTTCTGGGATAGGTACAGAAACCTTTTTCGGTATGCCCATTGTATGAGTCCCTTGATTATTGGGATTGTCATGTGGTAAGCCGGGAACACTTGTCTTTCTCTCCCTATCAGTGTCTGAACTCCAGGAGGGGGCAGAAATGCGTCCCCTTCTTTCCTCGGGCTTTTTCCCTGCAAGTTCTTACTGCATCAGACAGATCCTTCTCTGAGCCTTTGTGCAGACTGTGTCTTTGCCTGGAATGTCTCAACCACATGCACCTTCCTTCCATGTTCCTGCCCTGAGGAGACCCGTTCCCCAAGCCAGCTGTGACATCCCTTCCCCCCTGTGCCCACGGTACCCCCTGGTGTCCCTTTCACTGTGGGATTAAGCCCTGGTCGGTACAATTCTGTGTTTCTGTACGATTTGGTTAAGCTATGAGCTTCTTGATTTTGTATCCCCAAGGCCTAGAGAGAGCCTGGCGTAGAGTGAGTAATCACTAAATACCTTCTGAAGGAACCAATGTCTAGTACGAAAATATTTTTCTATTCACCTCTCCTCTTATCAATCCCCAAACTCCCTAAAGTCACAGTCAGTAAGAGCGTAACAACATTAAACTTACTGCTGACATTACAGAGGGCCTACTATTTGCCAGGTACTTTATAAGCATCCTCTCATTTAATTATCCCCACAACCTCATGAGGTCGGTACTTCTGTGGACGCCAATTTGCAGGCGAGGAAATCTGGGCTTAGGGACTGAAGTCACTTGTCCCTGGTTACATGAGTGGCAGAGCCAAGGAGGGGACCCAGGCTGGAAAATCTCCAGTGTTCTGAACTACCAGCCCGGCCCCATCTGTGACCTCATTCCCTTCTGACCTACTGCCCTCCTTCAAGGTCAGAAGCCAAATCCTGGGCAGACGGACCTGGGCCTGCTGAAGGGTCGCTCTGCTGGGGCCCTTTGGGAGTACGATTAAGCCACCAGGCAGGCCGCACCCGCGGCACAAGGCCTGGCCACGAAACAGCCGCCGTGGCCTCGTGCCTGAGCCGTGGGACTTGGCAAAGTCACCAGCTCCACACTCACCCAGCAGATGGCCAAACAAGGCAGGCTTTTCATTGATTCTACAGATACCTCTTTTTCATTTGTAAAATAACCCACAATTTGACATTTAAGGGTTTTCCTGCGAATGGCGGTGGTTAGCACAGTAAGAGATGAACTGCTGTCTTTGAAATCTCACTAGAACAATTTTTTCGTTTGAGGGAGAGAGTGGGGTGGGAGGTGGTGCAGAAAGAGAAAGAATCTTAAGCGGGTTCCATGCCCAGTTCAGAGCCTGACACGGGGCTCGATCTCACGGCCCTGAGATGGCGACCTGAGCCGAAATGACGCTTGAAGCACTGAGCCACCCAGGTGCCCCTAAAAACGCGCTTTAAAGATTTTAAACCTTAAGCTGACCGAGGAGCTAAGTGGGAGTCCAGCAGGACCCGAGGGGGAGGAAGGGCCTTGGCACCCTTGTCATAACTGCATTCTCTCCACACGAGAAGGCCGCAGCTGGTCTTTCTTCACCCCTAGTCCTGTGTCGAAAACCATCTGAGGTAACAGAGGTCAACTTCCTCCAGTTTGAGAAACGCTGCTTAGCTGCACAAGTTTCTGTCCAGAACGCAGCGACTCTATCTTACAAAAACCAGCCTCAAACACGGTATGAAGTCGAGGAGGGGGACAAAAAGTAAGAGCCCCCTTATAAAAGCTCCTTCCTGCTTCGTGACCGTGTTACCAGATTCTCCGTAGGAAAGGCCCAGCACACGCATGGGGCAGAAGACACAGCCATGTGGTTTCGTTTTTCCAGGGATGAACCTCTCAGGAGAAACGCTCGTTTTGGAAAGGGAGGCACGCCTATCTGGACAGCAACTTAACCGTGACCTCTATTCCTGGGTTCCTTTACTTTTGCTGGGAATCCACATGGTCCAGGGAGAAAAATCCTGGCTAGCGGAGGGCGCTGGAAGACCTGGGGTTTGGTTCTGGCTTTGCCACTTGCTTGTTTTATGACTTGAACAAATCATTTAAGCGCTCTGGGCTGCAGCCTTTCCCAGAAGGGATCGGGCCCAACTATCCAGAAGTTTCCTTTCAGCTCTGGAGTTCTCTGCTATGGTGGAGTCCATCACACGGAGGAAGAGGACACGGGTGACCCAGTCTTAGGGACCCCACCCTAAGGCGAATCCTCTTCTAACAGCAGCGATGATTATGTTGCTGAGCAAGCACATCCTCCTTAGCCCAAAGGGGGGCTTATACTTAAGGCACAAAGATGGGAAATAAGGGGACAAGGGTGAGTTTCAGAGGGAGGGACAGCTTGCTGTGGCTCTCACTGGCTCTCATGGGAATATATTTAAACCTTAGGAGCCGCTGGGCCATGCAAAACGTCAGGGGTTTAGAAGTCCAGGTCTCAGCCAGGGATGCTGGGGATCAGGGCAGTCTGATGGCCAGGACCCCATTTGGGGGTCGATGGCCGCCTTACCTGATCGGCTTGAGCAATGGCTGAGCTGATACATCTTGGTGGCTTCCTGTTTCACCTGCTCTTCTTCCTGATGACCTTCAGAGAGGCTAGCACAACTAAACCGCAGAGCCCTCAAAAACCTTGAGATCGTAATTCTACTTTTTGGCACTTAAGAAAATAATGAGATGAAAAGTAAGCTAGTCGCAAGAGCTACCATTTATGGAGAGCTCACCGTGTGCAAGGCACGCTGCTAAGTACCTTAGGAGTATTATTCTATATAATCCTCGTCCCAGTACTTCGAAATGGGTATTATTACCTCCATTTTACAAAAGATGAAACTCACGCCTTTAATCTGACTCTGCTATTCAGGACGCAAAAATGAATGCGTGAGAATGTTCATTGCAACAAAATGGCCCAGATTTCCAAAAATAGGGACTTGCTTAAAGGGTATTTCCATCTAATGGCCCTACTAGAAATGCATGAGAAATCATGTTAGAGTAATTAGTGACGCAGAAAAATATTCACAACAAATTGCTAGGTAAGAATCCCAACAATTAAAAAAAAAAAAAGAATCCCAACAATTTATATAGAGTTATATGTAACATATGCAGCATGGTATTTGTTCTTCTTTATGCTTCTGTATTTTCCAAAAGGTACACAATACACATATATCATTTTTTAAATTGTGGGGCTTTGGGAAGGCCCAGCAGATGTAACCAAGAGCCCAGCCCCATCCCACTTAGTGTCCAGACCCTAGAGAAGGGGCTTTCTAATAGATTCAGTTTCTAGACCATGGCCATCTCCCTAGTCAGAACCAAGAGGTCCCCTCAGACACTCCTCTTAGTCCTGAGACGTACGGCGCATGAGCGAGGGACTGAGAGAGACCTGGAGGCAGACAAAGACTCCTTTCCCAATAGCCGTGGCTCCCATCACATCCAGGGGCCCCGATCACTATGCCCTAAAGAAGTCAAGCAGAGACTCCAAAATGAAGCCACCTAATAAAACAAAACAAAATCCACAAACACGATCTCTGCTCCACGACTACCGTTCTGATCCTCATTAGTCGCAGTCACTTAAACGAGGCATTAGTGTCAGGGGAGAGGGAGAGGAGATAGTACAGAGTTGGCTTCCTGACTCGGAAAATGCTCTCCGCTTGGAGTCTCGGGAGCACGACGAGGAGGGCAGTCGTGGAAAAGTGACGAGATTGTGAGTTGGGGGGGAAAGAACGCGGGCCCTGTCTTCAGGCCGCCAGGAGTTGGAACCTTGATCCCATTTACCAACTGAGTGACACTGGGCAAAGTGTTAACTTTCTCATCTGTAAAGTGGGTTTAAAGGGGCTGTCGAGAGGGATAAAGATGGTGTGTAAAAAGCACAGCCTAGTAGGTAGGGGGCCTTGCAAGTGGCTTGATCTCCCTCCCCCAGCCCCTCCTCATCTGTCCTTCCCCCAGGACAACACATCTGTTCTCCATCATTGTCAAGTTCTAAAATCTCCCCCCCTCCCACCCCTGCTCCCCGGTGGGAGCTTAGCACAAAACCTCCCATCTGAAACCCGGTGCTGGGGCACTTGGGTGGCTCAGTTGGTTAAGCATCTGCCTTGGGCTCCGGCCACGGTCTCAGGGTCCTGGGGTCGAGCCCTGCATCGGGCTGCAGGGAGCCTGCTTCTCCCTCTCCTCCCTGCTCATGCTTGCTCACCTTGCTTGTGCTCCCTCATTTTGCTCACGCTCTCTGTTGCTACCTTTGTCTCTCTCTCTCAAATAAGTAAAATCTTTAAAAAAAAGAGAGAGAGAGAGAGAGATAAAGAAACCTCGTGTTATGAGGGGCCGTCTCAAATAGAAGGTTTGAGTCAAAGGGCCAAGTCATGTCATTAGCCATCCCTGGCAAATGGGACTCAGGCAGGACCCCGCGGATGGCCCGTTGCCATCTTACGCACACCTAGAGATATCACCGCCTCATCCTATCGATTAGATCCTCCTAAAGCATCTCGGGGGTTGGCATCAGAATCCTCTCCTGTTCATGTGGCTTAGGATTAACTTGCAACTTTTCATATTTATTCTACTTCACCTCCCTGGAGGTACAGAAAAACAGGAAACGGCTTCATTTAGGAAAAAACGGAGCTCGCTCAGAGATGGGCTGACTGGCCTGAGATGAGCTGGGGTGTGAGAGCGGAGGTGGGGAAAAAGGGGATCCAGGGGAGGGGTGGAAATCACTGTCTGGACCAGTGATTCCCCGAGGACGGGGAGAAGAGACGGGATATTCGACCCTCTACTCTCCCCCCAAGTCCACCCCCCAGCTCCATTCATAGGCCCAGACGGCCTTTCCTCCAAGGCACATTCTTTCCCTTCACCTTGTGGCCAAGAGCCCATTCAGCCTGCACAGATCTAGCCCCCAAATATGTGTTAGAGTCATTTTCCTAACCTTTGAGACCATGGGAGCAGCATTTCACCCTTTCTTGCAAATCTACCACTGCACCCCAAAGTACCAGCTGCAAGAAATAGCGGCCGCCAGCTCCGGGCCCCACGGCAAGGCTCTGCCCTTCCTCACGGAACTGGATGTGAGTCTTGCTGTCTCTACACCGGGCCACATGCTAACCAGGGTTTTGCATACCCTTCCTTTGTGGACATCTGTCTCTGACTCGACCTCTCTCAGCCTGATGGAGACCAAGTCTGCTTCTGCTGGACCCGCTTAGGCTTCTTCTGGAGGACCTTCTGCTGGGCGCTTAAGCAGCCCCAGCTTATGCACACCTAGAGATATCACGGCCTCATCGTATATTGTGTTCCCCTAAAAACTCCAAACCACTTAAGGCTGGAGATGGCTTCACATTTCCCCACAGGGCCTTCGGAGTGGCCTGGGACAAAAGCTGCTCTATGCCGGTCTTTATTTCCCAGGGGCAGAGAAAGGGGACGGGCCTGATGGTCTGACAGTGTCGGTGTCGGACAGGAGAGTGCGGTGCGCACTTAGGCGCGGGGTAGGCCTGGTTTCCGGGCCTGCCTCCCTCCTCCCTGCCTCCGTGACCTTGTGCCACTCAGCCTTTCAGAGCGTTGCTCTCCTCATCCATTCACGGTGGTGATAGTACCTGTTCTCCCCTCACCTTAACGCAGTGGCTGTGTACAACAATGAAGACAGAAACGCCTGGTCAACCGTGATGTGGAAGAGCAAGGAGAGGGACCATCACGATCATGGAGATGTTTCTGCTCATCACACTTTACATTTCCTAAGTCTGTTTCCGCCTACACGCTAGAGCACCCCTGTGAGTCAATCCAGGGGGAAAGACCACCCCGGGGAGAAGAGCAGGGAGTGGACGAACATGGACACGTGGATGAACTGTACATTTCTTCCGGTGCACATGCTCTGGTGGACTCTTCTGGAAAACAGCAGGATTGGGATGATGAGGGAGACAGTCAAGGTCCTTGCTTTCAGGAAGCTACGTTCCAGTGGGAGTAGGCACGTGAGCAAACGAGGTCAAGATAAGTGATCCTTCCACC
>CM053613.1:75660180-75700424 GCA_028646535.1 Procyon lotor
TCTTGGACTTCCAGGCTCTACAACCGTGAGAGTAACTGACGGGGGGTTTAACTGGCCAGCCTGTGGCTCCGCGACCCCGGAGCCAGAGCGGACCACACCACGGCCTTCCTTCACGGGTAATCTGATCAAATTCGTTTCCACCAAGGAACGTTCATTAAGCTCACGAAGGCAGCAGGGACCAGTTTTGCTTGCCATCATCTCCCTAGCACGTAGCACGAGGCACGCAAGTAATAAATGTTAATAAACGAATGAACGTACTGAGTGCTCACTGGGTACTGGGCACCATGCAACGTGCTAGGGAAACAGGAAAAACGAAAACACCATCACTCCAAGGAGACGATGATGCGATATGCAAAGTGCTCCAACAGAGGCACGGGATGCGGTGCACCCGACGTGCCCCGCAGCGCAGAGATGCGGGACCTATCTATGCGCGCTGGCTCGTTCCGCTTCAGGACCGGGGCAGGGAGACCCTCACCGAGGAGTGAGAATCGGGTAATGCAATCTGAGAAATTTTCTCAAAGGGCAGCGTATGTGAAAAGAACGTTTATGATTTCATATGAGAGAAAAATGCACCCAGGAAGAAGGCACTTGTTGATTCATTGATTAACAAATCTGAGCAAGCACCAGGGGTGTTAAAATCCTGGGCACTTGAACCTCAAAGATAGGTGGGTGCTTCCGAGAGTCTGGGGCGGAGGGGAAGGTGAGGGCGAGGGGGCTGGAAAGGCAGGCAGCAAGCGGATGGTGGTCACTTCCTAACTGATATCGGCGTGATACCTGGAAACACAGAGAAGGGGGCCAAAGGAAGAGAAGCAGAAGACATTTCAGCAGCGGAGGAATCTTTGTTGGTATCTTTAACTGTTAAAATGAAATCTTCAAAGGGTCTTGAGGGGAAGGGGAGGGGGAACGTGTAGAAAGGGAAAGGCTCCAAAAACAGACTAAGCCAGGGATGTTGGTGCCCTCACTTACAAGTCGGAAAAAGCCTTTAACTGATCTGCCTGGCTTTTCTCATTTGTAAAATGGAAACACTACTTACTGATCCCCTCAGGATGCAGAAGAGTCAGACACACATGCACAGTAGGTTCACAACAAAAGTAAGATCTTACTAGCTGTCTCTAATTAAGAAGCTCAGAGAAAAAAAAAAAAGTTCCAAACACCCCGCAGTTTCAAGATGGCCCTTTGAAACCTTGTCCTACCTCCTTGTTCAGTGATTATCCACTGCTTCTGTATGTCTGCCCCTCTCCTAATCTCGGGGATTCACAGGGGCCAGGAATCCATCCTGTTTGGGGCCCTTGGACCTACATGGTCCTGGGCTCATCAAAGGCGTTCCTTGAAACTCTGGACAACTAACTGCACAGATGGGCAAAGCAGACATAAACCGTCTTACCCAGAGTCACAGGAAAGACCAGCGTCGGAGCACGTTCTAGAACTTTGACCTCACAGTCCATTGACTTCTTGAGACCACATGGTCACAGATCAAACGGAACAAAGCCTCTGATCTCATCCGGGGACAGATGCATTCTTCTCCAAATCCCCACCAAATGGGAACCGCCACCCAACACTGAGCAGCCCATGTCACCTTCCTCCCTCTCAGAAGTGGCATCCACACTTTCACAAGGAGAAGCAGACACAACACTCGAAACAACTCTTAAAACACCTTCCTGCAATGTGGGCTATAAACACAGGAAACGGCAGCTGGCTGAGCTGACAGTAACGTTTATTTGCCAGTCAGGGTGCGAGAGCTCTGTGTGTGAGTTTAAAGCTGTCATCCAGGAACAAAAATAAACCAGTAAAGCAGAAACTGAGGCACCCTGACTGCAGATCTAATGGAAAGGGCTTCGGAGTCAGAAACGCTAGGGTTGGAAACCCGGCTCTGCCACTATTCATGAAACATATTCAGTCACCTTTTGAGCTCTCATTTGCTCATTTGCAAATGGGTCTATTAATACTAACTGCACGGGTTTTCAGTGAAGAGTAACGGACATAGTATTTGTAAGGTGCTGAGGCTAGTGACTTCGGCACAAAAAAAAAAAAAAAATGATTATAAATGGTATTTACCATCAAGCTCCTTGGTATTTCCCCAAAGCTGAACACTTATTTTTTTTTAGATTTTATTATTTTGTCAGAGAGAGAGAGCACAAACAGGGGAAATGGCAGGCAGAGAGAGAACCAGGCTCCCCGCTGATCAAGGAACCCGACATGGGACTCAATCCCAGGACCCTGGGATCATGACCTGAGCTGAAGGCAGAGGCTTCACCGACTGAGCCACCCAGGTGTCCTGGAGCTGAACACTTAGGTTCACACAAAAACCTCCACACTGATGTTTACAGCAGCTTTATTCAAAATGCCAAAACTTGGAATGAATCAACCAAGATGTCCTTTATTCGGTGAATGGATAAATAAACGGTGGTAATCCAGACCCTAACCCTAAATGTATAAATGTATCCAGAAAGGCTACATAGTATATGGGGCCAACTATATGACATACTGAGAAAGTTACCACTATGCAGTGCTTGCCGGAGGAGGAAATGCCAGGATTTGGTGGGGGGTGGGCTAGGGGGTGATAAATAGGCAATTGGTAGAACGCAGAGGCTTTTAGGGCAACGAAAATACCATGTATGATACTATAATCATGGATACGTGTCATGATACGTTTGTCCAAACTCATAAAAGGTATAACACCAGCAGTGAACCCTAAGGTAAGCTATAGTCTTTGGGTGATGGTCCTGAGTCAATGTAGATTCATCAGTTGTAACAAAAGTACACTCTGATGAGCAATACTGATGATGAGAGGGGCTGGGGCATGTTTAGGGGCAGGGGTATCCAGGAAATCTCTTTATTTTGCTTTGAACCTAAAAGGCCTCTAAAAAAATAGTCTTCAAAAATGCTGTTTCTCTCCAACACCCTGGAGGACCTTATATAAAGGCACATTTGACAATATCCAGATCTTTGGAAGAACCACAGACTCCCAGGCAGAGTTATTTGCTGGCTCCCACACCGTTTCATAGCCCCGGCGACATGTCTGTTTCTGGGCACATGGCAGAGTGCAATGCACTTATCTGATCACTTCTTGGTCCTCCCTATTAGACTGGGACCATCAAGGCGGCAGAGGCCATTCCTTATGTATCGTTTTTTCTTTTGATCTGAGCAAGCCCAATAATTGCAATGTTGAAACAAACAAACCAAACCACCTCCTGAACAGGAAACTGGTACAAGGAAGAGAAAAGAGGCATTCTGGCCCCTGACATACAGCTCCCTGATGGTACTCCCAATATTCTGGCAGGAGTCCAGCAGCGAGCAGAGAAAGGCTAAAGAAACACGGTAGTACTTCCTCCTTGATGGTGATCTTCTTCTTCTTCTTTTAAAGAAGAAAACCCCCTCTGTAGAAAGGCAATTCCAGAGCAAAGGAAACCAAACAAGGAAATAACCTCGGATTCTTTAGCAAAAAGTGTTGCAACATACATTCTCTCCATCATCAGAAACTGCAGGGACAAGAGAAAGAACATCAGCCCTTCTGGAATTTTCTACTGCAAGGAGTTCAAGGCTCACTTAAGGCTATTTCTTTTACAGCTGAAACTCCCAGCCTCCTGAGTCTATTAAAAACCCAAAGCCATCATCCTTCCTTACAAGTTCTTTCTCTTCCTATTCCAAGGGGGGGCTGTTCTGCCTTGCCTTGGTTACCCTGGACTTGCCCCTCTTCTCCGCCTGTGGCTCCCTGCTGCTCGTCTGAGCCTCTGTGCACTCCCTCTGTCCCAAAGTGATCACATGCCCAGAGCTGACTGCACATCAGTGAGTAAGTGCCCAACAAGTGAGTGGGCTTGAAGCCCACCCCTTCCGAGGCCCTTGTCCGACCCCCTGAGGTCAGCACTGTGCATCCCGTCAGCCCTTGCGTGAGGACAGTGCATTCCTAACCAACCCTGGTGGGAATGGAGGGATGCTCCAACAGGGATGCCTGGGAAGGAGATGTTCAGAGAATCTAGAGACTTGGCACAAACACACTTTAAAGACAGCAGGCTTGGAGGTGAGATCCAGCCCCTACTTGCTCTTCCTACCGCTTGGCTGTTCAGTACCCCGGGAGTCAGGGAGCTCCTCTGTGGGCTACCTGTATGCACGCGGTTCTGGGACCACCTAGTTGTACCCTTTAACAGCTTTGGGTGCAGTTCTGTAGGCTTCTTTTTTCCCCCCATATTTTATTTTTTATTATTATTATTTTTTATTTCAGAGGTAGAGTTTACTGATTCATCGGTTGCATATAACACCCAGTGCTCATTACATCACGTGCCCTCCTTAATGCCCACCCGCCCACCCTCAACCCCATCCCCCACCCATCCATATTTTAAATAGGGGAAATGATCTGTTTTACCGTCAGAGCTGTGGAATCATGCATGCGAAAGTACCTATCCAGAAGCTTCCTCATAAAGGACACCCTCAGATTTCATATCCTTCCCCACAGACCTCAGATCCCAGGCTGGCCAAGCCTAATCCCTGTGGGGACTTCAGACATGTTCTCCAACTACGTCCTTCTGAGGAGGTTGAGAAGGATGCTCAGTTACCGTCAATCATCGCCGGGCAGAGAAGGTCCTGGACCACTCCACGACTGAGTCATTGGTTTCCAAACCATTTTTCTGGTGAACTGACATCTGTGCCACCCCCAGCAATATAACTGCCCACCAAAGTCCACCAAAGAAGCATCCTCTTTTCTTGTGACAGCCCCCTAGATATCAAAGGAGAGAACCTTCCTCTCTATCTTATCACATGATATTGCAGTCTTCTGCTTGAGTCTATCTTGCCCAAGAGCTTGAGAGCAACTTGCGGTCAGGGACGGGGCCTTCCTCCTATTGGTCCCTCGAGAGCTCAGCACAAATCCCAAGTGCCTGGCGCAAAGTCGCTGCTCGGTAAGTTTCCATCGAATTAATAGGATCTTCTTTCTGCCCTGCCTCAACATCTCCCATATCCCCTTTAAATCTCCTCCAGACTGAGCGTAGGTAGCGCCACACTACCCAGTTCCCCGGTCAGCTCAGAAAAACAGTGGCTAGTTCCCCACAATGCCTAAGATGGAAAGGAGAAATTAAAAAAGAAATTCAAATGAGATGTGCCCCCTTATCTTCCATATCTTTCAGAGCCGGCTGTCTAGTGAACATCAACCTTCTTTGTTTACCCAAGGTCCCCTGAGAGTCATTCACTCTGAAAGCCTTCCCCAGTCACACAGGACACATGCCATCTTGCCGGAATGCCATCTTGCTGAAGCTCTCTTCCTCGGCCGGCCCGCCTCCCCACTCCACTGGGCCGCAGGGCTGCCCGCCACCGGCCAGAACAACACAAGCACACTGGCTGCCTCCCTGCCAAGGCTTGATGGATGGAGTGACACCTGGAGGTCTGGGGTGCCTGAAGCAGTCAGACAGCAAAGGGGTCATGGCCAATGTGTTCATCCTTACAGTGGAGAGCCTGTGCTCTCAGAGGAAGAGAAGAACTTCAAATGTCCTCCTCAATCCTGACGCACAAAGCTATTGAAGGCCTGGCTGAGGTTGGAGTTCCCCAAAGGCTCATCTTGATGATCTGTTGGTTCTTCAGACACACCTAAGGGCTGACTCTCCGAGGGTCCCCCGCCATCATGGCCACCGGGCTGACGTGTCGGGGATTCTTCCAGGTAGGGGAGAATAGCTCTGAGTACTTGTGAGCCAGGTGAAGGTGGGAGTGGTGTGGTTCTGCGTGGAGGAGAAGAGCCATTCCACACACCTCAGCCAACTCCCCTCACCTCCTTGCCCCTCCCCGGAAGGCTTGCCCGATCAACTGAATGCTTCAGTTATCCCTAGGCCCCAAGTCTTAAAGATGTTGGGAAGAGAACTTAGGAACTCACCAAAGAATTACAGTGGCTCATTAACTTATACCCAGAGTCCCCTCCTGCGTCCCACACCACCCTGTGACTCCAAAGCTAGTGCTCTGGACCACCGTACGGCTACCGCTCATGGTGCACCCAAGAGTTGGGCTCTGCACTGTCTCGTGTACATTATCTCACTCAAATGAGTAGCAGGCAAACCACTATGGACTCTGTCCACGGAGCCCCTCCCAGAGGCCATGGGAACAGGAGCACATGTCCTGCGTCTGTTGTGGAGGGTTCCATCTGTAACACGGACAGAGGCCGGGAGACGTGGTGGCAGGGATGCGGTATTCTGTCAACTCTTGAGTACAATCCCGTGCCTGGTTTCCCCAAATCTGGAGCCGAGATGGACAGTACGCATAACAGACAGCTTTCGGAAAGGGTGATGCTACCACTGAAACTCTTAATGAGTAGACAACCAACCACGCTGTAACTACTTGGGTTCACTGAGAGATGAAACCAATAAGATTAAACACACGAGCGACCAATCAGGTTGCCTTCTTGACCCCAGTTCTATGTAATCTAAAGACATCACATTATTTCTCCGGACCTCAAGTTTGCTTCCTTCTGCTACACATCAAATGTTACTAAACACCAGCTACGCATCAACACTGGGGGTACTGGTTCGGAACCCAGACTTGGGAATCTGCAGCTTGGGGTTTGCCCCTTGGGTCTACCCCTTACTTGCTGTGTGGTCTTGGGCGACTCAAAAATTTCCGTGCCTCAGTTTTCTCATCCGTAAAATGGGGATGATAACAACCTCTATCTCGTAAGGTTGTTACGAAGAATAAACAAAATAATGTACGTGTCATGTTCTAAAATTCTGCCTGGCACAGAGTAGGCACTCAGTGAAGGTTAGCTAGGAATATTCGGTGCTGGGTTGGAATGGTGAGGGTGACGAGACAACCAGTGAGGAGTCAGGGATAAGAAGAGCAAATGAGGAGACTTGGGCGACCTCTGTCCTGTGCAAAAACATCACGAGCCGAGACGACCCGCAGACCGAGAGTGTTATACACACAGGTGCCGTGGGAGAATGATGGCTCCCAAAGGCCCCCTTGTCCTACTCCCCAGAACCTATGAATATATGTTCCCTTCCAGGGCGGAAGGGACTTTGCAGATGTGACTAAGCTCAGCCTCTTGAGCTGGAGTACTGCAGTCAGCAGGGTCTTTCTGAGGGAGATGGTGAGGCGGGGGAGGCAGAAAGGGATGGAAGCCCAGGGGGGAGTGGTCCCTTCTGGAGACAGAGGAGGGGCCGTGAGCCAAGGAACGCAAGCGCTCTCTAGAAGCTGGCAAAGCCAAGGGCACAGGCTCCCTCCTCGAGCCTCCAGCAAGAGCACAGATCTGCTGACATCTCTACTTTAGGCCATCACGCCCACGTTAGACTTCTGATCTCCTGACGTTAAGAGAATGAATTTGTGCTACGTTAAGTCACTACAAGTTTGTCAGAGTAGCAACAGGCAAACGCTACTACACGGGCCTTTGGTCACATGTGCTGTATTTCACAAAACCTCTTGTTGTTCACAGAAGCCACTTGCTAACTCATTATGACTCACGTTCCCTACTTCCCGAAAAGGGTGAGGCGAAAAGTTAAGCTTCCAGAAGGAAGTGTTCGCTTTGATGCGACCGGCCTGTCAGGGGGGCTCCTCGTGTTCCCCGTGCCCAGCCTTGGCCTCTCGGAAGCCGCAGAGCTTGGTTAGGGAGGACCAGAAGGGCCCTGCAAATGTCACACAAAACCGACAGCACACAGGCTTTCTGGAAGAGCCTCAAAGTACCAGGACCTGACCCCTGACAACAGGTAGTCTCCCTGTACGCGTGCATCACTTTTTGTGACTTTTCTTGCTTGGATATACATGGCCTCCCTTGGGTTCATCCAACCCATCGGAAGGACTTGATCGAAACCACATCCCGAGAAAGTGACAGATCCAGAATTTGAAGGCAGGCTTTTGTCACCAAAGCTGGTCTTCTCTCCACCATAGCGAAGGCAACATCTGTCCTTACCCTCTGAGGCGGCTAACTGAGCCGACTAAGGGTCCCCTCCCACACCGCCCCTGCCACTGTTGTGATGCCCCCTCCCCTGCCCAGCCCACCCTCCTTCTCCCAGCTGACCACTCCCGCTGTAAACACGTGGCAGAGAGAAGGAGAGGAGCCAACCAGAAAGAAAAGGCAGAGAAACCTTGAAAGGGTTAATCAAGATGGCAGCCCAGTCCATTCCTCCAGAAACCAGAGCCCAAAAGCCTCGTAAGCCGTCTCCTCCTTGGAGGCAGAGCCTGGACTCAGGAGTAGAAACAGTGCTCCGGCCTGGGCGTCAAGGAGGCCTGAGGTCTGCCTCTGTCACCGGCCAGCTGGTGGTCTTGAAAAAGTCACTTCATTTGTTTGTCTCCTTGTACTTCTATGTAGAAAGAGGAAGTCGGACTGGAAGAGCTCCACCAGCAACGCTAACTGCACATTTCTGAGATTCTACCTCCACGGGTCCCGTCCATGCAGGAACACTCCGTTTCATCAGAGATACTGGAGTCATCCCAAATAGAGGGCAGGAGCCTTGGTGAGCTTCTTCCCCCTGAAGCAAATCCTCTCGTCCCTCTTGACGCCAGGGACATGTGACTCTCGAGCCAGGGACAAGTGATCTCCATCAGGAAGTTAGATACGAGGCACAGTCTAGGATGCAAATAATAACTAATTCTTCCTTTTTTTTTTTTTTAAGATTTTTATTTATTTATTTGACAGAGAGGAGAGAGATCACAAGTAGGCAGAGAGGCAGGCAGAGAGAGAGAGAGAGGGGGAAGCAGGCTCCCTGCTGAGCAGAGAGCCCGATGTGGGGCTCGATCCCAGGACCCTGAGATCACGACCTGAGCCGAAGGCAGAGGCTTTAACCCACTGAGCCACCCAGGCGCCCCATAACTAATACTTCTTGGACACATCTATCTATGGAGACTTTCTGTTGTCTAGAGTTCTCACAAAGTATTGTGTTCAAAAAGTTGTTCATGGGGCACCCGGGAGGTGGGTTAGGCTCAGGGGCTTGGGATTGAGCCCTGCGAGCCTGCTTCCCCCTCTCCCTCTGCCTGCTGCTCCAGTGGCTTGTGCTCTCTCTCTCTCTGTCAAATAAATAAATAAAATCTTAATTTAAAAAAAGATGTCATTTATTTTCACATCCTTTGGCAACCCATGACGAGCTCCTATCACTCACCAAAGGCCCTAAACTTAAAACCATGTATTATTATTCCGGGTCGCCATTGCCCATGTCCACCCATGCTCAGAAATTCAATGCCCAAGAACGTAAAACCAACCATGTCAAGTACAACTTCCCATTCTTTGGGGTAAATGTACTTTCTCCGACCTTGATTCGGGTACCCCCATTTCAAGGGCTTCTGTTTGTTTCTTTCTCTCTCTTCTTTCCTCTAGCCTTCCCCTCCAGAGCACCCAATAAAGCCATCATCCATTCATATTTCACACCCCCCTACTGGCCCCCAGGTTGTAGGCAAGTGCAGGTGGGCCCATGTGTGCAGGACAATTTGCAGTGACGTAGAAGACTGGACCACACCTTCCCTCAGGGACACGCAAGGTGCTCTGGTCCCTGACCACCAGCCACCTCATGAATCTTGATGTCTTACAGACGGAGTGTAGATCCCCAGTGTTCCTTGATGAGCTCTTTCTAATGGAGAGGCAGTGGTGGCAGGAGCTTATGGGAGAGAGGCAATTAGAGAAAATGGGCTTAGTGCATGGAGGGCTGAGATCTCAGCCAGAGACCAAAGAAAGGAGGAGCTGAGAAGGTTTCTCAACGCTTCATCCACAGTACTTAATGCACTGACCGGCATGAAGCAACCACCGGGAAAGGGGTACTGAATAAAGAAAGGAAGGAAGGGTCACTCGAGCAAGGATGATCTGGTGATTTCGGCGTGGTTTCCAGGGAGGGCAGCTAAGTGCAGATACGGATGGTGGGGCCGGGTGCCAAGGCACGGATGGGGGAGCACATAAAAACTCCAGCAGTGCGGGAATTCTAAAGGGGAGATGATTCGTACATCAGAGATTCTAGACCATCGGTCCATTCACAGTCGGATCTCGGTCAGCCATCTCAGTTTCAGAAAGAAGATTCCAGTTGTCTGAGGTAAGGGCTGTCCCAGAGCTGGGCAGGATCCCAGGGTCCTGATCCTCAGGAGCTCCGGGGTGCTAGAGAGGATTACTAGGAACCCCACAGAGAGGCTTTGGAATCTCCATCTGGGAACACCTCAGTCACAACCAGCCTTACTCGCTTGGGCATTGCGAGCGGAATGCAACGTTTCGTTGACCTCCATCTTTTTCATGAAATTCTCTTCTTCCTGACTTCTTCCATGACACCTGTCATTTTGTTCTTTTCCTGCCTCTTGAACTATCTCTCTTAGCTTCCTTCACCTCCTTTCTTCCCTCCCCGCCAGCTGGTCCCCCACAATACTATCCCTGGGGGTTGGCTTCTTTCCTTTTCTTTTCACTCTGACTGTTCTTTACACCTACTGCCAGGCCTTCTGCTACAACCTCCAGGAAACAGTCTGGTCCCAAGTAATTTCTCCACCTTACCTCTCACTACCTCTCTGTCTCCTTCCCAGCAATCCCAGCCCCCGGGGCGGCTGGCTCTGAAGTCAGGCTGTTCTCTCTGACTGGGATACCTCCCCTCCTCTCCGCCAAGAAAAGCTCTCCTCATTATTTAAGGTCTGCCTTAATTATCACCTCCTCTGCTTTGCTCAACCTTCTCAACTTACACTAATTGTTTTTTCTGTGGTCCCACAGGGGTTTTTTTCAAACTTTGACTACAGCAATAATTGTATTGTGATATTGCATTGAAGGTTTATATGTCCTGGCCTCTTGAGGAAGGTCGAGCTCTTGGAGAAGAAAGACAACGTTCACATCCCTAAGAAGTTCCTGGCATACAGTAGGCACTCAGTAAATGCCCAGTGGAAGAGCAAACAAAATAATGTCAGACCTAAAGTCGGGCCCAACTGTGGGCCAGCTCTATCTTTTGGTAGCCGACATGTTTCCTTTTCTTTCTGAGCTAGATGGTGACAGAGGGGGAGAGGGTGGGAGAGTGAGGAGGAGAGTGAGTCAAGAGACCCAAGTTTAGATTAAAATCTGCTTCTTTCTTCCCTTGTGGTGTAATATGAAATCATTCAAATGGTCGACTGATCTTCCCGAACTCCCACCTCTCAAACTGGAGGGTCCTGCTGCCATCTTGTTCACCCCTGAATTTCCTTCAGGGGCCCCTGTCTGGTTATAGCACCGTCCTCACCTCCTCACCTACGTCCTGCATCTACCTCTGCCCACACATGGATCACACTTAGCATAATTCTCTGTCTTCCACACTAGACTACCAGGTCCTGAGGGCAGAGATTTTATCTATATCTATATCTATATCTATATCTATATCTATATCTATATCTATATCTATATCTATATCTATCTATATCTATGTATAATGATGCTTTGTACTCCTTATAACTCCTGTTAGAATAAGCTATCATAGTTGCCCATAAACACGTGGTGAAATGTACACACACACACACACACACACATTGGCATTACCAAGGAAACGTTTGATGGAGAGAACACCTATGCAATATTAGATCATTGTTTTTTAAATTTTGTTGAAATCTGGTTGACGCACAATGTTATGTTGGTTTCCGGTGTATGACAGAGTGACGTGGCAAGACTGTATGGAACGCTGTACCCTCCACGAGTGTGGCTACCAACGGTCACACACAATACTACACTGTGCAGCGCCGTTGACTATATTCCCTACGCTGTGCCTTTTATTCTCGTGACTCATTCATTCCGTTAACCGGGGGCCTGTACCTCCCACTCCCCTCCACCTGTTTTGCCCATCCCCCCACCTTTGGCAAGCATCACTTTTGTTCTCCGTATTGATGGACCTGTTTCTGCTTTTTGTTTGTTTATTCATTTGTTTTGTTTTTTAGATTCTCTATATATGTAAAACCATATGGTGTTTGGTTGTTTTTTTTTTTTTCTCTCTCTCTCTCCTTGTCTTATTCTTCAGATTTCATTTGTCAGGATATGTCAGAAGAGGCCCCGAAGGTGGGGTGGGGGGGTGGATCACAAAGCGTTAAAGTGGCTGCAGACCTCCGGACAAAGGACTTGGAATCTTTGCAGGTCATCTAGGGATGACCCTCTCTCTTCCCTGCCTGCTTCACAGGGCAAAGCCTAATAAGGCCTGAGGGAGAAGAGACCAGAAAAGAAAGGGAGGGAGAGGAAGAGAGAGGAAGGGAGGCGGGGAGGTGGGGAGGGGCGGAGGGGTGAAGGGAAGCTCGGGGAAGAGGAGCCAAATGCATTATGATTGAACTAGTTCCCCAGAGTGGGTGAAATCTGCTTAGGCAGAAAGAAGACAAATGCTGGGTCCGCAGTCAATTCAAGGACAGGCTGGTTAAGGGATGACGTAGGAGATGTCACTGATTCAGAACTCCAGCAACTGTATGCTGCTCCGAGCGTGTCTGTGTTTAAATAAGACTGTACACAAAAGCAGCCATCGGAAGCAGATTTCTTCCCCGCTCTGAAAGTGCTTCCTACCCAAGATCAGAGAAGAAACATTTAGAGAGTCAATGCTCACAGTCAATATTTTTGAACGGGGCACAGTCAACCCGAAAGCAGGATTCTAAACGAGCCCGCCACCTGATTCATAGCGAAGGCTGATCCAACAACACCTGAAAAGAAATCTGAAATGTTCGGCTGCCTCTGGCCATCTGCGCTATCAGCTTCCTCTTGGCATTTTCCAGACAGCTGGGAGCTGCTCTCTGCCGGTGTTTCTTCCAGCTTCCCACTGTGTGTGGCAACAGCCCTAGTCCTGGTGGAGTTCATTGCCACTGTTGCTTTATGTGCGAGAATGTTCCTGCTTCCACTGGGGCATGGAACACAATGTGAATTGTTACACGAGCAGCTGGTGACTTCCAGAAGGGAAGGTGCCCCTTTAATTAAAAAAGGTGCCCATGAGCCATTTGTTTCTCCAGGGGCAGGGGCTCAAGGCACTAACCTCCTCTTTCATTTAACCAGCACTTTGGCTGTTTTATGCAAGAGAGCATATTATGTACCAATTTGAAAATTATACTATTGTATACTACTTAAATGACTCCCCACCCCTCCCCATCTCAATTGGCTGCTATCATTCTTTCTTCCTGTTTATTTACTCTCTAGAATATCAATAGTCAGTCCCAAAAGGGTTTTTTTTAAAGGGAGAAGAGAAGCATTCGACAGGAAAGCCCTGGGGAAAATAAAACAAAACAAAAACAGAAAAGCACATGAGACTCGGTGAAAACATCCCGTGCTGTCCAAAACCATGGGTCCCCAGAACGCAGGAGATATGGTTGACTTCGACCCCATTTACAGTTGGGAAGACTGAGGCCCAGGAAAAGACAAAAATGGGTGTGAACCCCAGCAGCTGATAAGCGAGAGCAGCGCAAGAGTGCAAAGCCGGGGTCTGAAAGAAAGGTAAACCAAGAGTTTGCTTTCCATTACCCCTGGGACTACTGGTGGGGTGGGAGCTGAGCGCAGAACCTTCACACTATCTGTAAAGTGTTGCTCACCCGGGCTTAGAAAAAGCACACCTGCTCCTCGGAGGGTCACTGCGGAGGGTGTGCAGCCAGCCAGAGAGAGTTCTAGGCCGCCTCCGACAGCTGACTTCAGAGTGCCAGGTGGTGAAACTTGGCATTCACCTTTTCCTCCTGAGAACGGCACGGAATTTAGTAGGATACCATGCACCTGGTAAGAACTCAGACAATTTCTGGATGTTCATCGGGAGGCATTCCCAAGAGGCCTCATCCTCATAAACAGGAGATGGCCAAGAACATGCCCGCAAAGTCACCAGGAAGATGGGGGTTTTAGCAAGAGGGACAGACAGGAAAGGAGATGTCCTATCACATAACCCTGAGCCCCGACAGAAGATCTGGAGGGCAGAGGCCCCTGCTCCATCTATCCGTCCATCCTCTGGGGACATTGTCCCATTAGCCTCTGGGTAACACCCAGTGGCCCCTGGGAAAATCCTCCAATGAAGATAAGAGTTATCAGCCCTGATGGGGACCACAGGCATCTTCCTCTCCAGCAGTCGCTCCGGGCTGCAGGGACTGTTGCCCATCTCAGGGCAGAGACGCACACTCTTGAGTGAGATTTTTTTTTCTCTCTCTCTCTCTCTCCAGGGCTGGAGTCTGATTCCATGTGAGGCTAATCAGAAGACAACCATCTGGCACTCCCGCACATCCCGAGCCAGGGCCGTTTATTACAATCAGCAGCTGGGGTGGCGCCGGCTCTGCCCGGGGTCTGCTTCTCCTCTGCCCCGCACCCCTCGGGGCACTCCGTAGACAGAGGTGCAGGGAACAGAAGCCAGGGGCTGCGGGAAGGCACAGCCCCTACCTCCTACTCACAACTCAGCACCCCGCTGCCCAAGCAGAGGGACACCCCGTCCCACGTGCACACGCAGGCAGGGGATGTTGCTGGCGCCCATCCCTCTGCTGCCCCCATCGCTGGCCGGAGGAGAGCTGCTGGGAGACACAGATTCCCTAGGTTTGCGTGTGGCCTCTCTGAAAAGCCAAGCCTTTAGTTCTGAGAACGAATGACCGCGCCCTCGGTGAAAAGCAGCCGGGGTTTGAGGCAGCAGAGGGCAGGGGGCAGGGTGGTGACAAAAACCACAGGACAGAGGCACGACCCTCTTCACTCTCTGTGGCGCTCACTCTTCTGAACCTTAGTAGAAACTATCAAGGTCTGAGACTTGATAGTGATTATGCATCTGAACCTGCTTTGTGGTCTCTAAAGGGGTCTAAACACCTACGGTAATATTTCCAGGGCGTAGTGGAAGTTCCACAGAAGCTCTGTGCGAGGGGTGATAATTGCATCACCAGTCAATTTAAATACATCGAAGTCTACTGGCAACACAAGGAGATGAACTACGGATTCACACAGCAAGCACTATGGAAGTCTCCAAAATATTAAGCTGAAGGGAAGAAGCCAGCCAGGCACGAGAGGATGCATTGGGGATTCTAATTCCCTGCAGATCTAGAAAATGCAAACTTATCTGTAACGGTAGAAAGGAGTCCGGTCCCCCAGGGAGAGTGTGGAAAGGGGCACAAGGAAAGGTCTAGGGGTGACAGGCAAGTGGTAGTGATGCCAGGGGTGTATGCATTTGGCAAAACATATCAATCCAGAAACAGATTGAGTTTCAAGTACATAAGTGCTACCACAACAGTTGAAAACAAAAATGGGTGTCCAAGTCTTCCCTTTGGAACCAGGGCCCGTGCGCAGCCTGGGAAGGTCCCTGGACTTGCAGTTTTAGCTCAAGGTGGGCTCCGTGCAGGTCAAGTGCCCAAGCTCCTCCGAACCTCAAGCCTCTTCATCTTTAAAACGAGGCTCTCATCCTGCGCTTTGCCTCACGGGACGGCTGTGCCAATCAAGAGGGCTATTTTGCACGTGAGAGCAATTTTCCGACAGCAAAATAACAGACGGATGTAGAGGACTGTTGCATGCGCGGTGATGGGGTAGCTTCGGGTCCTTTGCCCTGCCCACCTAGAAGGTCCCTTCGGCTCTGGGCAGCCCGCCCTTTGTGTCCCCTCTCCACCTAAGGCCCCCAGGGAAAGCAGCCACGGCCCCTCACCCAGCATCGGCCGCAACTCGGAGATGCTGAGTTTACCAAGTACTTCGGGGGATCCGATGTCAACCACCAGGGAAGCTGGAGAAGGCCAGAGAAACTGGATACTTGAACTCATGGGCCGTGCAAGGGGCCCGGCAATTTCTCGTGAAGGCGGCTCTTAGGGCCTTTTATCTTTGGGCGGCGAAGCATAGCTAATGCAGCTCACTGTCCAAGGCCAAGTCAAAGGTGCTTACCCAGCTCCTTCCTTCCTCCACCGTCCTGCTCTTTGACTAGGTAGGCATCGCTCAAATAGTCCCCGTAGGAAAAAAGGACCGACCTGATAGCACAGGTAAGTCTTGGCCCGAGACTTCAGCCAGCAATCACCTCACCTCCTGCTCCTCTAGCCAGCACGATAAAACCCGAATCCTCTCTGTCCGGTGTCCACATTATATTTTCAACTACGCTAAGTCCTTTCCTGCCCGTGACTCACTTTGTCTTCACAAAGCCTCGCGAGCAACACAGGCCAGGTGTTGCTGGGCTCAGAAGCTGATCGGGAAAACGGAAGACCTGAAACCTTCCTCGGGCAGAAGCCGGACTAGTGCTGGGCCATGGGATCCCTGCCACCGTGTCCTTTTGCAAGACTGTGTCTCTCCACCGTCAGCAAACACTAAAACCATTTGCTAGAGGCAGAGTTCTGGCCACAGGCAGCCGCAAACAGACTCAACCAAAACAAAATTAAAGGTCAGAGGTGTATCAGCGAAGGCTCCTCACATTCAACGGGGAGGTGATGCTCCCACCGTGGGTCTCACGCTGCAGAAGAGATAAGAGATAAGAGCCTCGCTCCCCCACAAACCACAGAGGCCAGTAGGGGATGGTGTGAAATCAAGTGGCAAAACGACAGTCCCCCCTCTCAGAGTTCCGGGCCTGCCTTCTCTTCTGGCCCCGAGGCATCCCCTTCCCAGGGCCTTTGCTCAGCACACGGTTCCTTTGCCTTCCCACCAACCTCGCTCCAGTCCTGACCAAGCTGAACCTTTCTTTTTAGAACTTTTGGAACAGGAACTTTGAGAAGAGCTAATAGGTATGGGGGGGAAAAAAAGGAAGGGATAGGCCATTTTGGCCCCTTGATGATTTCCTTCCTGAGGCTTCCCTAATACCTCCTTACCTGGTGCTCGCTCTCTCTCTCTCTCACACACACACACACACCCCTAGAAAAATTGCTATTTCTCAGTCCTCCTTATGGCAGGTCCTTCTACAGCAGTGTTTGTGGACTGAAGGTAATAGGGTGGGGTGGAAAAAAACCTAGCTAGAAGGCACACATGCCGAAGTCACCCAGCTGGCTCAGCACTCCTCTCCTTTGGCTCTGGCAAGCAGTTAGTGAGTGAACAGTAGTTCCTCCCGTGCCCCTCAGAGGGCGCCCGTGAGGCCCCGAGGGGTTAGGTGACTTATCCAAGCCCATAGCACAGCACGGGCTGGAATGGGACCTGGGCTTTGCTAGCCTGAGCTCTCTGCCCGCCCACCTGGAGCCCTGGGGAAGGTCTCTTTCTGCTGCTGCACGATGCCAGACCCAGTTACACTCAAAGGGAAACCAGAGCGGTCGGCCTTGGCTACCGCCAGTCTCTCCAAAGGACCGTGTTCCAAACATCCCTCTCATCCCTCCTTGAGACATCCGAGCCACATCTCCCAGAACCCAGAAAACCATCAGCTCCCTCCAGCTTGCAATTTCTTCACGCCCTTTCCTCCGGACTCAAGGCCTAAGAAAGGGGCTTCTCCAAAGGCTCCTCAGAAGCTAAGCCAGATGCCCTGGCTGTCTTTTCCACTTGGCAGCCCAGGGAGAGTAGAACTAGATCAGGGGACAGCCAAGGGCTCCGCCTCCTCCCAGAAAGGGAACCTGATGGAACAGGAAAGCCAATTCCCCTCCTGCCCAGGCTGTTCTATTAGGACCCCCTCAGTCACCCGTTCAGTAAAGAGAAGCAGTGCTAGTCATGATACTAAGAGCTGGGACAGGCTGAATGATGGCTCCCCAAAAGCGCTCTAAGTCCTAAGCCCTGGAACTGTGAACATTACCTTATGGTAAAAATAAAATTTAAAAAAGGGCAAAAAAAAAAAAAAAAATCTTGCAGACGTAATAACGGATCCTGAGACAGGAATGCTCTCCTGAATGATCTGGAGAGGCCCTCAGAGCAATCGCTAGTGACTTTGCAGGACAGAGGCAGAGGGAGCTGTGACCCAGACAGGAAGGCAACATGACCTTCCATTCCGAGGTCCGGGTGATGCGGCCACAAGCCAACCGAAGCGAGCAGCCCCAAAGGCGTGGGTGAGGCAAGGAACGGATTCTCCCCTGGAACTTCTGGAGAACGTACCTCAATTTCAGCCCAGTGACACTGATTGAGGGTTTCTTGCCTCCAGAACTAGGAGAAAACAAATTTCCTTTGTTGTAAGCCGGCCAGTCTGTGGTCATTTGTTACAGCGGCTGCGGAATCTAACACAGCAGCCAACACCTAATCATCACCTACCGCGTGCCAGGCATGGCACTAAGCATGTCCCTTACACGGACTCGTTGTGCACGGACTCTGGATGGGAGGTTCAGCAGACCCCCTGGGGGTCTGAATCCCGGCCTTGCTGCTTAGTGTTGTGACTCTGAGCAAGTCACATAAGGTGACGAAGCCTCTGTTTCCAAATGCATACAATGAGCATACACATTACATTTCTCGCTGTGTTGCTAGGAGGATGCACTGGTTAAGAAAGGTAAAGTGCCGCTAAGAGCATATGGCAAGCACTCCACAGATGCCCGTTATGAGATCTCAGGGGTTGAACCAGCCAGATTAGACCATCATCCCAATCTGTTGGGACACGGACAAGACCTCCCGGACCCAGCCCAGGAAAAAAAGATGCCCCTTTAAAGCAGATGTGAAGAGCAAACATGACCGTTTGAGGACTTCAGTTAAGTATTTCTTCCCTTAATTGAGCTACTTAGGTCCTTAATGCTAGCTTAGATGCCGGAGCGCTGCTCAGCAGACTCCCCTGCCCCGACCTCCCCTCGCTTAGGGAGAGGCCTGCACAGCCATCCGCCAGAATAAGGACACAACCTGCAGCATCCACGCCTGACACAGCCCTGCAGAGCCCATCCCATTTTTCGGTCACTCTGGCTTCGGGAACTGGAGCCCCATTGCTTGGAAGTCAACCCGAGTCCAAAACGTCAATGTATTTCCTGACTTCCCGAGGCCCACTTTCCTGACTGTCTGTCCCCGCGGGCTGGGTGGAAAGATAAAACCAGGGGTGTGCTTTGGTTACAAGGTCACAGCCAAGTTAGTCAAGAATAGAGTAAGCAAGGTTTGCCCAGAGGCTGGGGAAGGGTGACCTAGACTCGCCACCTGAAAAAAGGAGGGAGAAAAATGTTTTTTCATTGACTTGGCTCTTCCTGATAAAGTTTGCCCAACTCTCCCGTGTAGGTGATGTCATTCAAAAGAAGCAGCGCCCCCACAGGATCTCGGGCCTCGTGCCCCCACCTAAGAAATCTGCGAAATTAACCAAGGGAGAAAGGCCTGGCCGCCTGGCCCTGGCTTCCTCCTAGCAGGGTTCCAGCCCCACAGTCTTGGTTGATCAGCTTAAGAAGATTCCTGCTGCCACTGCCTTGTGCAGGCGGCCAGGCCTCTTCCCAGCCACCTGCGCTCCCTTGGCCCTTCCCCACCCCACTCTCCAAGGGTCAGAAGGATGAGAGAAGACCGCTCCCCTCCTTACTCTCAGGCACCCACAGATTTCCGCGCTGCCGTCACCACTGACGAGAACCCAGGTCCCCAAGAGGAATCGCTTCTCCTTCTTATTCCGTCCTCCCTATCAATGAACACGCAGCAACACCCACGCTCCCGCTCCTCCTACTCCGGAGGGAGATCGAACCCGAGAGCGACATCCGGAGCTGGAAGTCGCCGCGGTGACAGCGGCGGCCTCTCCGCCCCGAGGTCGCTTGCCCCTTCCCAGCCAGCGGAGGATCTTAAGCCCGCCCAGCGTTCCGGATCCAGAGGGTGCCCGAATCCTCGCTGGGGCCCCGCCTCCCCGGGGGCCGGGCGCCGGGGACCTCGGGGAGCCCGCAAGACACCCGCTGAGCTCCACCACGGGGGTCGGCCGCCGGGCGCGGTACCCGGGAGCCGACCCCTGTGCCCTCGCCGCCGCGAGGCGCGCCTCACCTTCGGCACCCCCGGCAGGCGCCCCCGCCCGCCCAGCGCTCCCGCGCCGCGCCTGCCCCGGCACCGGCGCGGGGAGGGGCCGAGTCCCGGGACCCCCGCGCGCGGGTCCTGCCCCAGCAGGTGGTGGGCAGCGGGGAGCGCGCCGCCCGGCCGGCCGGCGCGGGGAGGCGAGCCGGAGCGAAGCCGAGGGCCGGCCGCGTGGGGCGCGAGGGGCGCGAGCCCCGCCACTTACGCGCGGGCTCTGGGGAAGCCCATGGAGAGCAGCACGTCCAGCGCCGATCCGTGCTTGATGGTGCCCGGGCGCTGCTGGCGGCTCCTCCGAGGGGTGACTTTGCTGTACAGCTCCTCTCTCGCAGCCATGCCGAGCGGGCCGGGGTGGCCGTACTGAGCCATGGCTCATCGGCCAGCCATCGCCGGGGAAAGCGCCCGAGCCCGAGCGTCCGGGGTGGGGGGGAGCAGGGGAGGGGGCTCGGGGACCCGGCGCCGGGCGGGAGGCGGCGGCGGCGACGGAGGCGGCGCTGGGAGCTTCCCCAGAGTCGAGACTGACGCTTCCTGGTGAGGCCACCCGAGCCAGGGCGGCCCGCGGGCTGCTGGGGCCGGACCCGCCGTCAGCTGCTCGGGCCCCCGGGTGCCCCCAGCGCGGCGCCGGCAGCGGCCCTCTCTCCTCCGCCCCCTTCCTTCTCTGCTCCTAGCGGTCCGGGAATTTGCAATGAGTAATTTTTGAATGGATCAAAAAGGAAAAGGAGCCTGGTGGGCCGGCCCTGCCTTGCCTGTACCGGGGCCCCGCCCCTCTCTTAAAGCGACAGCGCCGCGGGAGCCTGCTCTGGCCGGGCACCGGCTGTAGCGTCCGGGTGCTGCTGGGCTGAGGACTCAACCCACGACGGCTGCGCGTGTGCGTGGGTTCCCGGGAGTCGCTCCCAGCGCCTCACCCTTCTCCGCCGCTTGCCCATAGAGCCAGCTGGGCCTCCAGACGCTAGATCAACCCGTGTCAAGTTTAATATGGTTCATGTGGTTCTAGATGGGTTAATAATGGAAATTGGGCCAACTGATGGATGACAGTAATGAACCAGAAGGCCAAGTCCTGTAGGCCCAGATCAAAGGTTTTGCTTCCGAAAGACCCTGCAAAATCCGGAGGATTGTTGTGGCCGGTGGTGACCAAGCTCCGGTCAGCTGGCCAAGTGGCCACATGGAAGACCTACCATGCTCTCCTGGACTGAGATAATGACTTCAGGACAAAGATTGGGAGCTCCGGCTCTCAGGCTTGGGAGAGGAGAGGGGTGGAGGGAGATGGCAGGGTGGAAAAAAGGAGAGGAAGGGGAAGATGGAAGGAGAAGGAGGAGGACAGGGAAAGTGGGAAGTGGAGGGAGGGTGGAGGGAGAAGGAACAGAGAAAGAACACTTTCTAATTATAAAAGGTGTTCAAAATTCAGTGGGTTGGTTTTCATTAGGGAATGAGCACCTTGTCAATGAAAGGATTCAACGAAAGACGAGATCATTCTTGCTCAGCAGCGACATATAAGTGAATTTGCATCATAGGTTGGATAAAACTACTCCCACCTCAAAGAAGGTGGGAGTCTTAACCACACTCACCCCCACCCCTACTGAACACTGTGATCTTGGCTCTGGGATGTTAATGCTCTTTCATTTGGAGACAAACTTCTTGTCTTCAGTCAAGGACAATGGCTCCACTTGGTTTAATGGAAAAGAGAAAGTAAATCCTAGCTGCTCTTTTAAAGGGAATAATAATAATACCTAACATGTATTGGACTCTCATGTCCATCATTGTGCTAAGCATAGTAAATGAATTGGCTCACTGAGTGTTTATGAGCCTTACGGGGTGTGTACAATTATTATCCCAGTTTGCAGATGACAAAACGCAGCTCAGAAAGGTTGAGGAAGATAATAGAGTTGGTAAGTATATAATGGAGGCTTTTATTGACTGTGGTGACCGGATACGTTGCTTCTGCCTCTCCAGCCCCACGCCTTTATCTGTGTGCATCATCGTGACCTAGCTTCACACACATGGGGTTCTCCAAAATTGTCAAGTCCTTTCCCTGCCTGGAACGTAGGGGAGGGATAAGACCAGAGGCCATGAACAGTGTTTTGATGGTGCTTTCTAAGGCGTATTAAGGTTTTACCAGGGGAAATGACACAGCCAAATTCTCTTGGGCTAGAATTGCTTTTCTAAAGAAAGTCCAGTGGCGGTAGAGGAGGGAAAATAAAGAATACCAGGGCTTAGGCAACAATGTACATAATTCTGCCTTCTGCCTGTGTAAGGGACGAGGGAAAGTTCATGCTTCCTGGGTGAGAACTTCTGCCAGAGCGGAGGAAGCTTCCTGGAGCCTTTTGCAGAGTGCTTTTCCAGAGCAGGGAGCAAAAAGACAGGACTGGGCTGAGAAAACCATACCTAGTAGACTAACCTCCGGGGGTGTGCTCAATAAAGGATGCTGGACCTTACCCAATATTCTGAATTTCTTCCAAATGCCTGGGCTGAGAGTCAAAGGATCTGGAGGCTAATCAGGAGGTAGTTATGTCTGCGGAAGCATTTTGTGGAAGCACGAAACAATAACTCAAAGTTATCGAGAACTTACTATATGCTGCTGCTGTTCTAAGTTTCTTACATAGTAACTCATTTAATCCCTTGACAAGACATTGAAGTGGGTCCGGCCATATTATCAGTGGCCACTTGACCAGTGAGGATACTGATGCAGACAGAGGTTAAGTATCTTGTTCAGGGTCACAGGGCTAGTAAATGGCAGAGCCAGGATTTGAGCTCTTAAAATTTGTCCCAATAACCACTTACTGTCATGGTTATGATGATGAAGAGATGTCGACCATTAAAATAACTTGGTTACCTTTTGGACTCGTCCTATGCCCCTGGACACAAAATTGCTGGATCTCTGTTTCTCCAGAAAAATTGAATTAATGGTCTCTCTCCCTGCCCTGGGGCAAACTGTGAGAGGAAATGACGGATATAAAAATAGTTTTAGGTAGCCTGGAAAAGTCACTGTGGAAAACCAGACTCCTTGGATGGAAACTGTTTGATCTAGAGTGCTTTTACAGAAATCCCAGCCTCTTCTGAAAAAGAAATTTTCTTTTCTGTAAAAGAAATCCTCACCCTGCTTCACTCCTTACATTTTGGACTGCTGCTATTTGTCCCGCCCAGGATAGAGGGCTGGCAATTAGAATGCAATGTACATCCATTGTGTTAATTTTCAAATGCTAGGGGAAGCTTTATACATGTCCCTGTCGCTGTAGTCCTCAGGATGACTCTTCACTGCACAGGGTGTCTGACAACACTGGGAAGGAGGAGGGAGGCAGGAGAGCGGTCCCAACCCATCTGCATGGAGCTACTCCCTCAGAAGGGACAGCGCGTCGTCCTGTCCCCCTGCACCAACAGGTCATATCAAAGTCTGCCCTGGACCATGAACTTGTTTTTGTTCAAGTCATCACTGTTTAATTCCAGTGGTAGCCCTCCTGAAATGGTCCCAGGGATGCCGGGATGGGTCCAGTTCACTGGGCTCCCAAGTTCAGAAGCCTGTCTTTGTCTTTTTCTTCTCTCTTTGAGAAAAGGCCAAATGGCTGCAGAATGTTTCCAGTCCTGAGGGTTGGGATGTTGCTTTGGCAATGGAAGGCAGTTTTTGCATCACTGGGAATGATTTAGCCCCTGGACCTCAAGAGGATACCTCACGGCCAGAAGGTTTTGAAACCGTGCGGTAAGGAAAAGAAAGGACAGGCAAGGGAGGACTCCAGCCCTGGGAATCAGGGTGCGGAGGTGCGTCGGCTGTGACTTGGATATATTCTCTGCCCATTTCTGGGCTTCAGCTGCCTCACCTGCCAAATGAGGACGTTGGCTTGGGCTGGAGCTCCCTCAGACTTTGCCAAGAGACCCTTTAGAGGCAGGGGTTGTTGGTGTTGTCACCTGAAGGTGGTGTGGGTGAAGCATGGTATCTGCTCTTCCTCTTCTCAGAGTGAGTACACTTTGTCAGCTTTGTATCGTAGGCATTTGGGTAAGGTTTTCTTTTTTTTTTTTTTTCTCAAAGATTTTATTTATTTATTTGACAGAGAGAAATCACAAGTAGGCTGAGAGGCAGGAGGAGAGAGAGGGGGAAGCAGGCTCCCCGCCGAGCAGAGAGCCCGATGCGGGGCTCGATCCCAGGACCCTGAGATCATGACCTGAGCCGAAGGCAGAGGCTCCAACCCACTGAGCCACCCAGGCGCCCCTGGGTAAGGTTTTCTGTGGAAAGATGGTTTAGAGGATCAGAGAACATCTTGAAGACCACTAAACTAGCTAGCTGATCTTTAGTGCCCAGTCTAGTTCAGAGAGACCATAATTTCATAAAAAGGAACGTAAAGAGGAATGGAGTGGATCTGGCAAAAGGGCAAGGGGCTGCCGGGAAGAGGGTGAGAGGTGGGTTGGGGAGAGAGAAGGTTCCACACCGGTGGCATGTTAGAGAAACAGACTCTGCCATTCGAAGAAATGATAATTATGTGACTCAACAGAATGCTACAGTGTGAATCAGATTGTGATACAAATGTATCAAATCAATGTCACATACCTTAAATTTACAGGATGTTATATGTTAATTACATTGTATTAAAAGAAAACATAAAAATAAACAAATATAAGTCATGTCAGTCCTACCCTGTAGGCACAGTTATAACTGGTTAGGTTAGTTAGTTCTAGTTAGGTTATTCTAGTTAGGTTCTAGTTCTTCTGGTTAGGTTCTTCTAACTAGTTAGGTTAGGTTAGTTCTAACCTGAAAAAGGCACAATTCTAACAGATCTAAGGACCTCAATATTGGGGACTATTTTGCGGTATTATGTTTGTCCTTCGGATCTAGTACAGGCACATGGAAAGTCTGTGGTTGTATTTCTACAGTTATCGGTTGTTTAAACTGTAAAAGCCAGGTTACACAGGAGGAAAAACTAAGGCAGAAGCACAGTTTGGAGCATCATTCCAAACCAACAAAAAGCTCATATTTTTCCTCCCACATTGGAAAAATTAACATCCCTCCCTCCATTGCAAAAGGAAGACAGAGAGAGGGGGAGAGGTAGGTGTGTATGTATGTATGTATGTATGTATGTATGTATGCCCATCTTTGAACAAAAATCCCAGCATGTCATTCTGGAATCCTTATGGAAGATACTCCACTGTCCCTGTTTTCTCCCTGTAAAGACCTCATCCCAAATATCATTGCCCCAGGGTTTATGTTTCTGACTTGCCCCTTAACAATAGAAGTGTTGTGAAATACAGTACAAGCTTTTAGGGTTTTCCCTCTTCTCACACAACTCCTTTTTTGTTAAAGCAGCAAAAGGAAGAAAAAAAAAAAGCAATAAATAAATAAATAAATAAAATTTTATTTCTAAGAAATAGAATAAAGCTTAATAGCTTAATATGAAGCAAACAAATCAACAAACAAACCTTCCCCTCGATTTAAAAAAATGCAGGGGCATCTGGCTAGCTCCTTGAGTAGAGAATCCTGATCTCAGGGTTGTAGGATCCAGCTCCAAGTTGGGTGTAGAGATCACTTAAAAATAAAATCTTACAAAAATAAATAAAAGAGTGGAAACAATAGTCATAAACCAAGATAATTGGAAAAATAATTGTCACCATTTAAAAATTCAATGGGGTGCCTGGGTGGCTTAGTCACTTAAGTGCCAACTCTTGATTTCAGCTCAGGCCTTGATCACAGAGTCGTGAGTTCGAGATCCACATTGGGCTCCACACTAGGTGTGGAGCCTACTTAAGAAAATATAAAGTAAAAAAAAATAATAATAAAAAGTCAGTGATATTAGGGGTTATAATTTTTGAATATTTTTAAAAATGTAAGCTTATTTTATTTTATTTTATTTTAAAGATTTTATTTATTTATTTGACAGAGAGAGAGAGATATCACAAGTAAGCAGAGAGGGAGGCAGAGAGAGAGAGGGAAGCAGGCTCCCTGCTAAGCAGAGAGCCTGATGTGGGGCTCGATTCCAGGACCCTGGGATCATGACCTGAGCTGAAGGCAGACGCTTAATGACTGAGCCACCCAGGCGCCCCTAAAAATGTAAGTTTATTTTAAAATTCTACAAAATTCTACATTTTAATGAGTCTTAGTGGAATTGTGTACATTGCTTTAGATATGTTTTCCAACTCATGCATAATATATTGAAAAAATGGGCTTCAGATGGAGTCACATTTGCTAAACCTCACCAATATTTTTTTAATTTTTAATTTAAATTAATTAACATATAAGGTGTTATTAGTTTCAGCGGTAGAGGTCAGTGATTCATCAGTCTTATAAAACACCAAGTGTTCATTATATCACATGCCCTCCTTAAGGCCCATCATCCAGTTACCCCACCCCCCCATTCCCCTCCAGCACCCCTGAGTTTCTTTCCTATGATCAAGAGTCACTTTTGGTTTGTTTCCCTCTCTGATTTCATCTTGTTTTATTTTTTTCCTCTCTTCCCCTATGAGCCTCTGTTTTGTTTCTTAAATTCCACATGTGAGTGAGATCATATAACTGTCTCTCTCTGACTTATTTCATTTAGCATAACACCCTCTACTTCCATCACGTCATTGCAAATGGCAAGATTTCATTTCTTTTTGATAGCTGAGTAGTATTCCTTTGTATATATTCCATATATATATATATATATACACACACACATACACACACACACCACACCTTCTTTGTCCACTCGTCTATCAGTGGACATCTGGGCTCTTTCCACAGCTTGACTATGGTGAACATTGCTGCTATAAACATTGGAGTGCAGGTCCTCCTTTGGATCACTACATTTGTATCTTTGGGATAAATACCCAGTAGTACAATTGCTGGGTCACAGGGTAGCTCTATTTTTAACTTTTTGAGGAACCTCCATACTGTTTTCCAGAGTGTCTGCACCAGCTTGCATTCCCACCAACAGTGTAGGAGGGTTCCCCTTTCTACACATCTTCACCAACATCTCTCATTTCCTGGGGCACCTGGGTGGCTCAGTCATTAAGCGTCTGCCTTCGGCCCAGGTCATGATCCCAGCGTCCTGGGATCGAGCCCCGCATTGGGCTCTCTGCTCGGCAGGAAGCCTGCTTCTCCCGCTACCATTCCCTCTGCTTGTGTTCCCTCTCTCGCTGTGTTTCTCTCTGTCAAATAAATAAAATCTTTAAAAAAAAAAAAATCTCTCATTTCCTGAGTAGTTAATTTTAGCCATTCTGACCAGTGTGAGGTGATATCTCATTGTGGTTTTGATTTGTATTTCCCTGATGCCTAGTGATATTGAGCATTTTTTCATGTGTCTGTTGGCCATTTGGATGTTTTCTTTGAAGAAATATCTGTTCCTGTCTTCTGTTCATTTCTTGATTGGATTATTTGTTCTTTGGGTGTTGAGTTTGATAAGGTCTTTATAGATTTTGGATACTAGCCCTTTATCTGATATGTCATTTGCAGATATGTTCTCCCATTCTGTTGGTTGTCTTTTGGTTTTATTGACTGTTTCCTTTGCTGTGCAGAAGCTTTTTATCTTGAAGTCCCAATAGTTAATTTTTGCCTTTATTTCCCTTGCCTTTGGAGATGTGTCTAGCAAGAAGTTGCCACAGCCAAGTCATAGAGGTTGCTGCCTGTGTTCTCCTCTAGGATTTTGATGGATTCTTGTCTCACATTTAGGTCTCTTATCCGTTTTGAGTTTTTATTTGTGTATGGTATAAGAGAATGGTCCAGTTTCATTCTTCTGCATGTGGCTGTCCAATTTTCCCAATAACATTTGTTGAAGAGAGTTTTTCTCAGTAGGTATTTTTTCCTGCTTTATCGAAGATTAGTTGACCATAGAGTTGAGGGTCCACTTCTAGGCTCTCTATTTTGTTCTATTGATTTGTGTGTCTGTTTTTGTGCCAGTACCATACTATCTTGATTATTACAGCTTTGTAATTGAGCTTGAAGTCCAGGATTGTGATGCCACCAGCTTTGGTTTTCTTTTTCAACATTCCTTTGGCTATTCATGGTCTTTTCTGGTTCCATACAAATTTTAGGATTATTTGTTCCAACTCTGTGAAAGAAGTTGATGGTATTTTGATAGGGATTGCATTGAATGTGGAGGTTGCTGTAGGTAGCATGACATTTTAACAGTATTTATTCTTCCAATCCATGAACATGGAACATTTTTCCATTTCTTTGTGTCTTCCTCAATTTCTTTCTTGAGTATTCTATAATTTTCTGAGTACATGTCCTTTGCCTCTTTGGTGAGGTTTATTCCTACATAGCTTTTGGTTTTGGGTACAATTGCAAATGGAATTGACTCCTTAATTTCTCTTTCTTCTGTCTCATTGTTACTGTATTGAAATGCAACTGATTTCTGTGCTTTGATTTTATATCCTTCTACTTTGCTGAATTCCTGTATGAGTTCTAGCAATTTTGGGGTGGAGCCTTTGGGTTTTCCACATAGAGTATCATGTCATCTGCAAAGAGTGAGAGTTTGACTTCTTTGCTAATTCAGATGCCTTTTATTTCTTTTTGTTGTCTGATTGCTGAGGCTAGGACCTCTAGTACTATGTTGAATAGCAGTGGTGATAGTGGACAGCCCTGCAGTGTTCCTGACCTTAGGGGGAAAGCTCTCATTTTTTTCCCCATTGAGAATGAGAATGATATTTGCTGTGAGTTTCTCATAGATGGCTTTGATGATATTGAGGTATGTATCCTCTATCCCTACACTATGAAGAGTTTTGATCAGGAAAGGATGCTATACTTTGTCAAATGCTTTTTCAGCATCAATTGAGAGTATCATATGGTTCTTGTTCTTTCTTTTATTAATGTATTGTATCACATTGATTGATTTGCAGATGTTGAACCAACCTTGCAGCCCTGGAATAAATCCCACTTGGCTGTGGTGAATAATCTTTTTAATGTACTGTTGGATCCTATTGGCTAGTATCTTGGCGAGAAGTTTTGCATCCATGTTCATCAGGGATATTGGTCTGTAATTCTCCTTTTTGGTGAGGTCTTTTTTTTTTTTTTAAGATTTTATTTATTTATTTGACAGAATGAGAGAGAGAGAGAGAGAGAGAGAGAGAGAGAGATCGAGAACAGAAGCAAGGAGAGTGGCAGGCAGAGGAAGAGGGAGAAGCAGGCTCCCTTCTGAGCAAGGATCCTGACATGGGACTCAACCCCAGGACCCTGGGATCATGAGCTGAGCCAAAGGTAGTTGCTTAACCAACTGAGCCATCAGGTGCGCCTTGATGGGCTCTTTGGTTTTGGGATTAAGGTAATGCTGGCCTCATAGAAAGAGCTGGGAAGATTTCCTTCCATTTCTATTTTTTGGAACAGTTTCAGAAGAATAGGCATTAATTCTTCTTTAAATGTTTGGTAGAATTCCCCTGGAAAGACATCTGGTGGGACACCTGGGTGGCTCAGTTGGTTGGGCAGCTGCCTTCGGCTCAGGTCATGATCCCAGGGTCCTGGGATGGAGTCCCATATCGGGCTCCTTGCTCGGTGGGGAGCCTGCTTCACCCTCTGTCTCTGCCTGCTTGTGTTCTCTCTCTCTCTGACAAATAAATAAATAAAATCTTAAAAAAAAAATTAAAAAAAAAAAGAAAGAAAGAAAGAAAGGCATCTGGCCCCGGACTCGTTTGTTGGAGATTTTTGATTACTGCTTCATTCAATTTCCTTGCTGGTTATGGGTCTGTTCAGGTTTGCTATTTCTTCCTGGTTCAGTTTTGGTAGTTTCTACATCTCTAAGAATGCATCCATTTCTTCCAGATTGCCTAATTTATTCACACATAGTTGCTTATAATATGTTTTTATAATGTATTTCTTCAGTGTTGGTTGTGATCTTTCATTCATGATTTTCATTCATGATTTTATTTATTTGGGTCCTTTTTCTTTTCTTTTTGACAAGTCTGTCCAAGAGTTTATCAATCTTATTAATTCTTTCAAAGAACCAGCTCCTAGTTTCATCGATCTGTACTGTTCTTTTGGTTTCTTTCTTTTTTTTTTTTAATATTTTTTTTAAGATTTTATTTATTTGAAGAGAAACACAGCGAGAGAGGGAACACAAGCAGAGGGAATGGTAGCAGGAGAAGCAAGCTTCCTGCCGAGCAAGGAGCCCAATGCGGGGCTCGATCCCAGGACTCTGGGATCATGACCTGAGCCGAAGTCAGACGCTTAATGACTGAGCCACCCAGGCGCCCCTGTTCTTTTGGTTTCTATTTCATTGATTTCTGCTCTAATCTTTATTCATTCTCTTCTTCTGCTGGGTTTAGGCTTTATTTGCTGTTCTTTCTCCAGTTTCTTTAGGTGTAAGGTTAGGCCCACCAAGATTTAATACCTAACCTAATTGCAATTTCAGCCTCTCGCAGGAGTGGAATTTTAAACAAATCAGTCCAGAATATGCCAATCAGCACTAGTAAGATAATCTACCTAAGATCCCTGCCTTCCCCCTAAGGGAAAGTGACCTTGGCTTGAATGATCCTTTCTTTACTTTTGCTAATTAAACCCCTGGACCCATCCTGGTTCTGCTAAGAAAAATCCGTCCATTTTGCAGAGCTCCTGGGTGTCTCTCTCTCCTTGCTAGATGGAATTCTGTCTGACTCATAAATTGTTGAATAAAGCTGATTTGACCTTCACATTTACCCAGTTGAATTTTGCCTTTTAATAATGTAATATAAACATAAATAACTTATGACCGATACAAACAGGGAAAATTTTGCTTATGCCAAGCCATAGGTAGAATAACACTCCGGCCAGTGATATGTCCTGCATCTCCATTCTGGGAATGAAAATATTAAAAGTGCCTCCCTCACCTTTTGCCTGCCCTATCTTCTCCCCAAACCACCCTAGAAGGTGTTTAACCACACCTTATGACAAGCCCTTATGACAAGTTTGGAAAAGTAAGCAATGCAATTTACTTCCATTTCCTCATCTTTAAAATGGAAACAAACATATTTACCTCATAGGGTTTTTGTGATAATTAAGTGGATCAAGAATATGAAAGTTCTAAGCAAGGTGCCACATGCTGGGGGCCACATGCTGAGGGCTTAATGAAACTGTTTTTTCTCTATGTACTACTCCCTTTCCCATTCTCATGACTTGTAGTTTCTTTGTTTAATTAGATCTTAGGACTGCAGAATTAGATTACTCATGATCCATAGTCCATATGGATCAATTTGAGCTATTTAGCTAGTTTCTGTTATTGGTTTATTTTTATTTTCATATTTTTCAACCCTGTATCTTTATTAAAGAGAGCTAGAAAGAGATTCTACCTGGCAGCCAAGGAGTGAGGTACTGGGCAGAAAGTGGAGTGGGCTCAGGCACTGGGGATTCAAAGGCCCAGGAGATCCATTGATGGCAACTCACCAAAGATTGAGCTTTCAGGCACCAGGGCCACCAGCTGTTTCTGTAGGGGGTGCAGGGTAAACTGGGCTAGCCTGGAATTTCCCTGAGGTCACCCTGCCTTGTCTACCTAGATCATCCCCTGGTCCTGATCTTGTTCATTGCCTCCCTTGTTCACCTCATTGACCTCTCCAACTTCTGATGACTCCTGGTAGTCATTTATCTCATCCGTGTCCTGCAGGTCCTCAACATCCTCTGAGTTCTCTTCACCGTCTTCATCATCATCTTCATCCTGCTCTTCCTTGTCATCATAGTGCTCTCAGGACAGCTTGCCAAAAGGTACCAGGTTGTCATCTCTGTCTGCAATGCTCTGGAGTCAGGCCCAATGGTCTTGTTCTTGCTGTTACTATAGCTCTGTCTCGTCCACGCAGGGCCATATCAAACCACAATGCTCAGTCATACAGTGGAAGAGTCAGGGAAACAGGATGGACATGACTTCTAGACTGAGGTAAAGGGTCAGGTGAATCTAGCTTTCAGATGTGTTTAGTTTGGGTTTTTATTGGGTTACAGTATAATTTGGGGATGGGGTGGAGTAGAAAGTAGCAGGCAAGCTCTTAAGTCTTGGCTCCACCACTTACTAGCTGTTTCACCTTGGCCAAGTCACTGAACCCCTCTGAGCCTCAGTTTCCTTATCACACCAGGAGGCAGCAGCTGGCTATCAGCTCATTTTTAATAATACAATAATCACCCACAAACCCTTCACCTAGAGCAAAAGTGAGGACCTTGACAATAACCTACATTGTATCAGTTGACCACTCCCTCCTCCAGTGAGCCCATCTTCTGCCTCCCCATGCCCCAGTGTTTTATAGTCATCATTTCCTTAGTTTCCTTTTCATTTAACTTTACTGAATCTATAAGTACTCTTGAAAAGGATACCTAAACATTTTTAGATGTTTTTAATATCACAAAAACGTATAATGCTGTTTGAAATCTTTCGGTGTTCTGTTTTTTGTTCAGTAGTATATGGCTAACGTAGAGCCATTGTGGTGAATGTTGGGTCGTTCATTGATTTGATTGCTGTATAATTGTCCACTCTCCTGTTCATTCATGTTTGGATGATTTATAAGTTTTTGCTTTTATGACTCTTGCCACTAGGGACACTATTTACATGCCTCCAGCTGTACGCATATAAGAATTATTCTCGGGTATATATTGAGAAGAAGTCATCTTCAACGTAGAAGGTAGTACGAAATGTTCTCCAAAGTTCTTATGAGACAGGGAAATTGAATTACTCCATAAAAATCTGTGTTTTGTTCCTTTTATTGTTCCTATTCTTGCTAGGACCTGTACTCCCCCACCCCACTATACACATGCGTCATAATGCAAATAGCATTGTCCTCCTTATAAAGGACAAGGAGTGAATGATTTCTTTAGAACGGATAACATCCAAGGAAGGACCAGGTTAGAATGACAAGGTGGAGCCATCATATGCATATTCCAGATCACCAGGGCTAGACATTTCCATACCAAGACTCTCTGCTTCCGAGGAATAACACCTGGGCCCCCATCCAGTTCCTGGATGCCTGAGAGGACACATACCCCAGACTGCCATCCTCAATAAAAACCCCTGATCCTGAACTTCCTGATTTCCTTTCTGAGTCTCCCAGACACTCTGTGTGTACAGAGTGTACTCTCTCTATACCTTCGGTAAAGTCTGCTTTCGCCTCCTGCTGGCTCACGCTTGATTTCTATCCTGCACACAGCCAGGGACCCTCTTGGCTGGTCTTGTGGGAACCCTTTCAGGTCCTTGGACTGGCCTGCCAGCATCAATTATGCCAACTTATATTCCTACCAGCAGCACATGAAACATATTTTTGCATTGTACTTGCCTGTAGCTATGTAATTATTCTGTATTCTAGACTATTCTACAAGCCATTTGAGGATAAGGTAGTATCTTTAGATAGATCAAGAGTGTGGGGTCTAGGATTGACTTCTACTTTCTTCCTCATTAGCCATGTGACCTTGAATGAATTCATTCATTCAACAGTTATTCACTGAACATCTACTACATGCTGAAGACACAGAAATAAACAAGATAAAGTCCCTGTTCCCCAGGAGTCTACAGGCCCATAGGGAGAAGCAGATAATAAAGGAGTTAATAGAAATTCCATATAATGATATGTCCTATGAAGAAAGGAAAGCCATGATGTGCTAAAGCGTGACCGGGGAGCTAATTTAGCCCAAGTAGGTAAGAAAGGTCACCCGTGTGGAGGAGACCTCAGAGCTCAGATCCGAATGACAAGGAGGCAGCCCAATGAAGATGTGGATGGATGGAGTTGGAGGCAGAGGACACAGCAAATGCAGAGGCTCTCAGGTGAAGATGCTCAAAGACAAGGATGCGGAAAAAGGGAACCCTCTTAACACTGTTAAGAAAGTGAAAAAGGCGAGCTGGTGCAGCCACTGTGGGAAACAGTATGGCGGTTCTTCAGAAAGTTAAAAATAGAGCTAACCTACAACCAAGCACTACTTCCCAGGGATTAGACAGCACGCTATCTACCAGGTATTTACCCAAAGGATACAAACATGGTGATTTGAAGGGGAACCTGCACCCCAATGTTTATAGCGGCAATGTCCACAATAGCTAAGCTGTGGCAAGAGCCCAGGTGTCTATTGACAGATGAAAGGATAAAGAAGATGTGGTATCTGTATACAATGGAATATTACTCAGCCATCAGAAACAATGAAATCTTGCCATTTGCAAGGATGGCACGTGGATGAAACTAGAGGGTACGATGCTAAGCAAAATAAGTCAGAGAAAGACAAATAACCATATGATTTCATTCATATGTGGCATTTAAGGAACAAAACAGATGAACATGGGGAAGGGAAGGGGAAAAAAAAGAAGATGATGAAAACAGAGAGGGAGGCAAGCCATAAAACACTCTTAACTCTAGGAAACAACCTGAGGGTTGCTAGAGGGAAGTGGGTGGGGGGATGGGGTAACTGGGTGATGGGCATTAAGGAGGGCATGTGATGTACTGGGCACTGGGTATTTCATGCAGCTGATCAATCACTGAACTCTGCCTCTGAAACTAATAATACACTATATGTTAATGAATTTAATTTAAATTAAAAAAAGTAAAAAAAAAGAAAGGAATGGAAGGACGGGCGTGGCAGTGGAAGCTCAAGGCAGGTGACGGTGTGTCAGAACCAGTTTTGAGAAGTGGGTCAGAGCCCGCTGTCTAATCTCTGGGAATGCCTGGAGCCAGTGGTGAAACCATTAGCAGCTGGAAATCGACCACGGTGGGGGTATTCACAACAGTACCTGGCGACGGCATCCTGGCATCCTCGGGGGCTGCTCCCCACCGGCCCTGAGCTTGAGTAGTTACTGAATAGACGCAGTTAAAAAGTGAGCCGGAGGAGTTACTTAACCTCTCAGAACCTAATCTCAAGGGGTTGCCCTGCGAATTAAATGAGCGGGTAGGCATAAAGCCCAGGGCACACGCCCAGTGCTCAACGATTAAAGAAACTTGCCTGCTTCTGCCAATTTTCAAGCTCCTTCCCCAGCCTCGCGGCCCTCCAACACTCAGTTCGCGACGGTCCTTGGAGGAAAAAGAACAAACGTATTTTGAGCGGTTGCTTTAGGCTTAGACTTGCACATATCATTATTCCATACCATCAGCAACACTGTCAGGCCAATATCTGCATGGGCAGGTCACAGATCAATCTATTAAAGGTCAGAGAGTTTATATTACTTGCCCAAGGTCACACAGCTGCTGAATGTTGGAACTGGCATGAAAAACTAAGGCATCTGAATCTGACTTCAGGGCCTTTTACAATGAGCTTTAAGTTAATATCAATGAAAATATTTTTAATTTTTTTAAAGATCTTATTTATTTAACAGAGAGAGACACAGTGAGAGAGGAAACACAAGCAAGGAGGATTGGAAGAGGGAGAAGCAAGCTTCCTTGCTGAGCAGGAAGCCCAATGGGGGGCTCCATCCCAGGACCCTGGGATCATGACCTGAGCCAAAGGCAGACACTTGACGACTGAGCCACCCAGGCGCCCCTCAATTAAAATATTTTAAAAGATTTTATTTATTTATTTGACAGAGAGAGAGGAAGATCACAAGTAGGCAGAGAGGCAGGTAGAGAGAGAAGGGGGAAGCAGGCTCCCCGCTGAGCAGAGAGCCCGATGCGGGGCTTGATCCCAGGACCCTGAGATCATGACCTGAGCTGAAGGCAGAGGCTTTAACCCACTGAGCCACCCAGGCGCCCCAATTAAAATATTTTAATAGGCAACTCATGTCAGTGGATAATATATTTCAGTGAACCACATGACTGCTGGCAGTAGGAGGTGGGGCCCGTGGGGGGTGATTGGGTCAGGAGGGTGCAGCCCCCATGAATGGGATTAGTGTCCTTGTACGAGAAGCCCCAGAGAGCTCCCTGTCCCCTCCACCACATGAAGACATAGCAAGAAGTCTACAGCCCCAAGGAGGGCCCTCACCTGACCAGCCTGGCACCACGTGGTCTCAGACTTTTGGCCTCCAGAACTGTAAGAAAGAAACCCCTGTTGTTTATTAGCCACCCAGTCTGCGGTATCTTGTTATAGCAGCTGAACAGACTAAGACACAAGGGCAAATCAAAGTTGAGTCTCAAAACACAGCTCATTTTTCAAGGCTCAACTAAGGTCCTGAAATTTCTGGGACATTTTCCCAAGCCCCAGCTACTAAGAACTCTCAGAGTACTTTTAAATCCTAAGATCTCGTGGATAATTTACAATATGCTGCCTTTTTCTTCCCTTTACATCATTCTCTCTTTTAAATGTAAAATGCTTTCATACACACACACACACACACACACACACACACGCACGCGTGCAATACAATAAGGTATTTTTATCATAAAGTTAATGTAAAAAAAAATAAAGAAGGAAATACAATCTCTCCAAATAGAAGTGATCCATGGTAACATTTTAACACATTTCCTTCTACTGTTTTTAGTAAAATTGATAATCAATGGTCTGGTCTACTTAAATCAGCTCTAAAGTACCTGAGAGTAGGGATTACATACTATTGCTGTATCACATTTTACCTTTCCTGTGAGCCTCTTAAATGCTTGTCACTGATGGAGACAATGCTCAATGGATTATGAGCTCTCAACTAGTTGGGATAAGGGCATGTGACTGAAGGGTGTGGTGATGTAGATTTGCTTCAATTTTTGTGCCCTGCATGGGTAGTGTGAAAAACCCAGAAGAGAAGAGGACACAGTCAGCCTTGTCGTCCTCTTCACACCAGTGTGGTTCTCTAGAACCACCAGAGACCTCTGGTATTGTCTAATATCCCAGAGGGATGCTGGATCCACCTCTGGCGTGGGTGGCTAGACCGTCACTTGAAAAATAAAGGCAAAATTAATAAATTAATAATAAATTAGTAATATAAATATATAAAAATAAATATATAATAAATAAATATACAGATATATATAAATAAACAAATTATAATATATATAAAATATATAAAATAAATAAATAAATTTAAATTAATAAAGCAACAGATCTCCTTCTCTCTCTCTCTCTCTTTCTCCTCGCCCTCCTTCTTACAAAGGACTGGGCAAAATCTCAGTCTCCTCTGTTGCTTCCTGTGGCTCCTCTAACAAATTATCACAAACTGGGTGGTTTACAACAACAGAAATCTATTCTCTCTCAGTTCTGGAGGCCAGAGCCCTAAATCGGTGCCACTGGGCTGGGATCAAGCTGCGGGCAGGGCTGTGCTCCCCATGGAGCTTCTGGGGGGGAATTCGCTTCCTGCCACCCAGCTTCTGGGGGGCTGTTGGGCATTCTTGGCTTGTGGCCACGTCACTCCATTCTTCAAAGCAGCACCTGCAAATCTCTCTCTGCTCTGTCTTCCCATCACCTTCTCCTCTGAGTGTGTCTGTCCGAAATCTCCTTTTGCCTCTTCCTTATGAGAACTTTTGTGATTGTGTTTAGGGCCCACCCAGATAATCCAGGATAATTTCTCTGTGTCAACACTTTCACTTCATTACATCCACGAAAACCCTATTTTCCATACAAAGAAGGAAGGATTTACACTGCCCAGAGTTTGGGACCCAATATCTGTGGACAGACATTCTTTAGCCTACTGTACCGGAATTCCGTAGAGCAGTTAATTTGGAAGCTGGATGGACTTCATGGCTCAGAGAAAGCTTCTTCACCCCCCTGATTTGGGTTAAGTGAGGAGATAGATTTTGGAGAGTGGCAGGAAATGAGTAAGTAACTTGTACCTCCCCAATCCTTCTAGAAGAAGACACTTTCTTCAATTTAGCCTGTTCCCCTATGCCTGGAACCCTTTATTCCCTTGACCTCCTCTAAGGGGCCTCATCTCTCTTCCTTGCCCATACTGCATGGATGAAATCCATGACCTGCTAGTTCTCTGTGTCCTCTTTGTAACTGCATGGAGCACAGTGAAAGGCATGTCCTACACTTAACGCTCCCCTCCAGAGGAGAATGTCAGCTCCGTAAAACTCCCTGCGCCTTGCCCAGAGCTGTGTCCTCAGTAGGAGCCTAATAAATGTTTGTTGATCTGACTTGAGTTGCATTCCAGCTGAGATGAGAGGCATCCTCAGCACACATGTGAATTGCATTTCCTTGCTTCTCTGATTTTGAAACTGAAGCCAAGAGACTCCCTTTTCCATGCCACAGCCCTAGCCTGGCCACCCCGACTCAGAGCCCTGATCAAAATCCTCCTCTCTCTGCCTCTGTGTCTTCGGTGATTAGACAGATTTTCATTCTGAGTTCATGTCTATTGCTGAGAATGCGGTGACTGGCCCGGAAGTCAGTGTCCTTAAAGCAGTCTTTGTTGAAAGGTCTTCGGGACATGCACCGGAAGTGGCGCCCCTGTGACGGGAAGCTGGTGGAGGCCATGGAAGGGAAAAGGACCCTTCTTTTGAATGGGCTGGCCTGAACCAGGAAGAGAGTGATATTTCATCTCCAATGTTCAGTGGGAAGAAAGGTGTGGGAAACCTGTCTCAATGACAATAGCTCTGTTTTTTCAGGCCCTGACTTTCACCTTGGTCATTGCCCTGCCACCGGGCCAAGTATCAGTGCTCCCCGGGGCCAGATGTCCATTGTGAGCATGCATGGAGCCTCCAGGCCATTACTAGAAGTTTCTGTACAGCCTGTTCTCTCCTCCTTAGTGGGAAGCTCCTATAAGGGGAGCCAGGAGAAGAGAAGAAATACGAGTCCAAATCAGCCTCTTAGTTGGAGACTTTAATTAAAAAATTGGGGACTGAGTTTGTTCTTGAACTTCAGTGGTCTATGCTGCTTCTGCCTACCCCAAATGTTGCACCTCCTGTTCCTATTTAGTGTTTACATAGCTCTTTACAATTTTCAAGCACTCTCAGGCATCATATCTTGTTTAATTATCATCCCTCTAAGAAAACAAAACAATATGAAGAAGTTACTCCAAATACACTTTTTTTAGGGACAAGAAAAAATAAAAAAGACGGAGGCTCAGAAAAATGAAGCGACATGCCCATAATATAGTGACACAGGAGAGTAGAGCAGTCTTTAAACTCAGCTTTTTCAGAAGCAAAAGTCATTCCAGTAATGTTCTTCTCTCTTTCTTGGGCTGGGTCCAAAAATGTCTTATGACTTGGTACCCTCACAGGGTTAGGGCAAGTTCCTTAAAGCAGTGTAGACAAATCTCTCCAAATGGAGATTCGCTCAGGAAGGAGGACTAACCATCCCCTGGAGTCATATTGTATTGCTGTTAGCTCTCCTAATGTCTCGGTAACCCAGGCATAGGTAGCAGAGGCCTAGAAATTTATTGATTTAAAACTGCAATTCAGGGGCACCTGGGTGGCACAGTCCAGGTACGTGTCTGCCTCTGGCTCAGGTCAAGTTCCCAGGTCCTAGGATCGAGCCCTGCATTGGGCTCCCTGCTCCTCGGGGAGCCTGTTCCCCCTGCTTGTGCGCTCTCTCTCTGTCAAATAAATAAAATCTTAAAAATAGAATAAAGTAAAATTGCAACTCAAAATTGCAGTTGAGAGAGCACCTGTTACACAGACGTTGATTGCTAAGTACCATTTCCTACTAAAAAGAACCAGGGCTCCATGGAGAGATGTTGATTCCAGGTCAGAGGCAGGGAGACCAGAAGGTTGGCCTGAGATATCTTGGGCCACAAAGTAGGGGACTGCCCCGAGATCAGTGGGATGTTATGGACAGGATACAGTAGCCAGCTGGAAGGAACTCTCACAGCCAAAAGCAATTTGCTCATCCTTTTTCCCTGCCTCCAAATGATGATATTGGATTATGGTAGTCTACAGTAGAAAGAAAAACTCCATGAGTCCCTGGTGATACTTTAAAAGGTAAAGAGAGAGAGAAAAGTGAGGAGAGAATGGGGGAAACTGTTCTTTATGAAAAACGCTGACACCTAAGTGTAGAAATGTTGCCAGAATTATAAAGTCCCCATTTTGTGGCCCTCAAAGTAATGGCAGATTCAGGTAAGAGTAAGGAATAGATGTTAAAATCACTGAGTAGAAGGGTTGTTAGGGAGTAAGATATTCACACTGTTTCAAAGTATCACCCCACAGATTTTTTTCCAAATGTATTTGAACATATTTTCCAAGTTTTTATTTAAATTCCGATTACTTAACATACAGTGCAATGTTAGTTTCAGGTGTAGAATTTAGTAAATCATCATTTCTATGCAATAGCCAGTGCTCATCACAGCAAGTGCACTCCTTACCAGAGATTATTAATTACAGAGGGAGAAACAGGCTGTTACAATGGGAAGATCAGGTAGTTTCCACCTGAATCAAGAGCTCAACATTGGCATTGCTGGTTATGGGGTGGCCTGACTTATGACTTCTAAGATGAGAGGCAGTGGAAGGTACACATCATGCCTAATGCAATGTCCTTGTAGGGACTGTCACTAGAATGTAATCCTGAGGAAACAGTCGTTCATCCAGAATGTGGGACCTTTTGCAGGACAAGAAGCCTGGGCTCACTAACGGATATAGTGCCAGGGACATCACAATGAGTAGAGGACTGTCCTACCTTGGGAAAGGTAGAGAGACATAACAGCCAAACGCAGTGCTGGACTTTGATGGGATCCTAGATCTAAAAAAAAAAAAAAAATTTGCTCTAAAGGATATTTTGGGGACAATTTGGGAAATGTGAATATGGGCTCAGTGTTGGATGCCATTATTGTATTAACGTTGATTTTCTTAGGCATGATAATGGTGCTGTGGTTATGTAAGAGAATGTTCTTGTCCTTGGGAGATGGAAGCT
>CM053613.1:75700924-75731055 GCA_028646535.1 Procyon lotor
TTACTAAAAAATAAAAATGAACAATAAAAAAAAGGCTCCAACGTCCAACTGGACTACTAAGCCAACTTAGACCTTAAACTGATGAAATGCTAGAAAAAGAAGCAGACATCTGAGTAGAAGGCTTCCCTGAGTCGGGACCAGGCCAGTACAATAACTCTTTCATGATACCGAACACTCAATGGAAACTCCTAGACTCGCTGAGATCTTTGAACTGTTGTTTTTTTGGGTAGGAATTCTTACGATTTTTGTTTTATACTGAGTAGGACTTCTTCACTGGTGGTAACTGTATCTCAATGGTTTCTGTATACCCATCGTTGTCCCCTTCCTGCCTTGACATACACCCAACATCATGAAGCTTTAAAATCCAATTAGTTTTTCTCCCTGCTCTTTTCTCCTCCTGAACCTGGAAGGATAATGTTGTTGTTCAAACATCCCAATCCTTAGCTTCATCTGGCCACCTATCTGATCGATGGATCTGCCATTTCCCACTGGAAGTTTTGCAAAAAATAATAACCCGATACTTGTGCCTATCTCTAATTTTCAAAATATTCCCAACTTTACTTTAACTTTTGATAAGAGGCCTTCTGCTATACCCTACCAAGTCCAAGTTTTCAGCCCCCAAGTCCCATTCCTTGCTTTCTTTGGATACTCTACACTATCCACCTTCCCCCCCAATAACAAACTCTGGAAGGGGAGTTTCTAGGCTCACTGTACTTGCAATGTACCAGGGACCGCCCCGCCCCTTCCTGGGAAGAATTCATCAGTCTGTAAAACTTTCTTGTGCAACACACTTCCCTTCATCACCCCTCCCCAAGCTTGCCAACTTAATGAAACTTCTGGGCACCCTTTCCAAACTGATTCCTGGCTTGAGGTGGCTTCCTCTTCATTGTCTTCTAACAAAACTATACTATCAACATGTCTTGTTTGCTCTGTGCACCTAACGGGTATATTTTTATATGTGGATATGATCATCAGTCTTGGGCTTATGAATGTCTTAATAATTGGAGAGGCTGGGTGCCTGGATGGCTCAGTCGGTTAGCATCTGCCATCAGCTCTGGTTATGATCTGAGGGTCATGGGATCAAGTCCTGCATCGGGCTCCCTGCTTGGCAGGGAGTCTGCTTCTCCTTCTATCCCTCTCCCCTATTTGTGTGAGTGCTCTCTCTCTCATGCTCTTTCTCTCACACAGACTCTCTCAAATAAATAAATAAATAAATAAGATCTTAAAAGAATAATTGGAGAGTCTTTAGTGGCCCATATTTTGGGGGCATTCAACATCTCCCTTAATTTATTCTCAAAATGATTGTAGCTACTACTCCCAAATTTCACTTGAGAGGACAAAGGGCCTTATCAGTAGTAGATGATTACCTGATAAGGGTCCTTCTGAATATGAAGACCATAGTTATGGCCACAGTGGAGGCTGTGACCTTCCTGCCAGATATTCTGGAGGTTAGCTTAACTGGTCCCTTAGAATCATAGGTTCATGGCTTGGAGTAGGCACAGCAGGCTTAGAAGATAGGGTGAGAAATCTTACCAGAACGGGTAATGGAATAGCTCATGCTATCACCAGAGCCATCAGAACCCAACAAGGATCTTTAGATTCCCTAGCTTGGGTAAGTCCTAGACAGCAGGATTGGTGTAGATTATTTACTTGCAGCCCAAGAAGGAGTTTGCACCGTAGCTAATACTTGCTGTACTTAGGTAAACACTTCACGAGAGGTATGAGTAGAAACCACCAAGTTACCCAAACTAGTCAACTCCTTAAAAGGACATGTGAGTCTTACCCAAGAATGGATTAATTTTAGGTTTTCTGATATTCTTAGCTGGCTTCCTTCAGGAACATAAGAGCTTTATTATGTTGAGGTTCACAAATTACACTGTTGAATATTATTCTAATTTGTGCCCTCTATGTTATTTTCCGATTGCTGATTCTGTGTATTTTCTGTTGCTACTCAAAATGTCAAAGTGGTGATGGCTCAAAAGACTCCAGGCCATTCATCAGATCTACACTTTGACTAAAAGAAATGAGAGCCTAACTGACATCTAGACCTTATTTCCCTAAAACTCTTTGTTACCCAAATGTGGCCATTAGGTTCTCACCTAGCATGCTTGTTGAACATATCACATGTCAACTAACTACAAAACTGCCCCTTCTGGGGGGCAGGAGGGACCTAGGACAGGTTGCCAACCATCCCAGTAATGAAATGGGTACATGATCATGAAATTGATCCCCCGTGCTTTCCTGCCCAAAAGATCTTGATCAAAAGGGGGAGATGTGAAAGAAGATTCCAAAGTGAGGCAAACATTGCTAAGAAAGTTGTTCAAAATGCGGTGAGGATACTGAGGAAACAGGTTTTAAACTTTTCCGTGCTTCAGTTCTTTTTTCTTTTTTTTTTTTTCCTTGCTTCAGTTCTCAGCACTTTGGTCAACTACAGATTGTCAGTCAGTTCCCACACCTCCTGGAATACAGCTTTAGACTGAAATAAGGAGACACCTGTTACTAAATAACCAGCTTTGTATTAGGTAGTCAGTTTAACTGCCGCACCAATCATAATTCTTCCCAAACAACTTATGTAACTTTTGGTTTTTGCCTTTATAAGCTTGTAGTACCCCCTCGCAATTCTAAGCACGCTTTAGCTTGGTTGACTCTGTCTCCCATATTGCAACCCCTAAGACCCTCCAAAACACATTTTATTGCTTTACATCCTCTTCGTCTTTTGGGTCAACAATGTCTTTTTTTTTTAATGAATTGTTACTATTTAACATGAATCTTTTTGATACATTTTAGTTACTCAGACAAAAACAATTACAGGACCGATGGATTTAAAATGCATGGAAATTGATTCTGAGTCTTGTATAAAACACATTTTTTAATGTCATTAATGCTTGAAGGTGGAGGTAGATTGGTAGGACTACACTGAATGTCAAGGTTTGGAGTGATGTTTGGAAAATCAACCTAAATGGAAGTTTAGGAATACTAAGGCTCAATTATACACACTTATGGCTCTGAGTTATGGAGCGATAAGAACTAAACCATCAAGATGGGGAAAATCGAGTACCTTGTATAGGAGTGAATAGATATATAATTGAATACTATTCTCGTAAGTCAGTGGGGCTTAGTGATTCCCAACCCAGGCTAGGGAATCAGAAGTCTCAGGTTTAAGTTCAGGCTCTCATACCAGCTCAGCGTTCTTGCACAAATTATTTAATCTCTGTGCGTCATGAGTCTTCACCAATAAAATTCAGATGTATATTTTTCCCTTGCCTACCTCCTGAGTGGGCGATTATTTGTACTTCACAGAATAATGTATTTTCAAGCATTTTTTTAAAAAAATATTTTACTTATTTATCAGAGAAAGAGAGAGAGAGAGAGCGCACAAGGAGGGGGAGCAGCAGGCAAAGGCAGAAGCCGGCTCCCTGCTGAGCAAGGAGCCTGATAACAGACTCGTTCCCAGGATCCTGAGATCATGACCTGAGCAGAAGACAGATGCTTAACTGACTGAGCCACCCAGATGTCCCTATTTTGTAAACATCAGAACACTATTGAATAAAACAAGGCTTTATTTTTTATATTTTAAGTTCCGTGTTTGAAAAAGTGTCAGGCAGCACTCTTCTGGGCTTCTTTTTTTTTTTTTTTAAGGTGCTCAGGAAACTTAAATTCAAAAGGTCGAACATATAGAATTAGGAAATTAAATCTGTTCCAAAAAATCATGCTGTATCACAAAGTCCCATCAGAAGTATTGTGGCAAAGCACGGTGTATCACCATAGACTTTTCTGTAAATGCATATGGTTTCTCACATGTTTTTCCCTTTTCTTCTATAACAGTGGTTTTTAAAGTGTGGTCCCTGGAGTAATAGCATCATCTGGAGATTTGTTACAAATGCAAATTCTTGGATCCGGACTAACCATTTTAGACATTTCAGGAGTTCCTTTCTATGTTTTAACAAGCTCTCTAGGTAATTCGCCTCCATGCTACAATTTGAGAATAATTTTTTTGGTGAAATCTGAAATTATAGGATATAGGCCTCTAAACAAATGTAATCTTTAATGATCTCAAGTAAAAATGTATTGACTACTAAATGCCAACCACTTTCTGTCTGATGCTTTTTATTTAGTTTTCTGACATGAGGATCATTATAATTCCTCCTTTTATAGATGAGGAAATTAAAGTTCAGAAATGTGAGCAATTCTAAATCCAGGGCTCTGTCTGCTATCCTAAGATTTATAAAATACAAAGAATATCTAATTAACAAAGTTCATGCTAATGTAGTTTAAAAAAACATATTGTTGTTGCTGTTTTCATTTGAAGCAAAATGTATGCACTGTTGTAAGTTTTGGAGTCTGTCACTATTATTGGGGTTGGCTGAGGTTTGTTTTTTTCTTTTTGTTTTTTTTTTTTGCCTTGACTACATAATAAGCTGACTGTCACATTTAATTAACAAAACCTGTCCTGTGAAAGGGCAAATACAATTAAAGTTGACACGTCAATGCACTTTAATAATGGAAAGATGAATGGAAACTTATATGTGAATAAGTCTATTTCTAAAGTAGCTCCACGCCCAGCATGGAGCCCAGCACGGATCTTGAACTCATGACCCTGAGATCAAGACCCGAGTTGAGATCAAGCGGCACTTAACCAACTGAGCCACTCAGGCGCTCTGGGAAGCGCTGTTCTAAACGGTAGTTTCCAGAGAGATAATAATAGCTTTCTGTAGGTTGAGGGTATCCTGGTCAAACAAGCCGGAGAACACCTGCATTTAACAGGTGGTTTTAAATAAAGTCGAATAAGTATCCTAGCCTGTGTTGTAAAGCTCTGATAAGAGGTTATAGCGGGGAGTAGTGTTTCTCAAATATAAGGTCACTTTAAGGTCCAAGATGTTCTGCGGTTCTCCAACCTATAGGATAGATATCCCCACAAATAAGTCCACCTTTCCAATTCCACCTTTTGTTTGTTTTGGTAGACGCTGACACATGATTGTATGACGTACATAGTACCTCCATCAAGGCCCAGATATGCTGGGCTGAGACCATCCCATTTGTCGGACAGAGGAGTTCTCAATGTGGCTGTTCTACAGGTATGTGAATGGCAGCACAGAGATGTTAATTAACTGCTTTGAGATTACACAGATTATCCCTGGCAGGGTTGGGCTTCAAATCCAGGGAGCCTGGAGCTTTAGAGTCTGTGCTCATCATCACTATTCTGTGTGCCTGTTCAGATTTATGTGACCCCCAAAGCCTGGGGCGTGTGATAACTTGTGAAGAAAAGTAAATAACAACAAGAAGGTTTCTTTCTTCCTTCCTTCCTTTTTCTTCCTTCCTTCCTTTCTTTCTCTCTTTCTCTCTCTCTCTTTCTTTCTTTCTTTCTTTCTTTCTTTCTTTCTTTCTTTCTTTCTTTCTTTCTTTCCTTTCACAAGGTCTTGAGAGATTTAAAACCATTTGATTTTTATTTAGTGTATAAACCAGATTTTAAAAGTGGCATGTAATTTTTGAATAGCTAATGCACTCATATGGTTTAAGAATCAAAACACAGAAAGGAGATGTTTGGGGGCTCCTGGGGGGCTCAGTGGGTTAAAGCCTCTGCCTTCAGCTCAGGTCATGATCTCAGGGTCCTGGGATTGAGCCCCGCATTGGGCTCTCTGCTCAGCGGGGAGCCTGCTTCCCTCTCTCCCTCTGACTGCCTCTCTGCCTACTTGTGATCTCTCTGTCAAATAAATAAATAAAATATTAAAAAAAAAAAAAGAAAGGAGGTGTTTGGTGCAAAGTCTTTTCCCACCTCTGTCCCCCAGCCTTCTAGTTCCTCTTTCTGGAAGAAAACAATATTATCAGTCTCTTGTGTATCGTTTCTCACACATTTTAGTAAGTGCTTATATGTGTATGTTTATATACACTTCCTCTTCATACTGTTTTAGACAAATAGTGGAAGACGACAAATATGTTTTGCACCGTGTGTGTTTAATTAACACTATAGCTTGAAAACATTTCCACAACACCCAAAAGGCTTCCTCACTCTCTGATGGATGCTTAATATTCTAGTGGATGCGTGTACGATAAAGTAACCGCTTTTCTATCGCTGGACTGGTTGTTTGCAATATTTTGCTATTTCAAAACTATTGTAATATATAAGTTTGTATTTTGCATGATCAGAAGTGAGTATGCAGAATAAATTATGTTCTTCAGGAGTGTTTTTCTCATCAGTTATACACCATTCTGGCTTCTTGGGTATTTGAGTTATGCTCCCAAGTATTTTAGCTTTACTATTGCTACTCCTTCAGTGTAATTTCTAAAGTTTGCATTTCTGGGTGCTATTCTGACCTGCTTTTACTCACAACACTTTTTTTTTTTTTTAAGATTTTTATGTATTTATTTGAGAGAGAGAGAGAGCACAAGCCAGGGTCCAGGGTCAAGAGGGACAGGAAGAAGCAGACTCCCTGCACAGCAGAGAGCCTGATGTGGGGCTCCATCCCAGGACGCTAGGATCTTGATTTGAGCTGAAGGCAGATGCTTAACCGACTGAGCCACCCAGGCACCTCTGCTCACTTCTAACACCAAACACGTGGGTTTTTCCCCCTACCCACAACCAACTCTCTAATTCTCCAGACAGTACTGAGTGAATGATTCAAATCAGTTCTGACACTAACTGCACAGAGTTAATGCAAACCCCAACCATCTTCATTTCAGATGCCCAACTGCAAGTCCCAGATCTCTCATACTTCAGGCCGACTGGCCATCAATTGGGGCTTTCCTGTGACTTTCTCCTCAGGTTCCACAATTTGTTGGAACAGCTCACAGAACTCAGTGAAGAGCGCTCACTTCCCATTACTGGCTTACTATAAAGGACATTACAAAGGATAGGTACCTAGGGCAAGACCAAGATGAAGAGGTACCTAGGGCAAGACCAAGATGAAGAGGTACATAGGGCAAGACCAACATGAAGAGGTACATAGGGCAAGACCAAGATGAAGAGGTACATAGGGCAAGACCAAGATGAAGAGGTACATAGGGCAAGACCAACATGAAGAGGTACATAGGGCAAGACCAACATGAAGAGGTACACAGGGCAGGGTTTGGGGTGGGAAGTGTGGAGTTTCCATACCCTTTGAGGGAGCATCTCCTTTCCAACATTTTGATGCATTCACCAGACTGGAAGCTCTCTAAACCTCATTGTTTAGGGATTTATATGGAGGTTCCATTACACAGATGCAATTGATTAAATCATTAGCCACTGGAGATTAATTGAAGCTCCATCCCCCCACCCCTTCCTGAGTTTGAGGCTGAAAGTTCCAACCATCTGATCACGTGGTTAGTTCCTCGGGCAATCAGCCCCCACCCTCAAGCTATCTAGGGGCCAAGCGAGAGTCATTAGCACAAATTCAGGGGTGGTTGGGAGGAGCTTCTTATGAATAACAGAAGATGCTCCTCTCACCCTTATCACTTAGGAAACTCTGAAAGTTTTAGAAGCTCTTGTGTCAGGGACCCTGGCAGAAACGAAATACCTATTTCTCATTATACTACAGTATTATAGCTACTGATTTCTGTACTCCAATGATGTGCCCATCTGTCTTTCTGAATTTTCTTTTTGTTTATTATAATTTTTTCAGTGGATTCTTTTGGGTTTTTCAGATTTACAGGATATAATTTGCAAAAAATGATTTATCTCTTCCTTTCCAGTATTTATACTTCTTACCTATTTTTTTTTTCCTAAGTGTTTGCCGGAAACTCTAAAACAGAAGTCAACAGATGGCAGCCCACTGGCCAAATTCAGCCTGCCACCTGTTTTTGTAGGTAAAGTTCTAGAGAATCACACCCATACTCATTTATTTAAATATTACCTATGGTCTTTTTAACTAGAGCGGAGTAGTTCTAATAGAGACAATCTGGCCTGAAAAGCCTTAAATATCTACTCTCCAGCCTTTTGTATTGAAGATTTGTCCATCTCGAGGCTAGAACAATGTCAAGTATTAAGTCATAATTAATAGGGGGCGCTCTTGTTTTGTTTCTGACTTTGATGGAATGCTTCTGGTGTCTCCCATTTAAGTGTGACACCATAATGTTTTTTAATATATTTATTTATTTAGAAGACTTTATTTATTTACTTGAGAGAGAGAGACAGACAGAGAGAGCATGAGCCGAGGGAGGGGCAAAGGGAGAAGGAGAAGCAGGCTCCTTGCCCAGCAAGGAACCAGATGTAGGACTTGATCCCGGGACTTTGGGATCATGACCTGACCTAAGGCAGGTACCTAACCGACTGAGGTTAGGACACCCAGGCACTCCGGGGTAGGCCTCAGTTTTAAGACGCCTGAAGTGTATACAATTTGGGAGGCACTCTAAAAAAAAAGAATAGAAAATTAGGAACATAAGTTTGGGGCCCGGGCTTTGGAAGGAGCCCTTGCTAGTGAGGGAGTCTGAAATGTAAGACTCTTTGGCCTCATTTTGTGTCTGTCGCCAGGTGTCAGTGTCATTCTTTCTTACTTTATAAAAATTTTGGAAGCATGTCGTCTTTCTCTTTGGGCTGGAGCAGTAAGAAGAGTATTTTAAATCACAAAAAGAAAAACCCAAATCACTTACTATCATCATTGTACAAAGCCCTTTTATCTTTTATGTCCTATTACGGTCCTTGTCTTTACAGAGGCCTTTTTTCCTCTTTTTTTATTGTAGTACATTCCTTTATTCATTCATCAGCCATTTACTAGATGTTGACCGTGTTAGAGATGGGGCACCAGGGGCCATGGGCTTAGTGGTTAAAGAGAGAAGAGACAGTGACACACAGACATACTTACCCTTAGGACACATGACACTTCTCACACTTAGGGCACTTATGAGTGCTACCTCCCTGGAAAGTGGAGGGCGCCGTGGAGGTCCTGAGTGCACCTAACTTGGACTGCGGGAGGAGTCGAAGGGGTAAGGAGCATTCAAAGAAGGCTTTCCAGAGGGGCCGGCATCTAAGAGCAGGGCAAAGAAACACTTCCTTAATTTGCTTCTTCCTCTGAGCTACAAGTCGTGGTGGACTCTGATGACACTTCAGTGATATTAAAAATCCTTCCAGAAGACTTAGTTGGTTAGCCTGTCGGAGGCCTAGCATTAGACATTAGCCTGAGCTGGGTTCAGAGGCAGGTCAGATAACATGTCACTCGGTGTCATGGGTGTGCGGAGAACCCAGGGGACCAAGCCAGAGCACAGCTAGAAACATGGAACATTCTGGGGGCAAGGACGCAAAGGAGCCGCATCCAAGTCCGGAGGCCGGATGCTTCCATTGTGGGCCCCCTTCTTCCTCTACCGCTGTAAGGGCTGACACTTTGTTTTAGGTAACCATGGGGTGGGAATGGGGAATAATTTCACTGGGCCAAACTCCTCAGTGGGAGAGGGGAAGCGTTTCTTGGGACTGATTGAAGCCGTGTAGGGTCTTTATCGAATACCTCCCTGTGTTTCCCGGGCTTCCTCCAGGGTTCCGGAGGACTGAAAGTGGCTCTTCCTAGTTACTTTCCTATCCTGGGCTTCCCTCCTGCGTGTCACTCCACACACACAGGCAGTGCTCGCCCACTTGGTTGGAAACTGTCCTATGAAGCAAAGGATCTTGAGTGAGGAGCCCTACCTACCATGCCTACACCTGCAACATTCCACACAATTACAAGCTGATTAGGATCAGGTCGGAGGACACATTCTAAAATACTCTGTGAAGAGCCCCTTATTCTTAGGGCTTCGGGCTTCCCGGTCCTTGAGATCAGAGATGTGATCGTCTAGCAATGTTCTGAAAGTGACGTCAAGCTTAGAGAGAGACATCGAGCACCCCCAATTGGCCACAGGACAGGAGCGTCGGCTGTCCTAGGCTGGAAAACACGCCGGGAATAGACTCCAACCTGGACAAAGCACGTACCTCGGATTTTAGCAGATAGTTCCGGGGACGCTCCCAAGTTCTCCGTTTCATTCAGGAAAGCCGAAGGCAGTTTCCAGGAGACTTCGGAGAACCAGATAAGGATGCGGGTGTGGAGGGGCTGTGCCCGGGCTGGGCCGGCCGTCCCTCTAGCCAACCACGTGTCCCATGATTGTCTAGGAACTTCTCATTTTCAGTTTCCTCGGTTGGTTTTAGGAATCGACGCGTCTGGCCCGGAGCCGCTATTACACGCTATTGGTGTCGAAATGATCGCAAGTAGAAAGTTACCAAACGCTCAGACCTACATCACCCACGTGATTATTGCTGCACCCGGTGAAGTAGTTGGAACAGGCCCCTCTACCTTCGAGGAATACACTCTGGCTGGTCTGAGAGAGCAGCAACCATGGCAGGCCCCGCACCGGGACCTTAGGGTACCTTGTGCTCTTTAATCCTTCTCAATAACTCCACGAGAGGGGAATTTGATCAGGCCTTGACCGTTGAGAAACTAAAATTGCAGAGAGATTAAGGAAGCTAAATCAAGTCACCCAGCTGTCTCAAGCAAGTGGCAGATCAGTGGTTGGAATGGAGGTCAGTCTTCTGTCTCAAAGTCCTGTGTTATTTCCACCTTCCTCTTAAAAAAAAAAAAAAGGAACTCTGTCTTACCTCCAATTGTTTCCAAATGGAAGCATATGTTTGGGTTGGTTGTTGAGTCTGAAATAAATAGCTTCTTTTAGACCGTTGAGACAGCCAAATGCTTTCAATATGCTCCCAAGGCCGGTGATTGGGTCTGAATAGAAGACAGATGTCCTGGATTCCAGAACTATTTCCTTGTTGTACGCTTCCCCCGGCCCCCAAACCCCCATTAAATGGAGGAAGGGAAGGTGAGCCCAGACTGACTGATTTTTGCTTTTCACATATTTCTCTTTGGAAGGAGGAAGGGAGGGAGCAGCCGAGGTTACGGTTGGGCCAGAGTGGGCTGTGGGCTTGGGGTGGGAGGTAGCCTGGAAGAAAAATGGCCAGGAAGACTGTGCAATCGCTTATTCCAGGCCCGTCGAACCCCTCTGTCGCCTGACCTTTCTGCACTCCTTCAGAGTTGACAGCCCGGGCCCGGCTTCCCGCGAGGAGAAAGTACCCTGCAGTTAGTCTGGTGATTGCTAAAACAGGACCATCATGAGACTTGTCAGCTCGCCTTCCTCCGCGTACCTTGGCAGATTTTTTTTTTCCCTTCCAGTTTCTTGTTTTATTACTGTTTGTCAGACCAGGGAGCCTTTGAAGTTCTTTACAGATCTGACTTTTATAAGCGCTTGGAGGAGTTGGGGGGTGGGGAGTGGGGTGGAGGGAGCCATCAAAATATTCTATTCTGCACCCAGCAAGCTCACCCCCCTCTGTCTTTGTCTGAAAAGGTTTTTGACATGGTGTTTCTATACGTGGCCTGCCTTCCAGATGAGAGAGTGACATCTATTGTCGTAATATAGGGAGGAAATTATGATTACTTAATGATAGGATGTCACAGCTTGTCACTTCTCTATTTTCCTTTTAAATACTTGCTGTCACAGCAACACACAATTGGCCTTCCATCCCGGGGCTGGGGGGGACCTCGTGTGGTACAAGGTGGTGCGAGGATGACTTCTTGGTAAAGTGGGAGAATCGGAGTGAACGGGGACATAGTCCTGTGTGCCTGGTCCAGCCCCCTGCCCTTCCTCTGTGGATCGGAAGCAGAGGCTTGCCCCTCGTCCGCTGTCCTGAAAACACCTTGGGCAGCTTAAACACGTCCAGCACCCCTTTAGTCCCCCAGATCCGCACGATCTTTCCTTGTCTGCTTTATGCGTAGAATCGGGGGGCATCGTTCATGGAAACAGTGAGCAAAGAGGGTGGTCGGACTGGGTCTCTACCGGTTGCCATCAGCTTGTGCATTCTCCGCTGTGCCCGCACTGAGGTGCCTGACGATAGCAACGACAGACATCATTTCAATCCTGTTTTGTAACCTAGGGTTGATGCCCATTCGTTCAAACCACAAAATGCAAAACCTTCTCCTTGCATCGTGCACCGCCTTCCCCGGTCCGGCCCAGATCAGTCTGCCAACCACCTCCCAGCCATGTACCTCTTGCTCTGTTCCCGGAAAAGTTCATTTTCGTCCCCGAACATTGCAAGCATAGGAAAAAGCCAGAAGACCCATAGACACTCCTGTATCCACCGGCTAAGGGTAAATGTAAAAAACATGATGTTGAGGAGTGTAGAGAGAAAGCTGAAAAACGTATAACAGTGAAATATTATTTATGAAAGCTTTTAAAGCCCCCAAAGCCTAATTTGTCTCCACCTGGCAAGTGTCCACTGGTCTTTCTGACCCAGTGGACATACCGGCCTCCTCTCTAGTCCCGGACTCGCTTGCTCTATAGAGTTGCCGTTCCTCCTCTGTGACTTCCGGCCGCTCATTCGTCCACGTCCCCAGGGGATGTTCATCCTGCCTGAATGATGATTTCCTGCCTCCCGCTAGTCTCCCACACGAAGCCGTGAGCTCCCGAAGACAGCGACTCGGTTGTACAAGTTTGTACAAACGGGACTTCTTGTTTGTACAAACGGGACTTATGCTCACAAGTTTGGCGAGACTAAAATACCATTACGTGGCGCAGGGGCACGATCTAACTGTGGGCACAGTTGAGAACAGTCTAAAGCGGGGGCCCTGTTAATAGCAACAGCTGTCTCACCGTGGACAAAATGCCTTCTGCTTCGTTATAATTCTTCTGGGTGCCTAGTGCATTTCCAGTCAATGAAAGATGGAACTATGCCTCAGAGAGGTTGAGTGACTTGTTAATCGTCACACAGCTTGCAGGTGATGGGGCTGGCTCTTCTCTATGACTTCTTGAACTGGAGTAACTCCGCACATCAGTCCCTCCTTCCTTCCCTTCCTCCTCTCGTGCTCTCTCTTTCCCTTCACTCAGTCATGCCTTTGCGTGACCGATATTAATGGGGCCTCCTCTCTGTGCGCTGTGTTGGTCTCTGGGAATAAAATAATCAGCCAAACTAGACCTGGTTGTGACACCCCCAGGGGTATAGTCATTTGGAGAACTTGAAATCCTCCCAAACAAGATCCAGCGCACAGCCTGGTAAATGTTTGGTAACTCCTTGTTACCAAGACCGTGTTTTGCTGGAATGGGGATAGGAAGATAAAATGCTTCCTGGTGCTTTGACAGAGTTCTGAGCACTTTGAGATTTTTCTGAAGCTAATTGGGAAGGGGGGGATTTAATTCACTTTGTTTAGCTCTGAAGAGCTCTCCCTTCTGTAGTGAATTGCTTAATGGTGGAGGCTTTGATGCTGGCAGGTACTTTTAGTGGAATATGACTTCTGTTGCCCTCTCTTACAACCTGCACTGTTGTGTGGGCTGAAACCAATTAGACCTAAATTAATTAGCAAGAAAATGATGGGCCCACTTGCTGAGCCATTCACAATACCATGTGAAGAAAGAGGAACAGTGTTTGAAGGATGCTGTGTGTTTCTGCTCAACCCTAATGATTGAAGTATTTCCAAATATGGAAGTAAATTCGAGCCATTTCTCGATTAAGCTGTCCACTTCTTTTAACCCATGAAAGTCCTTTATTCAAAGGCAAATTAGGAAACTAAAGAATTCCTGTGGGTGCTAGGACCTTTGATGAGCTTTGGGATGAATTTAGAAGATATGTGGAGTCATGACATAATGAGACTTCCCAAGACCCAAAGCAGATGAGGAAATTGATGGCAAAAAAATGTACGAGGATCAATATCCCAAAGCCCTCTGTATTACAGGTAAGAAGGCTTTCTTCTGAAGGACCAACTTGGTTCTTCCTGCTCTCCATTTCTTTACAGTCTCCTTTGCTAAAACCTTCTCCACTGCTTATTCCTTAAATGAGAGTAGCCCCGCGGCTCTGATTTCAATGAACCATGGAACCATTCTCCCTGCTGGTAACTCCCACCTCTGCAAGATTTCAAAGACCAACTGCTATCCAGATGCCCTCCTCAACTCCAACTGCCCATATGTCTTCTACTGGCTATTCCACCAGCACCTTAAACACTTAGTTCTAGAATCTAACCTCTTATTTCTACAGACCAGCCAACTGGTCACCCAAGCTAGAAACCTAGGAGTCATCCCTGACCCTTTCTTCTCCCTTTTTTCCCCCATCCAGGATACTGGAGGGCCCTGTTCATTTTACATCTTTAAAAAAAAATTTATTTATGAGAGAGAGAGAGAGAGACAGATTAACAAGTGGGGGAGGGGCAGAGGGAGAGAGAGAAGAGAATTCCAAGCCGACTCCAAGCTGAGTGTGGAGCCCAATGTGGGGGTCAATCCCATGACTCTGAGATCATGACCTAATCTGAAACCAAGAGTTGAGTGCTCAACCAAATGAGGCACCCAGGTGTCCCTGTTCATTTTACATCTTAAATATAATTCTGAATTCCATTTTGTGCGCTTCTTTCCAACTCTTGCTTAGACCAAGCCCTTGCTCCTCTGCCCCCTGGCTTACTTTCCTGGACACCCTCAATGGCTCCGAGTCCTAAACCATCCTTAAACATTAGTGTTTCCTGGGTGTTTGCTGCCAGGACCCTTCTCTTTGAACACAGATCCATACTCGAGTGACTTGGCTCATTTCGTTTTCATGCTGAAGGCTCTGGAATGTGTTTCCAGCTGTAAACTGTCTCCTGAGCTTCATGTCTACATGGAGGCCGGGCACCTCCACACTGAATTCCACAGGCATGTCAAACAGCGTGTCCATAAGCAAGTTCATTATCTCCCCCCTCCCCAAACCTGCTCTCCTCCTTTTAATAGCACCCCTATCCATTCATTCCACACATGAGCAATCTGAATGACGCCATCCGGGACTCCCAGCTCAGCTCTCTCCTTCATTTCTTTTATACCCTTAGCCTTATTTCCAAGGTTAATTGGCTCCAAATTTTACAACTTTCAAATGTGTCCACTTCTCATCATTCCCATTGCTGCCGTGTCAGCAAAGGCCCAATCATCTCTTCCCTGAATTACTACAAAGCTTCTTTTTTGGTGATCTTGTGTATTATTCTGTAATTTTCTAATCCCCCTTCCACATGGCCAGATTGATTTTTTTTTTGAGTGGCCAATACCACTCCAAGACTTTGAAATGTTCATGGTTCTGCAGCGCTGAGGATAATACCTAACTCCTTACTTTGTCTTTGGAAGGCCTTTCACCATCTGTCATCATGATCATCTTCTTCTCCTTCTCCTGGGGGAGGGGTAGAAGGATAGGGAGAATCCTGAGCAGGCTCCACACCCAGTGCAGAGCCCTACTGGGAGCTCCATCTCACAACCCTGAGATCATGACCTGAGAAGAAATCAAGAGTCCAAGGCTTAACTGGCTGAGCCACCCAGGTGCCCCCATGATCTGACCTTCTAGTAGAATCCAGGTTCATCCTTTTCTGCTTCACTATTGGAACACCATGCTCTCTGACTATATAGAACTTAGTATTTTCCCAAATGTGCAATGTTTCTGCTTGTGTCTGGCTGTAAGAACTGTCAAAGCCTATTTATCTTTCACCTTAGCTTAGATGGCCCTTCTTGGACATCAGGAAAACTGATGTAATTACATGTAATGTAAATGCTGGCTTTGTCTATCTTTCTCATTAGACTAGAACCTTCTTGAAGGATGGGACTGTGTCTTGTTCATTATTTTGCCTCTAGATATTGGTTTGCTCTCTGTCTATGGACAGAAAAGAAAGATGATCCACTGATAGTTGAAGATTTTGAATTTGAGTGATGTTTTCCTCTTAGCCTCAACCTTTCCTCGCTTGTCTTCCACAGTGCTCCAGGATGCTCTTTCTAAAATGCATTTCTGACTATGCTGCTTTCCTGAAATCCTTCAGCTACCTTCTCTATTGCTACTGGAGAGGATATGAGTTATGCTTTTTTGCCGTGGCCCACTGTCGTTTTTGCTGCCCATGACGTATTAGTGCCACTTTTGGTAGAATTACGATAATTTCCCCTTGATCTCAGATTCTGAGACTAGAGTGAGGTTGACTTTATCCTAGCCTTCAGGGTAGAATGCGTGATCCAGGCCTAAGACAATCTTGAGGAATCATTCTCTTGTACACAGTGACTGGTTTGGGAATGGGCATGTTGGTCAGTTAGGGAAAATGAGAATTTTGCTAGGATTTTGGAGAAACTGACTCTTCCCAGATCTTTCTATTATGTGGAGCCCAGACCAAAACGATGCAAAGTATAGCCCATCTATGGAGAGAGACTGAGTCCTGATTATTTGATCCTTGAGCCCAGTGGTAACTGAAGACAGTCTTTCCGTGTGATCGTAGCTTGCATAAGCCAATACATCCTTCACTTGTTTAAACCAGGTGGGCCAAGATAGTTCATTACTCAAGTACTCATTGAGTTCTTGCGTTGTTCTAAATGCTATCGTTGAGGTGAGGGATACAGCAGTGAACAAGGCAGGCAAAGTCTCTATTTTCAAGGGGGTATCATAAGAGAGCTCACTGATACCTTACAAAAGAATGCCACAACTACTTTTATAATCTGTCTTATGCCTCCCTCCAGCTAAGCTAAATTCAGCTTTGTCCATCTGATGGAATCTTCCATCAGATGGAATGTGAATTTCCATGTTCATATCACAGTAGGTCTCCATCTCTGGAATCATTCTGTTCTATTTCATTCTGTTCTCTAAACACCCTTTCATCCTTTTACTTCTTGGCACCTCCATCCCCCTCCCTATCAAGACCTCTGATCCTTTATCTCCTTTTTACCCTCTTCATCACACACCCATTACCATCCTGTTTCTGCGTTTCCCCTTCAGACCGACTTAGATGCTTAGGAGAGAACTCCAGCCTCAACCCCCTTACCGTGTTCCTTTCTCCCTTCCCTGCCCTCAAAAGCCCCAGTGCTGTGTCACTCTGACTACCCACCATGCATGGACCCACATCGGCTTTGGAGAGCGTGACCGAGAGAGGAGGGCAACGCGGAATCATGGGGATGGGTGCCTCTGTACACCCCTGCTCCCCAAACTCTACTGGCTCTTCAACGCTGCCTGGACTCTTTCTGTTTCCTAACTACTTTCTGCATTCCTTTCAGCTGCTTTTCAGTCTCTCACTTTTCTGCACGAAGCCTCCACTTGATCCTCTGACTCTAATCTTAACGTGTTAATTATTGAGTAAATACATGTCGAGGACTTGCCACGTAAGAGGCACGATGCCGGGTCTTGGAGTCGCACTGAGGAATCGGTGGACAGCGATTTCAGATGCGGTGAGTGTCCAGAAGGTGAAGGAGGAGGCGGGTTACATAACCTGGAGACATAAGCTTTTGGGAGGGAGGTCAGGGACGGCTTTTCCAGAGGAAGCGGCATGTAACTGCAAAGGGAACATTCGGTCAGCGGCTCTGAGGTGAGGAATTGGTAAAAAAGCCCAGTAGGGCTTGACCATTGAGCTGAGGTGGGACACAGCTTGAGGTAAAACTGGGAAGGCCATTCTTTCGTTCATTCACTACTTGTGACACTCATTTCAGTATCTTTTGAGAACCCACGATGTACCTGCTTTATTGTCTGTGCCAGTGATTTGGGAATTATAGCGGATGCTGTTGAGGGTCCTAGTCCCCTCAGACCTACTCTTTCTGTTCACTGTGTCCCAACTTCTGTTCCTGTTTAGCCGCCACCTGGTTTCTTTGCCCGAGGCCTTTTTCTAGCTGCTGGCGCTGTTTTGCTTACTTCTAGGGAGGCCCAGAAGTGCTGGGACATGAAAGCCCTCCTCCCGCAGGACCCCGGAATTCCTCAAGTAGGGCCCCACGGGAGCAGGTGGATAGACACCCAGTCCCCTTGGCCCCGGGGTGGGAAATCTCTGATGCACGTATTCCATGAAGACCGACAAATGTTCCTGGTGGCATTCCACACCAATGGCCCTGGTAGTAACTGGTTTAAACACTGGCTGTTTGTTGTCTTCCTTTTCCACTCCCTGACTCCCAAATAAATTCCTCGCATTCCAGACCCACTTTAGTGAAACTCAAATGAAGTGGCGAACAACCCTACCAGATTCCTGCCTTTGTGGCTCTCAGATTCTGTAGAGGGCTACAGATAATGGAGACAAATAGACACCGTATTTTCACTTAGAATTTACGTGGCGCATAAAGCAAACCCGGGTGATAGAGAGCCGTGGTATGGCAGGGAGGCAGACGTGGCGAGGTGGGCTACGTAGATGGGGTGTTCAGGGCAGACGGGGTGGGGGACCGGGGGTGAGTCACTGTCTTCTTCTCCACCTTTGCTTCCTTTTGCCTGCATGGCCGTACTGTGCCAGGTCTTTCTTCTTCCTGCTGCTGCATTCTCGTCGCTCTGAAGATAATAATCTCCAGTGGTTTTCTTTCCACTTTTCCACCAGCCTTTCTGGTGATTACGCTCCAAACCTCTCCATGAACTTCTCTCCATCTTTCTAAAATCCCAAGTGTCAGATTTTTCTGGAGGCCTTTCCTGTTCCTCTTTTACTCCCCCTTTGATGGCTTCAGCCAACACCTCACGGTGATGATTCTCACATTTATGTCTCTTGTAGACCTTTTTCCTGAATTCCAAGTCCAGCTGTCCAATATCTATTCCATATCTCTTCCTAGATGTTTCACAGTCACCCTACACTGAAAATATCCAAACTCAACTACTGAATCTTTACTCTCCTCAAACTGGTCTTCATCTCTAATTCCTTCAACAATTCTGTCGGGGAATGGCATCGGTCAGGAGTCTTTATTCCTTGTTGACTCTCGACCCTGAATCTCCATTTCCATGACTGATCAGTGTTCAGACATTAATCAGACCCCTTTCCTGGATTATAATACCCACCGAACATACCTCTGCATCTCCACCATCCGTCCTCTAGGTGGCAGCCCAAATAACAGTTCTAAAATTTGAATTTGCCTATGTCCTTCTTGTGCTTAAAAATCGTCTTGGGGGGGGCGGGGCACCTGGGTGGCTCAGTGGGTTGAAGCCTCTGCCTTCAGGTCAGGTCATGATCTCGGGGTCCTGGAATCGAGCCCCGCATCAGGCTCTCTGCTCCGCGGGGAGCCTGTTTCCTCCTCTCTCTCTACCTGCCTCTCTGCCTGCTTGTGATCTCTCTCTGTCAAATAAATAAATAAAGTATTTAAAAAAAATCGTCATGGGCTCGGGTGCCTGGGTGGCTTCGTTGGTTAAGTATCTGATTCTAGATTTCTGCTCAGGTCCTGATCTCAGGATCAGGGGTTTGAGAGGTGGGCTCCCATTAACTTCAGATAAAGTTCATACTCTTTAGTGTTATAATCAAGATGCTGCAAGATCTTGATCTTGACTCCCTTTCCAGCTTGTGCCATTGTTTACGTTGCTTCTCCCACATTTTGATGCCTGGTTTATTCTCGGGCATTCTGCGGGATTCCGCTGAAGCATCATTTCTTTTAGTAGCGATGTCTTGATCATCCCCAACAGGAGGGGATTCTCCCCCCTCTGGAGTCCCTTAGCTCCCTCTGCATGAGATTATCCATCTGTAGTGCATTGTCATGGTTTGCTCTTTGCCTGCTTCTGTCACTTACCTCTGAGCTTCTTAAAGTACGTAATGGCTTATTTATCTCTGCATCAGTGTCCAATACACGTAGATGTGCAGTCAACGTGTGTCCAGTGAATGAGTAGTGTAGCTTCTTCCCGAGTGGACGTCTGGAACAAACTAGGGGCTTTAATCTTTCCCCTAAATCATACTATGAAAAATTCTATTTTATATAGAAATGCAAATTGTTTATGAAGATCACTTACCCTGTTCCTTAAACCACCTGGATCTTCACTTTCTATGACACGGGGCTTTAGGAACAAAGATAACACCACATTAATCAGCCCATTTTCTTTCTTTTTTTCCCCCCAAATACATTTATTTTATTCTTTCAGTGTTACAAAATTAATTGTTCATGCACCACACCCCGTGCTCCATGCAATACCTGCCCTCCTTAATACCCACCACCAGGTTCGCCCAACCCCTCACTCCCTCCCCTCTAAAACCCTCAGTTTGTTGTTAACCAGCCCATTTTCTGTACCGACTGTGGTTTCTAACAGGGAGCTGTGGTTCAGTCTTTGAATTCCTGTTAATTTTTGTTCTATTTATGTGCTTACAGTCTTAGACAACAGGATAGAGAGGGTGATAGAGAGGGTGGCTTATTCACTAATTCTTCGCTATGTTGTTTTTGAATATCCTTTTGTTCTCTCTATCTCTATACAAACCAAATTCAGAGGCAACCCGTGAAAAACAAATTGAGAAGAAAAAAAAAAAAAAGCAGATTTGATTTCTATTCAACTTCCCATCTCACTGATTTAGGATCTGTGCTGGCAAGGTCTCCCATCTTGCTCCCTCTTAGACAAAGCATTGCTTCTCTCTGCAGTCAGCCCTTTGTTTAAGCATTTACTATATTCAAAGTGGAGAATAAGCACCTTACGTCTATTATCTTATTCAATCCGTCCAGCAGACTTATGGAGGAGTAGCGTGTGGAAACATCTGGAGCCGAGAGAAAACCTGATAAATATGGGAAACTGAGAGCAGTTCTGTGTTGCTTTCAGCACTGAGGTTGTGAGGGTGGAGGAGGGGAGAGGGGAAAGAGGGGGAAGCTGCAATGAAGCAAAAGGTACCTCTTGGGGTCCTTGCATGTCATGTACGGGAGTCTGCGCTGTAGCCCAAGAGTAATGGAGTATCATCAGTGGTGGCTTCTTAGATGTGAGCTTTATGAAGCTGGCTCTGGCTGCAGAGCGGACAATGGACCAAAGGACCATAAAACTGAAGGGAGAGAAACCAGTTATGATAACCCAAGTATAGTTGACCCTCAAACAACCCAGGTTGGAAATACACAGATTTAAAAATAAATATCATACGGTACTGCCAATGTATTTTCTCTACCTTGGGATTTTCTCCATAACATTTTCTTTGCTCTAGCTTACTTGGTTGTAAGAATACAATGTGTAAGACATAGGACTTACAATATATGCTGATCGCCTTTATGTTATCACTAAGGCTTCTGGTCAGCAGCAGGGTTTTAGTCAAGCTTGGGGGGAGTCTAAAGTTATACACAGATTTTCAAATGTGCAGGTGGTTGGTGCCCCTAACCCCCATGTTGGTCAAGGGTCAACTGTAAATCAAAATGGTGGCCTGAACCAGGGTGGTGGGATCATTGAATCAACAGATACTCAGGAAGCAGGAATGTAGTATAGTGTAGCAAGCCCAACAGAAAGCAATACAAATCTCTCTGCCTTGTATTAAAGTGACCTCAGGCAATTTAGGTAACTGCTAAATCTATTTTCTCATCTGTAAAATGGAGCTCCTGGTCGCCATCTCACAGAGTTCTTGAGAAGATGCTGAGATAATGCATGTTGTCGTAGCCAGAATCCTGGCCCTACAGTCCTAATCCCCACCACCTGTCAATATGGCGAAAGAGACTTGGCAGGTGTGATGAAAAGTAAGAATCCTGAGATGGGGGAGATTATCTTGGATTATCCAAGCGAACTCAGTCTGATCATATATGTCCTTAAAAGTAGAGAGCCTTTCCTGGTTGTGGGCAGAAAAAGGTGTGAAATGGAGAGGGGTCAGAGAGATGTTATGTTGATGGCTTTGAAGTCAAAGGAAGGGGCATGAGCCAAGGAATGTGAGTAGCTTCAGGAAGCTGAAAAAGCAAAGAAATGGGTTCCCCCCCTTGAGCTTCCAGAACAGAACGGCAACACTTTATACTCCAGTGAGACTTGCATTGGACTTTTAACCTACAGACCTGTGAGATAAGATGTGTGTGTCATATTAAACCTTAAATTTTGCAGTAATTTGTTACAGCAGCAGTAGGAAAAGAACGTATACACAGAGGGCTCAGCCTAGTGCTCCCTCCAGCAGACACTGAAAATAGTGACGTGACTGATCGGACATTGGGGAAGAAGGAAGAATCAAGAAGGGTGCTTGGGAATCCATGCGGTTGCCAGGGTTTATTTTGGGAAAAGCTAAGTTTTAGAAATCAGAGGGGAGCTCCAGGGGGGGCTCAGCTGTCTGACTCTTGGTTTTGGTCATGATCTCAGTGTTGTGAGATTGGGCCCTGCATGGGGCTCTATGCTCTGTGGGGAATCTGCTTGGGATTCTCTCTCTCCTTTTCCCTCTGTTCCTCCCTCCATTTTCTCTCCCCCCCCCAAAAAAATCTTAAAAGAAAAAAAAAATGAAATCTGAGAAATCTCCAAGTGGGCATGTTCACTAGGTGGTTGGATATAGAGTCTGAACCCTAGAAGAGAAGTCTGAGTTCCAGATTTACGTTATAGAATGAACATCGCAAAATGAACGAGATTGCTTCATTTCATCCCACCCGCCGGAGAGTTGGGGGAAAACGGTCCCTGCCCTTGTCCCTGATTCCTCCGACTGACTTCTGGGGCCTTATATATATTATATATACTCTGGATTGCCTAAGTCCCTGGAGGGCATTGCTGCATTTTGATCAGCATTTGTGGTTGAAACCAATGTCCTCGATGTGGCCATTTGACCCAGGAAGTTTCTGGAATTGGATGTTATGCTCCTTGAAGCCACAAAATCCAAAGTTATTTGGAAGAGTTATTTCCTATGTGAAAAGCAGTGCCAGGCCATGGATTTTGGTGCCACGGACTGAAGGTGGCTGATAGTAGGTGGTCGTTTTGATTTTAACCTGTTGAACATCTCTCTCAACTACGAGCAACCCTAGCCACGAGGTGGTGTCATGATTTTTCCTACTTCTTTCTCTTACCCCCTCTAGTTCTGAGAGCTCGTCCTGTTGCCTTGTCTTGGATGTCAGAACACTTGAGTAAGCTCACCCCCCCACCCCTCGTAAGTGAGTCTCTGCCGTGAGGGTTTCATGGCGTACATTCTCTACCTCCAGCAACAACAAACTAACACATGAGACTGACATTATTTCACACTCAGAATAGAAAAGCCCCTATAATCATCTGGCTAGTGCCCGAGCACAGATCCGTATGTCCCAAGCACACGATCATGGACACGAGCACTTGGGTTGTGTCAAGGCCTTCTCCACTTCCTGAGGCCTGCCACAGACGTGCGTGTTGGGTAAGACGACGCACTAAGGGTTAGGGACTTATGTCAGTTCAAGGTCTGTCGCAACAGGGTAGACCATATTATCACCATAGCAGATAGCATTTTCTAGAAGGCTACACTTTGCTCCATCCTGCGCTAGGGCTCTCTATGCATAGGGTTTCTCACTCTCCTCACAGGGTAATGAGAAGGGGATTATTATGACCATCCTTGTAACTTCATGACACGTCTTCCCCATCCCGGGTTTGCTTATTTATTTTTTAATGCCAACCAGTGTTGATTGAGGGCCCTCTGTGCCAGGCCCTGTGCGAGTCCGGGCAGATGTGTTTGCTGTCTTCAGAGAGCTGATCTTCTAATGGGACAAAGAGAAAAGTAAACAGACAGGCATTCTTCGCTGTGACAAGCGTCACCAAAGGAGGCAGCTCCTTGTGGGGACGTGGATGGAGAACCATAATGTCCTCTTTATCTTCATCACGTTATTTGCCTTTCCCTGGAGGGGGCTTATTCGAGATTGACTGTAGTCCTTCGTCTGTGTGCAAGAGGTCTCTGGGATACACAGACACAAAAATGCATCGGTGTAGTCCTGGTTTACAGTCTCCCCACTCAGACACCATTAGTTCCCTGCCCTGCATGTCTAAGGACAGCTCTCTTCCCCCATTTATGATACAAGGAGCAGAAGGGACCCATAAACCCTGCCACAGTCAGTATCCATTACCTGGAGGCTGAAGGACAAGACCCCAGCTCTGTCGTCTCCCAGACACATATTTGAACTAAGAGTTGATCTCCATTGGCCCCTTGGGGATGGGCCCTCCAGAGTCTCAGAACTGGACCTTTTAGGGCAGCCCCACTAGAAGGCCTGCCTTGCCACTCGAGGCCCCAGCCCTTTCAGAGCCACCACCGTCCAGCAAGATGCTATTCACCAGAAAAAAGTGGGACTTCTCTCTGTTTCCACCTGGACACTTCGCATTCTCTGAGACCTTGACCTTGGTTCCTATCCACAACTACACTTTACTTGATTGCCCTTGTGTTCTCAAGTGCTCTCCTTGGACGTCCTCCACCCCACCTGTCCTTTTACCCCCTCACTGACTTTGCCGACTGTGACCGACACCCGCAGTGTTTCTGGGTATGAATAACTGGCAAATATCTGATTTTTGATCTCTTTTTGCTTGTCCCATAGGCTCTGGCTAGCTTTTGGCATCTGTTTGCTCTTCCCCAATATTACTCTCATTCAGGAACCTTCAAAGATTGCTCATTGCCACGGCAAATATTTTAAACCCTTGATCCTGTCTTCGGAAGCCAGCCCACGTTTTGGCCGCTACATCCCTCGACCATGCTGTCCAGGGCCCACGCTCCAGCCGATGGGACCACTTCCTGGCCTCAACGCATTCCTGCTTCTGCATTAGTTACTTCATGGTCCAAAAAGCTTCATTCATTGTTTTCCTTTTTAAAATTCCCACATCTGCCTGGCTAGGTCCAAGAGCCGGTCAAAGCCCCTCACTGAGGGCTCAGGGGTCACAGTGCCTTTTCACAATCTGCAGTAATGACCTGTGTCCTGACGTCGGGTTGTCACTTGCACGCAGCGCCTTACTCCACCTTACAGACACTCTATGTAGTCTGAGGTCTGAAACCTTGCCTCTCTCATCTGTTTATCCCAAATACCCAAACACAATGACTGGCATCCTAAGAGATGTTCTGTTATTGTTTCGTGGATAGATAAACAGATCAATATTAGCTCGGCTTGCTGTACGTTTTGAGCACACGATTTGACAGCGGTTAGGAGACAATACAGAAAATGTCACCCAGATGGTGGTTTCTGATGCGAAACCGTCAGAACGAAAAGGATTTTACCAGGCAGAGAAGCGAAGAAGCTTATTTCAAGTAGAGGAAAGAGCTCCCGGCCATTCGGGGGCCAGGGAGAAGTCTGGTGGGTATTAAAGGTCGGGGGAGTTGTAGGAGATGATGGACAATCAAGTCTGGATCCAAAAGAGCCCAGTCTGCCATACTAAAGAGGTCAGACTTTTTCCTGGGGTGACAGCAAGGGCCATTGGCCCTTTGAAATGTCTAAAGAAAGAGCAACTTGATTAGATGCGGTTCCTGCCTGACTCTGAGGCTGTTGGCTTGTTTTTAAGATGTCGCGCGTAGGTCTTCTGGAAAGTGGTCCCCCAGAGAAGTTGTCCTCCACTGTGCTAAGCTCCTGGAAGGGTAGGGTTGCCCTCTGAGAACAAATGCAGGCATTTGGTCCTCTTGGCTCAGCCAGAGGCGCGCCGGCCACTGGAGGTCGCTGTTGGACCATGGATACGTACGCAAGGCGCCATGGCGCCCTTTCCAAGTTGGCATCTGCAAACGGTGAACCCGACATCCCCTGGGCGGGTTGGAAGGAGCCTAGTGCCGACATCTTTCTGTGCCGATGGAGGACCGGCCTCCTGACCTGAAAAATGCGGCTGGGGAAGAGTTGTGTCTGAGGCAAGAGGGAGAGAGGCTGGAAGACCCGGTCTAGGGAGGGGCTTGCGCAGTCATCAAATACGGGGAATTTCGTGTGGTCTGGATTTCATTATCCTGATGTCTGGCGTGGGAGGGGCTGGACGCCCCTTTGGGTCAAGGCGACGTTCCCCCTGCTGCTTTCTGGTTTGAATCTGGTTGGGGTTAGGGAAGGTTAATGTTGTCTTGTGGGTCCATAGAGGTCAGGGGACACAAAATGAGCCGGGGTGTCTCAGACTGCACCCTAGGGGGGTCTGGGGATGGGAAGAGGCCTTCCTCACCCGTTTCTCCTGTTACATGTGTACAGTGAATATTATTTTGTCCATTTATTATTTGAAGAATTTGAGGTTTAGGGCCCACATGTGAAGCCGTGTCTCTTCGAATCCAAAGGCAAAGACGGGAAAGCAATTACTTGTGGACACCTTCTGAGGATCGAGTCCTTCCTGTAGGGGAACAGAGTTTCCGGCTACGTAGTGCTGGTCATAACTCACTTCCACGTTGGGGGAGAGTAACTTCTGCTAGGAGTTGAGTAACTTTCTCATAAGTCATCGTTTTCCATAACTTTACATAGACCCAGGAACATCCACACATGCTAACTCATTTGATCCTTGATATAAATATCCCCATTTCTGTGGATGAAATCTGAGATCCAAAGGATTTGATTTGCCTAAGATCACATAGTTAGGGATAGCTATGGGATTCAAACTCGGGTCTTCTTATTCCAAATGCAGCTCCCTTTCCAGCACACGGTTATTATTATACTCCTGGGTACATCTTAGATGATGGGAAGATATTGTACCGTAGGAGTCACTTACAGGTCATGGAGCCCAACGTTTTGTTTTTAGAGAGGAGGACATTTCAATCCGGGAAGATTAGGTTCCTTGCTCAAGTTCATATAGCTCTGGGGTGAAAAAATGTTACCTTCCTAAGTCAGGGTTCCCAGATTCAGCAAATGAAAACACAGGATTCCTATTGATGAGATATACTTGTCCTTAAAAATTATTTATCTGAAATTCAAATTTAACTGGACATCCTGTGTTTTATCTGGCAACCTTATCCCAAGTCCAAAGTGGGAAAGCTAAGCTTGCTTTGAGTTTTAGAAATGAAAATATTTTCAGAAGAGCACCCCGAGTACTCTTAAAGAAGTAGGAAGACTTTGTATGGTTATATCCTGGCTTTGCCAACCACAGCCTCCGCCAGCTCAGTTTGCTCTAGCACATCATCGCAGGGGTTCATTTTTAAGGACATCTATGAAAAAACAATTGCAAAGCACTTTGAAAATACAAAGGGCTTCAGGACAATTATGAAAGAAACCAGCCCAGTTAATCATACCAACTACTCAAGGGAAACCAAATCATGGAAGGAAATCCCCAAGGGGCATTAAGGAGACTACCCTTCCTATGCACACCTTTAATCAAGATTCATAAGGAAGACAGCTTGTTCCCTTTGGAAACTATTATGTAATGAAATCAACCCTTCTTTGTACTTGCAGACTAATTACTGGATTTATTCTTCATACTCAATTTATTTCTAGGTATTTGAATATTTTTCACTGATATTCTCTATTTGACCAAAACAAACAACGATAAATAGTAATAATTGTTTGACCTGACCAGATGTAAGTATGCTGATTTTAGAACTAACGGTAAGGATATAAATATTAAAGGAACTTTCTGCTTCTTAAATATATGTATTTAAGTATAAAGAGAATTTCCTGATCTATTGTATGTATCAATGTAGGGCTTGTAATGATCAGGCTCTGTGTCTATGGGGTGATCCACCCTGATTCTGGACAGAAAAAAATTGTTGATTCTTAAGGTGATAGGGTGGATAATAACGCATGGATGTTTCTCCTAACACTGTATAAAATTTGAACTTTTTGTTTCTATCTCAGATCACTGTCTTCTGCCTCTTATCACCTTTCTCATTCATTCACCGTTTGTATTTCCCTCTCACCGCTCGTTATTTCAACACATATTTTTTGAGCACCAGCTGTGAAACACCACCTGTGGTAGGGGCTGGGGACCCAGGAGTGAAAGCCACAGCTCTGTCCTCACCATGCTCACAGGCTGGAGGACGGAGAAGGGCCTGCAGACAAGGAGGCTGAGCAGAGTAAATGTGAAAGCAAGGAGGAGAAGGCAGTTAATTCTTCCCTTGCGGGAGGTAGGAAAGGACCAGCAATGTCAGTTCCAGCCCCAGAACAACATTTACAAGGCAGGGGCTTTTTGAAGGACCCACCGTGGTTCATGAATGGCAAGAAGTTTACAGCGGAGTGAAGGAAAATAAGCCTGGATGAATAGTTGGGGTACATGTCAGGAAGACCTTTGTACATGAAATGGAGGGGTTTGGACTTAATGGGAAGTCACCGGGCATCGTTAGCAGGAGAGTGATAGCAGTTTGGTTTTAAAGGAAAAGACCTGGGAGAGACAAGTGTGGGATAAATGGAAGCGGGGAAAGATCAACAGAGAGGCTGGTTAGGGTGCCTCTGTGTCCAAGGAGGGTGATTTGGGACTGGGGCAAAGCTTGGACTAGAGGGCCTGGAAAGGAGGAACATAGACTCCCTTTGATTGTATTCCATTTTTATTATTATTTTTTTAAGATTTACTTATTTATTTGGGGCGGCAGAGGAAGAAGGAGAGAGAGAGAGTCTCAAACAAACTCCATGCTGAGCATGGAGCCCAGAATGGGGCTCCATCTCATGACCCTGAGTTCACGACCTGAGCTGAAATCAGGAGTTGGGTTTGCTAAACCCACTGAGCCACACAAGCGCCCCTCCATTTTTATTCTTTTGGCTCCTCTCATCTTCAGGTCCTGCAAGACTCAAAGCAGCAGTTCAGTAGGATGATGTAAGCATGTTCCAATTACAGGGAGTGTTGCCCGAGTGGGGAAGGGTCCATAGGGAGCCCACAAGGAATGCCGTTATGAGGATATTTCTGCAAATGTTAATCCAGGCCCAACTTCTCAATTATTTTTTATTCATGATTTGAAGACAGAAACTTTGGTCAAATTTGTAGATGTTAAGAGAGTTGAAAGGGATAGTTAAGACAACGGATGAAAAAAAAATCGGATTCCAAACAGATAACGAAAATAGTCAGAGATCTGCTCAATCTAATAAGATGAAATTTAATAGGGATAAAGGTAAGGTTTTGTAGTTGGGTCAAAGAAATTAATGAATAATTACAGAATGGAGAAAGTCTTAGTTTATAAAGATGAGGAGTTTTAGGTGACAACACCTTGATATAATGAACTTCTTTCAAAATTAATGGTTTCTTATGCTGTTTCTTTCTTTTTTTAAAAAAAAAGACTTATTTCTTTGAGAGAGAGGGAGAGCGAGATGGGGGAGAGGGTGAGGTAGGGGGAGAGAGAGAGAGAGAGAGAATCCCAAGGAGACTCCTCGATGAGTGCAGAGCCCAACGTGGGGCTTTGTCCCATGACCTTGAGATCATGACCTGAGCTGAAATCGAGAGTTGGAAGCAAAAGTGATTGATCCACACAGAAGCCCCTCTTTTTTTTTTTTTCCAAGTAGGCTCCACACCCAACATGAGGCTTGAACTCATGACCCTAAGATCAGGAGTCATAAGCTCCACCTACTGAGCCAGCCAGGCACCCCTCTTATGCTGTTTCAGTAGGTGTATGGTATTAGGGTAATAGCTGCTGTAAAAAATAGAGCCCTAAATCTCAGTGGTATAATATAATTGAAATTCAAGTCCTGCTCAGTTAACTTTCCAAGTCAAATATTCTGTGTCTTGTGTGTTATTTCTGTCTACGTGGAGACCCACATCCTGGGGTTCTTCCATCTGGCAGACTCAGCAATTCTTTGAGCTGCGGCCTCACTTGTCATTTGCATCTAGCTTGAAAAAGAGGAATGAGAGAGGAGAGGGTACCTCTGATTCATAAAAATCTTGGTCCAAAGGTATTATAGGTCATTTCCCCTCACATTTCATCAGCAGGGGAGACTAGCATACACAGGTCCTGGATGGGCAACTGTTTCTAGTGAGAAGTTTATGTTACGCAAGTGGGAAGACGCGTATTGCTCAATTGTTTTACCGTCTATGGCCTTTACGTCTCCACGATGGAGATGATAGTTCCAGTTTTTCATCAGTTTCCAGTTTATGGATTAATCTCAGTTGAGAGTGTCCCGTTTTAGGAGGGAAGTTGGCAAAGTGAAATATTTGGAAGCAATTGAATAGAAGACATAAGGGAAAGATCCGTGAATGTTCACTGGAGAAAAGAGAAGACCCAGGAGGAATGCAAGGGCGATCTCCAGCCATTGGAAATTATCTTTAATGTTATTGTTCCCCAGGGTTCTGTGCGTATGCTTCTCCTTTCTGTATCTGGTTGTGTTCTGTAGCTGGATGATCACACACTGTCTTAAGCTTATACTATTTGTTTAGGTGCTGGGTTCATTGCTCCAATTCAGTCTTTCCTGAGTTGACTTGTTTCCAGTTACGAACCATTCATCTTTTTTTTTAATTAAAATTATTATCTTTTTTACTAACCATTCATCTTAAATGGTGTTTTTTGTTGTTGTTAAGATTTTGAGAGAAGGAGAGAGAGCGCACAAGCAAGGGAGTGGACGGTAGAGGGAGAAGCAGGCTCCCCACTGAGCAAGGAGCCAGAGGCCTGGCTAGATCCAAGGACCCTGGGATCATAACCTGAGGAAAAGGCAGATACTTAGCTGATTGAGCCACTCAGACGTCCCCATCTTCACTGGTGTTTTCTTTCTTTTCCTTTTTTTTTTTTTTTTTTAAGATTTTA
>CM053613.1:75731555-75758162 GCA_028646535.1 Procyon lotor
GATCCCAGGACCCTGAGATCATGACCTGAGCTGAAGGCGGAGGCTTTAACCCACTGAGCCTCCCAGGCGCCCCGAGATTCTGTATTTTTAATGAGGTTCCTGGTGGTGCCAATGCTGCTGATACATGAACCACATTTTGAGTAGCAAGATTCTAGAATCTACCAATACTGATTAGGTTCTTGGGAATTGAGCCCCATGTTAACCACTTCAAATAGAAAAGAAATATTCCCTCATACTGATGAAAAGATTACTGAGTAATAGGTAATCAGAATTAAAAAAAAAATCTTCGACATAATACAGTTAATTGGTTTCCAATTAAAAAATTTTTTTTTCAATTTCTTTTTTGAAAGCAAAATTATATGCAGAAACTCGATATATATAAACCAGCTCAAAGCTTTGGTGCTTTGACTAAGTCTCGAACAGAAGCTTGGAGCCAATTCATCCTCCTACGAATCCCCTCGAAGACTCCTAGGTCATTTCCTTGTAGCCCTAGGACTCTGAGTAACACTATTTGAAAACTACTGACCTTATTTCATGAATTAGGAAATAATAAAGTGGAACCCAAATCCAAATCCTGATCGCTAGTCTGATGTTCTTTCCAATATGCAAGGCACCATAATTTATTACCTTGGCTTAGAAGCAAATTGTCACTGATATGCTCTATCTTTGGCTCTCTGGGCTCTGGTCAGTCTCTGATGAAATACGTGGTGTTTGCTACATCCCTTGCACCCACAGCTAACCATGTGGGCTGGGGATAGTCATCGGCTTTTGGAGCCCCCATTTCTGACTTAGAGAATGAAAACAATTATAACCTCTAAATATATCACCAGCACAGAGTGTCCAGAACCTTCGGAGAACTAAGTAAACACTTGAGTGAATGTAAATTAAGTGAGGGCAGAAACTGCCCTTTTCTTATCTACCCCTCTAAATGCCTGGCATGGCGCCTGTCATAAGGAGATACTCGATAAATATTTGTGAAGTAAATGAAGAATGATGATATCATAGGCAGGAAACTATTTTTTAAACTTGTAAGTGTTATAAAAATTTAAGGGATCATTAGGATTATCATCATAATCAAATAAGCTCTAAATTGTCTCTGGTGCTCCGCTGGGTGTTGACAAAAGGGAGTCCCATTATCTCTGTCTCTGGCATCTGGTTACTCACAATCTCTGACAAACAAGGACTGGCATATACAGGGCTCAGTAAGAGTTGTGCATAAATCTAATCCTTTAAAAAGGGATTAGAAAGGAAGATTTTACATAATACACAGATACGGGAACACGTTCTACATTGCGGAGCAAGGACCACTATATTTTGGGTGGAGAGTAAAAACAGTCACAGATCATTTTATTTACACACTAGGCAGGACAAGGGATTTTGTGAGCCTTCCTCGGAGAAACTGGAGAAGGCGTCCTGAAAGAGACGGAGTTTTCAGAAACTTTCAATTCCCAGTCCTTTGGGGAAAAGCATTGGTCGGAGTGGAAGTCAGAGTATCACCTGGCCCGGCTCTGGGTAATGGCCAGTCTAGCAAACAATTGCACTTTATGTAAAGAATTGCGGAGCAGACAAGTACAAACTCTACTCCTCGTCGGGGTCGTGTTTGCTTTCCTGGGGAGCAAGACAAGGAGGACACAGTGCCCACATGAACGGGCTGGGGCGGGTCTGGGACACGAAGACTCTGCAGCAAGCATGTGTCCTTTAAACAACGGCACCAGGATGAATTTATCTTCTCTTATTTGCAAAAGGCTTGACGGAGAATATCCGCTGGTTCTGCTGGAGCAAAGAGACTTCCTGAGACATGATGTCATCTTTGCAAAGGGGAAACACATGTTGAGTCCCGCAGCACAAAACAATACGGAGGTGCTGATAGCTGTGCTCGGTCACCTGACAGGATGCGGGGCGGGCTGGGCAGCGCTACCCAGGAGCCTTTGGACCATGGGTCTGGGGGAGGGGAAGGGGAAGGAAAAAAAAAAAAAGCCTCGGAGACTTTTTAGATAAGGGGACTCCACTAAGCTTAGGAGAATCTGGAAGGAATACTTTTCTGTGTTTCGTTACCGTGATCCTTGTGTTGGGAACACAGGGTTATCACACGTGGGCTGCTTTCTCACTCCAGACCCAGTAGGTCCTTAGAGCGTAAAGAAAACGTTTCGGGAAATGTGCAATTACGAATTCGGCAACTTGAGTGACGATTTTATCAGCCGTATCATTGTTAATGAATTTTGCATGAGGTTCTGTAACCCATGGTGCTCTCACAGAGTGGTGGGCTGCACATTGGCTCGGAGGTTTCGGGGACCCTCTGGGTTTTCCGTTTCCTGAACACTTAACAATTTGATCCGTACCCCTGTGTCAGGGGGAAGTCAGGGCTCGGCCGGGGAGCAGAAGATGGATGAAGGTGATCCTATTTACGTTTCTCTCCCTCCCTCCCTGTATGCGGCTAGCTAGGATCAGCTAGCTGCACACCCCTGTTTTAGGTGCTACATACTGATAAAAGGTGAAAGTCAACTCACTTTTCTTTGGTATGTAGTTATTTTTCTAGTTATTGAGATGATGAGACCATAAGACGTGGCCACCCCAAAAGGGGGTTCCTCTCAGACCAGTGGCCCCAGCAGCACCTGTGAGCTCAGATTCTACTCGTGGGATTCATCTGCACGGTAAATCCGAGAAACAATGGCAGAAGTCATACTTTAGGGGAACAGACAAGATGAAGAAGTGACCTCCGGCAGGTTGATAATGGAACGCTGACATGTGCCTTGAAAGATAGGTAGCTCGAAATAGGCACCGAGATTTGGAAGTGAGGAAACAGTCGAGTAGAGAACAGGGATCATCTAATGGGAGGATGTCTTATGGGAAAGGTGGGAGATGAAAGGGACAGAGCCTTCAGGGCAGATTACCAAACTGGAAGTTTGGGCTTTTCCAGTGTACATACAGAAATGTGATCGCTTCACATTTACCTAGTAGTAATTGTAAAAGTAAGAGTAACACGAACAAGGTTATGTTATATTTTTGAAATTAAAGCAATTGCATGTAAATTTCTATTCAATGATTTCTTAAAATAACAGATGTTATTTCATTAAGTTCTTATAGAAACTGTGCATGAATGGGGCTATTATTATATTCATTGAGGGGCAGATTAATGAAGAGGTAAAGAAAATCTTTTTTTCCCAGCACTTTAAAGGTATGGTTCCATTGTCTTCTGACCTGCATTATTTCTGGTAAGAAGTCTATGGAGTATGTTTTTTTCCCCCCTTCAGGTAATATAATGTGCATTTTTTTCCCTCTGTATACTTTTAAACTTTCTCTTTACCACTATTATTATTAATATTATTATTATTGCCATTTGGTTGTGATGTGAATTGTGATGTTTTTTAAAAATCAAATTTGGAAAAAATCTAGCCATGACTTCTTTACTTTTTCTGTCCATCTCTTTCTGGAACTCTAATTACACATGTATTAGATGCTTGAAGTTCTTTTGTAGGTCACCAAGACTGTCCATTTAACTCCCAGTTCCTTTTTCCCTTGTTATACTTTAGTTTAGATAGTTTTTATTGCTATGTTTTCAAGTTTACTGATATTTCTTTTAATATGCTGTAACCCATAGATTTTCTATTTGAATATTGTAGTTGTCATTTCTAGAAGATCTATAATTTTTTAATGTGTTGTTTTATATCTTTCATTTCTTTCCACATTTTGTTTATGTTTTCTTTTAAATTAAGGGTTAGTAAACTACAGTCTGTGGGCCAAATCCAACTGATGACCTATGAGCTGGAAATGGGTTTTACATTACAAAGGGATATTAAAAAAATAAAAATAGGGGTGCCTGGGTGGCTCAGTTGGTTAAGCACCCACCTTCTGCTCAGGTCATCATCCCAGAGTCCTGGGATCAAGCCCCGCATCCGGCTCCCTGCTCAGTGGGGACCTTGTTTCTCCTCCTCCTTCTCCCTCTGTCCTCGCTTGTGCTCTCTCTCTCTCACTCTCTATCTCAAATAAATAAATACGATCTTAAAGAAGAGATTAAAAAATAATAATAAATGAATAAATATGTTGAGTTTAGTTTGGCAGGCTGTAAAATTCCTTATAGATTAACTTGATACCTTTGAGGCTTTGTTTTGGGACTAGTTTAGCCACACTACCAGATGTGTCTGGTGTCTTTTCTCAGGGCTCTGCATGTTCAACAAGGTCTCTCCATTTTGCTTGATAGTTACTAGAAAACTTCTAGGCATGTGTGAGCTCAGGGAGTCACTCTAGCTTATAGCTCCCTTGGAAGTGAATCAATTTTTATCTTGCCTTGTAGAATTTCTTCATCAACTTGCATAGATTAGTGTTTAGCCAAAAACCTGAAGGGACTATCATGTAGATTTCTGGATCTCTTTCTTGGCCTCGTTCTTTCTTTTCCCGTACTCTTCTTCTCAAGTCCCATCTTCTTTATTGTACTTGAACTCTTTCTCTTTCTCTCTCTCTTTTTTTAAGTAGGCTCTATGCCCATTATGGAGCTCAATGCTGGGCTTGAACTCACGACCCTGAGATCAAGCACTGAGCTGAGATCAGTAGTCTGACATTTAACTGACTAAGCAACCCAGGCACCCCTGAACTCTTATCTCTGACTCTTCAGCTCAGTAAAACCCTGGGGCTTTTAAAAGGGCCTCAGTAAAACCCTTGGGTTCCCACCATGTAGGGCAACCTGTAGCTTGTACCCAGAGAGAAAGATGGGGCATCACAGATCTCACTTTGCTGTTACCCTCTTCTTCTGGGTTGCAGCCCTGTGCTGCCTGTAGTCCAATCTCTGAGAATAGCTGTTTTGTGCATTTTGCTTAGTTTCTAATTGTTTACAACAGGAGAGCAAGTCTTGTGCTATTTACTCTTTCATGGATGGAAGCCAAGAGCATGGGCATTTGAGTTAGACTTACTTGTTTTCTCGTTCTGACCCTGTGCTTCCTAGCCATAGACCTTAGGCTGGCCATTCACTTCTGTGAGCATCTGATTCTTATTCACAGGACAGGGATAATGGTAGGATATTTGTGAGGATGAGATCGAGGCAGTACATGTCAGATATTAACAAAGTACCTAGAAAATAATAATAGAAAATAAACACATGATGGTGATTATTAACATCTCCTTTTTTGTGGGGGGAGGGGGGACCCGAAGTCGCCTGTTCAATATCCTACAGCAAGCAGCTGGGTCGGTCTCCCTCCCAGGAACTACAGCTCCCAAGCCCTTATTTTACGTCAGCACTGACCGTGTCTAGCTTATAAAGAAGTGGTTGAGCCAGAGACCAAAGCATCAAAAAGTCCAAGAAAGGGCCGCCCTTGCGCAGAATGTCTTATAAAAAATGAAAAGTTCTGAATCATGATTAGGTCTGAATGGAAGCTTGGACTGGGACACAAGTTTGCTGCTTACAGGGGCAGACACTGCGTAATGGTGAGGCATATGCTAACATTTAGAACGAGTGGGTTTCTTCCTTGCTGAGCATTAGGTTACACTGTAGTCCTCTACTAATTGATTTCAACCAATATGGTTTTAATTGTTCCTAGTTCCCATTCTCTTCCTCCACCCACATTACTGGGGTGTTTCAATTAGACCAACTCTACCTTTTCCAGCTGTCTCCCATCCCTGGCTCCCTGTGTGAAATGCCACTTTAGTGCAGGGGCCTCCTGTATGCCCTAAGTGGGTAGCAGGCCGTGGAAAGGCCATCTGGACAGTCTAAGACATGTGTGCCAAAGCCGGGCATCAAGATGGACCTCAGTTGTCTTGAGGCTGAAGCCATAGAGTGGTTCTGACAGCTTCCAGATGCAGAGAGCATGAATCCTGGTAAAGATTTGATTTGGATTCTGATCTCAGCTCTATGACTTACTAGCTGGGTAGCATTGGGGTAACTAACCTCTTTCAGCTCCTAGTTTGTGAAATGAAATAGGTACTTTTTTTTTTAAGATTTTATTTATTTGACAGAGAGAGATCATAAGTAGGCAGAGGAGCAGGCAGACAGAGAGGAGGAAGCAGGCTCCCCGCTGAGCAGAAATCTTGACTTGGGACTCGATCCCAGGACCCTGAGATCATGACCTGAGCCGAAGGCAGAGACTTTAACCCACTGAGTCACCTAGGAGCCCCCAAAAATAGGTACTTTTTAAGATTAAATAAGATAATGTATGTAACACACCTCAAACATAGTTAAAAATTGACAAAAATAACAATAGTTTCCCTCAAATAGTAAGAGAGAGTCTCCTCGCAAAATCTATATTTTCCTCTCAGATGTCCACTGCACTTGATTTCCTCCCAGATTCCTGGACAGCTAGGAGCCTGGGGCCCATGCTGATGCTGCTCTGATAACCACTTTTGTTCATCGACACAGCCCTAAACACAGTTTAATCTGAAACACAGTTTAATCTTTAATCTTAATTCTGGAAAACAGAAACCATATGCATTTTTAAACACAGAGAATTTTGTGTTAAGAATTTGTGAAACAGGGGCTCCTGGGTGGCTCAGTGGGTTAAAGCCTCTGCCTTCGGTTCAGGTCATGATCTCAGGGTCCTGGGATCGAGCCCCGCATTGGACTCTCTGCTCAGTGGGGAGCCTGCTTCCCCCTCTCTCTGCCTGCTCTCTCTCTCTCCGTCAAATAAATACATAAAATCTTACAAAAAAAAAAAAAAAAAAGAATTTGTGAAACAGCTCTTGGAAGAATGAAAAGGCAAAGAAGGAACACCGAAGTGACAGGGAGTTGCCAGGAGAACCCCCTTCCTGGGACTGTTCCCTTGGAAGGACAAAGAGACATGTCAGGAGTGTTAGATCCCAGAGCTTTGAGGAATGACCGCATGGAGTTGGGACTGAAGGGAGGGTGTTCTGACCTTGCTGGTACCTCGGGAGTGCGCTTCAGGGGATCCTGTGGAGGTGGGAGTCAGACATCTGAGGGGGGGTCCAGCGCAGCTGGTGCTGGGATCTCTGAGGGGGCCCCATGATAAGGAGAGTAAGAAACCTGGACCCTGAACCAGTTGGTCCTGTTGGTCCTGGTCCTGGTCGCTGAGATGAAACCCTTGCCAGGCAGCGCTTATAGAAACAGCAAGTAAATAGGAAGAAGAAGCCCCCTCTCCCTTCTCTGGTCTTACAGTCCATTGACAGAGCCCAACAGGGATCTGGCTGGCAAAGGAGGAGTGAGGGTTTCCAAGTCCCTGCCCAGTGTCAAGAAGCGGAGTCCAGAGGAGTGGTCTGGAGCTAAGAAACAATAGCGGAAAAGCCAGCACGACTTGCTTTGTACGCTGATTCCTGACCTTTTCCTGATCTCCTTGGCTCCTGGCTCTCAGATTCGCTTCCTGTTTACAAGCTTGCCTCTATGCTAGAACTTGATATTTCATCCCATTTATGCAGCGCTAATCTTTGGGGTTCTCTCCTTGATTAGGATTTGCAGTAGTTAAGACTCTTCTGGGTACAAGACACAGCAGGCCCACTTGACCTAGCTTAAACATGTTAGTGTGGGGCCATGTTGGGTGATATAACCCGGAAGGACAAAGTGCAGCTGGGGGTTGTTCAGACAAGGACACAGCCCTGCTGGTATCCCTCCTCCATTCCTGGTCTGATTTGCTCCATGAGTTGGCCAATTCTCTCCCCTTGTAGGCAGACTTCCTCAGTGCATGGTCAACGGTGGCCTGTAGCTCTCTCCACTGTCTAGAAAGAAAGAGTTTTCACTCTCCTGGCTGCGGAGTGAAAATTCTAGGCATTCTGATTGGCTGGCTTTGGTCTTAGGTCCTCTCCTTAGAACAGAGGAGAGGATATTAGGTTTTGTTCTTCGCTTCTTCCTACATAAAACCACCATATTATTAGTCTCAAATACTATTTTTATTATGCCACTCCTCTAACAAAATTTTCCTGTGAATTAAAATTGTATGCGTTGACCTAGATGGATGTCCATGGTGAATTGTTAGATTAAAGGGGCCAGTTGCAGAATGTTGTGCACAGTAAAATGCTACTTGTTGATGGATCAAAACTATGTATTAGAATATATTTGTGTGAGCACAGAAGAAAAGGTGGGAGGCACCATTCACTGAACCGTTAACACGAATTCATAGATTATGTAGGGCAGTCGTTCTTAATCGTGACTACACAGTGAAATCATCTGGGGAGCTTCAAAAAATAGAGATTTAATTACACTGGAGTTTGACCTGGGCATCAAATTTTTTTTTCTTTTTTTGTTATTTACTTTTTTTTTTTTTTAGAATTCAAATATAATGAACATCAGTGTTTATTTATTTGTTTCAGGGAGGTATCAGACTTTTTAGAAGTTCTTCATGTGAGTCCAGTATATTGAGAACTGTTCATTTATTTATTTATTTAAAAGATTTTATTTATTTATTTGACAGAGAGAGAGAGAGATCACAAATAGCAGAGAGGCAGGCAGAGAGGGGGAAGCAGGCTCCCCGCTGAGCAGAGAGCCTGGTGTGGGGCTCGATCCCAGGACCCTGAGATCATGACCTGAGCCGAAGGCAGAGGCTTTAACCCACTGAGCCACCCAGGCGCCCCAAGAACCATTGATTTAGAGAATCAGCCTGGATAAAGTGATTCAAAATATGTTTCTACACATGGGAATGCATGTACGCACAATTCGGTCAAGACTTCTATGACCAAAAATGCACTTTGACTTTGCTTAGTCACATGAGAGAAAAGACAGCGTGGCTTCAAAATACACTATAGATGATCTATAAAAATGAATGGATAAAAATTCTGTACATTCTACCTATCTATCTTATATAGCTAGACACATATGTGTATATGTATATATGTATATATTTGACATTTAATTAGGGATTCCTATGAAGAGACTACATTATTATTTTGGAAACCAGGGTGTTTAAGTTGCAAGTGTTTTTGTTTGTATCTTGTTTCTTTGCTTTTTTCAGTAAGACATCCACAGCAAGAGAAGGCTTCCTGGTATGGTCCTGGTATTTGACACCAGAGGGATCTGATAAAAAGACAGTATTCATGGAGCTTTGATGAAGAGGATGTGGGTGAATGTTATCTGATCGTCACTAATTAGGATTCCAGGTTCCCTGTAATTTCCTTTTCTCAAAGCCAAACAACCCAAAATAGACACAGGTCTCTAAATAGACAACCCCAAATCAGATTTCACAGGGGGCAGGTAAACAGATGAACTTAGGTAATGAGCCAAGAAGTTCTTGGTCTTGTCCTCGAAACCTGAGAAACCACGGATAAGGACTTAAGTCCGTTCGAACCTTGAGAACAGTCAGGCCGAGGAACCAATGGCATGTTTCTTGCCCCATTCCAAGTTGGAAACCTTCCTTGTTACTTGTCTGCTTTGATCGGGATTCTGTGTAGTTAGTTTCTGTTTTGGTGATCTCAGCAGTGTATATAACACGGAGACTGAAAGCCCCTGTCTACAGAAGATCTACATAAAAGTTTGAGTGATAGGAGGGATTTGGAGAGGGCAGATGTTCCGTGTGACAGGGACAGGTTGATCCCTTCAGTTTCGGGGACCCCGCCTCACTGTCTCATTAGCAGAGCCCTTGAAGGTCTGCAGTGTCATGAAGAAGTGGATGAGATGAATTCCATCTTGTACGATGTACTCTGTGATGTACTTGGCTGGCGCCCAAGAGGTGACTCTCCTATTTTCACATATTTTGTTTGTTGGTTGTTGAATATGGACATTCTTTTCTCTTAAAATTTTTATTTTTAGAGAAAGAGAGCGAGAGCGTGAGCAAGTTTGAGTGGGGAAAGGGGTAGATGCAGGGCGGGGGGAGAGAATCTTAAGCAGGCTCAAGGCTCAGTGCAGAGCCTGACTTGAGCTCCATCCCATGGCCTGAAGATCATGACCTGAGCTGAAATCAAGAGTCTGATGCTTAGCCAGCTGAGCCACCTAGGTACCCCAAATGTAGACATTCTTCTCCTTCTTCTCCTTCTTCCCCTTCTTCTTCTTCTTCTTCTTCTTCTTCTTCTTCTTCTTCTCCTTCTCCTTCTCCTTCTCCTTCTTCTTCTTCTTCTTTTTTTTTTTTTTTAAAGATTTTATTTATTTGTCAGAGAGAGAGAGCGAGAGCACAGGCAGGGGAGCGGCAGGCAGAGGGAGAGAGAGAAGCAGGCTTCCTACTGAGCAAGGACCCTGATGTGGGGCTTGATCCCCGGACCCTGTGATCATGACCTGGGCCGGAGGCAGAGGCTCAACCCACTGAGCCACCCAGGCATCCCAATATGGACATTCTTAAAAGTTATGTAAACTTGAAATTAATTACATTAATTATATTGAATTATATTAAAAATAAAAATAAGTACTATCACTTATCCTTTCCTAATCATTTTTCCTATGTTTGGCTGTTATCTGTGCCCGTGAGGTCATTCAGGTCTACTGTGTCTGCACTATAGAAATATTATGTGATGGCATGATTCTTTTCTCTTCCTAACTCTGCATTCAGTAATATCACGCCGGCAGCTTGAAACTGGCCACTCTGGGCTATAAGGCAACAGCAAGGCCCTCCTAGAGGGCTGTGCAACCCACATAGTCATACTATGGTCATCTTTACCTACTTAATTGCCTATGTGACAAGGTGCAAGAAGATGGCTAGGTCATAGGATTTGGCATACTCAACAAGGACATGCAGGAATGCTGGAGCCCAGAATGGACTGCCTCTCCTAATAGCTATGGCTACAAGAGTTTAGTAAAAGTCAGTGAAAGCATACTAAGAGGCAACTGATTGCATGGGATTTATGATAGAGTATTATATATTTTATCATTATTTGTAATCGTATGCTACATTCTTTATATCAACAAAATTTTATTTATTTTATTTTTTAAAAAGATTTTTATCTATTTGACAGAGAGAGAGAGGGATCACGAGTAGGCAGAGAGGCAGGCAGAGAGAGAGGGGGAAGCAGGCTCCCTGCTGAGCAGAAAGCCAGATGCGGGGCTCGATCCCAGGACCCTGAGACCATGACCTGAGCCGAAGGCAGAGGCTTTAACCCACTGAGCCACCCAGGCTCCCCGTATCAACAAAATTTTAATAATCATACACACACATACACATATACACATTTTTTTAAAGAGAGCTATTAATAGTTACTACCATACCACTGGATGCCTTCCATTATAGAGTTTCTTTCTTTCTTCCTTTTTTTTTTTATTGTAGAGTTTCTTATTAACAACATAACCTCGGCTTAGAGGTAAGGATGCAGGAACAAAAGGAAGGGGGAATTTCTCAGTGGTTTCTGGAAGTTCTTGAAGAACTCAGAGGAAAGGGGTCTTCCTATTGTGAGGCAGGGGCCCAATACTTACAGACAGCATAAGACCCTATAATTATATAGGGAGGCATTCTGAGATGTGTAAATTTCCCACCTTTGATACTCTTAAACAGATAGAGGGTCTCTCGGAGACATAAACATAGACACCACTCTGAAAGCATGAGCTGCCTCCAGTAGCAGCCACAGGGGAGAAGCAGGGGGCTGGAAAAAAGAAAGTGGAGTCTCCCTTAATTCTCCCCCCCTTTCCTTTCGTGCAAAATATCTAATTTACTTGTTAAAGCCAACCTCACATTGTTTATCCAGGCTGTCTATTTTTTGGTCCTAATTGATACTAATTAAAATCAAAATAAAATTACAACTGCAAAACTTGGCTGTGGTTTTGACTCACTGCCAGCCTGCCCACAACCAATGAGACTTACTACATAAACACTCTTCGTTTTGAAACTCCAGGTATTTTAACAGTGAATGAATGTGAAAAAAAAGAAAAAACTGTACTCTTGTTCTAAAATTTCTTTCCAGCTTCTATTATGGAACATAAGAAAATAAGAGCCTGATTCTTTATTGAGAACGAGGATCTTCCATTAACGATCAAAAAATGAACTTGGTATGTTTGAATAAATACTGATATGAACTTGGAATGGTTAAAACATTTGTTTAGTATTTGATGCTAATGAGGCTAGACTCCCGGGTTCTGTCCCCCCTATAGGCCGATTATCTTTACCTGGAGGAAAACTCTGATCCACAATTGGAAAGGCATTCCAATTGGCAGAGTGATTTTGCAGGTGGAATAATTGGTTGTTTGGGGACAGAGCAAGTTTATGAATGGTTCAAGGCAAATCAACCACCACCACTTCTAGAAAATAATTCAAAAGTCCATTTTTACTGAGCTTAGGTTATGAACACCCCTTCTAGTTTGCTGTCAAACACCTGACAAGAACACTGAACTGAGTAAAAAGCCAAGTCTTAAATCTTATCCAAAGGAGATTGTTGGAAATCTCAAGTTTGTGAGGCGTAGTAGAAAGAACGTACCTCTTTGATTTGGATGTGGGGCTTCTGCCATTGATGAGGGTTAGCATTTGTTACGCTATGCTGGACACAATACTAAGCTCCTCACATTTTCTCATTTAATGCTCTAAAAAAAATCCTATGAAGTAGGTACTTCTGCAACCCGATTTCCTAGATAAGAAGTTAGGTAACTCACCTGTTGTCACACAAGTGAGCGAGTGAGCAGGCATTCGACCTCAAGTCTGTAGAGTTCCGGAACCCAGAGCCTTAACCACTTTACTATGCTATTTCCACACCAGCTTCCTCGTGTTTAAGGGAGAGTTGATTAACATCTCCAGGTCTTGGTTTTCTCTCTCTTATGAAGTGATAATAATGTCTGCTGCTCCCACTAGAAGGGTGCTAGGATCAGGAGATATTGTAGGTGCCTTGTAAAAGGTTGTACAAATGTATTATAATTCTGACATTGGCACGAATCCTAAGAAGAACATTATGTAGCAAGACTATCATTTAAATGTAATGTAAATATATGTCGACGTTTATCCTTGGCCATTGCTTCCGTTTTATCCATTTATTGATTTTTTTTGGACGGATGTCAATTGAGCCACTGAAGAGTAGAAAAAGACTTGACTTTGGGGTTGATCAATTTGGAAATTCTAGGGATCAACTCCTAACTGTCTCTTGGTTGCTGTCAGAACTTGTTGGACAAATTCCTCAAACCCTCCGAGCCTGTAGGACAACAGTGACTTCAGAGGGGCCCTGGATAGAAATCAATCAAGCATACGGGTGCCCCATAAATGTATGCTTTGCCAGCCCCATTCCTTGCTAGGTGAGGGTCATAGGAGGTTTACGAGATAAATAGGAGACAAATACCAATATAGAGGAGAATTAGAACTCATCTAGTCCAGATTTCTCTTTTTGCTGATGCAGAAGACAAGGTCAAGTGTTGATTCAAGATGACACAGCCAGCTAGCATCAGAAATAGAACTGGAAGCCACGCCTTCAAACTCCTACCGTTCAATCGAGTAAAAACACGTTCAATCGAGTAAAAACACGTTCAATCGAGCAAAAACACATTCAGTCGAGTAAAAACACGCTGGCTCCTGAGAGCCTCTCCATAATGACAGTATACTGTCTTCACGTCCGAGCATTAGAGGAACAGATGTCCAACCGTTTTAGAAATGCAGTTTGGAGATGCAGTTGTGAATCAAGCTTTCTGGCCTTCACAAGGATTCTTCCATTTTATAGTTGAGGTCCCGCCCTTGAACCATTCCCCTTGCAAAATTGCCACATATATTTATCGTATAAGCACTCCAAATCTCCATGTGGCTTTTGTCCTCAAAGAACTTCCTCCAGACTTGTGGACATAAGACGTGGGCATATAAAAAAAGCTGCAGAAGAAAGAAAGAAACATAACCTAGAATTACTGCCTGGTGAATGCTATAGAGAAATGAGGAAAGCGTTTCAAAGAGAAAGTTGTTTTTGTCCAAAATATCTCAGGGAGATTGTAAATGTCTATCTTAGTCTTTAGGGGTATATGATCCTTGAATATAATGAACGGGAAGGGTATTCTGGGCCGAGATCAAAATGTGAGCAAAGGTCTACGTTGAAGAATCCGCACAGTGCCTTTAATTAGTAATTAGTCTAGCGGAGTGCTGGGGACATGTTGGGGACCACTGGGAGATTAGATTGGACAGATAGATTGGGACAGCACAGAATGTTCAATGTTATATTGACATTGACATATGTATGTCAATATTGACATATAACACTTGAATGTTATATAGAAGAGTTTGAATTTTATCCTACGGAGGACTGGTGACCAACCAAAACATTGGCAGCAGGGAAGGGCCGTGAACACAGAGGGAAGATTTATCTGGTGGTGTGATGGTAGCTAGGAGAAAGACTGGAGCCAGAACATTGGTTAGGAGTTTATTTCAACAAGCTGATAGGGATGATGGCCAAAAGGACACAAATCAGAGATACGAAAAAGGGAGGATAGAAAGTCTTGGTGAGCTAGAGAGAGGGAAGATGCAAAGATGATTTTTCAAGTGGGTAGCAATTAGATTAGTAATAATATGACCAAGAGGGAAAAATAATGAGATGGAATTTGGGGAGGGATCTGGGAGGCTACTTTGAGATAGTGAACTTGCTTCTAAACTTAAGATTTTTGATGTAATGGTGAAGTATACAGGTAGAGATGTCCAGGAGCAAAATACATAGAAGGGTGGCAAGTGCAGAAATTTTAAATTTTGATGGTGCTGACACCCTTGTGTGCCGGCTTGAAACTATGAAACTAGGAGATCCTGAATAATTTAGACCCCAAACACTTTAAAATATAAAATCCAACCTGTTACTAAATTTTTCAGATTTGGGTTTATTCTCTTAATGACCTAGAGAAAGAATTTACTGTCCCATGTATTTTTACAAGTAAGGAAAAATGATGGTTTTTAAAAATCATTAATGACCTCTGAACTTACCTGGTAGGACTTTTTAAAACTGAGGAATAACCCACATACTGTAAAAATCTAGTGATGGGTTTTTACACACACACACACACACACACACACACACACACACACACACTACCACCACAAACACCAAGATCAAGATAATAGAACATTTCCAGCATTACCAAAAGCACCCTAGAAAGCTTTCTTCCAGACCACACAGGATGCTCACTGTTTTGACCACTATCGACGTAGATTATTTTTGCCTACTTTGAATTTCATATTAGTTGGATCATACTATATCTTTCTATCCATCCATTCATCCATTATCTATGGAATTTATCTATCTATCTAAAGATTTTACTTTTAAGTAATCTCTACACCCAACATGCAGCTCAGTCTCACAACCCTGAGATCAAGACCACATGCTCCATTACTGAGCCAGCCAGGCACCTCCTATATGTCTATATTTAAATATATATTTTATATTTACACACTTTTGTTTAACGTATGTTTTATGTTTACATACTATAGAGATATATGTTGTTCTTTTGGTTGAAGTGCATTTTTTCCAACATTTTATGAATGGAAAATTTTAAGCGTATGCCAAGGTAGAAATAATTTTCTAATGTATTTACACTCAGATTCTACCATTAACATTTTATCATGGTATATACTCTTTCAGGTTTAAATATATCATCTTGCTTTTTTTTTTTTTTTTAATCATCTTGCTTTTTGTTCTCTATTCATACCATCTCTTCTTTCATACTTTTTCCCTTCCACGCGGTCTTCTTTTTTGAACACTTTTTATGATTATTTTGCATTTTATTTCTATTATTGACTTAGCACCTTTTCTAGTAGTTCTAATCTAGTTCTAGTAGTTTCTAGTAGCTTCCTTTTCTAGTAGTTTTTCTACAGTTTACCTTAATATTTAATTTACCAAGTCTACTATTAAATAGCGTTAAAGTATTTCATAGTCCAGCAAACTTCAATTTCTCCTCCTGTCCTTTGTGCTATTATACTTCTGAAAGTGTTATAAACCCCATAATATATTGTAATTTTTACTTTGGAGTTGATGATCTTTTACAGAAATTTAAAAAATGATTTTTAAATGTGTCTTTTTTTTTTTTTCCTTTTCCTCTTTCTTTTTAAAGAGAGAGGGAGAGGGAGAGGGGGAGAGAGCACACTGGAGCCTGTGCAAGTAGTGGGGAGGGGCAAAGAGGGAGAGAGAGAGAGAAAATCTCAAGCAGACTCTCTACTGAGCAGGGAGCCCCTCGTGAGGCTCAGTCACACAACCCTGAGATCATGACCCGAGCTTAAGGCAGAGGCTTAACCGACTGAGCCACCCAAGCATCCTGGATTTTAAGTTTTGTTAGGGCAAGTTCTAAGCAGTCTTATGCTTAGGGCTGATTTTCCCCACTACTGATGCAACACCCTTTTGAGGATCCTACTTGTTGCTCCAATATTAGGAAGTTTATCACTTGGGCTAGTGGGAAATAAACTATTCCCAGTCACGTGTGAGCTTTAAGAGTTGATCTGGCTACTGATTTCTGGTCCTTCAGTTGACCTCGGGCAACTTCCTCACATTTTCAGATCTTTGGCACTGTCTCTCTGTGATGCATCCTTCTCTCTACTACTTTGTCTTATGAATTCTAGCTTCCTTGCTGTTCCCCAACTCTGAATTCTTTCTATCTCTTCAATTCAGTGAGCTGTGGTTTGGAAAATGTCTCCCCAGGTAGTTAGCGGGGGGAAATTGTAGGGCTCACCTTGTTTGTTTCTCTTCTCTCAGGGATCACCAGCCACTTGTGTGATTGTTAAAGGTGGGAAGGTAAATTTCATCTCTGTCGTTCCATTATGGCCTTTACCTGTAGTATATCCTCTTCAGGTCTGATTTCTTTCATTTAATAGTGTATCTGTGAGATTCTTTTCTTTTAGAGTCCGAAGAATGTTTATGTTTTATTTTTATTATTTTTATTCTTTGAGTATGGTTGACACACATTACATTAGTTTCAGGTGTACAACTTGGTGATTTGACAAGTTTAAGTATTATGCTGTATTCACCCCAAGTATAGCTACCATCTGTCCTGACACATTGCTAATACAGCTTCACTGACTGTATTCTTTATGCTCGGACTTTTATTCCCATGACTGACTCAGTCCATAACTGGAAGCCTGTATCTCCCTCTTCCCTTCACCCATTTTGCTCAACCCCGCCCCCTCCCCTACCCCACACTTGGCGACCCCTAGTTTATTCTCTGCATTTACACTTCTGATTTGGCTTTTTGTTTGTTTATTTATTTGTTTTAGATTCTAAGAATGAGTGGAATCCTACAGTATTTGTCTTTCTCTGATTTATTTCACTTAGCATAATACCCTCTAGGTCCATTCATGTTGTCACAAATGGCATGATCTCATCCTTTTTTATGACTACGATGGTAATATTCTATTGTATAAATACACCACACATTCTTTTTTTTTTAAATTAACATATAATGTATTATTACCTCAGGGTACATGTCTGTGAATCATCAGGCTTACACATTTCACAGCACTTACCATAGCACATACCCTCCCCAATGTCCATAACCCAGCCACCCTATCCCTACCCTGCTACCTCCCAGCAACCCTTAGTTCGTTCCGTGAGTTTAGGAGTCTCTTATGGTTTGTCTCCTTCCCCATCCCATCTTGTTTCATTTCTCTCCCCCAACCCCCCATGATCCACTACACTGCCTCTCAAATTCTTCATATCAGAGAGATCATGTGATAATTGTCTTTCTCTGACTGACTTATTTTGCTTAGCATAATATCCTCTAGTTCCATCCACGTCATTGCAAATGGCAAGATTTCATTTCTCTTGATGGCTGCATAGTATTCCATTTATACCACACCTTCAATAATTGTCTATTGACAGACGCCAGGGTTGCTTCTGTGTCTTGGCCATTGTAAGTAATGTTGCAATAAACATAGGGGTGCATATAGCTTTTTGAATTACTGTTTTTGTTTTCTTTGGGGAAATAGCCAATAGTGGAATTATTAGATCATACAGTATTTATATTTTTAACTTTTTGAGGAAACTCCATATTGTTTTTCCACGGTGGTGGTACCAATTTACATTCTCACCAGTGGTTCGTGGGGGTTCCTTTTTCTCCACATCCTCACCAACACTTGTTATTTCTTATCATTTTGATTTTAGCCATTCTAACTTGTGTGAGGTGATATCTCACTGTGGTTTTGATTTGCATTGCCCTGATGATTAATGATGCTGAGTATCTCTTCATGTGTCTATTGCTGTGAGATTCATTTTTATTATTGCATATACAGGTAGTTTTTTCTTATTACTATGTGGTCTGTCATTGTACATATATATTCTACACTTTTAATTTTCATATTTTTTCCATTGTTGATGGATATTTGTGTTATTTCCAGGTTTCAACTATTATAAACAAATCTGCTATAAGCATTCTTTTGAAAAGATATATTTGTTTATTTGAGAAAGAGAAAGAGAGCAGGGGGAGAGGCAGAGGGAAAGAACTTCAAACACACTTCCCACTGAGCACTGAGCCCAACGTGGGGCTCGATCTCAGGACCCTGAGATCATGACCTGAGCTGAAATCAAGAGTTGGATGCTGAACCAACTGAGCCACCCAGGTGCCCCTGTTATAAACATTCTTATACATGTCTTTGGTGGACATGAACGCAAACTGTGATTTTGAAAAGTAATTTCTGGGGGTGCCCCTCCCCCCCATGGGGCTCTGCACTCAGTGCTGAGTCTGTTTCTCCTTCTTCCTCTGCTCCTCCGCCTGATCGCTCTCTTGATCTCTATCTCAAATAAATAAATAAATAAATAAAATCTTAAAAAAAAAGTAATTTCTGGAATTCTTTGGAAGACTGCATTCTATCAGTCAATCCATTTGTGTTTTTACCAGTGATGAATCTTTTGCAGAAATAACTTAGGACTTTTTAAATGGCTGGTTGGAGCTAAGGGAGGCTGTTCATCAAATATTTTCCTGTACAATATCCCAGGATGACTGTGTGCTTGTGTAATACCATCCTTAAGGCTTAAAGGTAATACAGTTAAAAACAGGCTCTCCGCCCACTTTGTTTGAAAAATTACACAAACCCACACATATCATCACAAAATAATTCAGACATGCTCAGGATCCACGCAGAGACACAGAATACTATATAGAATAGCATAACTTTGCTATGATTAAGATTTGCTATTGAATCCTTATTCTGGCTCTTTCTAGCTGCTTGTCCTTAAACAAGAGACTCAACTACGTGCCTTAGTTTTCTTAACTAGAGAATAGTGAGATTCTTACACATATTATAGGTGTGAAGATCGGAGGAGATAGCAGATGTCAAGCACCCAGAATAGTGACTTTTCTCAGGGGACTTGCTAAGTTCTTTAAGGAAGGTCGGCACACAAAGACTATAGATGAGAAGGGAAACATTCTTCTGAGAGTGTGTGTGTAAGCAAAAGCGGGGAAATGGCAATTTATTTGACACCTTCTTAAATGATGAATCGCAAAGTTTGGCTGGAGTTGTGTTCTTATGAGAAGTAGTAGTTATCGAAAGATCTGGTTGGAGAGGCAGGTTGGGAGCAGATTTAAACATTACTACATGTCGGTATGAATGGTTCGACTTTATCCTGCGGGGAAGTGATTTTTTGTAGGGAAGGAAAATGGCCAAACGTTTGCGGGGAGAGCAGCTTGGCCATGTCGAGAAGTTTGAAAAGAGGCATAGAAAATCTGTGCTTTTCATGGATGAATGGTCTCTGTGGGACACGGCTACGTTTTCCAAGAGAAGATTGTTGAACCAGTCAGGCAGACCTGTTCACTTTTCTCTTTTTGGTCCCCTGCTTTAGATGATTTCTTTCCCTTTCCTCTCTGCCAACTTATGTTCCAATCTTCCTTCAGAATTTGGCTCAAGGTTCACCTCCACCAGGAGACCTATTTGGTGTCTGGTCTGTAACTGATTTTTAATTTGGGTCAATGATCCATTAAAGAAAAATGGTTCCCTATTCTGAACTCTAGGACTCACTGCCACCAGATATGCCAAAGTTTGGTAGACAGCGTTGAGAAACTGCACGAATAAGAGGCGGTCAGCCTCTCTGCGGAAGCTGTCAGTTAGTGGATCTGTTGGAAATGAAGTCAACTCTTCATTATATTTTCCTCTTTGTGTACTTTTCCTGGGATGGTGCCCAAGTCTGGGAAGAGGAGAATGAATATAGCTCCGAATGGGTTAGCTGTGAGTAAGCATCTGTGTTCTTGGATCTCTTAGCCTAGGGAGCAGGAGGAGGTCAGCGTGCTTGTAAGAGGGCATGGAAGGATTTTAATTAATGCACAGATATGCCCAGCATGCAGGTCTACACAAAGTGGAAAATTTTGCAACAAATTAATTTATGAAAAGCTTGTGAGGCTGATCTTGTACTTGCTCTTATTTTGTGACTATGGAGTAAAACTAAATGGGGCTTTAACAGTATGTAAGTTTGTATTTGGCTCAAATGCATTTTCAGCGTAGTCTTCGGTCATGTCAGCGAGGCTTCCTTGTTTTAAGTCAATTTTATTGAAGTGCAATTTACATAAACTAAAATTCATTCTTTTTAAGCGTACAGTTAAGTGAGTTTTGACACATGTTTACAGTTATGTAACCATCATCAAAGTCCAGATATAGAACATTCTCAAATCCCCAACCCAAAGCTCCCTTATTCTCCTTTGCAGTAAATCTCTGGCTTCCATTCCTGTCCCCAGTCAGTGATCTCATTTCTATCACTTTAGTTTTGTCTTTTCCAGAAGGTTACATAAATCATCTCTGGCTTCTTTCACTTAATCTGTGCTTTTGAGATTTATCCATATTGTCTCATATTTGGGTAATTTGTTCTTTTTTATTGCTGAGTGGTATTCCGTGGTATGGAGATACAATATAGTTGACACTTGAACAACCTGGGGGTTAGGGTCAACCCCCTGTGCCATTGAAAATCTGTGTATACCTTTGACTCCCCCAAAACCTTAACTACGAATAGCTTACCATTGACCAGAAGCCTTATTGTATTATTTTTCCTTTTCAAAATTGTTCATTCTCTCCTAGGTTCTTTGTATTTCCATCTAACTTTTAGAGTCAGCCTATACATTTCTAAAGCTTGTTGGGACTTTGCAGGGGATTGCATGAAATCCATAGATCAATTTGTAGAGAATTGCCATCTTAACGATACTGGGCCTTCTGATCTATGTGCACAAAATGTTTTCTCCATTGACTTCAATCCTCTTTAAGACCTTTTAGTAATGTTTTGTAGTTTTCGGTGTCTGAAGTTTGCACATTCTTTGTTAGATTTATCGCTAAATATTTCATATTTTTGAGGCTGTTTTAAGTGGCATTAAAAATATTTTAATTTCCACTTGACCACTGCTACTTTTTAGAAACACAAGTAATTTTTGCATATTGACCCTGTGTATAAGTTTCCTAGGGCTATTGTAACAAACTACCACAAATCTCCTCACATTTTTAAAGGCTAGAAGTCCCAAATCAATCTATAAAGTTAAAAAAAAAAAGATACTAGAACTACTAAGTAGATTTAGCAAGGTCGCAGGACATAAGGCATTGTGGGTTGGACTGTGTCCCCTAAAAAGGTTCTGTACCTGTGAATGTGACCTTATTTGGAAATAGAGTCTTTGCAGATATAATCAAGTTTAGATGAGGCCATATGAGATCAGGTTTACTTACTAGTTCTAGTTTCTTTTTTTATTTTGTAGATTTTTTTGTTTTGTTTTGTTTTGGTTTTCTATAGAGATGCTAAGTTAACAACAGAGCAATATCCAGACAAAAGTCCCTTATGTTAACTGCAGCTCTGATGTAACCACTTAGGGGATTAAAAGGGTTTTTCCCCCTTTGAATTGTTTCTGTTAGTTGCAATCTTTTTTTTTTTTTTAATTTTATTTATTTGACAGAGAGAAACACAGTGAGAGGGAACACAAGCAGAGGGAGTGGTAGTGGGAGAAGCAGGCTCCCTGCTGAGCAAAGAGCCCGATGCGGGGCTCAATCCCAGGACTCTGGGATCATGACCTGGGCCGAAGGCAGACTTAACGACTGAGCCAGGTGCCCCGGTTAGTTGCAATCTTGACTAATAAACCTTAAGCTGACCTCTCTAAATTTTTCCAAGATCCTCTTCCTAGGGGGTGTTGTTCAAATCAGCACATGCTTTTCCAAGGGTGAGGTATGTATTGTACTTGCTTCAGGTGCAGAATTTAAGGAGGCACCAAAAACACCAGTAATCAAGATACAGGACGCCTTCATGTAATATTTTTAAAACAAAAACCACGAAAATTAACAGTGAACAAAATATCAAAATTTCAAACAGAGAGGATCCCACCCTGAGTGTGCATGACCGTGCCTCGGCTCACCTCACCCTTATCCTGGCCCAGCTAGTTAGATGGCCATAAACTAGTCTTCCCCGATGTGGACAATTACAGGGACACCAGTTATGCGTACCTAACACAGCTTCACGGGCCAACATGGCCAAACTTAATACATGTCTGTTTTCTCTTCCTACTTTCACCTGATTTAGCTTTGTAGCTCAATTGCTTCTTAGTCTTCGGTTCTTTAAGGATACAATGCCTGCTGTGATGGGCTGTATGCACGAGCCTGGATTTCTGTCAAAGTCTCAAGTGCAGAATCTTCTGGACGTCTTAAGGGTATATGTTCAAGAAAGAAGCCACTCCCTTGTCTCATTTCCAACCCCCACGTGCCCTGTCTCCCAGCCATGTGATTGTAGCACAGGTGGACTGCTGATGAAAGGAGAGCCAGCTTTGTTATCTTCCAATTTGGAATCTGATTTCAAAAACAATGTATCAAATACTGTTTGAGGCAGGAACACCAGCCCGTGTAAGGAACACACGAGCTTTTTTCTTAAGGGACTTCCCATTTGTTTCCAGTAGTTGCGTTGGAGAACATTGACTAATATGATCTTTCCAATTTCCCAAACTGGTTGCATGCTTTACCCCCCTTGGTGCACTGAGGAAGCTACCCAAATTGTTCTTTCCTGTTTTGTTGCTGCTTAATGAAATCCTTTCCTCTAGTAATACCGAGACTCCTTTCTGCCTTTTGGCTTTCTTTCCCTTCCTTCTTTTGCGCATTTCCTTGGTGTTCCTTATACCCATCACACTGACTTTGTTCCTAAGATGATCCTTCCATTATATTTCATTTCTTTTCAGCACAGTTTTGGTTTATCCCAAATATTAGCATTTTTTAAGTGTCTATATTGCATAAAAGTTACAGAAATCAGCATTTTTTCTGATATTTCCCACCCTATTCGTTGCGCAATCTCCAGTTTAAACCCCCTTTCCACTGTGAGTCCCTCTCTCACCAATTTCTTTCCTTCTGCTCCAGAAAAAAAAATGTAGGTAGCTCTTTGGATATAAATTTATTATAATATTTCTCTTATATCCCCCTAAGGAAGGGATCATATCTTACTCATTTGTATTATGAGCACTTAACCCATAGTAGGTAATTAGTAGGTGCTTGTTGAATACCTGTATGAATGAAAGGCTATCTAGTTTGCTACATATGAGATTGGAGAAAGTGCCTGATGATCACAAGTATCCCCTGGACATTGTGTTCTTCAGGGCTCTGTTCATCATGTCTCTTCCCACATTCCCCTGTTTCTCTGCATGACCTTAGTTACCTCCAGGACTTCATTTGCCACCTGCCATATGTCAGTCCCTCCCGAGTCTATATTTTTAGTCCAGATCCTTCTCCTTAGAGCCAAACTCATACTCAGTAGGCTTTTCCAGTGGGTGTTTCTGAAGCCACTTCAGACTCGGTTTAGTCTACCCCATCTTTATTCATTACCTTCTCCACCCACTTTATCCCCACTTTCTTCTCTTCCTTCTTTTCCTTCTCCTCCTCTGATTCCTGAAACAGTCAATGGCAGCACTGTGTAGTCAACTGAACAAACTCGATGTAACCCCAACCCGTAGCACATTGCTTGGTACTAGTGGTCATGATTTGTTGAATAAATAAATGCCATTCACAAAGACGGCCAAATTAAAAAAAAACAAAACACCAAAAAACAAAAAACAAAGATGGCCAAATCAATTAAAAATGATAAATTTAGTGGTTATATTGAAGAATGGTCTCAGACTCAACGATCAAGAGCAAGAAGGAGAGTAGGCTCCGGGACTTGTGCAAATTTCACATTTGGTGTCTTGGAACAGGAAACAAACCAATGTCACTCATGAGGTCTTAGTTTAAAATCACGTCTAGAGGTTAATTACTTGTCATCCTCCATGAAACTGTCTGAAATGTTTTCCTCTAGACCTGTGGGCCTTTGTCATGATGCCCTCTCACACACAGGACATGGGCTTCTCTGGGGAAGGGCCACGGTAAGTTTTCCTGTCTCCTAGAGATTGGGGATATTTTGTGTAATATCCAGTTGGGAACAAGGCTCAGAACTAATTTTTCACTCTTCCTGTTTGGGTTAGTTTTAGAGGCATCCATTGTAATGGAAGATCAGGGGCTTCAGGAGTCAGCCCAATGTGAGTTTGAATTCCAGCTCCTTGGTTTACTGGCTTTGTGACTTTGGACAAGCTCCTTAAATTCTTTGAATCTCAGTCTCTTCATCTGGAAAATGGAGACATAGCATAGGGTTATCTGAAAGCTGTGTGTCAGACAAAGAGAGACAGGGAAGTCTCCACAGACATGACCTTGCTTCCATTCTTTTGTTAGATGAGTGTTCTCCAAGTGACAGATCTTGATTTGGTCTGTTTCCACATCAGTGAATAAGTGAATACTTATCAACAGGGTTGTTGCGAGGACAAAATTAGTTATAGTCACACGAAGTGCATGATTATTTAAGAAATATTAGATTCCTTCCTTCCCTGTAAGATTCTTGGAAATGCCCGAGTGTATTTTGAGTCTGTCGGGACTTCTAGTCAACCTTCAGGCTCTTGTTAGACTACAGGAGATCTGGGAAGATACCAACACGGAAGAGTATTACTGCTTTGCTCATTTGTAGGATTCACTACAGCAGTGATTAGGAGAGGAACACTGCCATCTTCTCTGTGACAGCAGCATGACCCAGCCGATGGTATCAGATTTGCTTGGGAGGGGGGTGTCTTTCATCATGGTGCATTTAAGCAGTAGAAAATGACTAATGGCCTGTGAGCTCTTACGGGTTACTTGTGGGTATCCACATTTTCTAATTGGGGGAAGCATCGGCCAATCCTTATCCACTCAGCAGCCGCAGTTCACTTATTAATTAGGCAGTTACTGACTTCAGCTAAATCAAGGTGTATTTCCCAACCATCCGGACTACTCTCTATTTCTTCCTCCTTCCATTCTGCACAATGCCTCCCCCCACCCCATCCTGAATAAACTGATGGTAGTCCATTCTCTTCAAATACCGAGCACACTGGACTTTCTGCCACGAACAACGACAACAAAAGTAGTAACAGCAGCAACTGTATTTCTCTAGAAACATAGAACTCTAGTGATGAGGGAATGGAGCTAACAGTGGGTATGTTTGCATAATGGTGTGAGTTGGTTATATGGAGGGTGATGTGGGAACCGAAGGGAAAAGAAAAATTTAAATTTCCTTACTGCCTACAGCCCACTGACAGGTCCAAACAGGCAGAGTGACATTCCTCTAGGAACTCAGCTGCCTTGAAGTTAATACTTTCCTAAGGGCAAAAGGCAATCTTAACATTATCCTAATCCCACCTTCTGCCCCCAGGATCCTGTAAGCCTTCTTTAACATATAAAGATTCCTTTGGAAACTTCCTTTTTCTCTACCCCCCAAGATACATGGTGGCAATCATCCCCCAAGCATATGGCCCAAAGATATACATCTGAAGGGTCTCATGACTGGGGTTTTACTAGACAGTAACAAATAATATTCTCCTAACAATAGCCAGCCCCCCTCAAGGTCATTGAAACCTTGTTTCCAAAATACCTTGGAGGCTTGTGCTGTCCCTAGCCCTCTCCCAACTTGAAAGTATATAATGGGCCCTCCATGAACCCAAGGCAGCTCTTTCTGCCCTCAAGTCCTGTCCCAGAGATTTAATAGGACCACCTTTTGGCACCAAAGATGTCTGGAGAATTCCTTCTTGGCCATCGGCTCCAAACCCTGATTATCTTTCCTGCATCAGAAGGAACATGGAGGCCGGTTTTTCCAGTATGTGTCCCACACTGAAGTGTGTGGTACCTACTACAAAGAACTGTTTTTCAGGATGGGTTGATAAATGGATGACTCTCACCAAATCCCTGCCTTTACTGTGGCAAACCCTGTCACTCACCAGCTTACTTTAACTAGTTGGTTTAAAAGCCTCCAGGTTTGAATTTCAGTGGGTGTGGCAGGAATGGAAAATGGTAGAGGGAGTTTGGCTGTGAAGAAGAGGCAGCGAAACGGAGGCCCCGGGGATGGGGTGGGGATGGGAATTTCCATGTGAGAGCCTTTCGGAATCTGGAAGCAAACAATTTATTACCCCAAACCTCCCATTCCCTTGATAGATTGCTGTTGGCATTGGTGTTATTGAAAAAAAAAAAAAAGTCCTTGTTTCTTAGGAAAAAAAAAATTAGCGAGGCAAATACAGGACATTGAAATGCAGCAGTGGGAAGGAAAAGAAGGGGAAAATGCACTTGGCAAAGAATTTAGAGACAGCCAATTGTCTTTATTGAAATGGCATTGAATTAAAAACTCAAGGGAGGTAGTGGCATCTTGTTTAGTAGAGAGGTTTAAAAGGAAAAACCAACAACAACCACCAGGCCAACTCTACCCAAGAAACACTGTAGGAAAAAAAAATGTATGCGAGGTTTCTCTTCTTTTCTTTCTTTCTTTCTTTTTTTTCTTATCTCCAAACAAAGAGATCTGTGCTTGCTACTGAAACAAGGCAGACACACTGCCCACATACCCAGGCGGTTCTGAGCCTCTTTC
>CM053613.1:75765342-75804412 GCA_028646535.1 Procyon lotor
ATGTGCACTTGAGAAGAATGAGTATTCTGTTGTTTTAGGGTGGAATATTCTGTATATATATGAGGTCCATCTGGTCCATTGTGTCATTCAAAGCTTTTGTTTCTTTTTATTAATTTTCTGTTTAGATGATCTGTCTGTTACTGAGAGTGGTGTGTTAAGATCTCCTACTATTAATGTATTCACATCAATATGACTCTTTATTTTGATTAACAGTTGGCTTATGCAGTTGGCTGCTCCTATATTGAGGGCATAAATGTTTACAATTGTTAGATCTTCTTGGAGGATAGACCCTTTAAGAATGATGTAGTGTCCTTTTGTATCTCTGACTACAGTCTTTAGCTTAAAATCTAATTTATCTGATATGAGAATCGCTACCCCAGCTTTCTTTTGAGGCCCGTTGGCATGAAAGATGGTTCTCCATCCTTTCACTTTCAGTCTGAATGTATCTTTTGGTTCCAAATGTGTCTCTTGTAAACAGCATATGGACTGGTCCTGCCGTTTTATGCATTCTGCAACCCTGTGCCATTTTATGGGAGCATTTAGGCTGTTCATGTTGAGTGATTATTGAAAGATTAAGTGTTTATTGACATCATGTTGCCTCTGTAGTCCTTGTTTCTATAGATTGTAAATTTCTGTTCTAAGTCACTCATGAGTTCTTTCTACTTTTATAGAACCCCCTTTAATATTTCCTGGAGTGCCGGTTTCTTGGTCACATACTCCTTTAATCCTTGCCGATCTTGGAAGCTCTTTATCTCTCCATCCATTTTGAATGTCAGCCTTGCTGGATAAAGTATTCTTGGCTGCGTGTTCTTCTCATTTAGTTCCCTGAATATATCATGCCAACCCTTTCTGGCTTGCCAGGTTTCTGTGGGAGGTCTGACATTATTCTAATGGGTCTTCCTCCATTTGTAAGGAATCTCTTCCCCCTAGCTGCCCTCAGGGCCTCTTGTCTAAAAGTATAATTTGCAAATTTCACTATGATGTGTCTTGCTGATTTTCTAGACTCGTTGATCTTGGCAGGTGTCCTTTCTGCCCCTAGGACATGAACACTTGTTCCACTTCCCAGATTGGGTAAATTTTCATTCAGAGTTTGGTCAGCTATTATCTTCTAGTCTTCTGTCTTTCTTTACCCCCTCTGGGATTCCAATAATTCCGACATTGGAACGTTTCATGGCGTCATTTATTTCCCTAAGTCTCTTCTCATGATTCCTGAGCAGTTTGCTCCAGCTCTCCTCCTGACCTTTCTTTTCTATTTTGGTATCCCTTCTTGATCAAACATTTTAACATTTCTATGCTACACAATAGTGAGATCAAGAAGGACATAACTTACTCCAAGTAATACTTGCCCATAGACGGTAAGACTATCGACCAAAAAAAGTAATTTATTAAAGCTAAGCAGAGTATACCAGACACAAAAGGTCATGTATTGTTTGATTCCATTTAGATGAGACATCCAGAATACATAAATCCAGAAACCCCTGGGTGGTGGTGGTGGGGTGCTGGGAATGAGAAGCAACTGCTTTGGATGGGGGTTTGCCTTTATGTGCTGTAATTAGGTAGAGGTAGTGATTGCACAACATTATGGTTATACTAGTTGTCACTGAATTGTTTATTTTTAAATGGCTAATTTTATTTTATGTGAATTCTACCTAAAACTCCCTCCTTCCCCTACCAAACAAAACTAACAGGTTGCTCATCAAGGCTCATTAAGAGCCTTGCTTAACTTGCTGTCCTGACCATTCCAAAGTTATTAGGTCATAAACTTTGCCCAGTCTCGACCAGTTTCATGCCTTCCAGGACCTGCCTTAAAAAAAAATGCAACCCAGAACCTTAAACTTTATGACTTTTTCCTTTAATTACTCTATTTGAGACACTTGTTGTCTCTCTTCCTGTAGTAGTTCCAGTAAACTTGGCTATGCTCGATCCATCAATTTTTGGGGTGATCTTTTAGAAGCTCAACGTGATCAGTAAAATCCCTCTGGGGATTAAAAATTTACCTATTTTGGGTTTTCTTTTTCTATCCTCAGTATCAGATAGGTAGCAACTTTCCAATTACAGACAGATAAAGGATTGGGGCACGTCTTCAGACAGATAGGATTAGAGATAGGTCTTCCCATAGTGGTCAGAGGTAGAGAGCTCAGTTCCAGCTCTCCGGGAGAGGAGACAGGAAAAGATCAGGCATGGCCATATGCCCAGTGTTTAATCTGTCTTCATCTATTTTGGTGGTCAAATAAGGAGTAAAGAATTCTTGTTTCAGGAATTACACGGACATGTCAAGGGTTAAGGGAAAAGCCCAGAAAGGTTAATGTCTGAAGCTCATTCTGGGTAGAAGAGGACAGGCTTGTAGAGAACTCCATTTTAGACCAATTCTATTGGGAAAGAAGGATGTAAAACTATCTGTACTTACTGTTTTGATCTGGTTTGACTCAAAATATAGGACAAGTCTATACATGAAGAGAACCAATACCTCAAATGACTAGGATTGATTTTTCTAAAATCGTGTATGTATGTGTGTGTATGTGTGGTCTGGAATGATACTTTTAGGCATTTGTTGCTGTGTAAGAAATGACCCCCAATCCTACTGGCTTCAAACAACACACATGGGTTATGTTATGGTTTTTGCGGGATAAGGACCAGGGCACATCTTAACTGGTCCTCCCACGGGGTCTGTCGCAGGCTTCCATCAAGGGTGGGCTGGGCTGCAGTCATCTCAAGGGTCAACTTGAGAAGTTCTCCTTTTAAGTTCATGCAGCTATTGATAGGACTCAATTCTTTTCATACTCGGATTGTGTGTGCAAGTGCACGTGTATGTGTGTTGGACTGAGGGTCTCAGTTTCCCAGTGGATGGTGGTCTAGATGCAACCCTCGGTTTCTTGCCGTGTGAATCTCTCCCACATGGCACTTGTTTCATCAAAGAATGTAGACCAAGAAGTAATAGAATCTAGCAAGCCAGAAATTAGTCTTTTGCAACTTGATCATGAAAGTGACATTCTATCACTTTCCATGTGTTCTATGGATTAGAATGAAGCCACTAGGACTATACCACATGCAAAGGGATGGGATTACACAAGGGTATGAATACCAGTGGAGACGATTTTGGAAAACTGCTTACCACAGGTGATACTTATACCTAAATTAAATGATAAGGCCTGTTAACCACAGATGCTTGAAATTTAGAGTGATGTTGTTTTTCTCTGGCATAAAGTTAAATCTGAAATATCACAAGGAAATGGGAACTCTTAAAAGTTTATCTTGAATTTTTGTAATAGGTGAAATGCTTAGTACATGCATTGTTTTGAGATGGGTTTTAAGATGGCAGACTTGTCTGAAAGTATTACTGCCTTTTGCTTTGATGAAGTGCCAGATAGTTTTGAATGAGGAGTATCTGAAAAGTGTTTTCAGGTTTTTTTTAAAGATTTTATTTGTTTGACAAAGAGAGATAGCGAGAGAGGGAACACAAGCAGGGAGAGTGGGAGAGGAAAAAGCAGGCTTCCCACAGAGCAAGGAGCTGGATGTGGGGCTCTATCCCAGGACCTTGGGATCATGACCTGAGTTGAAGGCAGACGCTTAATGACTGAGCTACCCAGGTGCCCCAGAAAAGTTATGGTGTTTTGTAAGTATTTACTCTTTTCCTTGAAAACTACAAGGCTTGTGTTGTCATCAGTGTCATTCTAATTAATTAACTGGGTTTGCAGACTTTTCCTTGGAGCAGCTTCACTGAATAAGTCAAGTGTTTTACAATTAGTGAAGCATCTCAGAACATGGGAAATTGTGGTGTTTGTTTCAGAAACAGGACGGATTATTATTATTCATTTATTTTTTTACCATCTGAACTTGTTTAACTATAGACAGAAGTTTGATCTGACCATATCCAGTAAACTATCAATAGGTGTTAGTTCATTCTGTCTTGGAGATGGGAACCTTTGATGAGTACCGTGTTTTATAATTGATCAAGAACTAGATAAGTGATTAAGAGACCAAGTCATAGAAAGAACGATTATGTGATATATCTGGAATGACCCTTAAAACAACCTCCCCATTTTATCTTTGAAGAAATTGAGGCACAGAGAGCTGATGTTGTTTATCTAAGAAGATAAAGCTAGTTAAAGGAATATTTTCAGATTGGTAGCAAGTCTATTCTTTATTTGAGAGAGAGAGCATGCATGAGCAGGGGGAGGGGTAAAGGAAGGGGGAGAGAATCTGAGGCAGACTTCACACTGACTGATGTGGGGTTTGATCTCTCGACCCCAAGATCATGACCGGAGCTGAAATAAAGAGCTGGAAGGTTAACTCACTGAGCCCCCCAGGCGCCCTTTCATCAGGTCTATTCTTGATCTAGTTTAACTCTACACTACAAGCATGTTAGTGGTAAGTGCACCAGTCTAAAACCAAGAATCAAGTCCCACAGACTTTGCCCATTTTGTTCTCCACTGTATCCTATACCAGAAACTGGAAACCTATACCCAAAACTATAAATGAAAGTATATATACTTGTTGAACATATAAATGGATGAATGAATGAGTGAATAAATGAGTGAATGATATCCTAGTTGTATGATATACTGGATTAGTGACTGTGGACAATTTGTTTCCTGTCTCTGGTTTTGGGTTGCCTCATATTTAAAGTGAGACTTTTGGTCTGGTTAATCCTTAAAAGTCCTTTCTGTTCTAAATGTCTATGATTTAATATAGTAATAATAATAACTGACATTTGTTGGGTCATGTACTATGGTTTACACGATAAGGCCATTTTAATTCTTAGAACCACTCTATGATAGACAAGGCTCTGAGGAAAATAACTAGTCGCTAACAGTTATTTTGATCTTACTCTGAGCCAGACACTATTATTAACTCATTTTAATCCTCATCTCTACCGTATGAGGTACACAGAGGTTTAATTTGTGCAAGGTCACAAAAGTAGTAAGGGGCGGAGCCAGAGCACGAACCCCAGTGGTCCAATTTCAGAGCCTACCTGCCTGATCTTGTTATACTGCATAGTAGCATCGTAAGTTCAAAGACCATGGTTCCTTCTGTTCAGTGGAACCTGAGTTCAAGCTTCTTTGCAGCTGTCAGCTTCTTTTTATTTCCTATTCATAAACAAGTACGTTAGCCTTTACATTTCTGTATCAATTTAAGGCTTAAATTGCTACATAAGTTGTAGATTTAATAAGTCTATATTACTACCCGCTCATTTAAATGGTGGGTAGAAGTTACTGTAACCAGGATTCATGCTGTTTCAAAGACTGGATATGGGGAAACATTTTCTGAAGTCATGTCTGGGGTATGGTGGGTGGATGCTTGGCTTGCTCTGAGAAATTTAGCAGAAAACTCCAGAATTACTCAAATGTTTGGACTGGTGAGGCTTAATGGTCTGGCCAACTGGCAGCAGAAAGACATTAATCAAACCCATGGAGAATGAGGAAGATGAGGTTCAGATGGTGTGGATCCATCTGCTTTATTTTTGTTTTAATCTCCTCGGACTCTTAACTCGAGAACTCTGTTTTCATTTCTGAACACCTATTAGGACTAAGATTATATTAGCTGTGTATCTGCATGGGAAATCTGCAGTAAAATCAGAAGTGATTTTCTAAATAACTTTTCTTCTTTAGGAAAATTGAGATGCTGCTGAGCCTATGGAAAAGTATATATTGGGGCGCCTCAGTGGCTCAGTCGTTAAGCGTCTGCCTACGGCTCAGGTCATGATCCCAGGGACCTGGGATCGAGCCCTGCATCAGGTTCCCTGCTCGGCGGGAAGCCTGCTTCTCCAGCTACCATTCCCTCTGCTTGTGTTCCCTCTCTCGCTGTGTTTCGCTCTGTCAAATAAATAAAAATCTTAAAAAAAAAAGGAAAGGTATATATTTTGAGCATAGTCCTCTATTCTGATTGAATCCATTGAGTATCTTATTAGTGTTTGTTTTGATTCAGCCAGCCTATGAGTTCATATCCATATGAATGTGGGTGGTATTGCATAGGGTAACGTTAAAGAGAAAACACTACAAGACCAAAGACAGAGTGCTTAGTAGGAATAATGTTATTACCAAGCAGAATACTCAGTCTAATACAGAGTTTGGACTCTGGGGGGCTGAGATCTTTGAGAGAACAGTCAAGTGGGTCTTTTTAAGGCAAAAATTGTCCGTAGTCTCTGTCTCATGTTAGGAGAGCAATGTCGTTGAGTGATGCCGATTGGTTGGTGACACTTGGGCTTGTCCCTTAGGTAAGCAGAGGCTAGGTGAAGGGGCTCCTCTGCAAATGTGGGGGGTCTGCCTCGGGATAATGGTGGCCAGCTGCCTCTGTTGGGTATGGGATATATTGCCATCATGTTATCCCACCTGCTCAGTGTCAGCATGTTAAGTTCAGACTTGTCAGGAGTGAGCCTGTGGATCCTAATCTAGGATTAAGAAGTCCCAGGTTCTAGTCTTGGTAATGCCATTGACTAAGGTGTGTGACTTTGGGCTCCTATGAAACTTCTCTAGGTCTTAGTTTGCTAATTTGTAAAAAGATAGGGTGGGCCTGCATCTGTGAAAACCACTTCCTATCCTGCTATAGGTTCTGCTGAGGGATTTCAAGAGTGACCACAATGCCTTCACCTACCCTCAGCCCAACTCCCATCCAGCAAGAGCATCTCTACTCATTACCCGTTTTACATAAGGGACTTCTCCTTCAGAGTTTCTTTAAAGAGAGGTTCTAGTTCTTAAAAATAAAAAATGGTCTTGAAGATACCTTCCAACTCAGACATTCTATAATTTCTTGTTCAACACGATTTCACCTAATTATGATTTTGTAATCGATTATCATCTGAATGAAAACATGATTTAAGAGGATCGCATATGGAAAGGTCGAAGAATTAGGGTTTCATTTTCTTCTTCCAGCTTTTTAAGATTGGTTTGTTGACATGCCATTGTGCATCTTTGGGAATCTGGGATTATGTATGAATTCATGTTTGCAAATCTCAAGCTCAGCCTGGGAAATGTAAATGTATGGAAGACATCTTGTTCACATAAAGAAAATTACTTTGCATATGATTTCCTTTGGTAAATATTTTAAAAGAAAGATGTCATCATTTTCTCTGAAAATTCTCCTTTATTTCTCAGTGAATTTTTACTGAGCTCCTTGAAAAAAAAATTAAAAAAAAGAAAGTGAAAGAAAATCATAAAGAGGATATTCCTGTAAAGTACCTAATGTCCCATCGGAGGCTTCAGGGAGGTGTAAACACTCCTACGCAGCACGGCACTTCTCTGCCCACAGCCCTGAGATCAATGATGCTGTTAGCTTATCTGTGTTTTATTAAGGCAACTAAGTGGAATTTGTGTGCGTCAGGCTACTAGTGATTTGGCAGGAAATATCATGTATGGTGTAAAAGTCTTCGACTATGTATCGTGGAAATTAAAGTAGAAGTCTACTTTTCTGCCCAAATGCTTCATTTCTACGCAGGTAAATCTCATTAGGATGAGTGTTCTCCTTATGCATTCTCTTGAAGTCTTAACCTCACTAGATGCTTCTTGAGGTTCTCTCTGGCGGGTTTGTTTGGATCTCCACAGCTCTAAAGGGGCCCTTTAGAATTCTAGCTAAAGACCCGAAGGGTACACTTCCAGATGGGATGTAAATCAATATGGTGTCAAGGAGGCTTCTGGACCTTATTGCTGTCCGGGGTAAGTGTTGGCATCTGTTTTCAATGACTATCTCCCGACAAGCACAATATTCATTTGCCAATGAAGAGTGAATAGGCACCTATGAACCTCCGTGTTTAACAGTCATGGAGGAATAGATGAGTTAGGGACCCTCTCTCCTTCAGGGATCTTGGATGGGTAGTCTTGTTTTCTCTTGCTGCATAACTTGGTGACTTGAAACAATGATGATCATTTATTTGGCCATGACTCTGCAATTTGGGCAGTTTGGTGGGAACCCCTGAGCCTCTTCTTTGCTCCCCACAATATTTGGATGACAGGAACACCTGTGGGCTGAAACAGCTCAGGCTGGACAGGCATCGCTTCTCTATGTAATCTCAAAATCTTTCTACGTGGCAAAGTGGTCTAGCGAAGTGGTCTCGAGGTAGTTGGACATCTTACGTGGTAGCTTAGGACTTTGGAGCTACTGCTGCAGAAGGCCTGGGCTGAAGCTTAAAAACTTCTCATGACCTGGCCTCAGAGATGTGTTCTTAAGGACAAGTCACTAAGGCCAGACCATGTTTGAAGGGAAGAGAATGAGTCTCTAGCTCTCCATGGGAGTCACAAAGAACAGGTGCAGTATCTGGCATGTTGTATGTTTTTCCTGCGATGTTCCCAGCCACCACAAGTGAGAATTGCAGGTTTCACTCAGGTGGCTGTTGGCAGAGTCAGGATTCAGTCCTTTGATTCTGGTTTTGCTAGAAGAGACCTTCTGGGTCTTTTGTTCAATTTGGGGGAAAAAAGAACACACAAAAAATAACTGAGGTCCAAAGGAAGGAAAGCTTTTTTTGTTTTTTTCAAGATTTTATTTATTTATTTGACAGAGAGGAGAGAGATCACAAGTAGGCAGAGGGGCAGGCAGAGAGAGAGAGGAGGAAGCAGGCTCCCCACTGAGCAAAGAGCCTGATGCGGGGCTCAATCCTAGGACCTTGAGATCATGACCTGAGCTGAAGGCAGAGGCTTAACCCACTGAGCTACCCAGGCGCCACGGAAGGAAAGCTTTTTGGCTATCACTTGTGTTCTCAGCAGAATTAGGAATACCAATGTTTAGCAGGTGAAGCAAACCCCGTGGCCATTTAAGCAGGACTCCAGGGGAGGGGCTTTGAAAGTGTTGATGGAGGATGAGCTTTCGAAGCTGCACGATGTTAGGTTGGCCGTTTTTGGAGGAGGTAATGCTGTGTAGATGGGCAACAGCCACCTGTGTTAGGGTGTCCTCCAACCCTGCAATTCCAGGAAATGAGAGGAACGCTAGGAACTGAGGCCCAAATGACTTTGATCTCAGGTTGAGTTATGTGGGGTGAAATTATTTTGTAATGTAGTCTAAAATTCTGTTATGTGCTGTACAAATATATTTGATTGGTTTTTAATAATTTCATTTATTTTTTTAAGTAGGCACCATGCTCAGCGTGGAGCCCAGCTCGGGGCTTGAACTCACGACTCTGAGATCAAGACCTGAGCTGAGAACTGAGATCAAGAGTCAGATGCTTAGGGGTGCCTGGGTGGCTCAGTCATTAATCATCTGCCTTTGGCTCAGGTCATGATTCCAGGGTCCTGAGATCCAGCCCCGCATCTGGCTCCGTGCTTGGCGGGAAGCCTGCTTCTCCCTCTCCCATTCCCCCTGCTTGTGTTCCCTCTCTTGCTGTCTCTCTCTGTCAGATAAATAAATAAAATCTTAAAAAAAAAAAGTTGGATGCTTAACCAACTGTGCCACCCAGGCATTCTGTTTAAATATATTTTAAATGATTCCATTAACTAGGATTTGAAACTCAAGATGGATAATGTATCTTTAAAAGCAGAAAGTTCTGTCCTATCACATTGGAGAGGGTTGTTAAGGATGCCACTGTATGTATGTATGTATGTATGTATTTGTGTTTTCTAAAAAGATTTTATTTAGTTGAGAGAGAGAAAGAGAGAGCATGAGCAGGGGGTGGGGGAGGGGATGGAAGAGGGGTTGGGGGTTGGGGGAGAAGCAGGCTCCCCACTGAGCAGGGAGCCAGATGTGGGACTCCATCCCAGGACCCATCTCAGGATGCGAGGGTCATGACCTGAGCCAAAGGCAGCCACTTAACCGACTGAGCCGCCCAGGTGTCTCAAGATGTCACTGTATTTAGATTCATCAGCTTCTAACCACTGGGTAGGAGGAAAGGGATCTCTGTTATGAAAGAAAATTAAGCTTTTGTGATCTCAAAAGACGGACTGGTGTTATACTGTTGGCGTGGCTACACTATGGGTCTATGGTCTTTCTCTTTTTGCAATTGGATGGTGAAGAAGAGCAATTTCTTCTTTCAAAGAAGGAAGGAAGAAAACTAGACAGTAGGTATGGATGCTGCAGGCAGAGAAATAAAGAGAGAAAGGGAGAGAGCCAGGCTCTGGCTGGCTCTCAAACGACTATTTTTTAGGAATAAAAAAAAATCTCTCATAGGAAAGATATTGCCAGAGTTTTCATACCTTCTGAAGTTGTTGAAAACTCTCAAAATGCTGACCGTTGAGGAGGTCCAATAAAAAATTAAATAATACATTTGTTTTTGCTATGTAAACATGGGAAAAATTTGGAATAGATTAATCAATGTTTGCAATAGTGCGTACACTGTATTACACAAGATCCCTAAATGTGTGAAGGGGTTTTGTGGTGAGTGGATATATATGTATGTGTATTTCAATGTAGGTGTTTTTCCCTACCTACCTTAAAAGGTTGCTAATCTAGTTTTTTAGAAAACTAATTGATGATACTACTTAGTTTTTTGTCCCACTTAAAAAAAAATACCCATTTTTAAAGAATGATAAAGAGGGAGGAAAATAACTTGCTTATCTTTAATCATAATGGGAAACCACAAAATTTGAACAAAAAATCCAAAGCTAACATATGGCCAAGTATGTAAAAAATAGGTGACCTCACAAAAAAAGCCCATAATGAAATGATTGTCATCCTGGTTTTCATAGGTCAGTCCCCATATTTATGTAATTCCAGAACAAAGCCTAAGGAGTTTGGTTACCTGCTTTAGGTGGGACCTATGAAGAAGGCAGGGGTGGGAGGGGGTCGAGAAGAAGAAGGCAAATGAGTAAGGAGAGGAATGACTATATGGAGAAAATTCACATTGGTTCATATGACTTCTGGTAGCCAAAATGAGTTCCTTACCCCTTAGGAAAATCTATCTATAAACTACAGAACTTGTAGCACTCCAAACTCTCTAGAGAATTAGTTTTTGGAAGATTTTCCTTTTTTTTTTTTTTTTTTTTTTTGAGAAAGAGAGAGATGTGCATGAAGTGGCAGGAAGGGGCAGAGAGAGGGAGGGAGAGAAAGAATCCCAAGCAGACTCTATGCCCTGCATGGAGCCCAACCAACTTGGGGCTCTTATGACCTTGAGATCATGACCTGAGCTGGAATCAAGAGTAGGTCACTTAACCAACCGAGCCACCCAGGTGCCCCTTGGAAGGTTTTCTTTTTGAAAACTGAGTCAATGTTTTCCTTCTGCTTCAACCTGATGTACTCAGCAGCTACAAAGTTAGGGTATAGTAAAATCTCTGGGGACTGCAGACTTGTGGGTGTCTGCTCTTCTAACTATGTGCGGGGCCCTCTTAGGTGGCAGGGAATGTGTGGGGGCCGGCAAAGCACCATTCTCAGCCCAAACCGACCCACAGGTGGGATGTCAGTGCCTTTGGCTTTTTTTCTAAGGGTGAGGGGACTTCTGCCTTCCCCCATAGTCTACTTTGCCCCTGTCCACACAGAGGCCCACACTCTGCCAAGACTCCCACTTGGAAAACAAATAAATAAGCATGCTGTGAAATCATGTAACTGCTCTCACTGAAAATTAGAAGAATTATAGAGAGACCACATTTTTGTTATTTCCACCTTTATGTTTCTAAAAAGGCTAGATTCTAATGAGCCTGCAGGTCGAAACAGAGGAGGTAGGCACAATTTGATTTTCTACAGTATCATTCACAATTTGCACACATCCTTTCCCAGCACATTCAAGTCTGGCTGGGCAGACAGTCTCCCATTATTTCTCGTACATCATTAACTATTCTTCTTGTTCCTCCTTTGACCTTCAAATCCTCTTGACACTTTAATTCCTTAGCAAGAATGAGTTAGGGAGGAAGGGTTAGGACAGAAGTTAGCCTCCAGACTGTCGAATGTCATTGGGGCGTTTGGGGGCGGCTCACCTGCCCTCCTCCAGGGAAGTTGTATTATTTTTCCCCAACTTTGAAAAGGCTGGAGAGCTTTTTTTTTTTTTTTTTTAGATTTTATTCATTTATCTGACAGACAGAGATCACAAGTAGGCAGAGAGGAGGCAGGCAGAGAGAGAGGGGGAAGCAGACTCCCCGCTGAGCAGAGAGCCCGATGCGGGGCTTGATCCCAGGACCCCGAGATCATGACCTGAGCCGAAGGCAGAGGCCTCAACCTGAGCTTGAGGTGGCCCCTCAGGATGGCCTCTGAGCCACCCAGGCGCCCCTGCTGGAGAGCTTTTACTCTGCACTTTGAGAACTGTGATCTCTGCGTTTCAAAAAACCCGATATCCACCAGGAAGCTCCCATCCAGATTATTAGAGGTCTATTTACTTGCCTCCGGAGACAACACATCCTTTCTCTATGTCATATTCTTGTGTAATTCACAAGGTTCCAGCATTTGGTTCTCCCCTCTTCTGGTACCCAGGGCAGTACTATTCCCGGAGGGAAGCGATAATAGGACGTTTGTACATTTTCAAATAGTTACTGAGCTGTTGACCTTAATTGTCTCCAGATGGCCATTCAAAGCAGCGCTCTGGGAACTAGGAAGGGGGCCCTACACTGCTTCCCATCAGCACATCTGCCAGGCAGTTTGTTGTCAGTTGTTTTTATAATGTCTTCTAAGAAGTTGGGTTTCCCTGTACAGTGTCCCCAGAGGCCGCTAGGGTGGGGGGCCCAAGGAAGTGTGGGCTGGTGGGAACTGTGTACCCCTCTCCTGTTTCAATCAGAGTAGACCTTTATTTATTTATTTATTTGGGAAAACAAAGAGCTTAGCGGTTTTTTAGGTTTGAGAACTATTGGAATATGAAATAAATTTGGAATTCACAGCCCCCTTGCCCCAGGGCCATGAGACACAGAGTGGGAATGTACCATGCATCAAGGTAAAGCGACAAGGATGGGCATTTACCAAAGGTCATTACGAGAGTTTTCCGCAGATTGGTCAGAACCTTGCAGAAGGGCCTCTGAGCTGGGTTCTGTGTGTTGAGGGTTTTGGGGTGGGGATGGTGGAGTTCTGTGGATTCTGATAGAAACAGGTCACGAGACAAGGGATCTACCACCCTTTCATTGTCTTCTTACTATACATCTGCCTCTGCTGCCTCCTTGCTCCCTCCATTCATGATGGGAAAGTATAGTATGTATGTTGACCAGGTTCTGAGACTTTCTGGAACAGCTAAAGGGTGATTATGAAGTATTTTTACCATGGTGAAATAATCATATAAAAATAATTCATTCCAACCAAGGTTAAGTGATGTGCCTGTGTCCTAGGGCTTGTGTATCCCTTCAGTCAGTGTTGCTTTAAGAGAACCGTAAGAGGAACCAGTTAATTGAATTCCATTCTTTATAAGACTTTTAATCCCATACATTATTTAAGGCCATCCAGGATGGAAGAGCATTTTGATCTAATTACCCTCTTCCAGACATTCTGGTCACTTTGTTCCTGATGGGCTTGACTAGGACACAATGGATATTGCCAGATTAAAAAAAAACCCTGGTAAATCTGTCTCCTCTGCTGGGTAGTTGGACAGTTAGATGGTAAAATTCCACCTCTGGGTTTCCCACCCCCCCAATGTATAATGTGATCAGGCAATTTAATGGAAAGGGAGTCTCTAAATTTCACGTGGAGCCCCTGCCAAAGAATTTAGCATCCAGCTGGACAGATCTTCTCAAGACAATATGAATTAGGAATGTTCTTTCTCACAATACGCTTCTTTACCTCCTAGCCTCCCCAGAAGCCTGATGTCATTTTCGGCTTTGGTCTACTTTGTCGCTTTTCTAGTCCCATTATGTTTCTTTCCTTTGCCCTTATGTTTCCATCAAGGGACTGGCTAATGATTAGGTAGCAGATTTCTGTGGTTGTGCCAACATGCAACTCCCTTGGGAGTGTGGGCACGAGGAAAACCCTGGGTTCTACCAGCATGAGGCATGTCCTAGTGATGTGCTTTGGGCTAAGAATCTGGCTGTATAAGGAAGAGAAATGCCTCTTAAGTCGTCTCTACACCCAACATGGGGCTCAAACTCATACCCCCAAGACCAAGAGTCCCATGCTCTTCTGACTGAGCCGGGCAGGTGCCACCAGAAATGCCTCTGAAGATAAATGTTGACTTCTAGGTCTACGTGAAAGCAATGGAGTTTAACCTGAAGACATCTTCAGGTTATGAAACCTTTGACTCAATCCATATCAGTTTGAAGGAGGCCAACAGTCTCAGTTTTCTTAACAAACAGATATATAGTTGAAATTCTTTTATTCAACCTCCGGTTACCTGACTAGATAGATTTACTAAGGCTCCCCTTTCCTTCTGTGGCACCTACTGCTTGATATCGAGGCAAAGCTGACATGGGACAGCCAGCTCACGTCTCCATCAGTCGAGTATCCAAGAGCCAGTAGAGTCCATTGCCAAGTCTGTTTCTGCCATTTGTACTTGTTATTGTATAGATACCATTTATTTTCATGTCACATGAAATGTTATTTCTATGAAAACTAAGTTGGATGCTTTGGAAAGAATTAGGAAAAAAGAGGCACTAGAAATTTGCTCTTAGGTATGGTAAAGCCCACTATAAAAAGTAGGAGAAATGTCCTAAGTATCTAGAACAATTCCAGGTACTTTTAATAATTACTGCAGGGCAAAAACTTTAAACCAGGACTGTCCTCTGTAAATTGGGACATATTGATTTACTAAGCCAGGTGTATGAAGATCGAAAGTGTATTTATTGTGAAGGATATCACAATAAAGAGAAATTGTGTTAAGTAGAGACCCAAAGGGGGTATGTGTGTGCATATGTGTGTGCCTGTGTGTATGTGTGTGAAAATTCATGTTTGTTTTATAAGAGATGGAAAGTCTTTGCAAATTATTGAATTGTAGGAGAAATACATGGACTTTGCTTTGTTTCAACTTTTTGCTAAAGCATAATCAATGGAGAAAAATCTACAAATCCCAAGTATGGAGCCTAATGAATTTTCACCAAGTGAATATAACTCTGTGACCAGCACCCAGAATAAGAAACAGAACATTACTCTTGGGCCCAAGACCAGGCCATATCCCCTATAAGGGAAGACACTATCCTGAATCTGAATATTCTAGATTAGTTCTGTCTGATTTTGTCCTTTATGTAAGTTGAATTTTGTAGAATGTGTTCTTTTGGTGCCTGGCTACTTTCATTCAACATCGTTTTTCTGAGATGAACCCATACTGTTGCATGTAGCTGTATTTTATTCATACTTATTGCTGATTAGTATTTCATAGTGTGATTACACAGCAGTGTATTTGTTCACTAGCTTCTTCCCGAGTATTTGGTTGTTTTAAGGCTTTGTTTATTCCCAATACAGTTGACTCTTGAACAATGCAGGGGGTTAGGGGCACCGCCTCCTGTGCAGTTGAAAATTGGCATGTAACTTTTGCCTCCCCCCAAACTTAATTACTAATAGCCTACTGTTGACTGGAATCTTACCAATAACATAAAGAGTTGATCAGCATGTATTTTGTATGTTTTTTGTATTATATACTGTATTCTTGCAATAATCTAGAGGAAGGAAAATGCTATTAAGAAAACTATAAGGAAGAGAAAATACATTTACAATACTGTACTGTATTTATAAAGAAAATTCCATGTATAGGTGAACCCATGTAGCTCAAACTCATGTTGTTCAAGGGTCAATTGTAATGTCAAATGAATGAATGTTCTCGAAATGTCTCTTATTGAATATATATATATATTTCTGTAAGGTGTGTACCTAGGGATAGAATCTTCAGGTCATAGGTTATATGTATGTGCAACGTTAGCTGATGTGGCAAACAGTTTTCTTCAAGAGGTTACACTAATTTCAATCCCAGTCAGTAGGTTTAGAGTTCCAGTTGCTTCATTTCTATATCTAAGACAGTATTTTCTGTCTTTTTTATTTAGCCTTTCTGGTAAGGTGTGGTGTAGCAATTCTTATAGTTTTAGTGTTCATTTTTCCAAATACCAATGAGCTAGGTATGTTTTCAGAGATTGGTCATTTGGATATCTGTCTTCAAGAAATTTAAATTTTTGTTCTTTTTCTTTCTTCTTAAACATTTATTTTTTTTCTTAAAGATTTTATTTATTTATTTGAGAGGGAGAGTGAAAGAGAGAGACAGAGAGAGAGAGAGAGTATGAGTGGGGGGGAGGGGTAGAAGGAGAAGCAGGCTTCCCACTGAGCAGGGAGCCCAATGCGGGATTCTATTACAGGACTCTGGGATCATGACCTGAGTCGAAGGTAGACTCTTAACCCACTGAGCCACCCAGGCACCCTTTTTGTTCATTTTCTACTGGACATCTAAATTATTTCTTTATCTGATTTGAGGAGGAATCCTTTTTTGTTTTAAATACTTTTATTTTGAAATAATTTTGGACTTACAGAAAACTTGCAAAAATGGTACAGAGTTCCCTTGTGATATTCATCTAGCTTTCTCTAATATTAATATCATGTAACCATCATATGATAATGAAAACCCCCAAATTAACATGGGTGCAATACTATTAGCTAACCTACAGACTTTATTAGGGTTTTAGCAATTAGTGTTTTTCAAACTTCACTTTGTGATTCAATACAATGATTCTCAACTTTGGCCACCCATTGTTATCACCAGGGGATATTTATTTGTTTATTAAAATTGTATGTACTTCAGGTGTACATCAAGATTTGACATACGTGTGCATAGTGAAAGGATTGCTACCATACATCTAATTAAGGTATCTTCTTCCATAGTTACCATTTTGTGTGTGTGTGTGTGTGTGTGTGTGTGTGTGTGTTGAGAGTACCTGAAATCTACTCTCGTAGCAAATTTCCACTATTCAATACAGTCTTGCTAACTATAGCCATCATGCTATATATGAGATCTCTAGATTTACTCATTATGCATAATGGCAAATTTATAGCCTTTGATCGATATCACCTCATTTTCCCACCTCCTTATCCCTGGCTACCACTATTCTATTGTCTGCCTCTATACAGTTGACTTTTTTAGATACCACGTATAAGTGAGATCATGCAGCCTTTTTCTTTCTGTGTCTGGCTTCTTTTGCTTAGCATAATGTTGAGAAATTATGTGTTCTGATTCTCATTCTTCGGTCAGGTGTGTGTGTTGGGTGCGTCGGCCTCTGTGACTTGGCCTTTCAGAGACTTTCTTAATGCTTCTTTGGATCAATGTAAGTTCTCAATTTTAAGGTAGTTCAACTTGTCATTTTTTTTCCTTTTTGGTTCCTGTTTTTAAAACCTTTGCTGATCCCAAGGTCATTAAGATACTGTTTTATGTCTTTGTCTTATGTTTCTTCTCTTCTCTTCTAAAAGCATGTTTGGGGGAAAACAGGATTTTAAGATCAAGGTGGCATATTGCCTGCAGGATGGCTAGTGAGGAAGGGAGGCTGGAGACAGGAAGACTAGCCAGGAGGCTCTAGCATCCACGTAGATACCTAAAAAGTAGGTCTAAAATAAGCCCAGACTAGGAGAACACAAAAAAAAGAGAAGGGGAAGAATGCAAACAAGAGCTCTGTTGATCTGTTGGGGGCAGATCTCCTTGCCTGATGGGATGAGAGTGGAATGGAGAGGAGAGGATCCTCGATAGCTCTGAGACTGGCTTGGATACTGAGAGAGTATAGACAATTTCCTATTGCAGCCTCTCCAGAAATATTCTTTGGGAGATACCATGGCCTCTGTTACTATGAAGTTGAGTAAGTATTGGCCATGTGCAGAGAACGGAACAAGTAAGCATAGCCTCCCATTTACAAGTGGAATCCTGGAATGGTGAAGGATTGGAGAAGACTACTGGGGAAGATGGCAGGACTTTCTCTGAGAAACATATAAAGAGGAACCAGCTGGCCATCTCTTTGCGGTGAGTAGGAAACATGCTGCCCGGAGCAGGGAGTTGACGCAAATGACCTCATGAGCTCTCTGACAGCTTCAGTGAGTCCTTGCTTGCCTCACAACTCAAGGCTGAGTCATGGAGGCCATTTACCATTGTGAAGTTGACATCTGTTTAATGCCAAGAGAGGCTGGATTTGCCAAGTTTACTTTTCTGAAGCAGTACAGTAATTAGTACATTTTGCTCAAAGTCCTTCCCCTCCCCTCTTCCCTAAAATACAGATGTCACATCTGAATGTCTTATGCCTTGGGACTCTCTAATTACGCAGACTTCAACACAATCACGTCATGATGGAAAGATCTGTGTAAACGTTTCAGAGAATGGGGCCTGGAGTTTAGATTTTTTTGTTACTACTTCATTTTCAATGTGTTCCAGTAGAAGATGTGTTTCTACGATTTAGGTAAACAATTTTCTCCATCTGATTGGAGATTGAAGTAAAGGCAGCCCTGTCCTTTGCTAGGTCAGGATGTTGTGGCAGATTAAAAATTCCACTAATTTCTACTAGCATCTTATTCTGAGAAAGCAAAGGAGTGAGTAAACTATGAGATGTGAAGAGACTCTGATTTTTAAGAGTCCTAACGTCACTTCTGATTCCCTCATTCTTGGGCATGCTTACCTGCCTTGTCCTGTTCCTGTTCCTGTGAGGACATGTTCCTGACATGTCCTCACAGGACTCATGAGGATTTGGGTTCCTTTTGCAGAAGAGCTTAGTGTAATAGAGTTTTACCTACAGGTTCATTTATTTGCTCTATGGCATATCCCAAACCATCCTGTCTGGGTTATAACCTTCAGAGAGCCAAGTCCTTGACTTATTCTTTGCAATCCCTAAATATCTATGGCATGTTGCCTTACATTTAGAAAATAGTTAATAAACAGTATTGAAAAAAAATTAGTTGAATAGAATAGGGAAGTAGCACTGAGAGATCTAGGCAATTGAATCTTTCATCATATGGCCCAAATTTACATGTATCTACCCTCATCTCTGACCACAGACTGTCATACGGCCTATCCTTTGGCCACAATGACCAATTTGCCGTTTCCTGAACTTTTCTCATGTGTATGCCTATAAGGTAGACCCATAATTGTACCCAAAAGTAGAGAGAGATTTTGGGGAAGAAAAAAATATTTGGAATAATAGTGGCTAAAAAAGTTCCAAATGTGATTTTTTAAAAAAAATCTATGAAGTGCCAAGAAGGTCAGCGAACCCCAAGTAAAGTGAGTATAGAGAAAACTACATTTCTTACCGAGGTGATTTGATACATTTCTGTTTCTTCAACTTGGGTGAGCTTTTCCCTTCAAAGCAAAGCCTCTCGCAGACACTGCACCGTAAAGGTATCCAACTGGCTGATGAGCATAGGAAAGAATACTCTGCATTATTACCTACCGAGAAATGCAAATTAAAATCATATAGAGATACCACTGAGCCTCCATAAAATGGCTAAACTTAACAAAACTAACAATATTCAGTATTGGTGAGAATGTGAAGTAAATGGAGCTCCAAGTCAGTGCTGGTAGGTAAATTGATACAATGGCTTTGAAAAAACTCTTGGGCCGTGTCTAATAGAGCTAAACATTCTTATTCTGTGATTCACTAGTGAGTATATACCCAAGAGAAATGAGTGTTTATGTCTATCAATAGACATTTACAAGAATGTTCATCATAACCAATAATTGGAAACAACTCACATATCTCTCAGTAGTTGAAAGTTGAGTGTGCTCTGGGTACTCTCAGAATGATGGGTTCCGAAAGCTTGTGTTCTAGTGCATTCAGTGCTGAGGTGGAGATATGCAGAGGAAGTACAGCTGGGCCCCCTGGGTATGGCTGAACCAGGAAAGAGAGTTGGAAAGCCTTCGCCCCTCTTCCTGTGATTTTTATTCAAATCAGATTAAGGAATGGTAAATCACATTGCGGGGAAAGTGATAAGGGTCAGAGCTAGAGGGGGAGGTCCAGACAGATGGTTAAAGCCATGTTATCTGGGTTGACTTGGGGGCCATCTTAGTAATCAATTACACCATATATTTGGCTGCCATGGTGGAAAATCCGGCAGAGAACCCGTGGCAGAGATCTCTGAAAACCACTCACCCTCTTAATTTCTATAAGGAAATAGCCTCATCTGTCCTCTCACCGTCTTTGATGACTGACTACACAGCGCTTTGGGTGAACTGTGAGCTCACTATTTAGGTGGAGGAAATGGCACAGTCCTGAGTCTCTGAGCTGCGATTGAGAAGCTCCTTTGCCTCTACCTCCATTCTATCTCTTCTGCCTGGGCTCACTTTACAGCCTGGTCCTGGCAAGACGACTTCTCCACAGTCTGCAAAATTCCATGGGCTGAGGCCTGAGTTCTATTCTAGGGTTCCTGGAACAGTGAGATAGAAGCCAGGAGGGTTACCTTATATATCCTGAGGATTGAATAAGTCATTCTACCCTCTGACTGTCTGGGTCAGCTCTGAGAAAGAGTGGTATTCGGCCTGGCAAGGCACGGGAAACAGTTGCTCCCAACACTGGTTGTCAGCATTTAGCTTGCGACTGAACCTTTGGTGGAACAATTTTCCTGACTTGGAATAATTAGCTTCTGGGCAAGGAAATATGGCCAAATGTAAAATAATTAAGAAGACAAGGTCTCTGTATTTCAATAACTCACTTTCCTTCTCCCCATGCCCTTCCCTGAAAGGGAGGCAAGGGCCAGGGCTGGAATCCTTTCCAACTGGAATGAGAACCTGTCTCCATTCCGAGCCAAGGCAGAGTTAAATAAGCCATTGTGCCATGTGCTTATGGGTAATTAGGCATGAAAAGAATCTGCAGTCAGCTCCCTCCATTGTTCCTCGCAAGCTGTCCTTTTGCCATGTGCCCGAGCCCCCGGGTCTCAGCGCTGGCACTACTACAGAGATATGGATGTCGTCGTCATGACAACTCCTCTGTGCTAAGCAACTTTATGGTCTAATATTATTAAGGGGGCAGGGGTCAAAAGCCACTGAGGGACTTTGTCTCTGAAGCTGAGGATAACTGTGTCAGGGATGGGAGAAGCTCGTGGGAGAAGAGGAGATCTCGGTAAGCACCAGATTGCCCCCACCACAGAGCCCTTTGCGGCAGACGGTGAGATGGCCAAACTGTGAAGTCAATAAAATAGGTCTCTGGGACTCCCAGTTTCTTGTCTCTCAGGGTTCTTTCTCCCTGACTTGCTCTCCCTTCAGATGCCAGGTACCCTGCTGCTCCCTCTGGGAAGAGATCTGCTTTCGGTAGTTTTCATCGGCATCTGAATTCTAGTCACTATTTACTTCTATTTGTCTTTATGTTTTTCTGGTCTTATTTCCCACTGTGAAATGAAAAACATCAGCCAGGAAGTGGTAGAAGATATTTGGTTGGAGGGGAGAAGTTCCCTTTGCCTTGAACCCTGAAGTTGCATCTTGAAGAAGCTGCCTTGTCTTTCTAGTTTAGCTTTTTATTGTAGAAGATTTCAAATGTTGGCAAAAGTAGGGGGGATAGTATAATAGGGCCCCCAGGTACCATCACCCCAGATGCTCTCTTTATAGATGTTCACTTTGCTTAACAGATAAACGTGGAGCAGAAACAGTCTCTTACACACCCCCCTCCCCTCCACTTCAGCCTTAGCCAGGGAGGGTTGCTCAACAATCAGGATGAAAGATTTCTTTAAGAGTGACACAGAAGAAAATGTCCTGGACACTTTCCGGGCTCTTTTAAGAACATTGCATTTGGTGCTGAATGCTAGTGCTTTCCTCTTGCTACTCTCAGCCAATCAGAAGACCTAGGAGCGCACAGAGCATCCACGCAGCCAGCCAATCAGAGGCCAAAGTCAGCCGGCCTCTTAACCATTCTATTATCCATGTGACTGTTCCCTGGTTTGCATGGGAGCAGCTTCACAGACTGCATCATCAAGTAATCTAAACCAGCAGATCACCTCTCAGTGTTGACCAAGAGGAGGGTTCAAAAAACGCTCTCCATCTTTGAATAATGCGGTGCATTTCCAAATTAAGTGGCAAAATGTATCCACTGTTCTAATAGAATCTGAAAAACCTGCTACTGCTGCAGAATTATTTTGAGATAATAAAATAATTATTTTTATTATCTGCAGAAGTTTTCACAGTACCCTGAGCCTCCGGAATCAGCTCTTGGCCTCGATGGGCAGGGAGTAGAGGGCCATGCAGTGCATGAGAATGTGTTATAATGTTATTCTAATCTGTATGTTAATGAAGTAGATTTATGATGCTTATAAATTATATTAAAAATTGATATGGCAGGAAGAAACGCTGGTTTAAAAAAATTAAGGTAAAAGGGTTGAAGAGGTGGAGAAATTTTCCTTCTTCTCTTCTAGGTTCTTTGGCTGGTCTGTAAGCAAATTAAAATAAGACAGATTAATAGGAGAAAAACAAATTAATTTCATACATAATTTTCCATAAAATTATGAGACTCAAAAGGCAGCCAGGTAATCGAAACTGATATATCATCCTGACCTAAAGAAAGAGACCCTGACAAAAGGGGGGGAAAGCCTTTTATAGGAAGGCAGAGACGATATTTGGAAAACAAGGGTTACCTGGTTAGGCACGTAAGTTCCTTAGATTAAAAAGGTATCTGGTAGTAGCTGCCTTCCTGGTATAGGCTCCCTTTCCAAAGTAAATTTAGGCAGTTGAAGGGAGGTGAAGAGCTCTTTCTAAATCTGCTGTGTTCTCATTTTTGCAAGCTCAAAATAATCCTTATGCCCAATAGACATATTTTTCGGTAGCGGAATCTGTTTCTCTTCAGTCTCATCTTCGAAATTTCAAATAAAAAGTTTTATATTTCAGAAGCCAAGTTAGTAGTTTGCTTCATCAACTGCCTCACTGGGTCAGCTTCAGTCATGAGAATAGGTTAGTTCAGTTAAACAATTGTATCTCATTTTGGGGGGAGGGATGCAGGGGTGCTGTCAAAGTTAGGCCTACCTTGTATAAGCAAGCAACCGGGTATTTAATAACTGTTTATGGAAACAAAAAGAAAAGCAATCTAATGACTGGAATAGACTATAATCTTAGTTTCTGAGTTCTGAGGGTAGCCCGTCAAGAAGACTTCATCTTCTTCTTTTTTTTTTTTTAAATATTTTATTTATTTATTTGACAGAGAGAGAGATCGCAAGTAGGCAGAGAGGCAGGCAGAGAGAGCAGGGAAGCAGGCTCCCTGCCGAGCAGAGATCCCAATGCGGGGCTCGATCCCAGGACCCTGAGATCATGACCTGAGCCGAAGGCAGAGGCTCTAACCCACTGAGCCACCGAGGTGCCCCAGGAAGACTTCTTAATATTAGACTTGAAGCATCTTCAGATAGAGTGAGGGAAGGCGGTGGCGATCTGACCAATTCTCTTGGTTTGCAGTTTGAATGTTTCTGGTGACCTTCCTGAGCGGCTCACACAGCAGTAGTCATGAATATTGTTTAAACACAATGTATCGTGACAATTTCTCTGAAGTTTGTATCAAGTTCGCAGGGCTTTGGGGAAAAAGGAAGTTTTTGTTCTTCATGATTCCAAGTCAAATTGGGAGAAAAACTAGAAATATAAGTTTGGAGAATCATAGGGTAGAAATGAGGATACTAGAATTCAAGATCCAGGCGGAAAACAAAATCTAAAAGACAATGCACAGCACTAGAATCTGATATCCACAAAGATATGCTACTGAAACATACTTTTTCTCTCTAAAATCACCCTCATTTCTACCAGAGGTAGCCAAATTAAGAGTGATTTATTTGCCAAATAAGCCTGTCTCAACGAGTTTGGCCTGATTGTCTACCTAAGTGCACCAAGAACCATGATTGGATTTATAGGCTCTTTTAAATCTGCTTTGCTGGAACTTTTCATAAGGAATCTCTGGACTTTTAAAAATCTCTCAAGGCTAAGAAGCCAAGCCGTCAGACTTTGCCTGCAATACCTATAAATTTGGGTGAACTCATCTCTTGTTGAGGTTCCCCAAATAGCTTGAAGTTCCTGCATTTGCTAGGCATTAACCTTCCTTCCTTACCTGGAAGGGTACTGGGAACCCTGTAAGCAAGCTACTAGGCTCTTTCCAAAGGACTTTAATGGTTCCATACAGTGAACCCGCGTTCCTTAAAGCTGCCTAGCACTTCTGATTCTATGCACATTCTCAAATCTGACATTCCAGTAAAAGTCATGATAATATAATTAACGTTTTCAACTGTATTCTGTTACAAGGAGAATAGATTCTTATCGAACTTCCACATAGGTGTCATAAAGAATCTTCACTAAGTATCTATCTAAATTCTGGAGGGATTAAGGAGGAGAAAAAGTTATTGTTTTATTGCCACTCACAAAAGTATATCTTACCAAGTTGCTCTATGTTAAAAGTATTTTAAAAGAAGTCTGTAGGGGCGCCTGGGTGGCTCAGTCGTTAAGCGGCTGCCTTCGGCCCAGGTCATGATCCCAGAGTCGTGGGATCGAGCCCCGCATCGGGCTCTCTGCTCGGCAGGAAGCCTGCTTCTCCCTCTCCCACTCCCCCTGCTTGTGTTCCCTCTCTCGCTGTGTTTCTCGCTGTCAAATAAATAAAATCTTTAAAAAAAAAAAAAAAAAAAAAGAAGTCTGTAAAAAGGAAACATTAAGGAGCTAACTTTATTTTAAACAAAAAGTCAGAAAAATTAAAGTCATCCTTATCAGTTCATTCAGTCTCACAAAGTTCTTGTTCTGCTTGAACGCGATTTTACCATTAGTTCTGGAAATTTTTTACTTAGTTCAGTTTCATGATTTTAAAGTTATCAGAAACCTGTGCTGGCCAGAGTTCTTGATACGAATGTCCTTGAGGATGAATCACTTTTTCAGGAATACTTTTGCAAAAGCATCAGAGTAGAACAATAACTATAAATGATGAGACTTAAAAATGGCCCTTAAACATCTGATGAGAGTGCATTGTGATGCAATTGACAAGGAAATTTGGTTATTTCTGACATAGTTTAAGATAATAACTAGAATTATGATTGATTAACTTATACCAGGACATAGCAGAATTTAAGAGTTTTTTTATGATTTTTGAAACACTATATATAAGCCTATAGAAATACAACGTAAAAAAGACTTAGTATTACTTCTTATTTGACAGTGCTTCCTATGTAATTTAACATATTAAATAAGCCAAATTAGTTTAATAGCTTTGTTTTTACAAAGCGAGAACTCTTTTGAGAGGTTTCAGGGACCCTCTACAAAATCCCAAAGTTAGTTCCAGGTCAAAAAAGTTCATTTAGAGTTTGATTTTGGGAAGTTTGTCAAAAATATCAAAAGATTTGGACAGTAGACTAAATAGGATCATAGATGACTGTGAAATAATCTATTTGACTAAAGTGACAATGAAAGATTTCAAAGGCAAATACAGAAGGTTGCATATTTTTGAGGAAAACTTATCTCTTTGAAAGTTAGGATCCAAGATTACTTATGAATCTGTTTTCTTTCTTTTTTTTTTTTTAAAGATTTTATTTATTTGACAGAGAGAAACTCAGCGAGAGAGGGAACACAAGCAGAGGGACTGGTAGCGGGAGAAGCAGGCTTCCCGCAGAGCAGGAAGCCCAATGTGGGGCTCGATCCTAGAACTCTGGGATCATGATCTGAGCCGAAGGCAGATGCTTAACGACTGAGCCACCCAGGCACCCCATGAATCTGTTTTCTTAAGTAATTAAAGATCTGGTAATAATTTCCTTATAATAACAATTCAATTTTAGCCAAGTAAAATTCTCTCTCTTTTTCTCTTTCTCTCTTCCCAAGTTTGGATAACATTTTAACCTTTATTTCTCTCTTTCCTAGAATTCTGAAATAACCAGTTTTACTTTAGGATAAAATTGTTTTCATTTCCCTCAACAAAAATTCATCTCTGTGCCTCCAGACCTCATACTTTTTCCTAGTCAAAAACACAGTCCTCTTTCCTTACATGCAGAGTTGTTTCTCTTATTATATCTTGTAGCTTTAATTACATACATTAATTAGAATTCTTAACTCCTAGAAAGCTTAATTTCTGGTGAAAGCTAAAAAATAAGCAATTGTAGTTTATTACACCAGCATTTAGATTGGCAAACATTTCATAATTTCTAGAAACATAAACTTTTTCATGTACAATCTTTCAATGAAGCATAAGGCACGTTTACCAACAGACCCAAATTTATCTTTTAGTTCCTTTGTAATAGGAAGTCAAATGTAGATAAACCTATATTCAGTAATTAATATTTCAATATATATGTTTTTAAAGATTTTATTTATTTGACAGAGAGAGAGATCACAAGCAGGCAGAGAGGTGGCAGAGAGAGGGGCGGAAGCAGGCTCCCTGCTGAGCAGGGAGCCCGATGCGGGGCTCGATCCCGGGACCCTGAGATCATGACCTGAGCTGAAGGCAGAGGCTCATTGAGCCACCCAGGCGCCCAGTATTTCAATATTTTATTTCATGTCAAAATGGTCTAGATATTCAATGAATTTCCATCATTCAAGTTAGCTTTGCAAGAACTGTTAAGATTTCCGTTACCAAAAGTATTTGGGAAACAATTTTTAAGTACACATGCCACAAAACATTATTATTACTAAAAAGCTCACCTAAAAACTTTTTACCCCATTTACATCATTCTGAATCACTTACTCCTTAAAGTTATGTTCAGACTACCCATGAATAGTTAATGAGACATTAGGCAAAGTCAGCCATCATTCCAAGATACTTTCCTTGCTAACAAAATTTCTAAGAGATAACATGAATTTATGACTAGTACACGCAGGTAGAATAAAAGTTGCATATCTGCATGATATTTAATCTTGATAACTCCAGAGACATGCCTATTTTAATTAAAGCAACAAACTTCTTTTTTTTTTTTTTTAAAGATTTTATTTATTTGATAGCGAGAAACACAGCGAGAGAGGGAACACAAGCAGAGGGAATGGCAGCGGGAGAAGCAGGCCTCCCGCAGAGCAGAGAGCCCGATGTGGGGCTCGATCCCAGGCCGCCGGGACCATGACCCGAGCCGAAGGCAGACGCTTAACGACTGAGCCACCCAGGCGCCCCAAAGCAACAAACTTCTACTAGCTTATATTTGCCAAAGATTATCTCAGATCATACAAACTTCAAAAACATTGAGGATAGTTATTTCTTAGAGTTTTGGAATACTCAATCCTTACAAGTGCTTGTCTTTTAAATGAGCCAAATGCAGCTCTTTTATAAATTAATTTCAGCAATACCATCTGGACATAAAAAGACATCATACATCGACAACATACATATATAGACCACAAGATGCTGATCCTTCCCTTGCACAACTTTGAGAGTCAGTTTCACCTTAAATTTTGCTCCCCAGATGCCTCTCTTCCCTCACCGAGTCCCATTCCTTCACCAAGTGTGTTCGCACCAAGGTCACCAATGACCTGTATACTGTTATATCCAGCGTACATTTTTAGCCTTTTAAGATCTCTTTCCTGGCCTTTCTGTGTGTTTCACCCTCCTCCATTTAAACTCTCATCCCTTTTCCTTGTGAGCACTCTATATTTTCCTCATGTCTCCAGATAATCTTAGTCTCTTGCCTGGCTTCCTCTTTTCCATCAGTCTGCACATTTGGGTAGAGTGTATTTGGTTGTTTCTAAACACACTCCCTTAGGACAATTTACCTATAAGCAGTTTCCGCCTGCACCATAGTTGGTGTGATTCTGAAGTTTACATCTCCAAATCAGATCCGTCTCCTGACTGATGGTGCATATTCCATTTGTCTTCCAAACTTCCACCTGGATGTCTCACAGGAACATGAGACTCCATATGCCCCGACTCAGAAATAGAACTATCCAAGGAAAAACTTGCTCTGCATTCAGTATTACCTGTATCAGCAAATTCATGAGATCAGTGAAAACAATTGCCGAAGCCAGTCATGACCCACCCCCCATCATAGCCAATTGGTTGTGAAGTGTTTAGATGGTCCATTCTTGTCCATCTCTACTATTATTACCTAACTCAGACTCTCATGCACCTGTACGTGGATAATGCAGTTCTCATTGGAATCTTCCTGATTCCAATCTTTCTTACATTCTGATCCATTCTCCACACCATAGCCAGCCTTATCTTCCAAAAATGAACTTCAGCATGTGTTAATCCCTTGCCTAAGATTCTTAAATGGCTTATCGTTGTCTAAAAAGATAAAGTCCAAACATTCTCATATGACATTCGAGATCTTTCATAACCTGATCCCTTACTTTCTCTAAATTTCATCTACCACCATACACCTTTTCAAAGCCTATAATCTCGCTGTATCATATAACTCATATCCCCCTCCACCCCCCACAAGCCAGGTGCTTCTGTAACTCTGTGCTATTTATATGCTGTTTCTGGTACCATTTTCCTACTCCTATTCATCCTTGAGGACCTACCTCAACTGTTTCCTACTATATAATGGTTTCTGTTATAGCCAGAGTTACCTAACCAGAGCTGAATGCTGTCACTGTAGTATAATGTATTTCTATATCTGTTATTCAGTACTTTCTCCATGAATGTCAAATGATGTCTGCCTTATTAGACTTTAAGTTCCTTTCAGACCAAGGATTCATTTTACTTCTCTTGTAGCCCTTTCACGTAGCTAACACTCAATACTCAATATATATTTGGAGATGTTTTGATCTTTCAGGGCTCAGTGAATGTGTGTATGTTGATGAATTAATATGCTTTCTGGTTTCCAAGGCATGTTTACATAGTTCATTGTACGTGTCCTCTTCTTTTCAAGTGGGCCACTTCTGTATTGGATTTTTTGGACAGTGGGTTGTCCTTAGGATTGAACCTACTGAAGGCCAAAACTGAGTGGCTGGAGAGGAACCCAGAATGCCCCCAGGTCTGTCTTTGGTGATGGTATCACCCAGCTTTTCATTTCAGCTCTCTGGTGGAGCCACCCTCTCTTCTCCTCAGATATCTAGTATGTCCCTGCTCTTCTCCTTTATTTTCTTCTCAAAAAATAACCTTTCTGGGGTGCCTGGATGGCTCAGTCAGTTAAGTGTCTGATTCTTGATTTCAGTCAGGTCACGATCTTAGGGTCCTAGGATCAAGCCCTGTGACAGGCTTCATGCTAGGTGTGGAGCCTGCTTGAGATTCCCTATCTCCCTCTCTCTCTGCCCCCTCACTCCACTCTCTTCTTCTTAAAAAAATAAAATGAAATAAAATAATAAATAAATAAAACCCCCAAATCCCCAACCTTTCTGTTCCCAGGAAAGAATCTGATAAGTTAATTCACCCAGAGGTGAATGATTAACAATGCTCAAGGCACTTCTTCCTTTAAAACTTTCCAAATCTAAGAAGTCAGGAAGCCATCAGACAGGACCTTTGAATGGCCTACTTGGGTCTCTGACCCTCAAATTTCTTCCTACAGCACCATGTTGTTCCAGTTGCCTAGATTAAAAAATGTGTGGTAACTTTAAAGTATAATATTAAATAGGTGATCTTTTAAATCTTGCTGGGAATCTTGGCATTTATTAGTTTGTCATATTATGATACTTGGCAAGGCCACGAGGAAATGACTGATCAGGGGTAGGATGGTCAAGGGGGAACAGGCACCATGTATGAAGTCTGGTCAGAGTGGGGGTTCATGGGTAATTTGGGAGCAAGATAGTTAGCCAGCATTTTGGGCAGTGTTAAGGGGTCATGCAAAGGGGAGGGAGGAAATGGAAAGAAGAGAGAATATGTTTGGTGATTCATTCAACACTTTTATTGAATTTTACTATAGGTCAGGCACCAGGGCTGATAAAAAAAATAAGGTGATGATTCTGCATTACAGGAACTCATTATCTTGTGGGAAAATTAGAAACTGAAAGGCACAAAGCAATATTTTAAGTACAATAGCAGAGGTTAAATATAATATGCTCTTGGAGCACAGAGAAAGGAGCAACTAACTCTGACAGGGAAATGAAGTCAGCAAAATAGGGAAGCTGCAGAGAGAAGGTAATATTCGATTTCTCTCTGAATGGGTAGAAAAAAGGAGGAAGACCTTTCTAAGGAGGGAAGATGTGTCAAAGGGATTCTCTCAGGGAGTATTTATTGGGTACCTACTATGTGCCAAGTTCTTTTCTAGTTGCCCAGGATATATCAGTGAATGAACAGACGAGATTCTATGCTCATGGAGTTCAATATTAGTTGGGGAGACAGAAAATAAATAATACGAATAATTAAGATATGTAATAACTTATGAAAAGTGATAAAGACAAAGAATGAATCAGGCATGAGAGATATGAAATGTTGGGACAGGGACTGATATTTTAGATGAAAGGGGTAGGAAACTTTTGTTATCAGTTAACTTTTGAGTAAAGTTCTGGAGGAAGTTAGGGAACTCATCATATGGCTATCAGGGGTAAGAAGGCTTTAAGTAGAGGAAACAGAAAGAGCAAAGGCTTGAGCTAAGGGTGGATGTGGAGTCGTGGAGGGACAGAAAGGAGGTCAGAACACCCAGAATGTGAAGATTGAGTGGGCACTATGGATCAGAGATGTAAGGAGGAGGCAGATAATTTAGGACTTTGTGGGTCACCGTAAAGATTTCAGCTTTTATTCTGAGCAGGATGGAAAACCATTAGAGGAGCCTGAGCAGAGGAGAAACACGTTCTGACTTAGGTTTTCACAGAAGTGCTCTGGCCATTGTGTTGAGAGATGGCTGCAGGAAGTCAAGGACAGAAACTCTTTCAAGGACAGAAACAGGAGGCCCATTTGGGAGATTGTTGTGACAATCCAGGTGAGATCGATCATGACAGTGAGCCAGAGATGTTCACAGTACTTTGGGCATGAGAGGTGAGAGCAAGAAGAATCATGAATAGCTTCCAATTTTTAAGCCTGAATACGTTGCCATACGTTGAGAAAGGAAAGAACTGGTTTTGGGAAAAACAAGAGGAACTCAGTTTGGGGCATGTTAGGTTTCAATGCCTCTTAAGCATCCAAGTGATGATGTTACATAGGCAGTTTTGGACATTTGGGGAGAGATCCAGGCTGAAGCTAATATAATACTGAGGGTCATCGTTACTATATAGAGAGTCATCCTAACCATATAGATGGCATTTAAAGTCATGAATCTAGAGGAGGTTATGTAGATCATAGATGAGTTTACATAAAGAATTAAGTGCACGGGGTGAGGAAGAAGACATCGTTGATGGGCCCTTTGGAGGAATCTTACATTTAGAAGTCAGAGAGGTGAGATCAAGCCAGGAAAAGAAAATAAATAGGTGCAACCAAAAACGGAGCAGGGAAACAAAGATAGTGTGTTGTCCAGAATGCCGAGAATATGAAGTGTTTCAAAGAGAGTTTTCACTTACATCAAGAGCTACTTCTAGATAAACAAAGATGAGGACTGAGGAATGACCTTTGAAGACAGCATGTGGAGGTCATTGGTGGCCTTGTGAAGATCCGTTTCAGGGAAGTGATGGGGACAAAAACTTGATTGAAGTGTGCTTGAGAAAGAAGGGGAGCACATAGAAAGATAGATGTTCACCATTGTTAGCCATCAGGGAAAGGTACCAAAACCTAATGAGCTATCACTTTATGCCCACTAGGATGGATATAACCGAAATGACAGATAATAACATGAATTGGAAAGGAAGGGATTTGGAGAATTGGGACCCTCATACACTGCTGGTGAGAAAACAAAATGGTGTTGCTACTTTGGAAAACAGCCTGGCAGTTCCCCAAAAAGTTAATCATGGAGTTATCATGTGACCTAGTAATTCCATTCTTCTTATCTACTCAAAAGACTCAATCTACTCAATATGTCTGCACGACGCCTTGTTACATGAATGTTCATAGCAGCATTATTCATAATAGCGCCAAAGTAGAAACAACCGAAATGCCCATCAGCTGATGGATGGATAAGTAAAATGTGGTTCATCCTTACCACAGGCTATTATTTGGGCAGTTAAAAGGAAAGCATCACTGATACATGATACAACATGGATGGACCTCGAAAACATTACAATAAGTGAAAGAATGTAGTTAGAGAAGACCATGTAGTGATCTCCATTTATACGAAAAGTCCAGAATAGTCAAATCTATACAGGCAAAAAGTAGATTGACGGTTGCCTGGGGCTGGAGGATAGGAGACAGGGATGAAAAGGGAATAAAAGCTAATCGGTAGGAGGTTTCTTTTTGGGGTGATAAAACTCTTCTAAAATTTGATGGTGCAGACGCTTAACTGACTGAGCCACCCAGGTGCCCTGGTGGTGGGTATTGAGGAGGGCACATATTGCATGGAGCACTGGGTGTGGTGCATGAACAATAAATCTTGTAACACTGAAAAAATAAAATAAACATATTTGGGGGGAAAAATAAATAAATAAAATTTGATCGTGCTAATGGTTCCACAACTCTGTGGATGCTAAAACCATTGAATTGCCTATTTTAAGTGGGTGAGTTTTATGGTATGTAAATTACATCTCAAGATTCAAATAAGAAAGAATGGGAGAGAGATATTAGGAAGAACTAGTAGAGAAGTCTTTCAAAGAGTCTTGGTTTGAGGAAAAGAGAAAAATAAGGCAGTAGTGGGATGGGGAAATTGGATTAAGGAAGGGATTTTTTTTTTATGATCAGAGGAATATCAGCATATTTTATAATGTTGCAATTGATCTAAGGGAAAGAAGAAGTTTGATGATACAGGAGAGAGAGGAGATGAGGTGCAACAACGTTTTGGGGTAGGCAAGAGAAAATGGAAATTTAGTGCGTCGGTGGAGGGGTTTGCCTTGCTGGGAGGCTGGATAGTTTGTCTACAGTGATAACAGAGAAAGTAGAGTATATTCATTCTGACTCTAGTAGGTGGGTAGATTTGGGGTTGGAGCTTTTACAAATTCTCTTTTAATTGCTTCATTTTCCCCCTATTATAGTAGAAGGCAAGATTGATGAGCAGAGAGTGAAGGTGAGAAAGGAGAGGCTGGAAATTAGAGGAGACACTCTGAAATAATTGTCGTGGAAAGTGAAAAAAAGAGTGGATTAGGGAAGAAATGAATGATTCCTGGGGAGGGGGAAGGACCTGTGTGCAGTTTAGTAAGCAGAAATGTTGTGAGACCAGTTGGCATGCTTACGGTCTTTTTCTGCAGCTATCTTTGGTTACATGGGTTCAGGCGTGGGGTAAGTGAAGAATTGGATTTAGCTAGGGTTTTGAGATTTTGCCAGATTCAATAGGGTTCCAAGAAAACAGACTCTGAGATGGAGATCTGTGTGCAGGAAGTTTGCTGATCTGTAACCTCTTTTAGGAGAAACATCTGTGAAGGAGGGAAGGAGGGAGCACTTGGCAGAGGACAGGGTGAACAGTGCTGCCCTGACAACCGGGGTCTCAGACAATCTTACAGGGAGATGGGAACCTTCAGAGTGGTCCCCGATTGAGGCAAGGGGATTGGGCATCTGTGTGTCTTTGGAGATACTTACATATGGGATTCCTCTGGGGAAGAGGCACAGCACGGGGCAAGGAGGCTTCCTTTGGGAGAAGGAAATTCTCCAGCCGGGACCTTGCTGTGAGATGGCAGCAGTCAATACACTTGGGATCTGAGGTAATGGGTGCCTAGTCTTAAGGGGAGGTAACAGATGGCATTCCACAGAATTCACCCTTCACACTCCTTGCTACTTCTAGAAAGAGCTAGAAAGACTCTACTCCATCTGTTTTTCTGGGCAAACTTATGAAAAGAAGGTTAGTGGGACTAATCCCATCTTTGTAGCTGGTCTAGAGGTTGCCATTGATATTCATCATCTACCTGATCTATACTCATTCTAGATGCTCTTCTCCCTTGGCTAGCACCTCTGTTTATCTAGATGGCTTACTTAGTGATATGACCCAGATTTTTATATATGAGATGTCTGACCCTCAGGTGATCAACCTGTTCTTAGGATTTGGCTGTTGCATTTGTCCATTTACCATTAAAATTGGGCAGAGAAGTACAAAGAGATGCAATATTGGATCACTTAGTTGCCAAACACGATTTTCACTTTTCCCTTATGGAAGAACCACCTTTTCTTATGATGATCAGGGTCAATTTCTTCTACCAGTATGGCGACATCGTCTCTCAATTGCTAATATTTTGGTACAAAGAGCTCAATGTGACCAGGTAACAGGCATAGCTTAAGGCTTAATGAGACCATAATGTGTCCCCTAGTTGATTTCCATTCTGGTAACAGAGACCTTTACATTTGTGGGGAGAAACTGTGGGTACTGGGAGCACATGTTTCCAAGTGGGTCACTGGGAGTGTAGGTGAGCAAGGTCCCTTGGTGCCCAGACCCATGCATTCTGCATACTGGGGGTATGGGGTCATGAGGTAGTCATTGAATTATGGTATATACTATGTCTTGGAGGATAGCACCCTATCCTTTCAGAGTATCATCTCCAAGTTGATGCCTCAGCTACACTTTTGAAAGGCCATTCTACTGCTCTCTCAGTTTGGTAGATGAGAGTGCTACCGTATATGAAAGGTCTAGTAGATCTTGTGGTCATGTGCTCTTGCCTCTACCTCCTTTTATATAAAGTTTCTTGGTACAAGTCAATGCTATGTGGCATTTCATGCTGGTAGATCAAACGTTCTGTGCTTTTGGTGTTGGCCAAGGCCTTTTGGACAGGAAAGGCAAGCCCATACTGGGTTTGGGGATTTCCTGTGAAGATGAATTGCTGCTCTCTTCAGCATAAAAGAGGTTCAGTACAATAAACTTGCCACTAGTGTCTTCTTGGTCTTCTCCGGCGATAGGGTAACATCAAGGGGTGGCTGTTTGTCTCTGTGGCTGGCACATTGAGTGTTAGGCAGCATCAGTAGTTAGATCGCCACCGTCGAGTAGTACTCCACGCTCCTGGGCCCACGAAGAGCCTCCATCCCGTAGCGTCGTTGCTGCTTCATTAATAAGCCTGTTGGGCTGGTCCTGGAGTGGCTTACCAGCTGCTGGAGCAATTTATTCTGTCCACTTGGTTACTTAGTGTTTATTCCATGTGGAAGCCCTCTTGTGGGCACAGTCAGCAATAAAGATGTTCCTACTTGGTGACTTTTCCCATACTCCCGTTCACATGCCCTTTCCCCTGACCCCCTCTCCCAAATCTTCCAGATTTACTATGTTCTGACCAGTAAGCCAAGTCGTCATCACTGCCTCTGAGTCCCTGTGTATTTTCACCTCAGGCCACCTCTCTTTTCACACCAAGCAGATGGATGGGGGGGCGGAGGGGGGGGAGGTTCTCCGCCTGAAGTCTGCCTGTTGGAGGAGAAGATCCGCTCCTTTGAGTGGGGCGTTAGAGCGGCCCATGTTTCTCTCGTGACCACATACTGAAGCAGCACAACCATGAACCAAACTTAGCCTTCCCACCCTCTGCCTAGGGGTCCTCCCCATCATGGAGCCAGAGGCCCGCATCGTGCGGCAATGGCGGGTGACCCAGGGGTCTGGGCCATGTGCTCGGGCAGCTTGCTTGTGCCTTCAGTACTGTGTATGCCTGATCCTGGTGTACCATTTCCAGCTTACGGTGCATTGCTACTGGGCCCCACTGACCTTACAAAACATAGATTCCCCCCAGTTCTTACTTCTGGTTGAAAGAATCCAGTCCATAATGAGTCGTCCTGGCCACAGGGCCACTTAATGTCCAGTGGCCAAATTCTCTGTCTCTAAAAGGGTCCAACACTCCAATGCGAGGAGTGTTGTGTCAAAGTAATTATAGGTATGTGTTACAGAAAGCATAGCCTTGCTCCAGATCCCTACGAGTTTGTGTTGTGATTCTTCCATCCAAGTTTGCTATAAAGTCCATATGATGCCTTTTCTTATAGCAGTAGAAACATCTAGTATCATTGGTTCTTCTGCGGCATATGGCCAAGTGGTTGGTTTTTCTTGCAGTGTGGTCTCGATTCCTGTGCCAGGACTCCCTAGAAGCGGGAGAACTTTTATGTTACCCAATAAATGGGTCAGAGCAGCAACCTAAAAATGGAAAATGCTGCCTGGGGAATGTGGAGAGATTTACTAGACGTTTCTTCCTTTTTAGCGGCACAGGGCACACAATGCAGTGATATGTACTTTAATTCAGAGGGGGAGTCCCAGCATGATCCAAAACACTGACCCCCGAAAACCCTTACTGATATGGTGGTCCCCTAATTGATGCCATCCATACAGTGGAATAACGTGATGGTCTATGAAATGTCCAAGCTGTTTGGGTAATTTTAGACAATATCAAAGAGGTAGGGTCCTTTTGGGGCAAATGTATATGTGTGCACATTGTCCATTGCACATGAATGCAAACTGCTTCCAATCCTGCCTTTTGATAGGGATGGAAAAGAACACATTTGCCGGGTAAGTAGCTTTCTGAATGCAGTGTACTTAAGGCTGTGTATCTAGCAAATATACCACATCTGGAAAAGTAACCACAACTGGGGTTACTCCTTGGTCAGATTTTCTGTATATCATGTCATCCATCACAATCCATCTGGATTTTGTAGGTTTCAGAATGGTGAATTAAATTGGATATGATGGGGATCATCACCCCTGCATTCTTTGGGTCTTGAGGGTGTGTTATCTCTGCCATTGCTCCCTGGGATAAAGTACTGTTTGGATTTACTATCTTAGCCAGAGAATATGATTTAGAGGATTCCTCTTGGATTCCTCACTAGGTAATTCTTACTCCACAGTCCAAGGAGCAAGTGTGCACCTCCTGCCAATTATAAACTTCTGATCGTCCGTTTGACTATCGGAGAACCGATCATTGGGTGGGTCTGTGAATAAATGGAGTTACTGTAATTTGAACTTGGGACAAACCTTCATATATTCCTAGTCCCCAAAGCCCCCACTCCAGTGGGGTAGCCATGAAGGCTCAGCTTTCTCTGTTCTCAAAATACCTACTCACTCCCCTTTTCTTAACAAATGACTTTCTTTCTGTCACTTTGTCTTTGGGAGAAGAACTGGGAAAATTATTTCCATATATACTTGTTGTATTCTATTAATTTTCTTCATGGGAGCTTAGACTTTCCTTCAATCAGTGAGTTATAGAGCTCTTCCAGAAACTGCTCAAAAGGTTTTGACTTTTTATTGGGGTGGTTACCTTCAGTTACCTGGCCACCCATTTTTGACTTTTTTCTTCTTTTTTGGTCCTATGAATTAAGCAACTTCCTTGTTGGCTGCCCTTCACCTTCACCTTAGGATTAATAAAAGGCGTCTTTTACTAACCACCTCCATGGCTGTCTATAGGTTCTGTAGAAAGCATATATTCCTGTGCAAAGACAAAGCCTCTTGATTGCCTTCAAAAAAAGCATAAATGCCAGCCTTTAAAAGAATATTTATTTATTTGAGAGAGATTGAGTGAGAGCGCTTGAGCTGGGGAAGGACAGAGGAAAAGAATCTCAAGTGGACTCCTTGCTGAGCACAGAGCCTGATACGGAGCTCATTTCATGAAAAGAGCCCCATGTGGGGCTCAATCTCAGGATCCTGAGACCATGACCTGGGCTGAAATGAAGAGTTGGATGTTCAACCGAGTGAGTTACCCAGGCACCCCATAAAATGCTGGGTTTTAACAGGGAGGAGGAGTCACCACTGCAGGTCTAGGAGGTTTAGGGTAACCTGGGAATTGTAGATTTCCAAGTACATCGACACAGACATCCCCATCCCAGGTCTCAGGGTTTCATTCCTTTCTGATTGAATAGGATGAATGGAATGTTGAACATTAGGGAGAAGTTACAGGTCAAGAATTTGCCATTGGACCTAGTGGCTGAGGACAGGATCGATGGAGGACAACAGATGGAGGAACTGAGAGGCAGGGTGATGGAGGCATCTTAGAACTGAACTGTTTAGTACTTGGATATGAAAGGGCTTAATATGTTCAAGAAATAGTGGAGAATGGAATTAGCTGGAGCTCATATATGTGGTGACAAAGGTGGAAATTGCTCTGAAAAGGTAGTTTAGGGCCAACATGCAAAAGGCCCTCAGCATCCAGCCACAGAATTTGGCCCCATAGAAAATAGGTAGGTAATGGAGATTTTACAACGCTAATTTGTCTTAATCATATGTGATAAGCTTGTTACCCAATGAATGGGTCAGAGATGTGGACAACACAGATCGTCTAGAATAAGACCCACAAAGTAAGATGCTACCACAATGGTCCAGGGATAGTCCTGGCTCCATAAGCTAGATGCTTGCATCAGATGCTGCCAACTGCCTATCCAATATCTCTTCTCCCTTATCCCTTATTCCTTGGGAATAGGTCTCTATGGTGTCAAAGGGGATATTGTGTTTAGCCTTCCTTGCAGCTAGGAGGCATCATGGACTATAAGAGGAAGACACTTTGTAAGGTTTTTGAGAAGACTGTGTTAAGATGTTTAAATCTGCAGAAGGCAAGTGTGGAAGGCAGAATAATGCTCCCCGAGTCTCCATGTCCTAATCCCCAGAACCCATGAATATGTTATCTTGGGCTGCAGATGTAATTCATGATGTTAACCGGCAGGATCCTGGATTATCTGGGCAGGTCCAATGTAATTACAGGGATCTCTGAAAGTGAAAGGGGACGGAGAAGAGTTAAGAGTTCAGAGTGCCCCAGTGTGGGAACTCTACCCACTGCTGCTGGCCGGGGGAGGGGGGGTGGACCGAAGCCAAGGAATGCAGTAGCCTATAGAGGTTGGAAAAGGGAAGGAAATAGATCATCTCCTACAGCTTCCAAAAGGAAACACAGCCCTACTGACACCCTGATCATAACCCAGTGAGAACCCTGTCAGGTTGCTAACCTATAAAACTTTAAGGTAATAAATTGTGTGTGTGTTTTTCTAAGCCACTAAGATGGAGATAATTTGTTATAGCAGCAATAGAAAACTAATATAGCAGTCATCTTCACTTTTTCCTCCTCTCTGCTTCCTTCTTTTTATTTTTATTTTTTTTTAAATTTTTATTAACATATAATGTATTATTTGCCCCAGGGTACATGTCTGTGAATCGTCAGGCTTACACATTTCACAGCACTTAACAGCACATACCCTCCCCAATGTCCACAACCCAGCCACCCTATCCCTACGCCCCTGCCTCCCAGCCACCCTTAGTTCGTTTCTTGAGTCTGTGAGTCTCTTATGGTTTGTCTCCCTCCCCATCCCTTCCTGTTTCATTTCTCTCCACCACTCCCCCAAACTCCCGCCTTGCCTCTCAAATTCTTCATATCAGAGAGATCATGTGATAATTGTCTTTCTCTGACTGACTTATTTCGCTTAGCATAATACCCTCCAGTTCCATCCATATCGTTGCAAATGGCCAGATTTCGTTTCTCTTGATGGTTGCATAGTATTCCATTGTGTATATATACCACATCTTCTTTATCCATTCATCTGTTGATGGGCATCTAGGTTCTTTCCATAGTAAAGATGTGTTATAT
>CM053613.1:75804912-75832463 GCA_028646535.1 Procyon lotor
AAAAAAAAAAAACAATTAGTATCAAGAAGAAACTAAAACCCTAGTTGGATTAAAGCACTTTTGCAGCATCAATTACATACAAATGAATGTACATCATACATTTTTTTTAATCCATTCATGAAAAGTGACATGAAACTTCTAAATGGGGGTACTTTGTCCGTTCTCGATACAGCACAGAGGGGGGCGCCTGGGTGGCTCAGTCGTTAAGCATCTGCCTTCGGCTCAGATCATGATCCCAGGGTCCTGAGATGGAGCCCCGCATAGGGCTCCCTGCTCCTCCGCAGGAAGCCTACTGTTCCCTCACTCACTCCCCCTACTTGTGTTCCTGCTCTTGCTATCTCTCTCTGTCAAATAAATAAATAAAATAGTTAAAAACAAAAACACAGCACAGAGGGGAGCAGACAGCTTTGTTCTGGGAAGACCAGATTCTGGCATTTCTTGGGCCATGTACCCACCTGCACACACCTGGACAAAACCATTTGATGTCCCTGGGTCTCCATTTCTCTGGAAAAAGACACTTTAGTCTTGTGTGACTCAGGGACCAGAAGCCTTCTTGAGCCCTCCAGCTTTTAGATCTCTAGTACAAATTTCCTGTGAATACCAAAAATGTATTTCTTTTAGAAGAAATTTCTCTGATTCAATTTTCATATCCTTCAGACTGACCTTCCCACTGATTAATTTGAGCTAAGAAGATTTTGTTGTAGTACGTACACATCTTTCAGGCTGCAATGTGAGGCACAGATTGACCAAAAGGATATATTTCTCTTCAGTGCTTCTCTGAGCACAAACAGACCAGCAAGCCAAACAATATTTGGTGAGGTTAATGTTCTTTCTTCTCTTCATTTCTGTGGCAATCTCCGCCATTTGGAATCTAGCGGGTCCCTACAGTCACAGAATGACGTTCCTTGCTGGTTAGCACTTGTTTCTTTCCTATGTCATAACCAACTTACAGTTTACATTTGAGAAACTTCTTCACAAGTCAGCACCTATATGAATAATTCAAGTGAAACTTTATGCTCAAAAATCTCATATACCAGAGAAAGATTTACTATAGGTTAAAGCAGGTTTCCTGCATATATGATAGTATATGGTGATAGTCTCACTTGAACCAGGAAAATTGATGCCACAATATTACTTCTCACAGAGAGCTTCTGCATCCAATGAATTATAGTGTAAATAAGAGGGGGAGGAATGGGATTTGAACCACAAAAATGTTCTCGAAATCTAGTTGCTAACTACTAACTGAATTTGTTAACTCTATGGCTTTGGGCTAATTACTTAAACTCTCTGTGCTTCAGCTTCTTTACCTATGAAGTGGGCATAATTACAACTAACTCACAATGAAATTAGGGACTCAGGGGCGCCTGGGTGGCTCAGTGGGTTAAGCCTCTGCCTTCTGCTCAGGTCATGATCTCAGGGTCCTGGGATCGAGCCCCGCATCGGGCTCTCTGCTCAGCAGGGAGCCTACTTCCTCCTCTCTCTCTGTCTGCCTCCCTGCCTACTTGTGATCTATCTCTCTGTCAAATACATAAATAAAATCTTAAAAAAAAAAAAAATTGGGGACTCAATGAGATAATAGAGAAGACAGCACCCGGCACACTATCTGCCCCAGAAGAAGTATTTGTAAATAGGACTTCCCTTTCCTACAGAAACCCAAAGAATGTACAAATATTCATCTTCACCTGTGACGGGCAGGAAAATGTCCCTCAAATAAGCATGTTTATGAAGAGAGGCGTTTTCAGAAACTTTTTCTTTGATGTAATCAGAAGAATTAGAAATACCCACAAAGCATAGAAGTAAGAAAACAAGTTTCCTGACTGTTTTCAGCCTCGGGTGTTGCTATTTGTTTCATTCCCTCTACTTGATTGTTGGCTCTTAAAGGGCAGTCACGGGTTATTATCTTTGTCTCCTGCTGTGCCTTGCAGAATCCTTACATATAATATGTGTTATGTGAATATTTGTTGAGCCGTATTTATCTTAGAAATCTTCTGTCCACCAAGACTTAGATTGTTTCTAACTAATTCGGTATTTAAATAAAAAATGATCAACTTCCATGACCCCCGATGGGTCGGTAGACCAGACAAAACACAAGGAAAATACTTGACATCTGTGAATTCCAACTAAAATATTCATATAGTTTGGCCCTGTCAAAACACCTTTGTCTAAATAGAAAAAACGCTAGTGTTCTGAAGGCATGGGGAGGTTTCCTATTTGGTCTCCCTCCAGCTCACGGTGGGCACTCCATTTGCTGGTGCAAAAGACTGAAACTAATTTATTACAGAATTCTGACCTACCAACCACTTTCAAGAGTCATGAAACCTATGTCTTCCCTTGGCCTTTCAAGTACCCACTTCCATGGGAAAGAACTTCCACCCTTGGCCAACCAAGTACCCGTTCTTTTTCAAGTATCATCAAAACTCATATTAATGAGATTTTGATGATGTTTGAAGATCATGCTTTGATTCAATATAAATCTGAGTGACTACTGCATGCCAGGCAATGTTCTAGATGCTGTAAATTATTGTTGTATGAACAAAACACGCACAGGTGCACACACACACACACACACACACACACCATGCCCTTTTGTAATGTATGTTCCAGCAGGGACAAGCAGTAATAAAGAAGTTAAATATGCAATAAATCTAATGGTCAGAAGTACTTAGAGGAAAAGAGAGAAGGGGAGAGGGACCAGAAAAGCAGATGGGAAGTGAACTCTTATAAATAGCAAAATTCCAGCCAGAAATAATGAAAACACTGGACCTCTATAAATATATAATACACATATGTATACATGTGTATGCACACACACACACACATCTGTATGGAGGTTCAGTCCATATACCATATACATGTCTATACATATGAAGATACATAAACTACTCTATGTATGTATGTGTGTGTATATGTGTATTTATATTTATAAAATAACCCCATGGTGATTACTGTAATAATTATTATTCCTATTAAAATCTTTCCAGAAGGTGTAACAACTAAGCTTAGATACAATGATAAGCAGAAGTCAGGCTAATGAGTCCACTTAACACTTATTGAGCATCAGGCGTTCTACCAAGCAATTACATGTTACCATATTAATCTTCACAAGACTAAAAAGAGCTCATGTTCTCTTTTAACCAGCAAGAATAAGAAAAGAGCACCCATGAAACAATTGGCCCGAAGTCACAAAATTAGAGGCATGATTAGATGTGACTCTAGGCTCTTGATACCAAACTGCCCTTTGCCCCAAGTCTACTATTATATGATGGATTTAAATAACCATCTCCAAGATATTTAAGAAATTCCCTATTTTCCACAAGATAGAGTATATTTTTGATGTTCCACTTATGGAGAGAATCCTATCACTTCATTCTAAATTACAGTAAATTCTAAGTATATCATATTTTCTGGGGGGAAAGTGCACAGCATGTCACAGCTTTGAGTTCTTCCTTAAGCTTCTGTGTTAAACACACACACACACACACACACACACACACACACACACAAATCTGTTGCAGTGTATGAAGACAAGATAAGACAAACCCAAAGAGTAAATGAACAATGAGCTCAAGACAAAAGAAACACAAGGCAGATTAGATAAAGGTTATTGGCAAAGATGTGGGGAGGATTGCAAGCCAAGACTCTATCCTTTGCTCCTTACACACCCTAAATTCTGGACTGGCAACTCGCAAATGAGAGCTGGGGTCCTAGGGGAGACCAAGTGAAAATTCACCCTCTACTTGATTTGGTGAAAATTCTCTCCTCAGCTGCAGAGAACAGCAAACCACAGAGCTTAAATTCTATGCTATGCTCAGGTAACTTAATTACATTTTAATTATTTATATCCTGCTTTGGCCCAGAAATGATAAGACAAACTAGATGTGGGAGAGAAAAAGGAGAAAATTAAGGCTAATACCACAAAATGGAGACAAGAATGGAGCTAATACAAAAAGACATACCTTAAAGACCTATACATTTGTAGGGGGACATGGGGTTCAAATTTAGCTCTAAGCTGGCTGGCCATCAATCAAAGAGGAAAACCTGATCAGTTACACAACTCACAGTATCTGGAAGATAGAATATCTCCATAGTCTCCATATAAAAAGAATTATTATTAAAAATGTCTCTTCTCCTCACAGAGCAACCTTCTCCAACTGTGACAGAAGGCAGAAGAGGGATGAGCCCTGTTCTTCATGAAAAAGGAGACAGGATGAAGTAAAAAGAACACGGGTTCCTTCCCTTCCAGATGATTCTGATTGTTGCAAGGACTAAATGACACCATGTTTGTAGAGTGCCGGCTGGTATCTGACCCATGGGAGAGGCTCAACAACATGGTGGCCACGATCAGGAAGGTGAGGCTAGCGAGGAGGGGAAGGGTCAGGGGGGACTACTTTGAGACTCAGTTCTAGCTCACTAGTCATTCAGTAATCTTGGCAAAGTCACCATCTGCCTGCACCTCATCTATAAAATCAGGATAACGTGATCTACTTCACGAGTTTATTGTGAAAAATAAATGACATAATGTGTGTGTAAATTTTTTAAATGAAGGTACTTCTCATGACTAGGGAACCACTGGTGGGCAGCTAACACAGAGCTATATGCAACTGGTCCTGAGGAAACACTTTCTTTCCATGGTGACGAAGAGCAGCTGAGGTAAGACCTCTCTCCCCTTCTGCACTCTCTGCTCCAGTCACGTTTGTTCTCTGCATCTGAAGACCTTCATCCATTCTGCTCCCTCTGCTAACAATGATCTTTCACTGCCCCCCTTCACCTGAAACCACCTACTCACCCCTCAGGGCTCAGTCTAGACCCCTCCTAGGTCTTCCCTGCCCTTCCTGATTGGCCTCAATGAACTCCTAAACTGCCCTACTTGTCTCTGGTAAGAACGCTGTCTTATCATATTCAGTTTGGGGCAGACCATCCCATGGGGCTGTATAACTCCTCCAAAGCAGGGAATGTATCTCCTCTATTATTGTACGTGCAACATGAAGCCTTGTGCCAGCCCATAGAAGGCACTCAGCAAATACTGAGTTGTGAGATCAAAGTGCATTCAAAACCTAGAAGACTGGTCACGTGGTTCTTGTTTTTCTTAAGGCGCTACGATGCTTAACTGACTGCTATTCTTTCTTGCACTAATGTTGTAGCATCCACAGCCTCAACTGGAATTATCAAGTGCTAGAAATCATAGTTAAACCTCTGCTCATTCAAGATTCAAAGCCATCTTCTACAATGCCTAGCAACGTAAAAAAAAAAAAAAAAAGTTCAGATTTGAATTTTTTCATCCAAGAGCATTTAGAAGGGATTGATAAATCAGTTCAACAAACATTTACCTTGAATCAAGTCCCTTTTCTTGAAGCTTTTTACGTCTTTGTACAATTCAAAAGAAATGTAATCCCTTATAGTCTCCCTTCATTTGTTCATAAAGCATTAATATGCTGGTTTGAATGAACTTTTTAAGATGAAAAAAACTGCCCTCTCATTGAAGATGAAAGCAGCTTTTCCTCTTAAATATGGAGGTCAGTTTTTTACTGAGCGGAAACAGTAATACTCCAAGATATTGTTGCCTCCTAATACCAAAATTGTTGCCTATGAATTCAAAGTCTCAGATTTGACTAAGTTAATTTTTCTATTATTTATCTACATTTTTAGGCTATATCTAAGATTGCAGTGGGCCGTTGCAAACTACTCAGCAAGTCAGCTCTCAAAGCTCTCAGACAATGGTGAAATTTGCAGCGAAGAGTGAAAAGGGAGTCAAATTTTGGTCATCTACAGCAACAAAGAGCTGTTGAATGGAAAAATAAAATCACTTGGGCTACTCAGGGCAGCTCACACCCAACATATGACCTTTCTTCCCAGCCTTATAAATATCCTCTGCATCACAAGGACTGCCAGAATTGACGAGAGACGTTAAAACAAGGCTCTTTATAGACAATGAGCTATTATCTTCTAGGACTTAACAAACTGGCTGTCAGCCAACCTTATATTTGGATACTCCTGGAAAGATAAAATATGACAGTTAATTGGTGTATGTGAGAAGAGTAAAATATCTTAAACAAAAATATAGCCCATGCCAGTCAAATGTTATAGAAAGAGTATTTTCTCAGGAAGTCATGTCGACAGTATTAGACAGATGGAAGCAGAAGAGCTTAAATAATAGCTAATGATATATTTCCTTTGGGTATTCTGTCTGTCTCTCGCCCTTTGCTTACGAGCTATGAACATGTGCTGTTCCTTCAACTGAACCAATCTTTCAGGTAACCCCAAACCACTGCCGTTGATAGATAAGTGATCCAATCGAATATATTCCTACAATGAATTCCCACGCATACGTTATCCCAAATCCATGCTAAGTTGGTCTATCTTGTATAGACCCAATCTGTAAAAGACCCCAGCATCTAATGATTCAACTCGGGTGTTTGCAGCTAAGATTTCAGAGAGGCTGTGACTTGTCCTCTGTCACACAGCAATGGCTACTAGCAAAGCTAAGTACAGAATTCGGGTCTCCCCATCTTTGCCAAGGCTGTGTTTAAACACACATGCACACTCACACACACACACACACACACACATACACACACATACAAAAGAGTATCCACAGTTTACTAGATTAAGGAATAACTTAAACACTTTCCTGAATCTACCCAAAAGGAGTGGAGTAAAATATCACTCAAATGGAAGTGTCATGGGAAAGTTTCTGGAAGCAAAAGAAGAGATTATTACTTGGCACCTTAGTGATCATACTGAACAGGAGAAGCAAAAGTAAAGCCAAAAGGGAAACCCCGGTCACAGAAAGTGAATAGCGTGCCTACTCAGAAAAGCAAGAGCTCAGATATGTGCAATTAGGTCAGTGGAGAAGATTAGGTAAGAGTTAGGGAATATTGAATTGTTGAACCTAAAATGGCAAGTTGTGGATACGTGGTGCAGTATTTCTTGGAGAAAAGTTCCATGCATTCACTGATACGTATTGCTGGAGGACAGTATTCCTAATGCAGGCAATCTGGTCAGAACATACTCCTTGGTCCCTGATATTGGGAAGCATCTCTGTGTCGTCACATGTTGTCACTGTGATTCTGTGATCGACAGCACAGTCCCTGCATCAAGTGCTGGATGAAGAGTCCAGTCCCTCCACTTGCAAGTTCAGACTTGCAGCTCATCTATTGAACCAATCAATATCCAAACTCCATAGAGACCAAGGCCAAACATCAGGTGTAAGAACCACAGGAAGAATGGAGTTGAAGGCTGCCAAGCCAAGCATTTGGAGATGGGCAGAGATCAGACTGAAACAAAAGCCAGCTGAAAACAGCTAATAATATGGGCACTGAAGCTGGATTAGGAGGCAGAGGCAGGGAAAGTATGCAGCAGGGTTTATGGAGTGTTCAGCACGGTAGGCACGTTAAGGATGCCAGAAAGGAAAATGTTTTCACTTATAATCATTCTACTGTACACCTTTAAAAAAAAAGACTTAATACCCTATAGACTTACGTGTTACGGAAAGATACCTTCTGATTTGCAATCTGCTGTTGGATAATGTTTTCCCAACTCAAAGGATGTTCTTCTTGGTTCAGAGAAACAAGATAATAGGTTTAACTTTCTGTACTTCAGAAAATAACCCCAGTTATTTCCAGTAAGGAATCCTAACCTAACCCAGGAGCCCCGATGAGTCATGAGGTCTCGTACACCCAAAGCACTTCACTTCTCTAAGTCCCTCTGGCCTCATCTGCAAAGTTAAGGCACTGGCACAAGACCTCTCAGATCCTTCCTCCAGCCAGCCATACATCTGGGAATACACTCTGTGTTCGGTCCAAGTATGTCTTTACGTAGGTATGTTATCTATCTTACTTCAATAACAAGCACACGCCCGAGATGGAAAAACTATGCCGAGAAAAAAACAAAAAACAAGGCTCTGTCAGCACAATGTATGGGTGTGGTGAAAACAGGCAAGTAGATTGTGTGCAAGTCCAAAAAAAAAAAAAAAAGATTATAAAAAAGCATATTCTGATAAATAGCTCGAGCTAATGGAAATGGAACATGATTAAGAAAGAGAGCGTATAAAATATTCCAAAGATTCAGATCTGTTATCACATGGATCACACAGGGTAGAAAAAAATAAAATAAGAGACGGGAAACGATGCTTTGAGAATGACTCTGGAGTCAAGTATTGCTAATGTTACAGAGTCTATATTCTCATGTAGGTTTTTCAATTTTCTCAATCTCATAATATCTGGTCAAAACACATCACTGTTTATTCCTCTCACTCCAAAAGGAAATTATGCATTATTCTGGAGTGTGTAGTTTGCATTTGAAGAAATTCTGAGCCATCAAATGATTAGATTTGGATAAAATAAGAAGGGAAAAGAAACATCCCTCCTAATTATTTCCACTTTCGATGTGTAAAAAAGATAGTTGCAAAGAACAGAGAAATTCTCATGATCCCCACTGTGCCCTAAAAATTTTCTCATAGCTTTGTTTCCGAGTTTGGAAGGGAACAGAAACTACTTCTCAGCCCCAGTGCATGACGCAAGAATCCCAGGTTCAAAGAATTCAAATAACTAGACCACAGTCTTGCAGCTGAAAACAGGGGCTCAATCCTCTGGCTCTAGGTTTCTCTGAGACTTTACTGCCTGGCTTGACTCTCGTTTGGAGCAAAATGCTAGGCAACAGAGCTCCCACAGGCAGCCTATTGGCAGAAACCTGCTTCTGTTGGGGGTGAAAGTGTTGAACCCCAATTGCTAAGAATAGCTCAAAGCACCTTGGAAGGAGTGCTGGTTTCTAAAGAAATCCCTGCTTGGAGAGTGTTCCTCCTTCTCCTTGGCCCATCTGTCGTTATGGATCTCGGGTAACGCATCAGAGATCGTGCAATATATGGAAACATATTGAAGGTATTATATGTGTCAGAGTCATCCTCTCTCCTATTTCCATTAAAAGCTCTCAGCTATGCCAAAACTTTCTCATTCCCAAATGAGGTACATTTCAGTAAATGAGATGATGGATGGAACTTAAAGAATCCTCTAAGGAAGAGACAGAGCTGCAAAAAGACAGGGAGAACTTGCCAAAATAAAATTACAGGCAATCTCAGAAGAACGGATATTTCTCTAATGATACACCGGTCTTTTAAGGCCTAAAACCTGCAATGTACAACTTCCAATCCATGTCACTTTTGTAATGTCTTTTTCTAAACTAGATCACGAAGATCCGAGGACCCAAAAGTAGGCAGAAGTGAGACTATGTGGGCACACGTGTGTGTAGACATAACGTGCGTGGATGCTCTCGTGATGGGGGGATCCCGTCTGTTGGAAGGAATGTGATGATTCAAAAAGGGTTCATTTCCAAATCTTTTTCAGACTTAACTGATGGCCTCAGAGTTTTACAATATGCATTTAAGCTTCAAAGAAATTTTTTGCTTCAGGGAAGACCATCCGTTTTTTATTGACTGAATTCCCATTCTGTTTTGGACACGGTATGAGGGACTGGAAATGCACATAGACCTAGTCCTGCCCTCATGGGGATTCTATTCTATTCTATTAAGAAGGTTTCAAGATCATGTCTTCCGGGCATTTGGTTACACACCTATCAATGAGATCTACAGAAAGGGTGTAAGTCCTAGAGATGGGACTGAGCAGCTAGCCCACTCACACCTCTAGGTCTCTAGCTAACCTCAACTCTCACAGTGTGGAACTAGATAGAGGTCTGAGCATATCCGTGACAACCCAACTGCCAGAAAAAAAGCAACAAAAACTATTTGGGTCAGTCCGTTTCCCATTCATCTGAAATGGCTCTTGTCACTAATGCCTTAGGAATTACTAACCCCTGGTTACTCTTCAGTTTTTATCTTGCTTGAGCTCACTCTGTCATCAGCTAATGAAATATTCCTTCACCTATGCCCAGCATTGTGGTGTGCTTCCACATAGTAGATGCTCAGTAAATATGACATACGATACAAAAATAGACAACAGTAAGAAATAGAAATGGCAATTATTATGATGGAGACGTGCACTCAATTCTTTAAGTGGTCCCTTATTTTGGATGGTACAATTAACACTAAAACAAATGCCTGGGGGACACCTGTGTGGCTCAGTTAGTTAAGCATCTGCCTTCAGCTCAGGTCAGGATCTCCCGGACCTGGGATCGAGCTCTGCATCCCGCTCCCTGCTCGACAGGGAGCCTGCTTCTCACTCTACCTGCCGCTCCCCCTGCTCTCACTCTCTCTCTCTCTCTGACAAATAAACAAAATTTTTAAAATAAATGCCTGCGACATGCTGTTAGATAAGCAATCCTTTGTTACTCTGAATTTACTACTCCATTTACTTGATGCTTCTTTACCCTCTACCTTCATCCTCTAATTCAATGGCTTTCTGTTGGAGCTTCCACAAGTGCTTTTTGGAGAATATCAGCAAATGTTTGCTTTGTTTACTGCCACCCAAAGATGCCTAGAGCACACAAGGGGGATGACATCAATGTAAGTTCACAAGGCCATGTAATCCATCATAGGCTGAGCACCCAAAATACTAACAAAAACAAAATTGGTTCCCCAGCTTAGTTTTAAGATGCTGCAGGATATTTGCTCGTTATATTAATATTTTCCCAACTTTCCTCTGGTTCTAGGATCTCTCTTCCTCCCACACCCTCCTGAAGCTCTCTGACTACCCCACTGCCCCCCCCAACCAGTATATGTGGGTCAAATAGGCCAATCTCCCCTTTGCTCTAACATCAGTATTTAAGTCATGACTTTTGTGCAGATGATCACTTGACTATATAATCAGAAGTCCACTGCCCTCTGTACTTTATAGAAGAGCCAGTAATCTATCCTATTCATATTTATATTCAATAAACCAACTTCTCACTATTATAACCCTATTTTATACTGAAACAGAAGTTCTACTAATTAACACTGCCACTGGATGAATGTAGCCTAACTCAGTGTCTATAAAGGTAATTTAATTTTATCCTTGCTACTACCCAAACAGAGGTTGAGAAAAAGTTACATCATTTTTTAAATGCCCACTATCCCTTTCATTCTTTATTCTGGAACTAAATAAATGGTTTTAAACTATTCTTCATTCAGAATTCCAAAGACCCTGGCTGGCCATCCTGTGATCCACACGGCACTCTCATAACTGTCCTTCCAAAAATTTCAGAGAGGTTTCCTCCTTCAAAGGCAGCTATAACAATATCCTTTCCTATCTGTAAGGAGGGATGCAAATACAGAAAATTTCAAAATCATCATCTTTTATTCCCCCTCTTGCATAAGGAAAAGTCATTATTATACCCATTTTACAGATAAGAAAACAGACTTCAAGCAAGTTCAAAGACCTGCTCACATTCAAGTAGCTGGTAAGTGATGAGTCAAGAAGCAACCCCAAGTCTTTCCATGTGTCAGTCCAGAGACCTTCCCACCCGACAGTCACCTCTCCACATTCCTCTGGGCCCCCTCAGATGTTCGGAACACGCTTTCACCCTAAAACACACATTTCTAAGAAAAAAAGTTTTTTCCTTCCTTCCCTGTAAACTGACTACCTTCAGGAATTCCTTTCAAATTCAGGGAAGATATATTTAAAGCAAAGACCTAAGGGGATTTTTTTTTTTCCTATATGTGCTGTCTTAAGAATTCTACTTCCTGGGAGATATTAACCATTTCTCAAATGCCATCCAGTGCTTGGCATATTTGTGGAGTTTCAACATAATTTATACTCACTGAGGAATGAAACATCCAACAGAATGTCCCTGGAGAACAGAGTGTTAGGATGGAAGGCAGACCTCAGGATCTCCCGTCTCTAATCACTAGGGACCCTTGCAATGGGGCTAATGAAATCTCCAGCATTCTCAGTTATCTGGTGTATTCCAACACTGTAAAGAAAATCCCTGAGCAAGAGTCTGAGCACTGCATGCCAACTACTTCCCAGGAGGCAGCCACACTCCCCCTTCAACCTCAAGGTATCCCTCTGACCCCGACTCTGATGGGTCATATGGCAGAAACGCCGTATGAGTCAAAGAGCATAAACTCTGCCTGATTGCTGAGCCAAGGATTGCATCTCATTCATTTTTGGGCCTTTAGTGCCTCGCTCGGTACCTGGAATATATGCAATTGGAATTAAAACTTGTAAGAAAAGAATTACTCTTCCATTTTGTTGCCCAAAGATTTTCTACCTAAGGTGAATTAGACAACCATCTAGCACCTGGCCTGTACAGGGCCTCCCTAGGTCTCAGACCTGGAGCCCATCACATAATAAAACTCTTTCAAACTAACATAGGAACAAACACAGACCATCCTAGATTAAAAGAAACGTAAGAGTCTTGATGATCACATGCACTGCATAGACCTTGTTTGTGTCTTGATTCAAACAAATTAACTGAAAAAGCCACTTGGGGACCAATGGGAAAATTTGAATACAGATGGGATATAGCAAAGAAAGATTATTGTGGTGGGGATAGCATTGTGGTTATATAAGAAAATATACTTTCTAAATGCTCAACCAACTTTGGGGGTTAAAATGTCATGACTTCTGAGATTTCCTTTAAAATACGTTAACTCAATAAAAAAAAGTTAAGATCTAAATGATGGATATATGGTGGACTCTTCTTTCCTTCTGTGCCTGTTTGGAATTTTTCTTAATAAGCAATTTTTACACAAACACAAAGCAACCGCTCATTACAGTATGACAAGGTTCTGCTTTTACTGACAAAAGTGTTATTTTCATATATGATCCAATATTACTGTACACATATTCCCTTAGAAGCAACTTGTGTTTCTAGATATTTCACATGCACGTTCTTCGAAGGGGAAAATTTAGACATTTAGAGCAACTAAATGCATTCTAATGCAAAATAAATGCAAGGTGTTTGCAAAATAGTTTGCAAATTATTTTGCAAGCTAAATGCAAAATAAAATACAAAGCTTATAGAATTCTACTGCAAGTATGTCAGCTGCAGTCTGATTCGGTGGTATCTACCACTGACCGGTTTCAGACTAGCTAGCCTACAAGCCAATTCGTTCCTTCAAAAAATTTCCTACAAGACCCAAATCGACAATTCTCTGATCACACGCCAGTCACACACAGAGCTGTTTGCCTTTGCTAGCCCCTAGCACTTCATGTACCACACTCATTCGATTTAACATTAAGGATCCTTACCATGAACCACTCACCTATGATTTTTCCAAATCTCAACTCATTGTATTACTAATAATCACCCTTGAAGCAAGTGTTATTATTATTTCTTACTCTTCAGATGAGGAAGCTGAAGTACTAGAGTTGGAATTGGGGGGCAGAGTTGGAATTTGAATCTGGGTAGCCTGGCTTCCAGACTCAGCTTAAAGCCCCATGACATGGCGCCTTTCCATCACAGTGACGGAATTAACAACCTTTGACGTGCTGCTTTTTAAATAAAAGTGAAAAATTAAATTATCCATCTTTAGTAACCTATCATAATTTTTCAAACACCCAAGAACTATAGAGAACACGACACAGGCAGAGTCGGAATCAAGTACCCTAAGAGAGAATCCAAAGGCTTTTTAAGAGAACACAGCTCACTTAAGTATGAATTTTCTCCACGGCTCACGAGCCCTCGAAATGTCTTAGCCTTCACTTTGGCCCCTGTCTTTCCAGGCATCTTTCCTCTCCCTTTCCTGCCAGGGAACTATTTTGAAAACCAGCCTGTCATCATTGCCCATGAAGATCTGACCCCAACTTGGACTGGAGGTCTTAGTCTCACCTTCCTCTGCATTTCTGGAGTTCTTGTTCCCTGTTATATCATATCTCAAAAGGCATGGTAGGTGGCCGTTCCTCACCCCCATCTCACAGTAGTTTAGAGGATTTTATCTTCATTGTTACCGGAATCTGGTAAATCTCCTGGCTTGGAATGAGGCCTTGGCAAATATTTATTTGTTCACTGTATCTTGCGGTATATCAGGGTCCTTGGAATACCCTGCTGATATTTCTGCCTTAACACTTTAAAAGCTTGACTAGGACTCTGTGTACCAAGCTTATCTTCACCATCAGGCTAAGTGCCTTGGCGATAAGGGAGGAGGCCGCCACTTTCTTGTATCCCCTCACAGCACCTGCCACAGTGCTTTGCTCATGGTTGATGTTCAAAGATAAATAATTACCAACATTAATTATCTTTCCGCTGTAGATATGTAGAAGTGCCAATGATTAAAGTTCCAGTTGATGGAACGACAGATAGACCAAATATTTGTGACACTGTTCTCAAAAAATAAATAATAATAATAAGGTCTTTAGCCCAAGAATGGGGCACCAGGCCTCTGGGAGGTGATCTGCAGCCACTGTGACTTTGTCTCCTTCGGTCATGGCTGCTGCCCTTTAGAATGATTTCAGTTGAGCTGAGATGAGAGGCTACAATAGAAACAGAAGTCTTTTTCTTTATGAGAACACAAACACATAAAAATAAGCACAGAAGATTATCTTGGGGGATGATGACACCAAAACCCAAGAGTATGTGGGAACCATTTACAGTGCAGCTGCCATAGGATTGGCTCAAATCAAACAAGGTCAAATCCTAACTAATGTCTGAAATCAACCGTCCTGTCTGTTGCTTGGTTTAGGTATGTTAGAGCCCGAGGTACAGCAAAACATGAAGCAAAATGAGGAGGAAGAGATCGTAATTCATTCATGCTACCGTTAATTTCAATACTGAGCATAACCACCAGAGTGAACCACCATTTTGAGAAAATATATATTAACCCTGTCTCTGCTGGAACCCTCTAACTTCTTCCCATCCCTGAAAAAACCAAGAGATACTTTACTTGAGAAGGAGAAAGTCTTGAAAACTCAAGGTAATTTACATCAGAATTTGACTTAATGATAAATAATTCAGAATGCTTTTTCATTTAAAAGTACGTGTTAAAATATTGTCTACCCATCCCTGTAGACCTGTAGTGTCCAAAAGAACGACCACCAGCCACATGAAATGTAGCTGTTGATGCCTGAAATGTGGCGAGTCCAAATGGACATGTCATTAGGTATGAAACACGCATCAAAATTCATTGACTTGGTTAAAGAAATGGAAAATATCTCATTCACTTTTTATACTGATTACATATGGTAGTGATAATATTTTAGATATAATTTGGTTAAGTGAAATGTATTATTAAAATTAATTTCACCTGTTTATTTTACTTTTCTAATGCAGTTGCCATAAAATTTAAAATTACACATGTGGCTCACATTTGCATTGTGGGCCTATTGGCCCTACTATATATCTACTACTATATCTACTAGACAGCAAAAACCCAGTAAGACGCAGCTTACGCTATAAATCATCTTCCCTATACCCCCTTCCCCAGCTACGTGCAGCTAGAATAGTCTAGGAGCAGTTTAAGTAAGTGTAGTGCAATTCACCACAGCAGAAACTGGGAAAATCATAGCCAAGTCTAAATGGAACTAAGATGATACAGGGGAGAAGTGCGGACAACACAAAAGAATACAAAATTGTAAAACCATACCCTTTGACCCTAGAAATCAGAGATATGAAGGTCACTGGTAACCCCCACTCAGACAGAGACCACTTCCTCCCAGCTCAACTCTACAGATGAAGAAATGTGATGAAGACTCCCCCCGCAAGGCATCTTTCCAGTTCCCTGTCCTCGAGAGACACTAAGCAATACAGAGCTTGGTAATGGCAGAGAAACATTGTACAGACGTGCCTTCTGTTACCATAGTTGGGTAGTTGCTGAAGGTCCTTAATATCTGCGGTCAATTTCCAGGTGCTCTATATGGAAGGAATGGAAGTCAATGGTCCTTTCAAACAGGCAGGTATCACTTATTTCTTATGTTTCCATTAAAAGCACAAGAGGGGAAGCCCCAAAGGGAATAATACTTACGAAATAGAAAGCGATTATCTTTCTTTTTACTCCAACTTCCAAGACGAGGAGGAGAATTCATTGATGAGTATTTATTAACTAATGATGAAAGAGCACTTCAAAAATGAAAATGGCCCTGAAACGCACTGCATTATTCTGATTGCAGAAAATGGGAGACTAAAGAGAAAGAGCGTTCTATAAAATGTCCTCTGCAATTGGCTCCGTCTCTCATGGGCCTCTCAGATTCCTTTGTCCCTCCCACGATAATAACTTGTCTTCATGGCCATAGCCAAGAACACATTCTTTGTTTGGTTACATAAGCTTCTAAAAATAGCAATTTATCATGGAAATGCTAAATGACCCTTGAAGATGGTGTTCTGATGGGCTATTAAGTTATTGCTGTGTCTATCTTCTGATACATATTACAATTAAAGATAAAAAAAATTCCTTTTTGATGCTTTTCAAACCCTAAAGTATATCAATTTCATGCTTTGGGCATTTTTATCTTAAAAAAACACGAAGAAAAGTTTCCCGCGGACAAAGTAGTTTTACCACAGATATGGAGATGAATTTTTCTCCGTATTAATGAGGGTTAATGGGAAAAAAAGGAGGCTAATTTAAAGCGTAATTTTTTTTTCTGTCTGTCTAGCTAGGTTTGATAAATGAATTCAAAGTAAAAGAATCAGAGAAATTAGCTGGCAGAATATTTAAAGGAAACCTAATAATGCACTGCTCATTTTTTAAATCTAGCACTTTGAAACTGAGAGTTCCAAATCTAGTTGACATCTCCCTAAGACCAGAGAGGTTGCGATGCTTGCCAAAGTTACACAGCAGTGCCAGCCTGCTGTCCTCTACCCTGGATCACATATTAATTATCATTCTCTTTGACACCAAGTGAACCAATGAAAGAAGTGCCTCAAACAGAACTTGAGTACTCTTGGAGATACAGAAAACCAAGGTTTTAAGACAGGGCTACCAAAGTCAGAAAAAAAATGTAGGGAAGTCAGGGAGACATCAGCTCACCAGATGACCAAGATTATATAGAGAGTCAGGAAGACTTCCTATATAGTAAACTTATTCAGGTGTGGGTTTGTTTTTGGTTTTGTTTGGTTGGGTTTTTTTTTTTTTTTTTGGTAGCATTTTTTTGACTGAGGTAAAATGCACATAAAAATTAACCAGTTTCAAGCGAGTAATTCTGTGATATTAGTACATTCTCAATGCTGTGTTCATCTAATTCTAATACATTATCATTCCAAAAGAAAACCCTATACCCATTATACTGCTACTCCCCATTTCCCTCTCCCCCAAGCCCCTGGCAGCCACCAATCTGCTGTTTCTCTGGATTTACCTCTTTTGGATATTTTATATAAATAGAATCACACCATACATGACCTTTTGTTTCTGGCTTTTTTCACTTAGTATGTTTTCAAGGTTTATCTACATTGTAGCCTATTCCAGCACTTTTTCCCTTTTTATGGCTGAATACTATTCCATCGTGTGTCTCTAGGACAATTTTGTCAACTCCTTATCCATACATAAAGTATTTTTGGTAATTTTTGATCTTCAGTACTGCCTTACTGCCTAAACATCTTACCCCTAATTAACACACTCTGAAGAGTCCTCGCTCAGAAGCCAGTCATTTCTTGGTCAACAAAATAGTAAGGAGTGTTAATCCTGCACCAAGTCAGGGCACCTGGGTGGCTCAATCAGTTAAGCGTCCAGCTTGTGATTTTGGCTCAGGTCATGACCTAATGGGTTGTGGGATCAAGCCCTGTGCAGGGCTCTGTGCTCAGCCGGAGTCTGCTTGAGGTTCTCTCCCTCTACCACCCCCTCTCAAACAAATAAAAATTTTAAAAAATACTGCACTAAGTGTCATAGGACTCTTTGTGTAACTGCTATATTCTATGAACAATTTCTAACAACAACCCTGTGGATGGAGAACTATTATCATCATCTTTATTTTATAAAGGTGAGGAAGCCAGGACATAAAGAGCTTAAGTGGCTGTCCAGTGTCACAGCGGGTAAATTGGCAGAAGCAGGACTGGTCACCTTCCCTCCCTCTCCAGTCACCCAGCATCAGAGGTCACTCAACAACCCACACTAACCAAGATAGCTCGTCTCATGGATTATAAAGTACTTGTATGAATTAAATGTGGAAGCCAGGACCACACATTCAGACCAAGAAAAGCCTCAACCCATAACCAAGCTGAGCTCTAAATGTATGTTTGGAAGTCAGTCCTCATAATTCATAAGGCATTTTCCCAAGCAAAGCACTTCCCAGTTGTATGAATGGCTTGTAGGTTCTCATATTAGCCCACCAAACACCTAACCCGCCAGGTAGCAGAACCACATCATTATCACATTCAGAATTAAACTTTATGTGTTCTATTAGTTTGACAACACATCACGTTCTAAGCTGAGAATGGAGACGTCTGAGACTCAGTCCCCCTTCCCCACCATAGTGTCCCCTGCACACTGCCTAGCCCCTTCCCACGGTACTTTACTCCAATACTTGTGGAAATTCCAGGAGCCTTAAGATGGTGTTGTCCTGATGAGGGGGCTTACATTAAAGAGTTCCCAAGCAAACTTCCAAAGAAGAACAGGACCAGGTGCAGGAGCTGAACATACTCTTGGAGCAAAGAGGCAGGACATTTAGTTAGTGTGGGAAGACATACAACAGAGTAGGGACAAGGTTTGTGTTTGGCATTTAGTGGTGAGCTGTAGGTTGACTCCAAATTATAGCCCCAAATGAGTTTTAATGTTAAATAGAAGCATGCTGGAACATTATGTCATGATAATAGCAGAGATATGTGAGGTAACACCAATTGTCCATATGTTTTAAGAACTCAAAATAACACAGGACAAATTCTTTCCGGTATGGTGCTTTTGAGTTTACAAAACATCTTAGCATCCATTGTCTCTTGAGGTACACGCAACAACTCTGTGAGTTAGGATAGGTGTTAATATACCCATTTTACAGATGCAGAAATTGATTATGGCAATTAAATGCCATAGCCACACAGCTAGTAAGTTGTGGAACCAGTACTCAATGCAGGCCTTTCAAAAAACCCTGTGAGTCCTGAGTTCTCTCTGTAACAACAGGCCACCTCAGTCCAACTTATTCTGTGGCTCATTCATCCCTTCTCAAAATCCTAAGTCCTGAGACAAAGGTTACCTCAGAGTTGGAGGGAATGTAGTCAGTCATACAAAGAGGAAGAATGTAATTGAAATTTCTTTTCAAAGACCAGACCTTCTCAGAACAAAATAACGTCAATTATTCCAGTGATATTTACAATTACTTTTTATTCCTACACACTGGACTTTTTAAATTTAGCTACAAGATTATCCCTTCTTCTTTAATTGCAAGCGCTTACTCAGGATAGAAGCCTATTCATGATACTGTGGTGCTGTGCGTTTTTAAAAATGGAGTGACTCAAGTCCGGGGCCTCCTGATTGAGGCTCTTGGGCTCTTTCAGGCTCCAAAGTGGGTGCTGAGATGATTTGTCTGGCCATCAGGCCAGGTGAACCCTGCTCTTCCTCAGGGCTAGACAGTTACAGGTAGCCTAGGCTCCAATGATGAAAGACACCCCAGCCCTGCCATCTTGTTCTCCAACTAACATCACAGGAGCCCCTCATTATATCACACTGTGGAAAACGAAGAGGTTCTCAGAATGCCTGACATTTACAGACAGGAACTTCCTCAACCAGCCTCACAATGAATTGCTATTCTAATGCCCAGCTCAGGATACATTATAATGAATGATCACACATGTGGAGATGACTTATTTTATTCCCTATAAAGAATGACAGAGAATCTGCATGTACCTTGGGGTGGGGCTGGAGGCTGCTACATAAGGAGAGAGAAAATGGTCACTAACGAATGTTCTACCCTCCTTCCTAAGCTTTATCATACCTCAGATAGACTGACCGTAGGCATAAATCCTATGAGTGGATGCATCGAAGTCTGGGCGTTTGGTTCAGTTCTGATTCATCCCATGAGTGTCCTTCTAAGTGGTTGGGCAAATTTTGGCCCTCGTGCTTCTTACTGCCCAGCTTCTACCATCTAGTGGGTGATCCTGGTAAAGTATTGTGGCCCCTGAACTAGTGAGATGTCACATAATACAAACTGAATCTGGAATCAGGAGCTCTAGGCTGGAATCCCGTATTTGCTATTGATTAGCCACGTGACCTTAGCAGGCAACAAGATGGCTGATGAGCCGGCGTTTCTTCAATTATGCACAGAAAATAACAATACCTCAGCATTGCTGTGGAAATAAAACAACATATACGAAAAAGATCTTGAGCACTCTCAAGCCCTCTTCAAATATGACTTATCTACACAACAAACGTGAGTCACTATCCAGGCAAAAATAATAAATAACTGACATCCAGATTTTCTAAGAAGATAAAAGTTGTTCCACGGGGTGGGAGAGACAAAGTGGACATTCGAATCATTCTCTGGTAGAACCAGGCCATGGAAAGGGTCACTTGGTGTGTTCCAGCCATGGAGGGCAAGGGAGGTTTATGTTAAAGTGGTTCGATTTAATATCTGACATGTCAGTCACTATAATCGCAGTTGCAGGGACTGACACGCCAGTGCCCCGTGGTTGAAAATCCCATAATGAAGAAGAGAATATGACTTCGCTAGTCGCCTCCCTGACCCTGGTAGGAGTTTTCCATCATTTCATTAAAAAAGGAAAAAAAAAAAAAACCTACCACATACTGCTCAATATAGTGACTGGCTCCTGAAGAGTCAAGACGTTATTTTCAAACACATTCTTTCGTTGCTTTTCCATCCCCATGGGGCCCTGCTATAATTCTTGGCCTTCTGAAACCCCGTGGCCGAGCTCCCATCGTGCTGAGCAGATTTTCAAACAAAGTCCCCTGGCTGTGTGCACAGAACGGCCCTCCCGAGCTGCAGGCGTGCCTGTCGGGGGCTCCGATGCTGAATTTACTTCCCACATCTTGGACACATCACTCTTTCCCCCCTCCCTCCCCCCTCCCTCCATTCCCCATTCCTCCCCCCTCCCCTCCCCCTTCATTCCTAAATCCTACAGCCATGACAGAAATAAATTAGCTAGAGGTACAGGTCACACCTTGGAGAGCAGTAAACGTTCTGTGGGAAATCAATAGAGAAGATGGGATTCTCAAACAGCTGAAGCAGAAGGAATGATGCATTGATGGCTATACATAAACCAAACAAAGGAGCCTGAGAACAGCCTTTCCAAGGAGGAGCCGATGTACTCGGGTTCATTTATTCCAACACCTGAACCCGAGATAGCACCGCAGAAAAGACCCTCCCCAGGCACCTGTGCCTCTGGAGGTTTTTTGGTTTTTTTGGGTTTTTTTCCTCAAGGAGGTTAAATGTTGCCATGCGAATATTTGTGAAAATTAAAAATGATGTTCCGATTGTGGATGCTCAGGCTGCCCCCCTCCGCACCCCCCCCCCGAAGCCTCCTGGAGGGTCCTCAGCTGTGCATGGGAGGCATATATCTGTTCCAGAAAAACCTCTCTCTATGGCTGCTGACATTGAAGGCAGGGAGGGCTGGTCTACGCAGTTAACTGAAGCAATGGGATTCCTGAAGCCTGAAGTGTGATGAAACCCAATAAGCTTCAGGTTCTTACAGACCCGGGTTCTAGTCTTGGCTTCGCCACCCTGTTAGCAAAAGGACCTTGGAAAGGCCGCCCTTATAAAATCAGTTGAGAGGCAATTGAGGGGATTAAACGTGTGATATACATAAACACCTGGTACGAAATAGGCACTCAACCCTTGCGGGCTCCTGTTCTTCCCTCCTCCACTGGAGTATGAGCAGTTGTTTAATTTCTCTTGACTTCTACGTTTTTTTCCTCAGCACAGACCTTTCACAAAGGTAGCCCCAGATAAAAATTTAATCCAATAGGAAATTGAAGGTCTAGCAAAGAAGAGGGGGCTCGGGAGAGCTTTCAGTCCCTCCCCATCTGTATCCCTTTCTAAATGCCACCCCAAGTGAGAGTGGCACCCCTCTGTGTGAACAGTGTCCAAACAAAACCCTACCCCTAAGAACCTCACTTTCAGAAATTCTGGAAATGGCATTTTTCTGTACCAAGAGTCTTTTTCTCTTCTGTATCCTTTTTTTTTTTTTTTTCACTTCCACAAAGTGCATTTATTAAAAGATTTTGTTCTTTTGTCCTCCTCCATTTGGGCCCAAGTTTCCCCTCCCACACCTGAATTTCAGTAATGAAACAAATACGCCTAGTGGATAAGCCTTTAAAAACTCTCTTTTTTTTGTTTTTTTGTTTTTTGTTTTATTGACTTTTTTACGTTCTCACTTTTTTTCATTTTCATTTGTAGTAGAATATACAGAATATAAAATTTACCATCCTCACCCATTTTAAAATAAATAGGTCAGTAGCATTAAGTACACTCACATTATTGTGCAATCATGGCTACCATCCATCCCCAGAACTTTTTCATCCTCCCAGACTGAAACTCTGTACCCATTGCCCCAGCCCTCAGTCCCCGGAAAACACCATTCTATTTTCTGTCTTCATGAATTTAACTACTCTAGGTACTTCATATAAGTGGAACCATAAGGTACTTGTGTGTGTGTGTGTGTGTGTGTGTGTGTATGTGTGTGTATGTAGTATGTCTGCTTTGTTTCACTTAGCATATCCTCCATGCATAAGGACATAGGTATAACCAACATAAGCCTCATCCACATCGTAGCATGTGTCAGAATGTCCTTTCTTTAAGGCTGAGTAATATTCCATTTTATGTGTATGTACATTTGTTTATCCATTCATCCATTGGCAGACACTTGGATTGCTTCCATCATTTGGCTACTGTGAATAATGCTGCCTTGAACATGAGTGTTCGAATACCTCCTTGAGACTCTTTCAATTATTTGGGATATATACTCAGAAGCAGAATTGCTAGATGGGATGTAATCCTGTGTGTATCTATCTTCTTGAGGAACCGCCATATTATTTTCCACAGCAACGGCACCATTTTGCATTCTTGACACTGTCTGAAATTCCAACTTTTCCATATCCTCACCAACACTTGTTATTTTCTTTTAAGTAGCCACCCTAATGGGGGGGGGGTGGTTCTCCCATCTTCTCAGAGAGTACGTGGAAATATATGTGTGTCAAAAATTTGTTTGGTACCCTGATTTATTGTTCATTTCTCCTTGCATACGGGAACTACTCATAGTTGACCAAATTCTGCTCAGGCTATATTTTCTGCTTAGTTCCCTATCCTTCCAAAGACTTCCACCTTTCACTAATCTGGCAGATATAAAGTTAATTTGGGCAATAAAAGTTTTTCCAATATTCCGATAGAAAGCAATTTGCCCAGCTCAGCCAACCATTCCACCTTCCATGTAAGTAGGTGAAGGAGAAGCCTTTTCAGAACAGAAAAGCACAAAGCATGAGAACCACAGATAGCAGCCATGGAGGGAAGAATAACTATTGGTAAAACAGGCTAAATTTTTAAAATTCACTTTCACCTTTCATCATCCCACCTAAGGAAATTCTCTCTGCCCTTCCAATTTTCAGGCATGAGAAGTGAAGCACAATGAATTGGAATAATTTACTCAAAGTCACATAGCTAGGAAATGCCAAGGTCAGAGCCCAAATCTTAGGCATTTCACTCCAAATTTTGTTTTTAAATTACATGATACTACCTAAGAATTACTGGGGTTTTCACTTCTAAAGCTGCAAAACTTTTAAGGATCTATATGTGGGGGAACAAAAAGATGCATTTCGATTTGTTGTTCAAGTGGAATGGCTCCCCAAAAGTAGATGGCATGCATAGGGCCTAATAAAGCACTAATGCTTCATGGGAACAGACTTGCCCAACTCTGGACATTCCATGTTGATGGATCCAGAATTAGGCAAGCCTGGCATCTCCCATCTAAGGAACTTGCAGAAATAACACGCAGTAGCTCAGAAGCTACTGGATCACAGCTGTCCACCTAAAGTGCTTCCTGCAGATCTTCCTATTGCACGAGGTGTGGTATGCTCAGTTGGTCAATCATGGGAACAACCCTCTTTGCTCCGGTGTCCATATACACTTGTCTCCCAGCAGATTTCCTCCTCTTTAAACTTCCTAGGGATATTGAACTTTCAAGAAGCCAATGTTGGTAAAGCATAGTATCTAGTGGAGGATACATAATAGATGCTCAAGAAACCAACCTCGTCCACATTCCCCATACCCCTACAGTGGACAGGTGACTGGAGGTCATGATAAAGCCTCTGAACTCTAAAGAATTTAGAAATATAAATAGACATTTAAAGTCTTTACTCCTCATCCAACTGTCCCTGAAGTTGGCCTCACACTTCGGTGCCCCCACACCTATTTTGTGAGTCACAGTGCTCCGTGCCTTTATATGTGCCATTTATTCAGCCAGACTGAGCATGTTCTGAGGGGGTGGCTCTGCTCTCTGTTTGGTTTTGCACCCCTGTTATGGTGTGCTTACAGTTCTCAACTCAATTACAAAGCACTGATTTAGTCAGCAGTGGGCCTTGGAGCTTTCTCTCTTCAAGGTGATCTTTCTAACGTAATGCCATGTGTAAGCTCAGAGACTCCATCAACCTCCACAGCCCAGTCAGTGCTGGTCTTGAAGGGCCAAGAAACAAAACTCTTACAGTCTGTAAGCACAAGGGCCTTCACTTGTTTTTTTTTTTTTTAAAGATTTTATTTATTTGACAGAAACACAGCGAGAGAGGGAACACAAGCAGAGGGAATGGTAGCGGGAGAAGCAGGCTTCCTGCCGAGCAAGGAGCCCGATGCGGGGCTTGATCCCAGGACCCTGGGATCATGACCTGGGCCAAAGGCAGACGCTTAACGACTGAGCCACCCAGGGGCCCCCTTCACTTGTTTTTTAACACTCACTGGAGCTAGGAGCCTAGACTAACCTCTGACTAGCCATCTTCCCTTCAGAGAGACTTCTCACATGCAAGAAGTCTGCTCCGCAGCCAGCGAAGGCCACCAAAGATGACTGGATTTGACTCGGCCCATACTGCTTATCCCAGACACATCTGCCTGGATAACCTCCGTCCAGCCTCTCCCTGGGCGGAGACGAAGAATACCACTTTTGCCCTTGTTAGCTCCCTGCCAGCAGTTGGCACAGTTTTTGTATTTTCAATAAATATGACTTAAGTGCTATTCATAGGACGGTGGTAACTCACCAACACAGCTTCCCTGAGAATCTGGGAGTTGGGCTAAGAGCTGATTGGGATTCACAGTGAGTGTAACTGGTGCTCACATTGGGTGATAAAAAAACACAAACAACAACACAAACAGGCCCCATTCAGAATGTTGTGGGTTTTACTGCGCTTGAAGCACCATACTAAGTATTTTACATATGTCTTCTCATAAAATCCTCACAGCACCCCTCTGCTAGGTATCCCCTTTCTACCTACAAGGGGAAAAAAAATGCAGAGAAACCTACTGAAGCCCAGGGGCTTCCTCCCTGTGCCATATGGCACACACCTTGGGGTCCTAAACATAGGGTTCAGAGCCAGCTTCCCAACTCCCCAAGTGTGACTGTGGGCAAAGTACATAACTTTTCTGAGTTTTCTCCTTCGTTATGGGACTCACAGTATTTAAAGCCCCTGACACACGTCGCACCTTCATGGACCATGGGACTCCCCTTCATGTACCCTCCCTACCTCAGTACCCCCCCAAGCTCCCCACACAGATTCAGGATGGTCTAGAATTTCAAACCCTGAGTTGGGCAACCTGAACTCCCATCCAGCCTCTCCATGACGGGAAGCAGCAACTCATCCAGTCTTTTAGTTTCATGCTTTGTCTGATGAAAGTGTCCACACTGGTCCCATCGATTTTAATGGGTGGTGTTAAACATAAAAGGAAAGACGAGAAAGTTCCCTGAAAGGTCTCAAGTGCTTCTCCCATTTAAGAAACCATTACGGTAACGGAGTCAGTCGGAGAGATTATTGCACAAAATAACTGCCATTGTCCAAAACTTCCAAGTGAATGGGGAAACTGAGTCCAAGATGCAGAAATTCCCCTTAGATTATTCCTTTGAGCGTGTAGGTGAAGTCTTAAGCTGGAGCTTGAAAGCTCTGTGCTCTGATTCTAACTCGGCCACTGCTTTGGATAAACCACTGGACTTTAGTACAAAATAAGGATATGATACCTGCCTTCCAAAAGCCCAGCGGGCAGGGTGTGGGCAGGACACAAAAACATCCAGAAAACTTGAGACAAGAAAACCTCTAGGAAGTCAGTTACACGCCTTTTTTAAAAATGTGATGTCAGGCTTCTTTTTTTTTTTTTTCTCCCCCTCACTTTCCCTTGTCACAATCTAAATTTTATCCAGATGTGAACACGAAGAGGCCTCTGGGTTTCCTTTGTCCCTCGAAAGGTTTCGAGCCATTCTTTGAGACATAGGTCATGAAGGGGAACAGCGTTAGGGAGGGGCGCTGTGAGAGAAAAGGGGAGTGGGGGGAAAGAATGCTCCAGAATGTGGGCCTCCTCTCTTTCTATATAGACAGAGCCAAGGCAGTGAAAGGGTCCCTGACGCCAGACAAATGCCCTTGGCCACGCAAAGTCTCCGAAGCTCCACTGTCCCACAGCCCGGCCCACGCGCATGCGCGCACACACGTTCCCGGAGAACTGTGCTCTCCCATCCCAGAAAGGATTTGTTGTTTCAATTAAACTCATCGAGATCTATGCCACATGTTAGGGAAGAAAGGAAAAACCAAAACAAGCCTGAATTACTGAGGCTATCTCCTTGGGGATCAATCTGTAACAAATAAACCACCATCTCCGCATCGAGAAGCTTTTACTTATGAAAAGCAGAGGCAGGTGCAGAATTGCAGCAATTGGTACTAAATCAAAGCCCCGGGAGCAGAAGGAAGTGGATTTAGATGCATCCACTTAGCTTCTCTACTTAGGTCTAAATCACAGGACAGGGAGCAGATCAGAGGCCCGGCGGGGCCTGGCCTCTTCTTCCTCGTCTCCCCTGAGGTCTCTTCCCACTTTGCTCACGGCTTCAGCTGCCCAGTAAGAGCAGATGGACAGAAGTTAAAAAGAGCGAGGTCAGCTCATCAGTGAAGTCCTATTTCACACCCTGCCCCACCTCTTATCGGCCCTTTCTGGGACATAAAGATGGAGGATGAAGGGCAGGGGTACTCCCGCATCTGACTCCGAATGGAACTATGGTATTTTCATTTACATCCCCTGAATAGCTAGCTGGTCAGTCTGATTTACACATTGGTAATATGTGATGCTTTGTATCCTGGCAAATATTTAATCCCTGACCGATCGATAATCCTCGCCTGGCTGTTCTGATTTTGAAAAGAAATAAATCCCCCTTTTACTCTTAAAATTCTTGAATAAAATTAAACTGCTTTAGCCCAGGATGCTCTGTTCCTTCATGAAGCCATGTGGCTTCCTAACAACCTCAGTCCTCAGATGCTTTGAAGGGGCCGTCTTTGCAAACTTGCTTTCTCTGAGATCCTAACATCTCTCTCATCAGAGTTTTCAGTGTCATCACAATGGAAATATAAGACAGCACCCTTTAGAGTCTAATCTGCTTGTTTTTAATTCAAAAGTAAAATTATTAACCTAAACTAAACCAGGGAGTATATGGCACGCAGTTTTTTGGTTTTTTTTTTTTTTTTTTTTTTTGCATTCACTACTGAAATTCACCAAGAAGGTCTTGATTTAATTTCTTCATGACAAACCTTGCTTCTGCCTTTCTTAAGTACGGCTTCCCTCCAAAACCACATTTAA
>CM053613.1:75832963-75903220 GCA_028646535.1 Procyon lotor
TTTTTTTTTTTTAAATTTAGGTGTAATTTACTTGACAAATAAAGATTATAATATATTTAAAGTATATACCCTGATGATTTGATAAATGTGTACGTTGTGAAAAGATTCCCAACACTGAGTTAATTAACACATCTATTACCCCACATATTTACCTTATTTGTATGTGTGTTGAGAATACTTAAGTTGTAATCTCTTGGCTAATCTCAATTATATAATACAGTATTATTAGCTATAGTTATCATGTTAAACATTTGATCCTCAGACATTATTCCTCTTATAGTAGAAGTTTGTACCCTTTTTTCAACCTTTCCCTATTTTCCTCATTCTTCCTTGTCCTTGACAGCCATTATTCTACTGTTTTTACGAGTTTTTGTTTTTTGTTTTGTTTTATTTTTTTAGATTTTATTTATTTATTCATTTATTTATTCATTCATTTATTTATTTATTTGTTTGTTTGACAGAGAGAGAGATTGCACGTAGGCAGAGAGGCAGGCAGGGGGTGGGGGGAAGCAGGCTCCCTGCTGAGCAGAGAGCCCGATGCGGGGCTCGATCCCAGGACCCTGAGACCCTGACCTGAGCTGAAGGCAGAGGCTTTAACCCACTGGGCCACCCAGGTGCCCCTGTTTTGTTTTATTTTTGTTTGTTTAGAGATTCCTCATAAAAGCAATACCACATAGTATTTGTCTTTTTCTTTCTGGTTTATTTCACTTTGCATAATGCCCTCCAGGGTCATTGTTGTTATTGCAAATGGCAGGATTTCCTTCTTTTTAAAGGCTGAATAATATTCTATTATATGTATATATCACCTTTTTTTTACGCAGTCATCCATTGTTGGATGGTTGGATTGTTTCCCTATCTTGGCTGTTGCGAATAATGTTGCAGTGAATATAGGAGTACCAATATCTCTTTAAGATAGTGATTTCGTTTCCTTTGGATATATATCCTGAAGTGAGATTGGTGAATCACAAGGTAGTTTTATTTTTAATTTCTTACAGAAACTTCATAAATTTTTTTTAAAGAAACTTTTTTTCATAATGGCTGTGCCAGTTTACATTCCCACCAACACACAAGAGTTCCTTTTTCTCCACATGCTCATAGCATTTATCTCTTGTCTTCTTGATGATTGTCATTCCAATAAATGTAAGATATTTCCATTGTGTTTTTGGTTTGCATTTCCCTCCAGACTAATGATGTTGAGTACCTTTTCACATACCTATTGGCTATTTGTTTGTCTTATTTGGAAGAACAACTATTTAGTTCCTTTGCCCATTTTTAAATTGGGTTTTTTGGTTTTATACTCTTGAGTTTTATGTTTTCCTTGTATATCTCAGATATTAACCCCTTTTTGGGTGTGTGGTTTGCCAATATTTTTCTCCATTCTTTAGGTTGCATTGTTCTTTTGTTGATGGTTTCCTTTGCTATGCAGAAGCTTCTAATTGACTTTTAAAGAGAATTGGCGATATGAAAGTAAGTTTAGCTGTCTGGTTTGAATTATCCTCCATTTGAATTAGTGTGACCCAAATTAATGGGATTTTACTTTGATTCTTTTTAAAAGAGATTAGTATCATCATGAAGGAGATGTTCTGTTTGACATTACCCTAAAGTCAAGGAAGGTTTCAAATAATGCTTTGACAATCAATTTTGCATGTCTCTTACAAAATTGTTCCCTTCCCTTTTATTGCTTGTATATAGCACGACCTTCTAAAGAACATTCACTTAGCATTTTCTTACAGAATGGAGGATTCATTTATAGCAAACATAATTTTATTTATTTATTTTTAAAGCTCTTCTGTTGGGCCTTATTATGTACAAGCCATTCTGTATGAAGTCAAGAAAAAAGAATTAATAGCTATAAATGTAACTTGGTATCAAGTCCTATTCAGGTGGGTAGAACAATCTCAATTGTGTGAACCTTTCAAGGTCATGCTTATTTAAGGAAAGATGCACAGTGAGCCCAAGATGACAGCATAGAAAGTGACTTTCTCTGTCTTAACTCACTCTGGAAAGGTATTAAAATTAGACCAACATCCAGCTCTTGGGCATTGCTTAGACACCACGTTAGCAAAATGTTATGCGCTGACCTGGGTCATTTCATTTCCTTTCTTTTGTTTTTGTTTTTCCTCAGTTTTATTGAGAAATAATTGACATACATCACTGTATAAGTTTAAAGGTGTATGGCATGATGATTCGATTTACATCTATTTCAAAATGATTACCATAAGTATGTTCAGCTAACTTCCATCTTCTCATAGAGATAAAATAGAAATAAAAGTAAGAAAGAAAGAGGAAAAGAAAAAAGCTCTTTGTGATAAGAACTCTCAGGATTTACTCTCTTATCAACTTTCCTCTATAGCATGAAGCAGTGTTGCCTATACCTATCATGATGTACATGATATCCCCAGTATTTATTTATCTTATAACTAGAAGTCTGTGCTTTTTGAACACCTTTCCTCCAACTCCCCCTCCCTCCACTCCCACCTCTCATTAACACAAGTCTGATTTCTTTTTCTGTGATTTTGGCTTTTTGGGTTTTTTGTTTTTTGGGTTTTTTTTGTTTTTTTTTTTTTATTCCATATATAAGTGAGATCATATAGTATTTGTCTTTGCCTGACTTATTTCACTTAACATTACGCTTTTGGACCTTGAAGGCAAGGTCCATCCATGTGGTTGCAGTTGGTGAGCCTTCCTTGTTTTTTATGGCTGAGTAATATTCCACCGTATGTATATACCATGACTTCTTAATCCGTTCATCCAGTCGATGGACATGTAGGTGGTTTTCCATGTCATGGGTAAGCAATGCCTCTATGAACATGGGGTGCAGATATCTTTTCAAGTGAGAGTTCTGTTTCCTTTGGATATAATCCCCAAAGTGGAATAGCTAGATTATATGATATTTCTATTTTTAATTTTCTGAGGTTCCTCCATTACTGTTTCCCACAGTGGTGGCACCAGTTTGCATTCCCACCAACAGTGCAGGAGGGTTTTCTCTTCTCCGGGTTCACACCAGCATTCATGGTCTCTTGTCTTTTCCATGATGACCATTCTAACATGTGTGAGGTGATAGCTTATGGTTTTAGTTTGCGTTTCCCTGAAAACTAGTCATCTTGAATATCTTTTCATGTCCTGGTTGGCCTTTTGTGTGTCCTGTTTGGAGAAATGTTTATTTAGGTCCTTTTTAGTGAGTTATTTGTCTGCTATTGAGGTGTATGAGTTCTTTATATGTTTTGGATATTAACCCTTTATCAGATATATGGTTTGCTCATGTTATTTCCTACTTTGTAGGTTATCTTTTCGCTTTGTCAATGGTTTCTTTTGCTGTGCAGCAGCTTTTTTAGTTTGATGTAGTCCCACGTGTTTTTTATTTTGTTGCTTGTGCCTTAGGTGTCCTTAGATCGTTTCCTAACACCCTTTCCAATCCTGGAATTGTTTCTATATCCGTTAACTCCACGGTTTCAAGGATTCTAGCATTTTAGCTGGCAAAGTTGTTTGCACTTTGAACAGTCTGTTGTACGGATGTCATGTTGGGGGCTGGGGCTGATGGGAACTCTGTGCCATTGAAATTATGCAACAAGGCAATCTTTTTGATTATAGGGAGTGCCTAAGATTTTCACATATAGCTCTACCTGGGTTAGAATCTTAACTGTGGCTCAATAAAACGTGATTCAACTCTTCCTGGACTCTGCTAGGAAGGATGGCAGTACACAGTCTGGGTCCCTGGGGTTTTGTGAAGGCATGTTTCCCCCTGACATAAAATGCAGATGATGGAAAGCAGCTCGTTGGAAATGATCATTTTCTCATTCTGTTTTCCTTGGCTTGGGTATAGAACATGGAGGTTTTTCTCTGAGCCCTTGGAAGATGTGGCCTGTGCACGTACTGCTCAGCTCCTAGGCCTGTGTTTATGGAAAAAAAGTTCCTAAAGAAACAGATTGAAATTGAGCAAGATCAAGTATTCACTTGTGGGTTTCCGCAAAAGTTGCTTTTTTTATTTTCCCCTTCACTAGCTTGTGGAAATGTCTCAGGGCTGCCTCATCTGAGAGATTTGTGCATTAAGCCAAAAAAAAAATTATAATTCATATCCCTTCCTGTTCTCCCGGGGCTTCAACACACAGGCAATCTTATTTGAATTCTCTAGCATTTATCTCCCTGCTTCCTGCTCGTCTCAGGACTGTCTTAGGGAGTTATAACCTCCCTCCTCTCCAGCACTGCAGCTTGTGTCTGTTGTAAGTCACATATTTGAGTGTGTTCAGAGTGGAAGGGAACTGCACTGGATGGCATGTTAGGTGTCTTTCTGTACATCCACCAGCCTCCTTCCCCACATTTCAAATTACTGAACTGAGAGCCAGAAGAAATGGAAGGAGGTTGAAGTGTTCATTGGCAGAGCCTTAGTCCCAAGTCCCAAGAATCATCCTCTCTTCTCTCTGCTCCAGAAGTTATTTCTAGCCTGATGATTTTTCATAAACATTGGCCTAAGAGCGGGGACAGATTCCCCCAGTGTAAAAGATGTTCTTCTAGAGGAAGTTAATTTCCTTGAGAAGCAATGCGAATTTTTTCAGACCTGAGAAGGTACTAGAATATTCTCAAACTTCCTAACTTCTTCTCCTCCTCCTCCCGCTCCACTTCTTCCTCCTCCTCCTCCTCCTCCTCTACCTTCTTCTTTAGAGGGAGAGAGAGCGCATGCACGTGTGAGTGGGGGGTGGGCAGAGGGAGAGAGAGACTTTTAGGCAGGCTCTATACCCAGCGTGGAGCCCAATGGAGGGCTCAATCTCACCACCCTGAGATCGTGACCTGAGCTGGAATCAAGAGTCAGATGCTTAACTGACTGAGTCACCTGGGTGCCCCATCAAACTTCCTAACTTCTAAGTGGAAATCTGTGACTCTGGACATTTTTGAAGCATTCGGAGATATGTGGAAGAATAATGTGTGTGCTGTGGAAGTCTAGATAATTAAATACTCTGATAAGAACTCTTTCCCTTTGCCTTTTTGTCTCCACATCAGCAGAGAGCCAAACATCAAGCTGTCCTCTGGTGTTGTCCCGTTGAGTCCCTTACTAAGTCTGATGATGAAAATCAGTCCATTTGTCATTCACTTGAGAGTTCAGTGCTAGAAGGAAAGAGGATACTACAGACAGTGCCCTAACTTCTTTCTGCTTCCAGATTCCTGCTTTATCCTGGAGGAAGTATGGTGAAGTACAGTAGTGCATTAATTAATCAATCGATTAACCCACTTACTCATTCAAAACACTGTCTAGGTGCTCGTAGTATGTGAGGTGCCGAGGCAAGTCTTCCTATTGAAGAGCTAAGAGTTTAGCTGTTCAGGATAAACATATACACAAGAAAATGGATCGAAGTATTGTACATACTGTAATTAAATATATTTTAATTTATATTAAATAGGGAGAAATGGATGATCTCTGGATTGATGGAAGGTACACTTAACATTTCTTATGGCTGGTAGCACCAAGGGATTAAGATAGAAATGGAAAGTCTGGTGTTCTCTCAGAAGCACTTTGTATACTTTTCCAGAAATTCCCTTAGTGTTTCTTAGTAACTGTTAGGAAAAGCCTTCATCCCACCTTGCTGAGTTTCCAGTGCTGAGGGTATAGAAGCACCTGTTGGTGATGAGCACCCTGGTGTAGAAATCTGACCTGACAGAGTCTGACTTCCTATAAGAATCCATAATGAATTTTACATTGCAGATCTCAATATGAATAAATGAATGAATCAATGAATCAATGCAATGGGTCCTTTTCCTTCTCTTTGTTACCAACTCGTTGGATGACCTCCTTGGCTTTCCTTTTTAATAGTTGTAAAAATGGTTGCTCCACCTTATTTCATGGGGGCTGAGGGGAAAGATCAAGCCAGAAAACCAAGGAAACATTTTGAAATACCTAAATTACTTGAAAAACTTTATACATGTAAGGTGAGGCTGTTAATCACTGTCTTTTTGAAAAACATGACATAGTGAAGGCCGGCAGGCAGGAAGGAAGAGAGGGAAGCAGGGACATAAAGGATACAATCAGAGACTGAGAGGGGAGGAAACAGAAGAGAAGAATAAAATGAAACCCATACTTAGATGCCTGAATCCAGGCTGCCATCTCTACGGAATGTGAAGATATGGAGGAGGCACTGGGAGAAACACAGTCTGCTCAAGAAGGATCCCATTAGCCTCTGGGGCGCCTGGGTGGCTCAGTTGGTTAAGTGATGGACTCTTGATTTCATCTCTGGTCCTGATCTCGGGGTCCTGGGATCAAGCCCCATGTTGGGCTCTGTGCTCAGCGGGGAGTGTGGTTGAGGATTCTCTCTTGCTCTGCCCTTCCCCTCTCTCTCTCTCAAATAAATAAATAAATCTAAAAAAAAGAAGGATCTCATTAGCCTCAAGGACTGTGACCTACAAGTTTTGTTTTGACTCGCTATTCAGTGTTTGAAACTGATCTTTGCCACTTCTGCTCAATTTATACCAGTCGAGGGAAACTTTTCCAAATAAATAAATGACAAGAAGCCACCCCTCACGAGCTCCTTCATGGCCTCAGACATGAAATACTATATACGGCTCATGGAAAACTACTAGCCGAAGCATAGAGAATACCAAATGTTGCCCTAAAAGCTTGGTCGATTGTTGCCATCACAGATAAAACAGAAATTTTTATTACAAACATTCACACCTGTGTAGCAGGACTTCAAAGGAAACATTTTAAAACATTAGATAGGTAATTGTACTGCTCGTGCCCATGCTGTGCCCTGAGTGTGGACGTAAGTCTCTAAGGGGTGGTGGGAGGCTTTGGATATGGACGGGGACCTGAGAACTTCGAAGGTATGGAGGAATAGTTCTTGTTTTTGGTGCACTATATTGTTTAGAAGGGATTGCATGGTATGCAGAGGAGAAAAAAAAGGCAGATAGCCAGTGCCATGGGATTGAGTGGGAAAAAGATCTGGGAGTCTGAGGGACTAGAATCTAGTTCTGACTCCTGGCTGAATGGGAGGCCTTGCTGAGCCATGTCAACTTTCTCTGTGACAGTCCCTCTGCAAGACCAAGAGATTGGAATAGAGGGTCTCTGAGGTTCCAGACTCTTTACAAAATAAAGTTCATTTAGTTCGAGAGTATTGGGTTATAATAACAATACAATTGTTAATATAATATGTAATATATATTAATATATAATATAATACAATTGCTAATATATTGTGTGCTAACATCTTTGTGCACTATTTCAGTCGATCCTCATGCAATCTTATAAAATAGGTATTTTCCCACCCATTTAAAAAAAAGCATTTACTTATTTGAGAAAGAGAGAGAGAGCGTGCATGAGTCAGGGGAGGGACAGAAGCCAAAGGGGAGAGAATCCTCAAGCAGACTCCCCGCTGAGCGCAGAGCCTGACATGGGGTTCGATCCCAGAACCCTGAGATCTTGACCTGAGCTGAAACCAAAACTCGGTCACTTTACTTCCTCTTCAGAAGCAAGCCCCAGTACTTGGGTGGACACAAAGGCCACTCCTCGTCTTCCTCCTGCTTGCTCTCATTTGCCCCAATTCACCCTAAAACTGTATGATCTCACTTATATGGAGAATCTGAAAAAGCTGAACTCATAGGAACAGAGAGCAGCATGGTGGTTGACAGGAGCTGGAGGGCTGGGGTGGGAAATACGGAGAAGCTGGTCAAAGGGTACAAACTTCTGATATAAGCTGATGAAGTTCTGGGGATCTGACATTCAGACAGCATGGTGACTGTAACAATACCGTATTATATACTTGAAAGGTGCTAAGAGAGCAGATCTTAAATGTTCTCACCAGACATAAAAAAAAAGGTAACTATGCGAGGTAATGTATGTGTTAACTAACCTTAAATGTGGTGACCATTTCACAGTATATACGTATATCAAATCATCACATTGCACACCTTAAACTTATGAAACAGTGTTTCATGTCATTCTATGACATGAACATGACATGTCATTCTATGACATTCTATCTCAATAAAGCTGAAAAAAATCCCTCAAAGTCACCCTTATTCTCGCCCTACCAAATTACTTGGAATTCTTAAAACTCCCTATGCTGTTTCTGCTTTAATATCTTTCCATGTACCCTGTCTCTCTCCTTCTCTACAAAATATACTCACTCCTTTTTTTCTGCCTAAGAAACTTCCTACACATGCTTCAAATCTTAGTTCAATCATCAATCCTTTAAAGCCTTCCCTGACTTGCCTGGGACAGCTGGCTGCTTTTTCTTGAGCTTTCTCTCCTGGCCTTTCACGGGGCAAGGACTTGTCTTTTTCACCCCAGTATCCTGATGCTTAATATAACATCTGGCATGTGGTACATTATGAAATTTGATTAATAAAAATATACATCAAATGACATGCCCGTGTTAGTTTTCCCCAGTCCTTTTGGAAACGAGTACAGTAAAAGAGAATTGAAACCAGGTTTTCTGACAACCACTCCCTTTGATTTTTCTCCCTTTCCATCACCAGCTGAGGATCTTATTACTTGGACCCCTGAAATGGCCTCCTTCGGGGTTTCCTTGGTCTAGAGTTTCTCTCCACCAAACCACGCTGCATCCAATCCATAAGCAGATTATTCTTAAAATTAATATCGATACCACTTTTCTATATAAAACTTTAATTTCTCTTTCTTCTGTCCTCGTAAACACTGAACTCCTTAGCAGTATATGTACCACTTCCCAAACTATCTATGACCTTATTTTCCCACTCTAGCTGACTCGTCTTCCCAAGGAGACCTTTCCCTGCTGCACCATCGCTGTGGCTTTCTATGGCCCATGTACGCCTTGATTGCTGACCTGTACACCTTTGCCCACACCGACCTCTTTTGCCTGGATCGTCTGTCTTTCATTTCCATCCTCAGTGCACTATAACTCTTCCCATGTCCTTTTGCCTGTCCTCATTCTTCTTTCTCGCAACCACTTTGTGATTCTTCTTTCTCTACACCCCTCAGAAGTAATTCTACCATTTCTAACCTCCTCCTACAACACTTAGGTGATTTATACTACCTCCTTGGACCTTGTCCTATATGCATTATGTTGCAGAAGCCGGAACATTTCAGCCCTAATTCTAGCTTCACCCTGTATAAGTGAAAATGACTTACTCATCTTTGAAAGAGGAGTGGTGATAGATACCTACCGATCTTTTGTTATAGTATGATAAAGATCAAGTATGAAAATGGTGTTTGTGTGAAATTATCATAAGCAGTAAGGAGGCTCTTGTTACGCTTTATCCTTTATATCAGTTTGCTACGCTTATGAAAGCCAAACCTGTCTCTCGTACGCTAACACTTTCCCTTTGTCTCCTGAACAGTTTAAAGGCTGGTGCCTTGCTTATCACAGGTGCTCAGGAAATATCTATTGAATGAATGATGAATCATCTCCACAGGAAAGAGAGTGAGCCAGCTAATTGTCCTTGTAGGGTTTGTTTGTGGACAAATGAGACTAGGTATCATCTAGAAATATGAGCTCATGGAGGTTTGCTGACACTCTCCTTTCAAGCTTCTCTTCCCTCAACCTCCCTGATAGACTCACACCCACACCTACTTGTTTCCAGTTCTTCCTGGCTGTCACTGTGTTTTAGAGAGTAGAAAGCAGGATGGTGAATGTCTGCTATTCATTTTACTACGGTGATGTGCGTGGTAAAGCCACTGGGCCCTTTGCCCAAGTCAAAGACCTGGGATGTTTTATGGAACTGAGTGAATTTTCTTGGTTATGGTAAAAGTGACAAAGGCCAGTGAACTCTTCCACGATATGATTAGGAGGGAGGATAAGAGAGCTGAAGTTAGAAATTGGAGACAGATAGCCTTGTGGCTCTTATTTTTAGTGTTGTACTAAAATCACCATCTAAAACATGCCCTCTAATGAACACCACTGCCAAAATTAAAGACTAGTTCTGGACATGATTATGAGAGTGGACAGACCCTCAAAAGGATGGACCAGGGATGCAGCTAGGAGGCCTGAATAAGATCTCGCTAAGTTCTACCTTGGTGGAACAGCTGAGGTGAGTGTCCAAGGACTTTTCAGTTCTGTGCCAAGACATATCAGGACCTAAGTCACAAAGACAAATCGCTAATACTGAGCCTGTCTTTTCCTAAAGGAGTTTTTGCATTAATTTTACTTCTTCCAGTGCTGCATTAATAAATTATTTATCTCGACTATTGAGATTTTTTATCTACCTTAAATCTGTAACCAAGGCAAGTGCCTCCCAGATCTTGACCTTAGTCCCAGCCCTAATTCATTTGATTTTTACGTGTGTATCTGTGTGTGCACTGGTAACAAATGGCATTTTTTTTTAAGAAACTTGTCTCAATAATAGAAAAAGTACAGGATCCTTCCTTGATGGAGAATTTAATGAACCTCTAGAACATAGCCTAGAAAATCATAGAATAGCTATTGTCCTCAAACTATCAACATTTAGTGACTAATTGTTTTTAGAATTCTGCTAGTATTTTCTAGAATGCTGTGGTCAACATCTCCCACCAGAATGGCATATTTGTTGTAATCAGTGAATCGCCATCATCACATCATCATCGCCCAGACTCCACAGTTTGTTTCAGGGTTTACTCTTAATGGTACATTCTAAGGGTTCGAACAAATATATAATGACATGTGTCCACTACTAGAGTATCATACAGAGTATCACTGCTCTTAAAATCTGCTGTGTTCTGCCTATTCTTCCCTCCATCCTTAACCTATGCAACCACTGATCTTTTTCCCTCTCTCCATAGTATTGCCTTTTCTAGCATATCGTATCGTTGGCCCCATATAGTGCATAGCCTTTTCAGAATAGCTTCTTCCCCTTAGTTCTATATATTTATGTTTCCTCCACGTCTTTTCATGGCTTGATAGCATCTTTCTCTTTAGCACTAAGTAATGTTCTATTGTCTGGATGTTATGGTGTCCATTTTCACATGAGGAAAACGAGGCTCAGTGAGATAATGCACCTGTACAAAAAGTCAAAGTGACCAGAGAGCCAAGGTTTGAGCTCCAAATCTCTTGATGCCAATTGGAATGCTATTTCCATGGACCCAGTGACCTCAGCTAAGAAAGTAATGGGCAGTTCAAATAGGGCTCGATACCAAAACAAAGTGCGCTTGATGGGGCCACGAGTTAAGGGAGAGGTCTTTAGAATTTTAATTTTAGATAAGACACAAGTGGGACCAGCTGCTATTTTCCTTTGGTGATTCCTGGAAGGTTTTGTGGAATGAGGAGTCATCAGGAGGCATTTTAAGGGCTTCTTAATGGATGAAAGGTAGACTGGGGTTGGGAATTTCCCAGGCAAATGATGTAATTTGAGAAATGTGGGAGGACATGGGAACAAGTTAACTTCTTGAAAAACTCCCCATACAAAGTACATATAGTTATGGTACCAGCTGCCAAATAATACAAATAAAGGATGACAAAAATACAACTCTTTCAACAGAATCAAGCCTATGTTTCTCTTATTTTGATATTTTTCTTCCCCACTTAAGGATGCATGTGACATGGGTATTGACCATTATTTGCATTTATTAAGTACTTAACTATGCATGAAGTCTGGTGCCAACTACTTTATCTGCAATGATTTATTTAATTATTACCATGTATCTGTAAAATAGGTTTCATTATTCTGCCCATTCTGTAGACAAGCAAGTCCCATGTCTGAAGAGAAGTAACTTGCCCAAGACCAGGCAGCTAGTACCTGCTGGGGTGAAATCTGAACCCTCGTCCATCTGATTTCAGACTCCAAATTCTATTCACTGTAGTCAGAGAATCTGGCCTCAAAGTGTATCCAACTGATGTTAATTTTCTTCACCACATTTTTTTTTTTTTTAGATTTTATTTATTTATTTGACAGAGAGAGATCACAAGTAGGCAGAGATGCAGGTAGAGAGAGTGGGGGAAGCAGGCTCCCCACTGAGCAGAGAGCCCGATGCGGGGCTCCATTCCAGGACCCTGAGATCATGACCTGAGCCGAAGGCAGAGGCTTCAACACACTGGGCCACCCAGGTGCCCCTTCTTCACCACGTTTGATCATCCTCCTTAGACTTCTGAAAAGAGTCATGCGGGAGAACTCAGCACCGCTCAACACACACTAAATCCATTATTCAATAAGCCTGTTCTAAGTACCCTCAAGTTGCCCTGAGGTAGATTTGATATTTGTGGTAAGAAAAGGAGAAACATGGGGGCGCCTGAGTGGCTCAGTGGGTTAAAGCTTCTGCCTTTGGCTTAGATCATGATCTCAGGGTCCTGGGATTGAGCCCCGCATTGGGCTCTCCACTCAGCGGGGAGCCTGCTTCCCCCCTTCTCTCTGCCTGCCTCTGACTACTTGTGATCTCTCTCTCTCTCTCTCTCTGTCAAATAAATAAATAATAAAAAAAATCTAAAAGAAAAAGAGAAACATGTTTTATTGTATTTGATAGTTCTGTATTTACATGTAGTGATAGCAGACGAGTGGAGAGAGAAGTAGAGTTGGCAAATTGGCCAAGGCTCATATATCCCATGAACATGGCTAATGAACAGAAGAGAAGCCAACATGTATGGAACACTGTGGCAAAGACGTTATTCCTTCAATAAGGAGGCATCATTTGTTCATTTCAAAGGTGAGAAAACCAAAGCTCAGGAAAATGGTTTGCTCGATTACCGAGGAGCCAGTGAAGTGATAGAGTTTAGGGTTTCTCCTCACATCCATTTGGTGCAAAAGACTTTTTCTAGTACATCCTGATGCTTCTGATTAAGCTCAGTTTCCTGGATAAGTATTATTTCTTCCTTTTATATGTTGGCCCTGTTGAATATGGTACTTGTTGGATGCCTAGGAAAGACAGACATGGTAATTAAAAATGCCTGTGAGGAGAGATGTCAGGGGTACATTGTGAGTTTAATGTTGGCTCCGAAAATACCCAAGTGCTCTCTAAAGGGAACACTTGGATCCATCAGTGTCATTCTCTAAACTTCATATTCATATTCATAAACTTTCTTCCACACAAGGTGGGCTAAAAATAGTGCAGTATTGACCTAGGAGTCCTAGCCTATGTACAAATTAGCTGTGTGGCTTTTGCAGCTTTGGACATTGGATTTCTACCATCACAAAATGCAAAGGGGATGGGGACATTGTGTTCGTTGGCTTATGGTTTTATTATATACCTCAGATTTGGGCGTGTGTTTGAACTGAGTCTTCTTAATTCAGCCATGTAAGCTGGATCTTCACCCAGTAGAATATTTCTGAATTTCCACTATAGTCGCAAAACATCCACTATACTTAGACAACCTTCATTGCTTTCCATGATTACAGTGACTTATGTTTGTATATCTCTCAACAGTTGGTAAAGCTCCTTTGTATATGAAGTCCCTCAGTAACGTAGATGAAGGGAGGCAATATCAAACATGGGTTTGAGTGCCTTACATTCTTCATCTGCAAAGTGTGCATATATTAATATCTATCTCCTCAGTTGGCTGTGAGGAAAAAATAAAATCATGCCCATAACATGTTTAGCAGGGAGTCTCCCATATCCTCAGTGTTGAATAAATGTTGGCTGTTTTTTGGTGGCTTTCTCCAGATCTCACACCTTCCTGATAATGGAGCTGGACTAGGACCTGGGTACTCAAAGAAGAGTGCTTTTGTTAATACACTGTACTGTTCTTGAAGGTCTGTGAGAAAACTAGAAGGAACATTGATTCTGGGGAAAGCATAGACCCCTGACTTTAATTAATCCTGGGTCTATATGTGCCCAGTATATTCTCAATAGGCTCTGAGAGCCACCTACTCTGGGTTAGGCACTGTGCTAGGCATTGAAGATACTAAAACATAAAAGTAGCCCAAGCTTTGTACTCAGCGCACATCTACTGGGTGAGACGGATATATAAAAACCAATGTGTCAGGCATTTCGTAAACATTTCTCAGATGAATAATGAGAGAAAGTACAAGGTGCTTTGGCACGCATAAAGAAGGAGGCACCTAAGTGCCAGGGGAGTCTGGCAGTTATGCGTGAGCTGAGTCCTGACTGATGAGCCGGTATTAGCTAGACAAAAGGCTAAAGGAAGAGAGGACATTATGAACAGAGGGAACAGTGTCTACACAGGAAAGAATTGTGAGAGACATGGCACATTCAGAGGATGCAAGTATTTCCATATGCTTGGACCTCAGTGAGAATCTGAGGGGTTGACAGAAATTGAGTCTGAGGAAGTGGTTAGGAGTCAGATTGCAGAGGGATTCTATGCCATGCTGAGGGGATGGACATTTATCTTAAAGGTAACCAAGGAATAGTGCATGATGTTAAACAACAACAAAATGGCAGGCTCTTGTTTTTTTTTTTTTAAAGAGAACACTCTGGTGTTTCTCACTCTGTAGAAGTGGAGAATATGATTATCAGAAGCAGAGTTTGGATCCTAGTATCCTCTAAGCAAAAGGAACTGCAGATATGGTTTGAGACTACATCAGGGCACTGGAAAATTGACGGAGGTTGGTGATGTATTTGGAGATATTCGGGACAATTGGTCCTTGGGAGTGAGAGTAATTTAGAGGAGGAAGCTGGGGTGACTCCCGGGTTTCTGGATTGGGCCACAGGGTGGATGGTTGGCCACTATTAGCAGCAGGAGAAGTCTAGTAAAACTCTCACAGCATCCGTTTGGTGTTCCAGAAAGAGACCTGGATGGCAAAGGGAATGTGAATGAGCAATATCAGTCAAGTAGACAGGATCTGAAGCTTCCGCTCTGGAGAAGATGGCCCGGAGAGGATAGGTAGTGAGGAGTCGCTTTGTTTTGCTTGTGTTTACAGAGACGAGGAGCATTACCACACGAATGATAATTATTGGATAAAGCTCCTCTGAGAACCACAGTTCCAGGCATTCACAGGGTCCCTCCACTTCTCCGACTGGCAACTCCTGAGTAATTAGGAAGCGATTAGGTAGCCAGTAGGTCATTTAGGCTTTCTCCTCCCCACTGCTCACCTTCTGCCCTGTCACTATTCATCCAAAGCTGAATCAAGTAAAGGTGAGGAAGGAGGAAACAAGAGTCCACTTGGCTACGCGTGGATGACCCACAGTCCATTAGGTTTGGAGACGAACCCATTAAACAATCGGCTATCATGCTGTTGAAGTGTTATTTTTGAATTTGTGTTGCCACACCCATGCTGTCACGGGTGGTGGGAAAATGGCGGTTTTGATTACGGTCTCTATTCAACTTTGCGTGAGGCAAGCTTTTTCAAAGTTTACTTGAAAAAAAACTTTTTAAGGACTTCTCTCCCCAAGGTTCTTTCTCTAGAAAGATGCTCCAGAGTGAGTAGTGCTCTGGTATTTTTTATTTTTTTTTTCCCTCAGAACTTCTCTTTTCAGTTCAGAATTTTATCAGCAATTCTTATGCTAAGAGGGGTCAGGAGATGAGGCACTTCTCACGTTACCCTTGAAGCTACTCATGAATAATGGCCTATATCACCTCCATTGTCTGCCTCAAAACATAAGCAACCAGACATAAAGGCAGAGGAGAAATTAAAGATCACTGAATGAGCCCGGAAGAGCAGGATGAGGCCAAGATAGCGTATAAAGTCGTAAAAAAATGCAAGGTAGAGCAGATGGTTATGTGGGGGGAAATGTTTGAGTAGATTAACTACTCAACAGCTAGAGAATGAGCCAGATTCCCTGGTTTAAAGGCAAGAAGAACAACAGAAAAGTATTCTGAAATCTTCAGAGTGAGATTAAGGGCATCCCCACCAAAGAGGAATGTGGCTAAAATAAATTAGGGGTCATTATTCCAGGCTGAACGCATAATGGGCCAAGAAGCTCACTGGGCTTGTCACTGCCCCTTCATATCATTTCCTGTGATTTATGCTGCCAGTTTCTGCTGTGTGGGGGCAATCTGTCTTTCTAAATACTTTCTTCCTTCATCTGTGAATTGATTTCGTTGAACTCTGACTGGAGTTGAGGTTTGTTGGGTGGGGGGTGGGGGCTGAGTGAGCACAGGAGTAGGTACTCAGCCCGACTAGAACAGTCTAAGCCAAATAATTCCACACCGGTAGACTCACAGGAGCTGTCCCGGGAAAATGCACTGCCACTTCTTTGGGGGGCGGCTGAGTGTGTTTTCTTTCCTGGCTACAGGTGGACGCTCTATACAAAAACAGTCACTTCCTCCAACTCGAAAGCCTAGCTCCTGCCCAACCAGAAAACTCATTGAAGACTCTCAGGAGAGGGGGAACGTTTAAAATGGAAACTTGGCTGGGCTTCAATTCTGTCCTGGCTGAGTTATTCTGAAGTAAGAGGAGGAAACAAAGAACACACCGACTGAGGAGGTCACGGAGTGTGACAAGGGGTCTGTGAGAAGGCGTACTGTGCTGCCTAACGAGAGAAAACCAAGCCCTTTGTGCTGGGGCACGAGTCCAGGGAGTGATGGATGCTTTCTCTACCGGAGGCTCAGACCTTTCTGTCCCGCGGCCTGGCTGCCGCGGGACCCTGTGACATGACTGGCTCGGAGAAGCCTGGCCTTTTGTTTCAGTGGCTTCTTGAAGCAGTGACATCAGAGTTGATGGCCACGGGCGCCTTCAGAGAGGCAAGTTTTATGTTCTGATGTTTTTTATTAATGCTCATTAGAGCTAAGTAGAAAGGAGTGCTTTAATCCTACCTGGGAATAAAAGAGCTAAAACTTTTAAATGAGAATAATAACACAACTACAATAAGATCACTTTTATTGCTCCCCCCACACCCCCCCAAGACTTTCCCAAAGGTTTCCTGATGCAGTACCTCTATTAGGACAGGAAGAGAATAAATCAGCATTCATTGCACAGCAGCCCGAATGGTCCTTGTTCTGTTTTTAAGCAAATCGTGTAAGGCAGCAATTCTTTCTCCCCACGCCCCCATATAAGCCCAGCAGTAGGGAAATTAAACCCATGGCTGCACCCTGGTGGGTTGGGAGTATGTGCTTCGGTCTGGTGGGCATGCTGGGGCTGGTGCTGGTGCAGGTGGTGAAGGTGCGGGTTCGAGTCTCCATCCGAGAAGGATCTGATGTGTTCAGAGTAGCCTTCGAGTGAGATGGTTCAGGACCTGTTCTAAGGACTGGCCAACGTTCACACCACGGACTGTTTGGACTGAGATGCTAACAAGTCGGAATCCACGGAATCAGAATTAGAAATGGAAAGACTTTGAAAGGTCTTTCTTGTCCATCACATGTTGCCAGGTGAAGAAGCCCTTTAATTACCCTAGATCGGTAAAAATCTCCACATATAGGACCTTATGCCCTCCATTTAAATAACCAATATTCAGTATTAAACACTTTCCTAAAATGAATATCCAGCCCTAGCGAGGGACGGCTTGGTTTTGTTATTCAGAGCTCTTTTCTTTTCTTTTCTTTTCTTTTCTTTTCTTTTCTTTTCTTTTCTTTTCTTTTCTTTTCTTTTCTTTTCTTTTTCTCCTGAAATCTTCCAGATATATGGATTAATTAAACCATTCATTTCTCCAATAGGCATTGATATGTTAAGTGCCCAAGAGTGGGCACAATACTAAACCGAGCACCGTAGGGAATACAGAAGGAGGGACGGCAGAGTCCTCGTCCTTGAGAAGTATATCATACTGAGTGAGCACGAAAATAACTCATGAAGCCACTGGACGACAATGCAGCACAGTGCCATGGAAGTCTGCCGTAGGGGCGACGACACAGGCTCTGGGGAGTGGGGAATCTCATGGAACGGGGCCAGTCTTGAATTGGCTTTTGGGTTAATGAAAGGCGTTTGGAAGGAACATCTTAACTTCTGTGGAGACTATATAGGAATTTAAGATTCCATTCCTTTCTTCCTCCGAGGCTGCTCCTAAGCCAAGCTGCGGGGACCATCTCGTCTACCTTATGACCTGCAGTCTCCAACCTTCTCCAACTGCCCTGCCTTCTGATACTCATATTGACAGAGCTTTGTGCTGCTGGTTCTCCAAACCAGACCCTATGTCTCTGGGATGCAGATCAGGGGGCCCAGGGGGGAACTGTCTCCATGGAAAAGCCTCTATGCCCGGCCACCTTGTTTTTCCTTCCCTGCGGTCCATGGTACTGGACTGCTGTCTGCTTCTCCCTTTATCTCTTTCAACCGAGGGCTGGTAAGATCAAGTTGTCAGGGTTCTTTTCTTGCGTTCTTGAACATTTGCTCACCAGTGACAGCGTGACTTCCGGAGGCCAGTATCAGTAACTTCTTTGACCTTGTGAATGGCTTCCTTCAAGCCAGTGTCTATGAAAATTTTATTCTCAAAGCTGGTGGTGCTACTTCTATATCATGCTTCACATCAGCTTAGATGCCACTTGCTCAGGGAGATCTTCCCCTGCAGATCCGCACTTTCTCTCTTCCTCTTCCCACTTGAACCTCAGTCTTGATTTGCAATTATGTATCTACCTGGGTGGTTACCAGATTCGTGTTTGGCGCTCCCACTAGATTTGCAATTATGTATCTACCTGGGTGGTTACCAGATTCCTGTTTGGCTCTCCTGCGAGAATCTAAGCTCCAGGGGGGCCTGGGTGGCTCAGTTGTTAAGCGTCTGCCTTCGGCTCAGGTCATGATCCCAGGGTCTTGGGATCGAGCCCCGCATCAGGCTCTTTGCTCAGCAGGGAGCCTGCTTCACCTGCTACCATTCCCTCTGCTTGTGTTCCCTCTCTAGCAGTGTTTCTCTCTGTCAAATAAATAAAATCTTTCAAAAAAAAAAAAAAAGAATGTAAGCTCCATGAGTCAGGAACCGATTTGCTTTGTTCACGATTTACACGCAGTCCCTAGCCTAGGCACGGAAATAATCGCTTGGTAGTTGGGTGAATGAATTTAAAATAAAAGCGTGGGCAGAGATGCATGGTCTTGGGATTTAGGACACTGTAGGGTCTCCTTGGGATTATTATCAGAGGCAAGTCCCGGCTGCTGGCTGGGAGACCACCCATAGGATCTCCCCGAGAGCAGTTGAGAGAGGGTGCGTGCTGTGACAGTCTAGCATAAAGACATCTCTGTGCCCTCTGGATGAACTCAGTAGACCCCTGGAACTGTCATCCCAGCTGTTTTAGAGGTGCTGCCTTGTCTGTGATTACATGCTGGATGCCTCTAGCATTGCCACAGGAATCCGTTTTATTGCAATGTGGATTTTCCATTAGGGAGGAGAGAATCAACTCAGAAAATCAGATTTGGTTATAGTATATTTCCAGCAGGAAGGACATTCCCCCTTATTTCATGTTTTCATTTTCTTACTGATTTTTGACCTGGGGATTCCAGCTGTAGGTTCTGGATCCTAAAACAATAGCAATGACAACAGCTAGTTTTTATGGAGACAGGCACTGTTCCAAGTGCCTGTATGTATGTATCATTTCATTTAGCCTTTGTAGCAGCCTATGGAGTGGATAGTGGATAGTGGTGTGTGCGTATACCCATTTGGTAGATGAGGCACAGGGGGATGGATCAGAACAAACAGGTGAGAGAGCTGGTGACCTCAGGTTTAGTCCTGTAGCTTGCATTCTCTATATTGCCTCCTATCACAGTTTAATATTTATTTGAATGCTACTCAGTTTATCAGACTCATATCACCTCTATGGTTCATAGGTGTCTTCTTTTTTACTGTTACAACAACCCTGTGAGGGGAATACAATTACTGGGCCCACATTGCAGGTGACGACACTGATGCTCAGCAAGGTTAGGGAACTTACTCAGGATCACACAGCAAGGGCGCCCGGCTGACTCAGTCAGTTAAGCGTCCTATTCTTGGTTTTGGCTCATCTCATGGGTTGTGAGATTCTGTGCCCAGAGGGGAGTCTGCTTGAGGATTTTCTCCCTCTGCCCCTGCTCTCTCTTTCTCTCTCAAATAAATAAATAAATATTAAAAAACAAAGATCACACAACAAGTTACTGGTGTAGTAAGACTCAAGCTTTGATCAGCTCACTCTAGAGGCTGTGTTTGCAGCTGTGGTGCATTACCTCCCACACATGCCCAGAGATGCCCCGTGTGGACTGTTCAGTGGGGTCAGTGGGGTGGCAGTGGGGGACTAGTTAATTGTGTGCCAGACAGATGGTCCATCAAAAGGGCAGTAGAAAGCTGACAAGTGTTTCCACCATTATGCCACAGCCTTTTCCTCCCTGTACCTTGGAAAGGGCAAATTTCTTTCTTTTGACAACTTGCGTCATCAAATTGGCCTATTGCCCCCCACTGGAAACTCTCACGTTTGCAAAACCAGCACACCTGGGGTGAATGAGTTGTTCACTGTTCTTGCTTTCCACTGGAATTGATTCTGGCACTGCATGGGGAAAAGGTAAACTGAGGCAGGAATCCCCTCTATTTCCGTCAAAACTCCATCCTTGTACCAAAGAAAAATAAGAGAATTTAAATGACCCAAGTCAGTTCTCTATAATAAGCTGTAGTGAAGGCGCCCAAGAAGTTTAGCCTTGGCCTTGACCACGCTGACTGTTTGTGCATTGTCCCTGTGCCAGCTTGGGATGTCAGCCCAGCGCCCCCACATCCCTGCACACTTTCATATTCTGTCTTCCTCTCTTGGAGATGCTTTGCCTCCTGTCTTCAGCTGGTTCTGTGAGAATGAGCTCAAGCCTGATCTGGTCTCTTCAAACTTTAATTTATAAGTGCTCTTGTTAGTCCCTGGGTCTTGACTTTCTCCTGCAGATTTTTATTTGATTAACCCCTTTGACTCTTGCCTTTCCCTGTTGCCTTAAGGTGGAATCTTCTGCCCTAATCTCAACTCCTATGAATTCAATTTCAGTCCTTTGGCCGTCAAGGCCAATCCTGAGAGCTGGCTAGCTTTAGCAGCCCTCTTATCACACCTAAAATCAGCCATACAACTCAGCCCCGTCTTTAATAATAGGCTATTTTTGTCTCTCACCCTGAGAGCAGAAGTCTTTCAGTCCTAGAGATGATGAAATAGAAAAATGCTCAGATAGCTCATTTACTGGAAAGAATTTAAATACATAAACATCTGAATGGAAAAGGCGGCCCTGAGACAGGTTTGAAAATACATACTTTATCATACTTAAAATATCAATCGCGACGGGGATGGGTCCTGGGAAAATTGCCAGTTGAAGGGAAATAAAACCATCAAGTTATATCTTTATCTTACAAAGTGCACCAAAATATATTTTAGGCAGATTACATGGGAAATAACTTGAAGACAACATAGGTATTTAATTTTGAGTGTAAAGTACTTCAAAGTACAAAAGCGCCTGATGATATCACAAAGGAGAAAATCAGTTTGTATACATAGAATACTAAAGTTCAGTACACTAAAAAGTCTTAAGCAACTTGGAAAATGTATTTGCAGTAGCAAACAATATGTGCATATAAGATATACACATATATGTGTATAGAAAAGACACAAACAGGTAGTTAATAAAAATTTTTAAATGGTCAACGAGTTCTTAAAATATCAATCCAAACTTACTAGATTCAAAGAATCTAGTAAAAAATTAAACAGCCCTGCTAAACGAGCGGTAGATAGTAAAGTAAATAAAACAAAACTTAAGGCTTGTGATAATGCAGAGAATTGAGAATTTCCTCTGATATTTAAGTGTGCTAATTGGCAAAACCTTTTTGGAAAGCAATTTTGTAAGACATAAAAGAAAAAACTTTGATCCACTTGTCCTACTCCTAATCTGTACTAAGGAAAGTGGTTAAATAGTTACGTAAAAAGATGTCTGTCACAACCTTATGTATAAACCCAAAATACATCCTAAATGTCCAATATTGGGGAAATAGTTAAATCGCATTTTAAAAAAAGATTTTATTTATTTATTTGACAGAGAGAGAGAGTACAAGCAGGGGGAACAGCAGGGGGAGAGGGGGAAGCAGGCTTCTGCTGAGCAAGGAGCCCAACGTGAGACTTGATCCCAGGAACCTGGGATCATGACCTGAGCCAAAGGCAGTCACTTAACCAACTGAGCCACCCAGGTGCCCCTCACATTTCTTTAGAATAAAATATTACATAATGTTTTGAAAGATATTAAATACCAACAATGCTCCTAATATGATGTCAATCTAAGAGGGTAGGAAGCAAAGTTATTTACATTATGATCCAAATGCTATAAAAGGTGTGTAAATATATGAAAACATGAACATCCACTGATATAAAAGATGAAAGGGAAATTTGTTGAAATAGCAAATGTGATTATCTTTCATTGTTATTACTATGGATCGTTTTATTTTATTTATTTTTTTATTATGTTCAGCCAGCCAATATATAGTACATCATTTTAATTGTAATCTTTAAGTTTTTGTTATTTTCTTGTAAAAATTTGGTAGCAAACGTGTTACTATTATAATCAGGAAAAGTCATAAACATTATTAAAATATGCATACCTGCATTACTTGAAAAAAAATTTTTTTTGAGTTTTAAACATCAAGAGAGAGAGGCAGAGGGAAGGGTATCTTCTTTCCCTCACTCACTTGTAGTAAAGGGACTAGGATAGGTTGAGAATAGAGGACCTGCATCTTCTAGGTGGTCTGGAGGGAGTTCAGCTGAGTAGCACACTGGGACAGAGAACATAAAGGCAAATTGAAAGAAGGGACTAGAGTGAGCCTTACGCCGGAAGAAAGTTCTCCTGAGATGTGTTCCTCTCTGAGAAATTTCTCGATCCACACATTTCTGATCTCATGAAAGCATCCTGGATGGAAAACCAAGATTCTGATTTCTCAGTTCTAGTTTTTCTCACAAGGCCCCTGTGTTGTCATTGTGTTAATGGCAGTCTCTTATACCAGCCTGTGAGATGCGATGGGGTGGGAACCTGCTTTGTCTGGTAGGTAGTCATGCTCGGTGGCATTGCACCAATGTGTGTGCTGGGAGACGAAGCTAGAGGAAAGAAGGCAGGCTTTCTAGCAGCTTCACACTGTTACATTTTGCTTCCGGTTCTATGTTTTCCTTGACTGTGTGCTTTATTTCTCTTTTTCTCTTAGAGCTCACCCGAAGTAGGCTTGGCGTGGTGGCCATTCAGTCCCACTTTGTACTGAAAGTTAGAATTGATGAGAATCTGAGGAGAGAGGAAACAAAAGATGAGAGATGATTGAGTGCACTGGTCGAGAGAGTGGGCTTAGGCATTACATTGCTGGGTATGAAATTTGGTGCTGCCACGTACTAGCTGTGTGATCTTGGGCAGGTCGCTTGACTTCTCTGTGCTTTAGTTTGCTCATCTGTAAAACAATGATGATAACACTAGGTTGTACCTCATGGGGATAGTGTGGGGATTAAGTGGGTTATCAGGCCTCAAATGCTTAGCACATTGCTGGGCGCTGCTTAAGTGCCAAGTAAATAGTGGCTATTATTATTATTATTATTATTATTATCACCATCATTATTATTTCCCTAAAAAGCAGCAGATAGCCTCTTTGGTTAACCATAGCAATTGAAACAGATTTTTGGTCTTTAGAAGCCTCCCAATGTTTTCCATCCAAACCATGCATAGATAATGAACTTGATGTCTTCGTAGAGCTTCATATTTGTAGCAACTATTTTAAGCTCCCTCATCTACTGTCTCATTTCATTAGACAATAACTGGCACGACAAAGTAATGAAAAGGGTCCTTCACAAATACTTCTGGTGCTGCGGATGCCAAATGCTAGTTACCACGAAATGTATGCCAACACCCGCAGTATTTTTCTCACTTAACACTTTGCGATTATTTTCATTTTATGATTTAAATTTTTTTTTTCTAGACTTGAAGCTCTTGGAGGGCCAAATCTTTCTTTTTACACCTACCTAGACTGCTCTTTACGAATATCTTATTGACATACAAATATTTATCAAATGAATAATTAGATCCTTTCTCCTTGTATTATAAACACAGGAAACACCGAGTAATGATATTTTTTTTTTTTAAAGATTTATTTGTTTATTTAAGAGAGCGAGGGGGAGAGAGAGAGTGTGTGCAAGTGGAGGGGAGGGGCAGAGAGAGGAGGGAGAGCAAGAACCTTTTTTTTTTTTTTTGAAGATTTTATTTATTTATTTGGCAGAGAGAGAGAGATCACAAGTAGGCAAAGAGGCAGGCAGAGAGAGAGAGGGGAAGCAGGCTCCCCATTGAGCAGAGAGCCTGATGAGGGGCTTGATCCCAGGACCCTGAGATCACGACCTGATCCAAAATCAAGATCTGGAGGCTTAACCGGTGTCCACCCAGGTGTCCCCTGAGTATTGATACTCTTACCTCTTCACACAGGTGTGTCTGCCACATTGCTAGATTCCATCCCGTTATTTCCTCTGGGAACCTTCAATCCTTATTTCCTATGCTGAAGCAGTATCATCTGCCACTAAGAAAGAGTCCTCTGGAAGGCGGGTTGGTAGTGACCAAGGCCCTTGGCACGCCTCCATCAGTAGATGTGACTGCTGAGATTCCCCCCGTGGGTTTGAACTTCATAATTGCACACACAGCAACGTACTGGACTACATTATTCATCTTTTATGTCTTACACTGAATGATGTATTCAGTTTTAAAAAGTATGAGTGTTATTTTCTAATAATAAAACTTTTTTGTTTTATATTGCTGAGCAGTTTTTTGTTTTTTTTTTTAAGATTTTATTTATTTGACAGAGAGAAACACAGCGAGAGAGGGAGCACAAGCAGAGGGAATGGTAGCAGGAGAAGCAGGCTTCCCGCGGAGCAGGGAGCCCGATGCGGGGCTCGATCCCAGACCCCTGGGATCTGACCTGGGCCGAAGGCAGACGCTCAACGACTGAGCCACCCAGGCGCCCCTATTGCTGAGCAGTTTATAGAGCATCCTGAATGTTATCTCATTTAGTCGGTACAATAAGCTTGTATTTTTATTGCTATTTTATGTGCAGAAATCTGCAAGTTGGGAAGAGAAAAATTTAGCTAGTATGTGCATATGCTTTACGCGCATGATCTCTTTCAACCTCCGAGCAACCCTTGAGTAAGCCGTAATATCTGTATTTAATAACACAAACCTAAGATTCAGAGATGCTAATGGGTATGTGATCCAACTGAGATTCAAACTCTAGTTTATTTGTTAACAGACCTATGTTTTCTGTTATACCTGTGGTTGATTGAACCATATTGGAACCTACACATAGTAGAGTCTATGTCTTAGGATTGAAATTACTGTTGTTTTTCCCCCCAACTTTATGAGGTATAATTGGCAAATAAAAATTATATATATTTAAGGGGCGCCTGGGTGGCTCAGTCGTTAAGTGTCTGCCTTTGGCTCTGGTCATGGTCCCAGGGTCCTGGGATCGAGCCCCGCATGGGGCTCCCTGCTTTGCGGGAAGCCTGCTTCTCCTGCTACCATTCCCTCTGCTTCTGTTCCCTCTCTCGCTGTGTTTCTCTGTCCAATAAATAAAAATCTTAAAAAAAATTATATACATTTAAGGTGTAATATGTGATGATTTGATATCCGTGTATGTTATGGAAGTTTATTAACTCTCTTAGTAGATTTCAAGTATACGATACAGTCCCCTTAAGCATAGCCACCATGTTGTACATCGATCCTCAGAACTTACTCATCTTGTAACTGGAAGTTTGTATCTGACTGACATTTCCCCATTTCTCCCATTCCCTGGCCCCTGGCAACTGCCCCTCTTCCCTTTGCTTCTTAGTTCTTGAAGTCACTGTTGGTTCACCTCTAGTGACATCAAGGTCTGGACGTGCACACGATCCTACAGAACATCGGAGGGCAGCCTGTTGTTTTTTGCCTCATCCTTTGCACAGAGAACTCATACTTCGTCTGCCTGGTCCTCTGCTGATATGGTCTCAGACCAAGGCAGTGATTCGGGATGGGGCCGAACTCAGCTAGCCTTCTCATCATTCTTCCCCTATCCTACTCTTTCTAAAACCAACTCCTCTAGGCAGAATGCCCTAGAAAAACTAAGATCACGAATTTAGCAGTGCAATAGGTTGGCAGCCCCAACCTATTCTCTGGTTCGCCTTTCAGGGATATTTGTTCCCAAATTCCCCAAACTGACCTGTGTGACAAGCCCCGTGGTGGTGTGAGTGCGTACTACAGAGAATCTGGTGAAAAAAAAAAAAAAAAGAGTCCGTTTGCTCCTGACAAACAATCTGATCTTTGGTTCCTAATAACCCTGGCTGGAAGGTAGAAACTCCCACGTTCACTTTTGGGTCAGGGTGTCATTGCTCAATATGCTAAGAGAATTCATTTTCCTTGAGTGTTTTTCCTTTCAAGTCACGTTTTACTGCTGGAGTTTCTCAACGAATTAATAGGTATAGAAATGCAAAGCTCTTTTCTTATTACATTCTATCGATCTGATTGCGTGTCATTAATTGAAAGGCTAGGGAAATGTGATGGATAGTTCAGCTCAAGATTCTACATGCGTTTTGGCTCAGAGCTGTTGGAAAAAAGGCTGAGTGAAGCTGAGTGAACGCAGCCTTTTTTTTTTTTTTTAAAGATTTTATTTATTTATTTGACAGAGAGATCACAAGTAGGCAGAGAGGCCGGCAGAGAGAGGGGGGGAAGCAGGATCCCCACTGAGCAGAGAGCCCGATGCGGGGCTCGATCCCAGGACCCTGAGATCATGACCTGAGCCGAAGGCAGAGGTTTTAACCCTCTGAGCCACCCAGGCGCCCTGAACGCAGCCTTTTGATCCGACATGAATTATTCTTTCTCTGTCAGTCCTTGTAAGAGCATTTGGTCCTAGTGAGATTTACAATGTGAAATTATAAACAGTTTCTACTCTTAAAAGGCAAATCAAAACTCAGAGTGCTTATTTGTGGAGTTGGAAATCATCCATGTTGTAATTTGCATTTACAAGATTACATGCATATGACATAAAAAAAAAAAAAAAAAACAACCCACAAAACCCAACCCCCAGTTCTGAAAGAAACAAATTCTGACTCAAAAATATGGAAGTGGGCATTTTGTTCTTCGTTTTCAGTAATTTCATTTGGAATATCATGATTACGAAACATTGTTTTCATTCAGCACCGTCACGTTTGTCCGTCTCATTGGAGTTCTGTGTGAAACTTTAGAGATGGTGTGTGGTTAGGGATTGTTTTTTATGACTCTGTGTTTTTTTTTTTTTTTCTTCTTCTTCTTTTTGAATTGTTTGCCCTAGTATCCCTTGGATTTCTCCCATAAATTTAAATTAACTTGAGAATTTTGTATATGTGTAGATATGTGCACATACATATTTAATAAGTGTACTGTAATATGAAAGATTTAAAGGAATGTGTTTAAATATTTTAATCCTCCACGTGGGGGGAAATTCCTAGGCTTGATCGAGTGTATAGCACATTATATCTGATTTGTTCAGGAAGGCTGAGGATGTCTCCTTTGCGTTCTGCTAGTCCTATTTTTCTGTTGAGTTTATTATTTGAAATATTTGAAGCTTCAGGTGAATGAGAGGAATACTCAGACGTAAAAGGCCATCTAAAGGATATAAAATGCCAACCGTCTCTTGCTTTTAATAAACATGTTGTTTGGAGAAGTTTAGAAGTTTAGTCCATGTTACTAATCACACACGTCCCACTAAATATATGTGTTTTTTAATCCTTAGTCTATGATATTTGAATCGTCTTTGTCAAGGTGTGATTTCTTCTCCTGGTTGTGATTTTGGATGGTGGAAATGAAGTCATTTGTGGGAAGATGGGAAGCGAGCAGTTTGCCACAAGGCGTGACCTCATTTCGGCAACACATCTTGAAAATGTATTTAATGCTCTCTGTGCCCGGAGACAATGGGTTGGGGCTTGGGGTGCTCCTAACCGACCTTTGGCTTGGGAGAAATGTGGGCTGCCTCCTGCGATCGTCAGCTAGTCTCAGAGCGAAAAAGAGAAGCGGATGCTATCGATGAGTGCACAGGCTGATATTATGTCTAAAAATACATCCACAGAGAGGCAGGCATATGCTCGCGCCTTGGTGTGAAGGAGCTCTCGCCTGTGTGTCTTGCTCTACCCGTCTAAATTCTGGAGCGAGGAGTTAAATTATTCCGGAAGCCCTGCCAGGTTTTGATTTGCCATTGTCTCGGCTTCTTCGTTGCCTTTGAAAGGGACCCTTGATACGGGGCTTTCAGAGACCAGCCGGTGCTGATGGGGTCCGTGACTTGACGGCGGCGCCTGCTCGTTCCCGTTGTGCTCAGTCTGAGGCATGCTTTTCTTTCCTTTTTGGGAGGCAGAGAGCCCTGGGCAGAGGTTGCACTTGGCACATTGCAACGCCGCTGTCACGGCTGTGGCTGTTATTCCCCTCGGCAAGCGCCAAGGAGCAAACAGGACGGTGGGTCGCCTCGCCAGCTATGTAGCACTATTTCCTTTCTCCCTCTCAACCTCATTAGGATTTTTTTTTTTCCTTTCTTAAGCGACAGGGTTTGTTGGAGGGGTGGGGGGTGGGGTTCCTGAGCCTCCCCCTCTGGCCCTGCTTTATCGTGCTGGGGACCTGGTCTGTGCTCCTTTCTAACACCTCGCTCATTGTGCAAGCTCGCTAGACTCCCCGCCCGTCCCCGCGCCGCTCAGGCTCCGTGGTGGGGGTGCTCTCTTGGAGGGTGATTTCCAAATTGCTCAGCTGCTAAAGCTCCCTGACAGATTAAAAGGGGTAAAATTATGGCTCGAGCCATTTTGTCTAGGAAGAAAGAAAACAGAGATCGCTCCGGAGAGGGGCAGTCCCCAGAAGAGGGATAAATAGCAGAGGGGAATAAGGTGATGCTCTGTGGCAGCTCCTGCCCTAGCTCGGCTCTAAATGCATGTCTTCAGGTGAGACTTTCTGCCTTGTTTACAGAGTTAGAGGAGGTTGTTACCTTACAGCGTGTGTGCCATACCTTGTCTGAAAACAGTTGCGATTCTAGGGAGAAGTGCGGAGGGAAGAAGCAGCAGCTTTTCATACCCCAGCAAAGAGGGAAAAAATCACAGAGAACATCACATCCGGAGCACACCCTTCCCTTTTGAAAGGATCCGTATTCACAAGCGAGTCAGATCGGCTGTTACTTACACCCCTCTCTTTCTGCGTGTGTATTCAAGTTAGCAATATTTTGATGTCCTTGAAAACTGGGAGGCAAAGCCTTGTTTTTCAAAAGGGTCTTTTTTTTTTTTTTTGAGGTTTCTGCGAAATGAGATAAAAGAATTCTTTCTGTTGCTTCAGACTGTTAGCACAGAATACATCCAAAGAAAGTTGCTACAGATAGATCCAGTGTACGCTGGCACTCACAACACATACAGTTAAAAAAAATACACCTGTGCACACACTCTAGAGCAAACCACCCAGTGTTAACATCCAGACGTGAATTTAAATCAAAATAATTTTATCTGTTATGGAGGAGAATTAATCTTCACACATGCTTTTCTGTAGCTGAACACTCCCCCCGCTTTTTTTAATCACTATTCTATTAGCTTCTTTCATAAAAGCCGTTGCAATGGACAAAGAACTCTACCGTATACTTAATTTAAGTTCTACTTGTAGTTGTTAAAATGGAGCATGGATCAAATATATCAGAAAGTCTGATTTGTGACCAGGTATTTCCTTTAAGCTCGGCTTAGTGCATTTCGGTGATGCCAGGGAAACATATATACCTAGAGGCATTCCCATCCCTAATTATGCAGGTGGATACTATAGTAGCGCGTAGTATCACATAGATTTGGGAGTTAAGCAGAAAAAAAAACAAACAACAACAACAGTAAAAAAAAAAACAGGAAAAGGTGCTGATATTTGTAGCGAGCAGCTTGCGTGAGCCGGGTGCTGGAGTATTTGCATGTCTTTCCACCTTTGTTCCTGCATTGGCGTTGAGGGTCTCTGCTATTGCTGACTAATTGATAGTTGTAGTAACCGCTGTAGGCTCCTTAGATGAGAAATGCATGCGGACGTGGGTCCTGATTCAAACACTAAGGAACGCACACTCTCACTTACTTACAGGCAGAAAGTCTTCATACTAATAGAGGTGTGATGGAGATAGCAGGACATAAAACAGAAGACAGAGAGAGAGAGAGAGAGAGGGAGGGAGGGAGGGAGGGAGGGATGGCAGCAAGTATGCTGCTGCAAATAGTTCTAAAATGCATTTGCAAACTGCAGAAGACTTCAACACCATCCAACAATTCAGGCACCCTTTTTATTTCTTCTCTGCGGGACGCCTCCAGCCAGACTATTTGCAAAAACACGGAAAAGGTGAGAGCCCTACCATCTTAGCTCCGAATTCATCTGATTTCCTTTTTTCCCCCCTGCCTTGTATTCCTCAGTCCATTGTCCATGCATCCGATGGCAGCCGCCCTTGCTCTTGAATGCAAGTGTCACAGCAGGAGCAGAAAGAGGGTTGAGGGAAGGCATTGTCAAAGCCACGGTCAGCTATTGTTTCTTTGCTTTCACGGATCTGCTTTTTTTTTTTTTTTCCCTGAGGCTTTCCCTTACCAGTGGCCTCTGTCCAGGAGGAGGGAGAAAATTGCAAGAGTTCCTAGAGTAGTAGAGTGAAGCCGTTTTTATTGCACACTGTTTGATAAACAGCTCAGCGATCCAGTCCACGAAATTAGGAGATAAAGCAAGAGTGGAAGGGCTCTGGTGGGAGCGCGAGGGGGGTGGTCTGGGGGAGATTGTTTGCTCCAGACTAGATGCCAAAGGCAGTTTCTTTGCAAGGACTTCTGGGGTGGTATTTGTTTTCTGCTGCATTTTTGGTTTTAAAAAATCATGAGAAAAGTCTTATTCATCTGTCAAGCTTTCCATTTGTTTATTTTTTGTTCAGTTCAACAACGAGATGGAAATTTTAAGCAAGGCCAGATCTGCTGTTTGTGATTTGCTCAAAGGTTGGATTTGGTTCAGCCTGAAATCGGTGATTGTCCTTTTCAGATCATTTAAGCTTGCATGTGAAATGTGTGTGGTAACTTTCCAATGTACAATACAAAGGAAAAAAAAAAGATGCTTTTGATGTGGCTATAAATCTTAGGATTATGTTATTTTGCACCTTAACCAGAGAGCTGTTCTTTTGGGTGACATTTATGTAAAAGTGATTATCTGCCCTGAGCAGGCCAACTCTGATAACTCCCAAACTTTTCAAAGGTTACAAAGGCACGTGCTCAAATAGATTTTTAGGCAAGTATTTCAAATGGCCATTTGACATAAGCATGAAAATGCTGGGAATTTTTTCCAACAACTTTAACTTCATGTAATCTGTATTTCTTCAACTGAATAAAAGTGATTAGATTCAACATAGAATCAGAAAGCAGATTTAAATTTGAATTCCATATTCAGGCAATTTTGCCAAAAAACAAACAAACTTGCAAATTTTATAAACTTAGTTGCAGTGTAGAAAAATCATGTCTATAATTGACTCTCCATAGTTTTCTTCCTTCTAAATATTGTACTATCTATATTTATGGAGAAAATTATTCCAAATTGATCAAATTGATCACTCCCCACCCCCCCAAGCCATCTAACTTCTCACATGAGCCTGGGACTCTTCACTATTATCATAAGTTGCTAACATTCAGTATTGCAATCCTAGAATGTATTTTAAGCAGAGGAAGAAAATGTCTCTTTCAAGGAACCATTCCATTTTATAACACATGCTGGTGGATTGATGTTCAATCTGAGCTCATAATTTCTTTCTTTTCCAAATAATGATCATAGTCTGTGTGTGAATGTGGGGGAGAATAACTTTTGGGCTCCCTAAGAAAACACCTTAAATTAGAAGTCTAGCAATCCATGTATACTAACAGCTACTTTGGTATCCTGCAAATAAATTCTCCACCCACCCCCCTTTCTGTTCTCACTGCCTTGATTTAGGGGACTTGGGCCCAGCCACCCTGCCTCCTTCTTTTGTGAAGGAACATTTTGAAATGTCTATAGAAAGCAAACTTCTCGAAGAAATGCAGAACAGGGCATGGTTTGAATGCGAGTCTGAATTTAATTGCGGCCACCCTGGTAGCACACTGTTTAATTTCCAACACACATCTACATGATCCTTACAGCAACTCGGGGCCAGGAATTGTGAGCAAGGAAAATTTATCTGTGATAAAGTTACATATCTTTTGCCAAGGAACAGTCACTTGGGATTGATTCAAAAGTCAAATTTAAATAAATGTTCCCAAAGCCTTTGTGTATAGGGAAGTTGGTATTGCTAACTTCTTCAGAGTGTTTTGAGCCGAGACGAATGGGGATCCCTAGCTTCTGACCAATCGACTTGTGCAAAACGTGAAGTGAGGGGCAAATGGCTGAAATATCACAAGGCCAGCTAGGATTTCCACTTTAAAATGCTGAAGACAAAGAGGTTAATGAAAAGCTCAGGGTCTCTATGATGGAAGTGGTGTAAACAAGTTCTTAGTGGTTCTCCAAGGAGCCGGAAGGAATGCTTAGTCCCATGGGAGAACAGACTTGGAGAGAACCCCATCTTTTAGCCTGTGTCCCCTGCAGATATTTAATTTCTCTTGGATCAACTTAAAACGAACAGCTGCTTTTGTGGCCAAGGTCAATCCCCAGATATTTTAAGGGCACAAGTTCAAGTTCAACCCTTAATCCAAATATTTTACACAACTGTCGAGAGTTGTTCCAGTAGATATAAAACGTGCAAAATCATACAGAAGACCTAACCTGGACATTTCTGAAAAAAATGAAAACCCCATCTTTAGTATTTTACATATTGAACGCAATGTAGTTCAACTATTATTTGTGCCTTTTTTCTTTTGGGTCTTAAAAATACAGATCTTTAAAAAAACAAAGGAAAGAATAGTATCTTTTGGCGTTTTGGAAGAACACCTTACCAAGAATCAAGCAAAAGATCACATATATATGTGTGTGTAAATGATAAAAGAAGATGTAGCTTTTCTCCTTCTATTTGCCCACAGACCCTCAGGCTGATTTAATATAACCATTAAGATGGCAGAAGATGGTCCAAATTGCTAAACCATGATCAATCCCTTCATTAACTCCAAACATCTTAATTCAACTGAAAACTTTTTCCCCCCAAAAGCATATGGTTCTTTGAGACTCAATAGTTAAGTTGCAGACACACCTCTCAAGGTCATCACCCTTTTAAACCCTTTTGGATTTCTTTTTTCTCTTTTAAATTTGGAGGACAGTTGTGCTAACCCTTTCTGAATGAATAGCACCCTTCCTTCTACCTAATTGTACGAGGGCTTCAGAGATCAAACTGCTCATTTCACTTCCTTCGTGACACAGGACTTTAAGTACTCCTAAGAAGTGTGAAACACCCTAGCAAGATGAAGACTCTCTACCATGCTAACCAACCAGCACCACAAACTGTTCGTGTTGTGTTTGGGGAAGCAACTAGAAAGCTCCTAATGGTTCGTTACATTAGCAAAGAGGTGGCATTTGGATACGATGTTTTATGTTCAGGAGTTGGGTTTAAAAATAAGCAAATGTGGAGAATGAGGATGCCATTGACAAAGGATGCTTAAACTGAACTCTATTTTCTCCCCAGATTCATTTTTTTGGGGTGAGAAGGAGGTGTGTACTATTTCATTTATGTAGACTTGCTAGACTACCTACAGATATTTGGGATTTCCTTGAAAAGTAATTATATTATTTTGACAGTTGACATTTTAAGCACAGCATAAAAATCCTAAGAATATTCTAGGAGAAGTTATATGGTAATCCAGGGCTCTCCCCCTCATTTATTTAATGTGAAGTTTGATGTAAAAGAAACACTGATGATGTGGAGAAAATCCCTCTCTACCTACTTCTCTGAGAGCAGGTCTGGAAGGATGAGAAAAGGATATGTAATATTATATACACATATCCATGAATATGTAATCCATAAAATACCTACCCTAGGACTATTGCTTGAAAGTTTGTGGGGGGGTATTAAGAGGGATGTCTCAGATTAGCCATCCTTCAAACAGTTAACAATATTGTAAGGCCTCTCTAACATTCTTCGGTCCCTTTTACAAGTCTCCATCTCTTTGGGCTCTCTCATCCTTCCCACTTCAACTCCAGTGACTGGCAAGGTAGGACTGAAATAAAGCCCAAAGGAAACACCAGTGCCATTTGCCCAGTGAAAGAAACCAAGTCATCCAAGCGTCCAAGAACTCATAGAATAAATGTAATTTATTCACATTGTTTAACCTCTTAAAGGAAACCAGTTATTGTCCTTGTAGCAAAACCTTTTTCCCCCAAAATGCTCAAGTCATTTGATCATCATCATCTCATTTGTCTTTATACTCTTAAAAGGAGTGGCTATTCACCCCCCCTCCCCGCACCCCCAGACATACAGAAGGGGATACTGGGGACCAGAGAGAGTTTTGGCTTGCCCAGCACTGAGAAATCCATGGTGCTGGATCAATGGACCAAAGTGAAGAGACTAAGGTTTCTTGTTCAGCTCCTTTTGCCAATGTTTATCACTTTGTGTGGTTGCTCATGACATCTCAGAGGAACTCTGGGCTGGTTAATAGGATCCAAGACCTAGCCTTCCCTTAAAAACTGACAATCGAGGAAGAAAGTTGTTTCAATAAGATGCACTTTGCTGGTTTCGGGGACCTATTCCCTGGTAATGAGAATCAATCTTTCTGTACATTGGAGATATTTAAGATAGTTTTGAACTTTCCTTTCTTTTCACGTAAAGCATTAACAAAGCGGAACATGCAGACATGAGGATGGATAATATTAGAAGTGTTGAAACTTCTCAAAATGGTTTCCACTCCCTACCCCCACTACTTGCTCATCTGGGAAATGACCTTAAGTGGCAACTGTACGTGGTGATCTTCACTGGGCCCTGTCCTTCCCTGATGAGGACTCGTTATTTTGGATATCCTCCATCACTTCGTTTCATACCAGGGAACTTTGGTGGTATGATAATCAAGTAGAATCACTTAAGTCCAGACTCATCTTTTTTTCTGGTATCAGATTTTATAAGACGAAGCTGAAGCAGAGCCTCAATTCTTGACTTCATTTCATTCTTCTTGATGGAGGCTTAAAATACTGCATTACACCTAATCACACAAATGACTTCACTGTAGAAGGACAATCATCTCTCCTCGATCGTAGAAATTGAGAGTAATCATGACTCTGGGGACTTTTAAATAAAATCATACAATGTGAATTCAAGTTCACCAATATCCCTCTGCCTTTTATCTTAAATAAGAAGTGCAGGGTCATTATTTTTTGCCTCGGAGTGATTTCACACACAAAGCTATCTGGACAGAAACTGTAAGATTTTGTGACATGTCTACTATTTTCGTGGCAAACCACGCTTTCTGTCCCTCCTCCTAGTCGTGCTATGACCAATGTTGAACTTGTTCTTTTTATTTAACTCTAGTTAATGCTACTTCCCAACTTCTAGAAAAATGGTTTCCCAGGGGTTGCTCACTAGCTAACAATGTTTTGAATGATGGTTTCAGCTCATTCTGCTTAAGCTTTCAAAATGCTTGGGCAATTTATAAACTTGTAAAAGCGTACTCGTGTTATTTTATTTAAATATGGAAAGTTCAAAACTCTTTCATGTTTGTGCTTTTAAAAAACATGGTAATTATTATGACTATGTAAAGGAAAACATACCACGCATTGCTTTCAAAGCTTTTAATAATAAGGTGTGATTGAGTGTATGCCCATAAATATCCTGATATTTTGGTGTAGTTTTTAAAAAACAAAATTTTAAATATTTTGAAATTTCAAAACTCTTCACTTGTGGATAAAGTAATGCTAAAAGTTTTCATTATCCAGTAAGCCTATGTACTACGAACACAGTGAACAGTGATCCAAACCCCAGCTTTGAATAGAACTTGTCATATAAGTAGGCATTACTTTTATTTTTTCTGAGAATTTTATTTGTGTCCCCTCTCCCTTTTTTTTTCTTTTCTACTCTTGGACAAGGTTACTATGACACATACCAATCTGGTGAATATATTGGGACAACTGGAGAGGAGCAAAAAGCTGGTAATTGGCCGGGTAAATAAGCTAGAAATTAGAACAGTCGCAGATCCTTGTTTTTTGGTGACTTGACTTGAAATATCAGAAGAGATACAGGACAACTGCTAGGATTGGGGTGTAGCCCCAAAAAGTCTCAATCTGTCCTTTCCTGGAAACACAACTGAGAAGGGCACGGTATCCTCTAACTTTTCTGGAACATTCCATATGACTATGTCAATTGACAAATATTTACTGAATGCTTGCTCTCAGTCCAAGGCTGGAGGAGGTGTCAAAATGTTAAGAGTGGTAAAAGATACAGTGAAGATCCTTGCAAAGAAACAACAGGACGTTCAGTTTAGTTCTAGAACATTAGTGAGTGGAGCTATTTTTCAGACACTGTGCCATACGCACATACAGGTAAGAAAGAGAGAAAAATATGATACGTACCCCTAATAAAGTTACAGCCTTAGTTAAGGACATGGACTCATTAACAGATAGTTTTGGTAAAACTAAAACAGTTGTGTGATGTGAACAAACAAGGCATTGCCACTTCTTAGAGCTGGGGAAGGCTGACTAGGGAATGATGTCTAATTTGAATTTTGACCAAAGCTTTATTTATTTAGTGGCCACTAAAATTCCGCACTCTTGTTTGGTGCTAGTGATTCAGTGAAAGATAAGATGGTATCTGTCTTTGAGGAGATCACGGTTTAATTGAATAGAATTTAGTAGATAAATGGGACAGGAAACTCAACACACACACACACACACACACGTACACACACACACACACACACACACACACACACACACACACAGTGCTATAGGGTATAACTGTGATCCTACATTTATGCAGGAGACCTAAGGAAAGACCTGTAGCTTTTTGGAGGGAGTCAAGGAAGTTAGCCTTGACTAACTAACCCAAATCGTTGATCAATAAATTAACACTGTGAATCGAATGATATGAAGGTGTAGAGGAGGGAACAGCGAATTCTGCCTGCAAGAGGGGATGAATTAGGGTAGACTTCATGGAGAAGGTGGCATTGGTTTGAGCATGGAAAGTTAAGTGGCATTTTTTCAGCTAGGGTTAATGAGCTGAGAACAGAAGGGAATTCCAAGGTAGAATGTGAATCAGGGGGAAGGGGTTTGTGAAAGGGTCTGGTGTATCTAGGGCAACAAGACCTGGTTGGTGTGTCTGGAACCTACTGGGCATGGAAGAAATTGGAGGAAATCAGGTGAGATAGTGTCCTGGAGCCATGCGAAAGCTAGGTTCGAGAATCTATTGTTTGTTCCTGAAAGGCAGGGAGGAGCCATTATTACTGGAAAGTGTGAAAAGTAATTTGGTTAATAGAGGGAGAAAGGATTGGAGAGGAGGAAGTTTAAGATGATGGTGCTCAACAGTGATGGGCAATATATCAGAATAATCTGGGAAGCTTTTGCAAAATACACGGGCTGTGTTTTCCCTGCCTAGTCTTCTGTATTTTCTCTCACCCCAACCAAGTTTCTGCTCTGATACAGGGTGATGGGAAGGTTAATAAGGGTATTTTGAAAAACTTGCTAGGTGATACTGAGACATACTGCCCTTCCAGTCAAGAGATGCTCGTGGAAGGCTGAGACAGTGGAGATGAGAGAGGATAATTGGAGCGATGCACACATATTGGGATTAGTAGGGTGGATTGGAGAGGGAATACGATAAATACTTGAGTATTTAGTGTAAACAATTGAGAAACCATGAACTGAAGTGAGCCCAAGGAGAGGAGCAACATCTTTGAACAAGATCATGGGTTCAAATGATACCTATAGAATTTGAGGTCCCTGTAGGCAGTTAGTAACAGAAGAAGCTGCAGTTCAAAGGAGCTTACAACCATTCATACCTGAGTCAATTAGGAAGCAAAAGGAAATAGCATTTAAGGTTTTTAAAAGGCAACAAAACCCCAAAGGCAAGGGAGATTTGTATTGGCTGGAACAAACGGAAAAGTCTTCATGGAGAAGTAGGACTTGAGTTGAATCCTAGACCGTTAATAGACAATTCAACTTTAAGAAATGAGATTAAAAATGGAGATCGTGGGGCGCCTGGGTGGCTCAGTCATTAAGTGTCTGCCTTCGGCCCAGGTCATGATCCCAGAGTCCTGGGATGGAGCCCCACATCGGGCTCCCTGCTCGTCAGGAAGCCTGCTTCTCCCGCTACCATTCCCTCTGCTTGTGTTCCCTCTCTCGCTGTGTTTCTCTGTCAAATAAATAAAATCTTAAAAAAATAAAATAAAATAAAAATGGAGATCGTTTGCAAAAAAGTATGGGAGGGAGAAAGAAAAATGCTGTTTCAACAGGGTAGAACAGTAATATAAACGGCTTAATAATAAAACTTAATATACTCTCATTTATTTCTCACTCCTAGCTGGAGCCATTATTATTTGCAATTTATAGATGAAGAAATAGGTTTGGAGAGGTTAAACAAATGACCCAAATGCCTACAGGGGAAACAGTGTGCCTTGACTCTGGAGCCCTTAAATCTAGAGTCTTGTTCTGATCCATTAGGTTGTGTGTCCTTAAAGGCAGGGTTCATTTCTTACATATTGTTAAATACCTCCTGGCTAGCGTGTAGCCTGAAAATAGAGTAGACTCTCAATAACTATTTACTGAATTAAACTTCTCAGATTTTCGTGCATCAGTTTAATTATTTATCATCTATACTTAAGGCTAAACATGGAACGGAACACTGTAAGACCAGAAAGTACCGTGATGATTTTCTAATACAATGAGCTCACATTATAAGGGAGAAAGTTAAGTTGGAAGAGGAAGTAACTTACCTAGAATTTCACATCCATGTCCTATCTCATATCATAAAACCTCACATCTCCTATCAGCAGAGTGAATCAGGACCTCCAATCCACTCTTTCTTCAACTCAGGCTCTACAGAGTTAGGTAGAAATGAGACATGTGGATAGGACAAAGAAGGTTATTTGATGGGTAAGATCTTTGACTCTCTTTTTATCATCCAGTCCAATCATTTAATGGCTTGAATAAGAGAAGGATGACGCAGGATTCGGACATGGGATTTAGTGAGCAATTCATCTAAGAGAAGAGCAGCCATAAAAGGTTAAAGGAGGTAGTAACTGTTTTGATGTGTCGTGACTGGATGCTATGGCGTCACCTTTGTCCTGCTATTTTTTAAATGGAAAAACATAGTCTCATCTGCCCAAAACAGATAAGGACCAATACCACCCCTAGGCTGGAGAACTCACAAGTGAGTGGTGTGAGCCATGGTGGAAAGGGTCCAGGGCTGCAATCTAAGACTTCTGAGGGCACTAGTGGGCAGTGAGATTTGGGGGTTCTCCCAGATTCCTCATCTGTAAATAAGAGGATTAGATTAGATTTGTCTAACTTTTGTTTGTCACTTGCCCCTTCTCAACTAAATCCCTGCCCAAAGCTCCCTCCTTCCCAGCAAGGGAGGAGAAGAAATAACTCGAGCCTGCTCTATACGGCCGTGAATGTTGGTTCCTAAGGGTGGCAGAGTCTCTGGGGCTGCATGAACATTGGGTGGCAGACTTCTTGCTCAGCCAACACCACGAGGGTCCAGATGGCCTCTCTGTCCCATCAGCCTGATCTTCAGGGCCCATCCCCACCAGCCTGTCCTCCTGGCTGGACTCTACCCCTGCCTTCTGTGTTTTACCCCAACCATACATTCTTGATGATGACCATTTGTTGATGTCACCCTTCATCTGCTTATCCCATCCTGCCCCTCACGTTATATCCCTTTGACTTTTTAATGCATTTTTTTCTTTTAAAATTTTTATTTTTAATTAACATATCACGAATTTGACCTGAGTACACTGTTCTGTGAATTTTAACACAGCTAAAAATTCACGTAATCATCACCAAAAGCAAGATCCAGAACGTTTCATCAACTCCAAAACACTCTTCCATGCGGTTCCTTTGTAGTCATACCCTGCCCTCACCTCTGGCCCCCGACAACACTGAGATGTTGGCAATCTTATATAAATGGCATCATGCAAATGGAATTTTTGAGAATGGCTTTGTTCCCTCCACATAACGCCTTTGGGGGTTCATCCACATTGTTGTATGTATCCATAATTTACTCTTTTTTTTTTTTTTTTTAATGCTGAGTGGATTTCCGTTGTATAGATAAACCGCATTTGGTTTCTACATTCACTGGTAGTAGAACGTCTGGATCGTTCCCAGTTTGGGGTGATGACGAGCAGAGCTGCCATAAATATGTCTGTATGAGTGTTTGCGTGAGCCTAAGTTTTCTCTCCTCTAGGGTAGATCCCCAGGCCAGAGGGTGCTGGGTTGACTCCCTTCATATGGATTTGCTTCACCACTTAGGAAGGCCCCACCCTGGGGCTTCTGATGCTGTCTGTGCTCACACTTGCTGCCTTCCCTCTTCCTCAGATGAGCAGGCCCATCTGCCAATGCCTTGCTGGCTCCGTGTCTTCCGTCCCACCCCACTTTCTGGCTGGGAGCTCCCAGCAGGTGATAAGACTAGAGCCCATTTTCATGAGTCTGAATCTCTCCGGGCTCTGGATTGGCCCGGAATCGGGACTCGGATTCTTGCCCCAGTGCTGCGGTACCCTCTGCTGGCTGATTGGCAAAGCTGGCTTTCAGTCTGCCCTGAGGGAGAAGGGGTAGGTAGGTGCAGTGGGAGAAAGACAAGTAAGTCAGGGAAGGAGGTAGCTGTGGCACGCTACCATTGTAGTGACAGCCTGACAGGGACACTTCATGTATTTGATGCTACACATATAGATAAATGCTGTAACATTTTTGTGGAACCCTACAATATTGTGCTTGTCTTCTCAATTGTAGGCAAAGATGGGCTGTCTGGAAAGCTGGACTCAGCCTGGAGCCTGCTACCCAGATTGCTATTTTGTGAAGACTTCCGCATACAAATGACTCAGATGGAAACATTCAGAAATGATCTTGGAGGGCCATCTGGTCCTTGCTGGTTCTAAAAGCTTCATTCAGCCTGGTGGATGGATCCAGTACAAAAGATAGTGAGGGCCCGTCATTGAGGTTTAAATACGTTCCACGGGCAGAGGCGAGAGACTGACTTTAGAACTAGTTGATGCAGATGCTCGGGGGCCGACTGGTGGTGCCCCCCGCTTCTAGGTCAGTGGAAGGCTGATGAATGTTCAATCGAGGATCATGCAGCGGCATGGAAGCTTCGAAACACGCACGTGCGATTGCGCACGCGCACAGGGAGCTTTGCGTCATCAGGGAGCCTGCATTAATTTGTTTGGGTGTCCGAAATGGGTGGGAATGAGGCTGACCCAGCAGCGCAGGCAGTGAGGTCTGTCAGAGCCGTGGGATCATGGTGATGCGTCATATTTAATTCGTGAAGATGGTGCTGTCAACCTTGCATTTCGACTGGCTCGACGGGGACACTCGCTGGCCACTTGCCTTTTGACCTGGGGTATGGCTGCGTGTTCCGTGGCCAATGGATGGGGAGGGTCTTCTTGCTGGGGTGCATCCCAGGCTTGGATGGGGATGGAGTCCTGTGCTCTCAGCCTCATCTGTGGGCTCTGACCGAGTCCAGAATAGACTGGGCATGTAGCGAGAGGGACGCTGAGCACCAGGGAGGGTGGTTTGAGACAGCCACCTCCTCCAGCCAAGAGTGTGAAGAGGCACTCCCTGTTGACCATTTTGTTCCTCTGGGCTCGAGCTTTCTCTTCTGAAAGTGGTGTGAGGGGAGGCAGGTGCGCTTCCTTTGGTTTAGGCACAGAATCGCAGGACATCCTACGCTCTGAAAATGTAATTCAGGCTTTAATGCTTTCTCACTCCCTAGAATGGGACATTCCTGAATGGGGGCTGCACCTCATCTCCAAATACCCCCAGCTTTAGCACAACACTGAGCCCTCAGACACAAGAAAAGGGGAGCTTATTAAATGTTAAGGTGAGAGGCATGGTGTTTGAAGGGCACTCATAAGCTGGGTGAGGAATATAAGTGTTGGGACTGTGAGGAAATTATTTTCCCTTTACCTGGAGTAATCTGTCTTTCTTGTCTTCCCTCTCAGTAAAGATCCTGCTGTTCTACCTTCAGTTGTTCTTGTCTGCTCCAGACTGTGGTGCTCCAGGAGATCTGCCCTGCGGAAGGGGAACCAAGGTCTAGATTATCAGTCAGATGAGGTCAACTGGTAAGTCCTTCCTTGTGAGTTTAATGTTTTGTTTCACAAATCTATCAAATCACCACAAAGAGCGCCTTGGTACCCATTGCCCCTGCCCCAGAATATGAAGCAAAACCTCTTCAGTCAAAAGCAAGGGTTAATGATTTAGAGATTTTTTGTTTGTTCTGATATGTCTGTTCTATCAAGATGGCACTTCAAGCGATGTGTAACTGGATGGAGAAATTTAACACTGTCGGTTTTATGAACACATGGTGAGGTTTATGGTCTTTTGAGAAAGACTCGATCGGGGTCCAGAGTTCACCATCTTCAGCAGGACTTTCCCTCTTCTCCTCTCAGGATACATGCTTTCACACAGAATCTTAGCATTTCTTTGTTGGTTATTTTATAAGGGCTTCACCTAGCACGGTCTTTTGCAGAGTTTACTGGGGTACTAGAAATTTCCATTTGCTCCTGCTGAGTTTACTGATGGTGGTGACAGGGCCTGTATTTCCTGTCCTATTTAAAAAAAAAAAATAGCAAAAATACACAACATAAAAATTACTGTTAATCATTTTTAACAAAGTTATTATAATATTATTGACTATATTTCCTATGCTGTACTTTTCATCCCTGTGACTTATAATTGGAAGCTTGTATCTCTACCTCTCCTTCCCTGATATCAACCTCCACCTCCCAATTTTCCTCCCCTTTGAAAACTGCCAGGTTCTCAGTGCATATGAATCTGTTTCTGTCTTTTTCGTCTGTTCATTTGTTTTGTTTTTTAGATTCCAGATACAAGTGAAATCATATACTATTTGTCTTCATAGTCTGTTGTATTATGACTGGCTTCTGCCACTTAGCATAATGCCCTCCAGTCCATCCATAGTGTAGGATATATGAGGATTTCCTTCTTTTGTAAGGCTGAGTAATATTCCATTGTATGTATAGACTGCATTTTATTTATCCATTCATCTTCTAGTGGACACTTGGGTCACTATTTTCCACTCTGGCAATCCCATTTTACATTCCGCCAACAGGGCACGTGGCTTCTGATTTCTCCATATCTTCGTCAATGCTTATTTTCTGCTTTTTTTGAGTAGCAACCATCCTGAGGAGGAGGAGGTAGTATTTCATTGTAGTGTAAGTTTTGCATTTCCCTGAGGAGTGGTGATTTTTCACATACTTACTGGCCATTTGTATGACTTCTTTGCCAAAATTCAAGCCCTTTGTCCATGTTTGAATTGAGGTCTTTTTTGTTTTTTTGTGTTTTTTTTTTTTTTTTTTTCAGTTGTAGGAGTTTTTCATCGATTCGGGATCCCTCTTCAGAGAGATTATTTGCAAATATTTTCTTCCATTCAGCGGGTTGCCTTTTTGCTAATCATGTCATTTAATGTACAGAAGTTTTAAATTTTAATGTAGTTTGATTTGTCTTTTTTCTTTTTTCTTTTTCTGCTTGACTTTTGATGCTACATCCAAGAAATCATTGCCAAATCCAACATAATGAAACTTTTCCCTATATTTTCTCTGAAGTGTTTTATAGCTTTAGGCCTTACATTGAGGTCTTTGATTTATTTTATGTAGTACCTGTTTTCACCCTTCCTCAGATGGTTTCTTGAGCACAGAGGCTGTGGCTGTCCATCTGCTTATTCTTGGCCTTAGAATATACCTGGAACAGAATAGCTGATCAGTAAATTATAGCTGAAGGAAACAACTTTTTCAGACATGATGAGGCAAAAGCAAAGAATGTATTTATGGTGATTTGCCTTCTCCATAATAATTATAGCACACTGCCTTCAGGACCCATAAAGAAATCTCTAAATTAAAAAAGTAATACTTCTTGCAAGGGCTTTTTGGCATTTTATTTATGTACTTTTTCCTAGAGGATATTTAATGGAATATTTGACTGTTTATCGTACTGGTTGTGTTCTTATCATACTTGACCTTGGGTACCTTTCTCAAGAGCTCTGTGCACAGTTAGCTCTAGACTGATAAAACTGTGCAAAAAGATCGTTTCTCCCGTCCACATGGATCCCCCAAACCCTGGGTCAATCAGTGGAGGAGGCGGGCGCCGCATTGACAGCTGACCAAATTAGCTTCATGACCTGGGGCAAGTTTTCCACATCTCTGAGTTTCCTTCAGTTCCTTCATTTATTAAAACAAGAGAACACACATGAGAGTCCCAGTTCTAAAATTATCCATTTAGATACTGGTGGTAGGATATTTCAAACAGAAGTAGAAATTTAAGTACCTTTGGGAAGAAACCAAGACAAGAGGGACCACAGTCTGGCTCACAGAGAACCTTCCTACCCCAGAAATGGTCTGAGAGTCAGGTGGAGAGGAGGCCGTACCCATGGTCTGCAGAGACTTTCCTGCTCGCAGGCCATACGATGTCAGGGAAGGTGGCGAACTGAGAAAACAAGTCCTATTATTGTTGTTGTCCTTGTGTCAAGGACATCTCCCCATTTCAGACATTCTAGGGCCAGTGGTCTTGTACTTGGGTGTGTGTGTAGCCCAACCAGTTTAAAAGATAAGAGAGCTCCTGGTTACACTGTTAGTTAAATCTGTGAAGACCACTACCCCCACCCCCGCACCCCAAATCCCATTCATCCCATGTGTATCCTGGTGAATTTCAGGCACGTTTGGGAAACACTTAAGGCTCTGGCCTCCCTGGTAGACTCCTCCACAGGATAGCCTGTGTGTACTAGCATCTGATGCTGAGGTCTCCCCTGTGCCACAGCCACGCTTGGACCTTTCTGAGACCGGGCACTGGGTCATCTTTATGGTGCCCATCAAACAGCAAGGCCTAGCAAGGGCATCAGGGAAATCTGGTTTCTGACTTCTGCTCTTTCATCTAGGTGAGGTTTGGGCAAGTGAATGACCCTCCCTGGGAATGGGTTTCCATAAGTGTGAAATAGTAGGGATTTTATCTACTGTTTTATATAGCGAATTGGGTTGTCAAAAGAGGGAAGAGTGGAAGGAACTAAGTTTACTGAGCACCTTTTATATGTAAGGTATTCTGCCAGCTGCCTATACAATTGTTCTATTCAATGCTCACCTTGGGATGGGAAAATCAGTGCTCAGAGAGGTTAGGTGACTTGCTCAGAGTCACATAGCCTGTACACAGCAGAATCAGGATTCTAATGCATATCTGCTGACTCTAAAGCCAGTGTTCTTTCCCCCACATCATTGGACCTTGGTGTGGAATTAAATGGATGTATTCTGCACTGATGGGAACCCCCTTTTCCCTCCTTTCACTGCTTATGTTACTGCTAATTTGCTTTCCTTAGGGCTCCTGAGAAGGAGGCTCTCAACCTTTGAGCCTTCTGGCTTTTACCTTTGCTGAAGAGCATATACCAACTACTATTCCCAGAAGCCTTATTTTCTAGAGAAAAAAGAAACTTGTGGTCAAATTGTCAAATGTGGGGCTGGGGGTGGGGGTGGGGTGGGGTGGACGCCGTGTAAAAACCGCCCCGAAGACAAAGATCCAAGTACAAGTGAGGCTTCGTTTATCTGTGATTCCAACTTGTGGTCATTTCTTTTGCTCTCTTTTCCTTTTTCGAAGCATATTGTTCAAAAACCCATTCTCGCTGGGGGCCCTGGTGAGTGTCATGGTGTCCAGATTCCTGTCCTGGGGCCCTGGATTCACAAAGGCCAAGTTGACGTCCATTCTGCATCTGGCTTATTTGATGCCAGAGGAGGGCCGAGGTCTCCTGAGAGAGCCAGGAGAGATTTGCCTCCTGCAGAGGTTTGGATAAGCCCCAGCTAATCTCCATGGCTTCTTAAGGGCACACCTGCTTCTCTGGCAGCCAGCGGCCTCCTCGCTCATTTCCCGTGGGACGGCTGGGGTCAGAGGGCCTCCAGAAAGCCTTTCATCCCCCACCACCCCGCCAGGCCCCCCTCAGCAGCACCTGGGTCCACACATAAGACTTTCTTTGAGGGGAGGTCTAGACATTGGTCCCTCCCAGAATGGGGGCCGGTGCCCTTTTCCTTCGCAGAGCAGGAAGCTCCGAACGGGGATGCCGCCGGCGGAGGAAGGGATCGCCTATTCCACCTAAAATAATCAAACCCCATAGTTTCAAGTCACCCCATACCCTGCTAGGTATACAATTGTAACTGCAAGGAAAGTTGAGCTGGTAAATTATCTTTACATGTGTTCCCCTTTAAAAAAAAATAAAATTAAAAAAAAATTAATTCCTTCCGAGGCAGCTTTCTTGTTCCTTCCTTCTAAATAAGCATTCAATTAGAGCTTTATCATGCATGGCTCAAACTTTATCCCCCTGGGGCTGAGCTGATCTGAATTAGTTTCTGGGCGGCTGAGCTGTGAACACATAGTAGGTGCTCAGTAAAGAAAGATGGTGTCTGATGGTGATGATCTCTTTGGGACGCCCTAAAAGAGCCACTGTCACTTCCCATCTGTCTCATCACTGGGATGGGATAGTACCACTGATAATATAACATGTCAGAGGTTTCGAGTCATTTCTGGTCAGCCGTGGGAGTTAGGGATTCTCTCCTCCCTCCTTTCCCAAATGCCATTGTCCTTCTTAATTATCCTTTAGGAGTAGCTAGTAGTGAAATTGATTTGCATTCTACGAGCATTCTGCTTAAGATGGGCAGTCAGGGGCCGTTGTTTGATAAGGAAGCTCCCAGGTGTTGTCTTCTTTCTTTTTTTCTTGCCTCCCTCCCTCCCTCCATCTTCCTCCCTCTCTCTGTCTCTGTCTCTCTCTCTTTTTTGTATGTCAAATGGAAGCATGATCACTTTTGAAGAGAGTACTATGAATAGCAATCTGTAAGGATATGGCTGAAAAGAATCTAATTAAAAAAACTGCGATCCTCTCTTCCTTTGAACTCACCAATTGTTCTGAAGGTTTGTAATTCCACTTGTCCCTAATTCCACTAATATTTGTTAAGCCCTTATTCTAAGTCCCTGGGCTGAGTAAGAGGGGATGAATCCAGCCCCATGGAAACCAGTTTACCTAGGATGATGGGCCACTGGAATTATGAGAGAGAGCTGTGTGTGGGTTGATGGCGTACTTGAATGTTAAGGAAGGGAGTGGGATAAGTAAGCCTCAGTTCCTCTGATCGTGGGCGCCATATCACCAGCTTCTCCATTCTTTGGTTATCTTCCCCAACCCCGGCCAGCTATGCAGTGTCATCCCTGTGTAATAGACGAGGAAATAGAAGCCCAAAGGATTGAGTCGTTTGCCAAGTTGGTTGCAGTGCACTAGATGATAGCCCGGGTGATACCACTAGGATTTGGAAATCCAGGTATTATTTGAACCCAGCCCTGGATCTGAACAACCCTCGGGTTCTAGCCTATTCCATCGACACAGAAAAGCAGCTGTCACGGAGGCGGAGAATTCTGTGTAGGGAGCCACTGGAAACAGTTAATACTGTAAAGTGATTTTAAAAAATTTTATTTTATTTTTTTTTTAAAGGGGAACACATGTGAAGATAATTTACCAGCTCACCTTTCCTTGCAGTTACAATTGTATACATGGCAGGGTATGGAGTGACTTGAAACTATGGGGTTTAATTATTTATTTTTTTAAAAAAAGATTTTATTTATTTGACAAAGAGAGAGACCACAAGCAGGCATACAGACAGGCGGGGGGGGGGGGGGGGAGGGAAGCAGGCTCCCTGCTGAGCAGAGAGCCCGATGCGGGGCTCGATCCCAGGACCCTGAGATCATGACCTGAGCCGAAGGCAAAGGATTTAACCCACTGAGCCACCCAGGCGCCAGGGTTTAATTATTTTAGGTGGAATAGGCAATCCCTTCCTCCGCCTGCAGCATCCCCATTCAGAGCTTCCTGCTCGCTGAAATGCTTTGGCATTGTCTCTCTCCCGATATGTACACAAATGGATATCCCACACCTCCCTTTTCCCCAGCGGAGCGCAGAAACAGCAAGCACGCAGACACCCTCTGAGAGTCTGCAACTCAGGCCCCATAATATTGTGGCAGAAAGTAGAAAATAAAGCAGCCAGTGCTGGGTGCAGGATAATAGCATAATAGGATAAGTGTGAGAGAGTCAGGAGGCGGTAATGGCCCTGGAGATGTAGAAATTCTGGGAAAGTAGGGCGGTATGAAAGCGGAGACGCCATCTGTGGGATTCAGGCAGTTGTGAGAGACTCCGAATGACACAATATGGAGATCTGTTACACAACACACCAAATAGTAGTAAAGTAATCATCTGGCCTTACAATTGTCAGATAGTCTTCGTTTGAAATGCCACCTTCCTGGCCACCAGCACCAGGGTACCCAGAGATAAATGGCAAGGGTCCGAATTGCCTCTTCCTTCAGCCAATTAAAGTTGCAGAAGCTGAGAATCCCAAAAATGGATGCTGCCTTTCTTCCTTAGCTGGACTCTGCACTCACCCAGCAGGGGGCACTACCCGTGCCCTCACCCCATCTCCTTCAAGGATATTAAAGGGGAAGATAGAAAGGATTGAGAAAGAAGCTCCACTTTCCTGAATGAGTGTGTATTATGCCCGGTGCTATGGTTGGCTTTTCATGTAGATCATCTCATTTGTTCCTCATCTTGCCCCTATGAGTGTGGTGGCATCAGTCTGATTGTAGCCAGGAATCAGCCAGGATTGTCATTTGGGTCTGGACGACTGACTCCCAAGTTCCTGCCCTTTCTGCTACACGCTGGGTTTCCAGAGGTGGACCCATCCATGAGCACATTACGTCTGCTCATCTGAGATCCTTTCCCAAATAGACATTATCCTTGAAAGTTTCTTTTGACATGAAATGCTTCTCTTTAAGTCTCTGGAAATCTGGAATCAACTAACTGACCAACTAATCAACTAATCAATTTCCAAGTAATTGGAATGATTTTTCTCTGTGTCAGTCTTAGGTGAGAGAGACAGAGGAGAGGCAAACTACTTAGTTAAGTAGTTTTGACAAAGCGTGAACTTCTGGAGTTTACATTGATCTTTGTACAATTTCTCAGCTCAATATTCTGTACCTTCCACTCTATTGAACTATGACTGCTAAACTTTACAATGATGACCCAGATGTGTGGCAAGGATCTAAATCATAAAGGGGCCAAAGAAGAGCTTAGAAGAAAGAGTACTGATTTTGAATGTCGTAAGAATATAGGCGTGCGTCCCAATGCAACCACTTAGGTCATGGCCCTGGGCAAACCAATCACTGTAACCTCAGTTCCATCAATTGGAAGGTAGGTGTGTGGTACCTCAAAAGATAGTCATGAGAAATCAATAAGCTAGCGTGTGGATAAATCACCTAGCCCAGGGAGTTACGCCGTGGCCCTGTTGAGTAAATCCTACTTTTCCTCCTAAGGCGGAAGAGTAATTTTTAAACACAGGTAGGACAAAATAGATACTGGTCATTTTGAAGTTCTTCCATTTTTACCATTAGTGCTGCATTTGTGAAATGGGTCAAGATGGTTGGGGAGCCACAGAGAATTTGTGTCCACAGAAGGGCCCTGACAGCATGCTCCCAATGTGGAATTTAAGTCCTGCCCATGGACTCTGCTTTTTACATTATTTTTGCTTCTGCTGGTGTAGGTTCTCAAAACAGTAAGTCCTATATTGAACAACAACAATAATAACAAAAATATGGAGGTGTGAGCCACCCACAATGGCATTTGCCAATTTATCCCCTTAATTCAAGAACTCAACTTTCTCCAAGCAGACTTAGCAAGAGGAGTAAATGGCAGAATACTACGCTGCGATCTCCATGCCCTCTGCATTTCCCTGTAATCCTCCAGCCTCCATCCAGATAGCTCGATGGCCTTTAGAAATGTATGTCTTTGTTTCCATGCATCAAGATGGGTCAAGTGCACACCAAGGACCCCAACATGATGAAGACCACGAGCAAAAGAAAGGCCTAGAGAAACACATTGCAGTTAGAAGTGAGCCCTATATAGAGCTGTGTGGCATAGAGTTAAGACCACTGTCTGTCATGAGCCGGCAGTGGTGTGAGTCCTGGGGTTACCACGGACAGTCCTGGGATGGTCAGGATGTGGCTTAACAGCTCCAAGCTTTAGTTTCCTTAGTAGTAAATGGACCTGGCTTGTGTAATAAGTTCTCAGTAGGTTTAAGTCATTAAATACAATTTGCTTTCTGTTTATCCTGCTGTTCATAACTTCATTTAGCTACCTCCCAATCTCTTCTGAGACCGAGGTATACTTTATTCTCATCGTTCTCAAAATAGTTCACACTCTCAGTGTTTTCTCCTTGAATCGGCCGGATGGGCGGTAACCTAGTTGGGGTTTCTCAGTCGCAGACAGCATAAGAGCTGGAAGACCACCCCTGGCATCTGCTGTTTCTCTCTCCCCCTCTCGCCCCTCCTGCAGAGAGAGGGGGTGTCACGGGGGCAAGGGCAGTATGGCCGATGTAGGGCTTCCGTCGGGAGACCTGAGCATGGAGAGCATTTTATTTGAACTTGCAATGATTTGTTTCTCACTGCAGACATTACTTTTTAGCATTATTGATCTCCTCTGTCTACTGAGCCCCGTCAGCCGTCTTTGACCCTGGTTTGCACCAGGAGCAGTCAAGGGGCCGCCTGAGACTGTCTGGCATTGTGATTCAATTCAATTCCTTTTAATGTTTGCCTAGGCCATGTTGTTCTGCCTTGAAATGGTTCTGCCTCGTGCCACTGCAGGTGGGGTCCACAGTCCAGGCTTCTGACTACAGTAACGGTTTCTGTCTGTTGGGATCTCTTCCCTGCACGGCTCTTGCTGTCCCCAGGAGGGAAGGGCTCTCGAAGCTTGCGTCTCTTCTCCAAGAAGTTGGGCAGTATAGTTTCATAATGAAACTAGGAGGGGCTGGGGAAGACATTAGTGAATCCGTACATAGAAATGATAGGGTGAGAGAAGGGGAGGAAATTGGGAGTTTAGACTAAAAGTTGGGATGCCATCCTTTTTCTTTGTTTCTTCTTGGAGTTGAAAGTTTTCCTGAATTACTTGCTAGGACGTTAATGAGAAAAGATGTCAGGGGAGTTTTTTCTTTACCTTTACCATTCAAAGAACAGCTAGCGATATCAGTCCCCCCAAAGCCTTCTTGCCTGTCAAACACCTCTACTCCGGCTTGCCACATTTCATGAACCCAAACCCATTTCTTTTCTCTTTTAATTTGGATCCAAGCCACCTGCCCTTTGTGCTATCTCACGATTATTGTTTCCAGGCACTTTGGAGCCCTAAGGTCGCTCAGAGAAAAGAGTAATATCCCCGGGGGAGGTAGACTAGCCCTGCTTGAAACATTTAATTTTCATAAGAGAGTGATGATAACTTGAATAAGGAGCAAGTATATTGCAGAGGATTAGGCTCCTGGTCCACAGAGAAGGGATCAATAAAGGCTCTGTGTGCATGGTGAAGTAAATCAAAGAGTTGGGGTAATTACTTAAGAAATTTGCTCCAAAACCTCTGCTCGGGAGGGGCTTAATTTGATTGCTTACTTTAAATTTATTGTCTATTCAATTCATCAACTCAATCAGATTCTACTTGCGTAGGCCTAGTGTGTGTGTGTGTGTGTGTGTGTGTGTATTTTTCCAGAAGGGTGGAGATAGAGTGAGGCTCTTCTACCAATAATCCCATCTTTATTCTAAAATCCATTTCATTGCAGAACTGGCAATATCATCGAAATTGTGAACAAACTGGTGTGTTACATTATGGATCCTAGAAGGTGAAAGACAAATAGTTGGCTACCACACCATAACCCTTCGTAGAGTTTTCCCTGTATGATATAATCATTTTATGTTTCTGCTGGCATGGCTAGCACCAAGCATCCCAGTACATCACGTGCACTCTGTTGCTTTAACTTGTTGCCATGACAACCTCAACATTCTCCCACAGTAACGAAATTTAAATATGTATCTATGAATTTGAAGAAACAGAAAACCCTCCTAGCATCAGTCTGTTTCATATAGCGCTCTGAGATGATTTCCATAATAACAATTACTGGGTATAATTTCATGAGATGCAATCCATAGTTAATCTTTTCCTTGAAAAGCACAAAATAATCAGTTTTTTTCATAGGCAAATGGATGGATGCCCTGTTTAGTTCTTCGTCATCTCTTAAATGGATATATATGCTACTGTGTTAGGCTTATGTATTAGTTAGAGCATGCTCCGGTAACAAATAGACCCCAAAACGTATACAAATTTTTTAAAAAGTAGAAGTATATTTCTCTCTCTTGTACAAGTCTGATCTGTGGTTTCTAGTCTATAGTAGCTTTCTTCCATCCAGTGATTTCTGAGCCCTCTTCAAGCTGGCAGCATCTTGCCTCATCAACGTTTGCACTTAGCTGGTAGCAGGCAAAAGAGAGTGTGGACGTATAGTATGTCACCAAAACCTCAAGGTGTTTCACATTTCACTGACTAAACCCGGTCCAGTGGCCACACCTAGATGTAAATGGAGCTGGAAAAAGTAGTTCCTGTCTTGGCAGGAACTTCTCAGCAGCAAGTCTGTGTTAGAGAGGAAGAACCATGAGTGTTAGTAGCTAGCTAGCTAGCTCTGCCACTGTGCAGTGAAACGGAAGAAGAGGACATGCTTCGGACACGTGAGGGTTTCACAGTTTTGGGGGAGAAAGTCATGTGACCTGTGAGTGCAGCAGTGAAGGAGTGAGCCGAGGGACTTGGGAGGGACTACTTCTGCTTGGCAGGATTGGGAGGGTTGGTGGCATTGCCTTTATGGTCGCTGTGCCTTAGACTGATAAGGAGAACCATCTTAGAGTAATTTTCAAATAACAGACTTATTTTAAAAGCATGTGCGTTGGAGTGGGAGACTGGAGGAGATGGGAATGAAGAGGAATAATTAGATAATGTCGCTGTCCCGGCTGGTTCTTAAGCGATAAGCCTGTATTTGTCCCTCACCCTCCACTTGCCTTATCATGAGTGGGTGACCTTGATAAGACATTTTCAGCACAGTATCTGTGGTTCCTTTTAATCTCCTGTCAGTTGCTATCACTGTCAGCATGACCTAGCTCCAGTGAAAAAGTCAGCTTTCATTTCAACCTTCCCAGGAATGCTAAATTATGACGAAATGTCAGAATGGGAGGAAACCATAAAAACTGTGGACACATTACTGAAGGGGGTGACTGAAGGACACTGAAATGTCTTCCTTCAACATTGCAAGGACTAAGGAGACCTGTATTTTGACCTTCTGGATCTTTCTACAGTCTGAGTTGCTATAACGTCACTTGAGCACTATCTTTCTCTAGTGCTGATCACTGTTGTATCCTAGTGAGCAGAATTGTAATGGACATTTGCTTGCCTGGAGGAGGAATGGCCTCCAGTTGCCCGTTTACCAAAAGGCACAAGACTCTAGACGTAGCTTTCACTGGTGAGTGGGGGTGATTGGTGGGTTTGTGGTTGTAATGCTCTTTGGGGTCTGTTTGTGAAATAGATACCAAAATGAAATGGTCTCCATGAAAATTGTGTTGAAAAGTTACAATGACTTCAAGGTACAGAGTAATTGTTACTCATATTTCAAATGGAGAATTTCCCTAGTGACATTTATGTGAAGCACTTCAACCAATCCCTCTTATCCAAGGAAAAGCAGAAGTTGGGTTTGTGTGAAACATTTTTAGTGGTTCTATGGGATGCTAGTCAACCATAGTGAGCGTGGCAACAGATTGATGTGGATTAAAAAAAAAAAGATAGCATGAAGTATTTGGAGTTTAGTTTAGGAGACAACCAATAAACACAAAATAACTGATAAAATATGAGTGCAAATATAGAAATAGGCAATAGAAATTGAGGCAGGTATTCAGATAAATTGGATCAAAACTCCTTATGAATTACTGTACATTTTTATATATTTTGTCATATAACAGATTAGTTTTTTCTTTTTGAAAGACTTTTAAAGAAGAGAATTGCATAATTTTATTTGTTTTTTAGCTCTTGGCCCTTTGCTGCTTCTTTACTCCAAAATAGTCAGTCACTTGACAGCCTGAGCCTTTGTTTGTATAAATCCATAAGTGGATAGCTGAAATCATGTCCCATATCCCATATTTTTCTACAGATGTCGGATACTAAGAATACACACTGAGGATTTCTTCTTTTTATTATGATTTCTTGTGATATACCTCACATTTGGTTAGTTGCATGGTGGAAGCTTTAATCGTGATATGACCCCTCTGCTCCCTTTCCTCTAAGCTCTCGACTTCCTTGAGGTTCTAGACCTGAAAAAGACCAAATCTCTCCCCAACTCTTTTAATTTATATTGGTTACACTAATGACATGCTGGTTGAGCAATATAATCTGTTTACTGAGACTTTATTTTCTGTTTTGATTGTTGATGGGGCAGGTGGCCCCAAATTACTATGGTATTGGGGGCTCTAAAATTATTTACCTCCACTCTGCCGAGAAAAGGTTGCAAGCCAAGATTCCACTAATGATAGCTATGTCCTTTGATGAACTGGGGCCCAGGGAGTTTATCATCAGGGTGCATAGAGCAGGCTTTCAGGGCTCAGGTCACACAGGCGACCACTGCAAGGTGTGTGGGTCAGTGAGAGGACAACTGACATTATATTTCAGGAGCTTTTGCGTGCACTCAATAGGAGGGCTCCTCGGGAGGGCTGGAATGTTCCAGTGATGTCCACCTCAGAGAGTAATCTCGTGATTTTCCTGTGAAGTCATCGAATTTTACAATTTCGCAGTCGTAGGTGATATGAGAAGTCATTTGGCCTGACTTTCCAACAGTTGAGATGCTTCCCCATATGGCATCCTTGAATAAGGGCCATTCAGCCTCTGTGTGGACCCTGAAGTCACGTCAATAAGAACACGCTGTCATTTTATCTCTCTCCCAACTAATTATAAGTTTCAAGAAGAGTTCTGAGTGGCTAATGTTAAGATCAACTGGCTAATGTGGATACCAACCAGAGTTTTAATTATAGTCGTGGCAAATTTTCTACATTTAGCGTTGATGAGGATCTACAGACGGTTAACTGCTCGGATAATAAGAAAGCAGCCTGCAGTGTTGGAAAAGAAAACCTTCTTCACTATCACATACGTAGCCAATTCAAGGCCCTTCTCAAGTGTGAAGTGCCCCTAATCTGGAAATGTTTGAATGTGGTTTGATAACCAGTCTGGAAAAGAATTGGGACCACTGAAGGACACAGATACCTTGTCATCAATTCTTAGTCTTTATCCTTTTTTGTGTCCTATTCTTTTCCTCTCTTCTAATGCCCATTCTTTGTTTTCTCCTACTATTCTTTCCAACTCCAATCTCTTCTCTGTATAGTCACCTTTTGATGAACTGTGACAATTAAAAATTCTAGACTATCTTTACCATTATTATCACACATATCGCTAATATGGAATGTGTGTATCTGTGGGGCAAATCAGTTATGAATTTATCTTCCTCAAAATCAATGGCGGGGGGGGGGAGGGTGGTATGTGTGTGCGCATGCGCACATAGGCATGTACCTCTGTGTAGAGACGAATTACGGTATCAATCAAACGCCACATTTTAGAATTGGTATCTCACTAAACTTTTCCATAGCAATGCTCCTCTACATTTAGGACCAGCCATCTAGAATACATTATGCCTTATATTTTTATGGCCTTAGAAATAAGTATAAAATATGCCAATCATGAATTTGTTGTTTTTATTTTTTTATTTTATTTTAAAAAGATTTTATCTATTTCACAGAGAGAGACAAAGCGAGAGAGAGAACACAAGCAGGGGGAGTGAGAGAGGGAGAAGCAGGCTTCCCACCGAGCAGGGAGCCTGATGCGGGGCTCGATCCCAGGCAGACGCTTAATGACTGAGCCACCCAGGTGCCCCGAATTTGTTGTTTTTAAAAGCCCCAGAACATCAATACATCTTCTTATTCCGTGTCACATTGTTTTTGCAGCTCCCCTGGACTGGGCTGTGTCCCATCTTGTGCAGATCAGCTGGTGGCTGCTTTCAGGGCTCACTCAGGTATCTATTTATCGAGCTAGAATGTGGGAAATGGCAGTGATAAATTATCATGTACTTCCTAGGAGCGCAAGTGTATTTCCAGGGGTCAAGCCCATTGAGCGGCCTGTAGATGTTCTCTAAAGGCGGAAGTCGGGAGCCACAAGGCAGGACAATGGAAAAGGCTGAAAGTTAAGTAGGGGGCAGATCGGGTCTGAGCTGGGAGGTGCTGAGTCCCAGGACCTTGCTCCCTTGTGCTTTCTAACAAATAGTCTTTCACAGCAGTTCATGAACTTGATGAATACATAACCTTGGAACCTAGTGGTGCAGGCCCTTTGAGAGGGCTCTGGCTCCAATGTAGCTGCTTGTGTCAGGGTGAAATGTGGTGGAAATCCCAGAAGAAAGCTCCTTCATTGTCCCTGAGACACATTTTTGTCATCTTTCTCCCTCAGAGGCATTTTCTGTAATTATCTGCTTTGCCACTTAAAAAGCCCTTTACTGGCATTCAGTAATGAAGCTCACAGTTCCATGGATTGTGCTCCCCATTTTTCAGAGCTTGGGTTATTAGATGCAGAGAGGTTAGGGTAATTGCCCAAGAGCAGACTGTTTCGATCTGAAATGAACCTAGACATTTAGGAGGCCGGTTCTAAAATGTTGTTCCCTTTCTGGGTCCAAGTTGCAATCCTTTTATGTATGGCTTATGGAGTAATTTATTTATTCGTTCAACACACATTTACTGCGTATCATTTTGTACGAGCGTGATAGCAGAGAAATTAATATATTATGTATGATGTGGTCTCCACCGCTGAGGACTTCAGACTGAAAAACGATAGAGATGTGAGTAAAAATAATTATAACGGGGTATGACTGATGTAGTAAGAGGGAAATAAATGAACAGGTGTGGGTGACACAGCCCTGACCCTGCCTTGGCACTTAGGAGGCCAGAGGAGGTGGTCAGAGTCCTGAAGGGTTAGTAGGAGTTTGCCGCCCAACAGGGGAAATGGCACCTCCATAATGAGCTGTCCAGCCAGTGTCCCAATGACATCCACATTTCCTTTTCCTAGAACTCTCCTTGCTGAGAAGGTCAGAAGCAGCTGATGTGAGTTGCCTCATTGCCCTCCATATCCAAATGTCTCTGTATCTCCATCTGTCTCCTCTTCCTTCTTGATTCAGTTGCAGAAGGGCAATTCCTCTTTGCTGAGACTGGAGCTCCCACTGGAGACCCCCCCCAACAAGCTGTCCATATTCTCTGCTCAGTCATAAATTGTTCACACCTGTCTCTTGCAGCTTCACTCTTTCTGCATGTGTAAGTTCCACTCTGATAACAAACAAGGGACCCATGTCTGGAAGGGGAAGGATCCTCTGAACTAACATTCCTCTCTTGTCTCCCTTTTGTTACTAATCTTTTTGAAAGTTAAGTCTACAGTGATTAGAGTCACTTTCTTACCAACCCCCATCATTTGGCTTCACCCTCTACCCTCCATGGGGTCTCTCTCTCTTAACTGCCGCCCTCACTGTGCTGCATCCTGATTGTTCTCAAGGCTCCTCTGCTTTTCCATCACGCTAATATTTGACACGACCAGCCAGTACCTCCCGGCTTTCTTTAAAATTCTTTCCTGTGGCTTCCATGACACAGCATGCTACTGCTTCTCTTCACTGTTCTCTTTCCTCTATTTTCCCATTTGGATTTTTTTTTTTTTTAAGATTTTATTTATTTGACAGCGAGAAACACAGCGAGAGAGGGAACATAAGCAGAGGGAATGGTAGTAGGAGAAGCAGGCTTCCTGCTGAGCAGGAAGCCCCATGTGGGGCTCGATCCCAGAACCCTGGGATCATGACCTGAGCCGAAGGCAGATGCTTAACGACTAAGCCACCCAGGCACCCCTCCCATTTGGATTTGATAACTCTCATCAGCTCTTCTTTTGGTACTTTTATGATTTTTATTTCTCCTAAGTCTTATCATATGTCAGCTTGCCTTATAAACATTCAAGAACTGTATCTGATTCATTATGACAAGAAGCAGCATTGCAGAGCAGTTGGAAGTGCAGCCTGAACCAAACAGCCTGGGTTAGAATCCTGGCTTTGCTGTGTGGCCTTGGGTAAATTACTTAACTTCTCTGTGCTCAAGTTTTCTTATCTGTAAACTGGGGATAATGATATTTTTCTTACAATGTCGTTGTGAGAATCCAGTGAGTCAAAACATATGAAGTGTTTAGAATAGTGACTGGCTCATGGTAAAGAGTCTGAAAGTGTTAATTAGCTGTATTTGCCTCTACCATAGGACTGAGCTCAAGAACAATATTAATATTGCTTATATGCATTCATTTAAAAGGTAAATCATTATAAATAATACACATTGTGTAACTTCATTATTATTATTATTATTATGAGCCTACTGTTGGCAGACTTTGACCTAAGCACTTTTCTTGCTTTATCTCAAGTACCCTCACAACCACCGCAGAAATGATCTCCATTATGATCTCCATTTTGCAAATGAGGTGACCCAGTCTCTGAGAGCTTAGGTGGTTTGCCCAGGTTCAAACTGTGTGTGATGGAACTGACCTGACTTCAGAGTGATGGTTCTTCTTCTTCTTCTTTTTTTTTTTAAATAAGCTTCACGCCGAGTGTGGAGCCCAACGTGGGGCTTGAACTCATGACCCTGAGGTCAAGACCTGAACTGAAATCAAGGGTCAGTGGCTCAACTGACTGAGCCACTCAGGCACTCCCAGGGTGATGGCTCTTAACTACTGTGCTCTTCATAGGTGTTCTGTGGTACCAAATGACTTACATATTCAGGAATGTTCCACAGCCACAACAAACTTAGCTCTCTCACTAGGCAGCGTGCGAAAACTTAAAAAGTTTTACAGAGTGGTAAAGCCAATGTTGGGATTGTGTTGCTATGCACTCCTCGAGCTTATCTAATTATTTTTCTTATGCGTCTTTGGATTCACGATCACATTTTAAGTATCTGCAAGGTGGGGGATCCTATCTTTTACTTATTTTATGTGTCCTCTGCAGTGTCTGAGGGAGGTCCGTGTTCACACAGTCCTTACTGATTCACACAACAGGCAAGAAAGTTGGACAGAGCCAGATTCAGTGAGCAGGACCTTGGTCTCATCATTACCTGGCACTTCTGCTGAGAAGACTTCTAGGGTCCTACTCCCATCACCCCACCTCCTTCTACCTTCACGTCAGAACTAGGCAGCCCTGGGCTCCGCCTTCTCTCCCAGGGTTCTCTGTGCACCTTTCCTTCAAATGACACAGTACAGCCCTCTTCAGTTTAGACTAACTCCTACTGGTCAGTAGGTCAGGGACGTACTCGATCCTTTTTATATTCTTTGTGGCTCACAGTGCGTGGCACAAGAAGGTTCTCAATAAATACTAATCCAATAAGTGAATGAAGGAGGCTTTTTAATAAGTTTTCTGGATCTCCCAAAGAATTTGGAGAAGGCGGCAGCACTTGGTTCCTTGAGGTCTTTGCATAGGAGAGGGGAAGGATTTAGTCCCTCTGTGCATGTATTTTCTGTGTATGGATGGTGGAGAGTGTGTGGTCAGCTTTGTCTAGTTGCCTGACTTGGCTGTGTCTGCCAGCTCTGTTTGCCCTCTCTCTCCAGCTGATGCAGAAACATCCATCCACATCTCCACCTCCACCCAGCTGAGGCAGCAATGATGCCAATTCTCCGGACCCTTGGCCGTACCCCTTGGCTGAGCTGTCTTTAGAAACGAACTCCCATTCCCGAGGCCCCTGCATCCCCCAGTGAGTCCTGCAAGTGTTATTTATCTCCATGGAACTTTCGAATCAAGAAATATTGTCAATTTTCCTGTGTGCCAGTTCCAGTTATCATAATTACTTTTGATGCATTTGCTTTCATAAAGCCTTTCTGTTACCAAAGCCCTGTCATACACTTTTCTTCATTTGGATGAAGCAACAGAGGGAGTTTAATAATAATGTTGGCAATGTGAAATGAATGATCAGTAATATTGCTGAGTGTCTGGTACCAGAATCAATACTTTATATATGATTTCATTTAATTCGTAAGTGGTGGCTAAGAGTTCTCTAGAGCTTGGGCTGATTGGATTTGAATCCTGGCTTCACTTACCAGCTGTATGAATCTGGATAACTCACTTCAGGTCTCTATGCCCGTTTCCTTGTAAGAAAGAGGGACGTTCAGTAGGAAATATCCCATAGACTTGTTGGAGGTAGGGAATGAGTTAACGTGTGTTGAGTACTAAGCACGGTGTTTGGCACAAAGTGAAGATGCAGTAACCATTGTTCCTGACCCTCTTAGTCAACCTGTTACCAACTATATTTTGACAGATGAGTAGAGAGGGCCTTGAAGTCTAGATTCAGCCTCCACGTGGCTAACTACCAGGCATCCCCCCTCTTGAGTATCGGCAGTCATACATTCTTTAGATCGGACTTGATGACTTGGGTCAATTCATCTTAAAAAGGAATGAAAGCTTCTGGCTTGTTATTTGATAATTTTGAATTCTCTTTTTCCCAGGTGGCATGTGCCAAGCCTTCTGATCTTTCTCCCTTGTCCCTACCCCCCACCAGACTATAGGAACAAACTTCTAAGTTTGCAAGGGCAGCACAGCCTCCCGGTATGGTTGAGCGGTCACATCCCAGCCGCCGACCTTCCCACCAGCTGTCACACCCTCTACCTGCTGCCAAGTGGCCCTGGAAGAATTATCCAAGTGATTTCCTGCCCCAGGAAACATCAAAGCCATCCCTCTCCCTCTCCCCATTCTTTCTACTGAATGCGCCACTGGTTGGTATAAATGGAGGCAAGTCCTCAGTAGCCTCAACAACTTGGGGGGAATTCAGGTTCCTGGGAGGGGGGCTCAATGGCCAGGGCAGGGAGGTGAAGTCCCACGCAATGTCCGGAGACGTGGCCAGACACTCAGGTCCCCAGAAACACCCGTGAAAAGACCAGCGGCTTGGGTGCATCGCCATATACCCAACACCCTGCGTGGGTTTCAACAGGAAGCCTGCTGCCTTGAGTTATTATTTCTATATTGTATAATAATCAGGCCACTGTTTTGAGATCATGTCAGAGATAACAAAGCATCAGAAGCCTCTTCTGTTGCTGAAGAACCAATCAACCTAAACTAATACCTTAATGACCACTTTTCCCAACGAGAAAACAAATTCAGGCAAAAGAAAAAAAAAAAAAAAAAGAAGCAGGGCTCTAAGAAGGACCTTGTCTGGTCAATGAAAAGAAGAAAGAGACGTCTGCAGCCATGGCAATGGAGTAGGGATTACTTTGATCTGGAAAATAGGTTGCTTTTTTTTTTTCTTCCAGTGCTTTTTCTCAGGCAGCCAAGAGATGCTATTGAGCTTGATGAGTGAGCCCTTTCAGAATGAAGGGGCACCTCAGAGGAGAATTGAATGACTGCTTTCATGGACAGCTACTTTAATAGTCTCATGTTTGAAAAATATGCAATTAAAGGAAGTACTATTACAAATACCCCCTATTCGTGGCTTTAAAAATACTATCGATTAACTGAAAAAATGAGAGAGAGGTGTGCAAGATTATTATGTGAAGTGTAAACTGCAGATCGTAGGAGGGAAACACATGTATACACAGACACACGACCTATATACAACATCCGAGGAGATGGGGTGGGGGGGACGCACGTCATGAATCCCAAGCTCTTTATTCCTTTCCGTATAAAAAATGACTTGCAGAGAAAAGTCCTGCCCGCCAGAGTTTTTAATCACTTTCTTCATGTCAGTACTGTTCATAAGAACGAGAGTGTTATTGGTTAAGATTCAATTTCTTCTAAAGTTAATCTGCAGCAGTTGGGGGTCTTCATGTGTGAGAAGGATGCTTTTCAGTGAATGCTCTTTGGGCATTTTAAGTGAAACAATGGAGATCCTGGCAGTTTGATCTTGCATTTTCCACGGATATGACCCCTACCTTGTAGCCCCCTGCCAACACTCTTTCCATTCCGCCACCTGCCTGCCCGTGACCTCCTCGCTCCTCTCAGATCTTGCCCTGTGTTAATTGGGCCATATTCAGCAAACAAGTGCCTGTGTGCCTTCAGTGGAGGACAAAGGAAGACTTTGTCCCTCCCCAAAGAGACGGAAACATCTCTGGCTGTTCTTTTAAGAGATTTCCAAAATCTCTGTCCAGGTAACCTGCCTCGTTGTCATGGCAACGGCAGAATGGTTCCTGTCTCTTTCTCTTTTTTCTTTGCCTTCACGGATTTATTTAACACTTTTATAACTGATAGATAACTGCTTTTTAAAAATATTTCTGCACACCTAGAAAAGGAGAAGGCAAAGGTGTCTAAAATCTTTGTTACTCCCACATCGTGTACAGATTTGCAGATGCAGGTAAAACAAGCCTTTTCACTTTTTAGGCTACAATTTGATCGGCGTTTGTGATGAGCCAGGCACTCTGCTATGTCTTTTGTCTCTATTTGATCCTCAAGACCAAGTCTGCATGTAAGCGCTATTACTGTGCCCATTTTACAGATGTGAACCTGAGTCATTGAAAAGCTGAGTAATTTGCCCGATGTCACGTAGCTCATTAGTAGCTCATTAGTAGCTGATGCGCAGCGGGGAAGGACCCCGAGGCCCCTGGGGCAGGCGGGCAGGGTGGACACGGTGAGGCACAGTTCCTGGGGACCACAGCTCACCAAAGGCCTCTGGGCAGTGCAGACTCCTCTCAGGGTAGGTTGGCCGTACCAGGGCTGAGTTGCTATGCCACGCCTGAATTGGAAAACGGCTAACGTCCATCTCAGAGTAACCAGAGCCCCACCTGAAACTGTCGGAGCCCTACAGAAAGCTCCTTCAGCTTCTCTACATAGGCTGCTTGAGCTCTTCACTTGTCTTTCATGTGTGCAGGGCCTTCAGCCTGGACCATCCTGCCTCTCCCTCCTCAGTGACTAACCTACCTGAGAAGAAGGCTAGAATCCCAGTGAAAGGTGTGGTCTCTGGGCACCAGCCTGCCTGTGTTTCGGTCTGCCTTCTCCCACTGACTAGGAACCCTAGGCTAATGACTTTCCTTTGGCTCCCCTTTTCTTACCAGTAAAATGGAGTAATGATAGCATCTTCCTCATAGAGTTATTGAGAGGATTCCGTGAAGTGATACATTTAAAGTGCTGGGAGGAGAAGGCACATTCAGTAAGAATTTATTGTTATTATCATACATTCCCTAAAAGTTCAGCCTAAATACCAAACTAGCCAAACAATCTTCTTGTAGCCCTACAGGTTGGGGTGGCTGATGCCACTCTGGGCTTCTCTAGGACCCGTGCTTCTTCTGCCTGGCACAGTTGCTTGTTTGGCCGGATTCCCAGTCAACAGAAGAGGTTGGTCTTGCTCACCTGGGCCCAGCATATTGTTTGTGCATATTTGCCTGGACGGCATCCAGAATGGGAAAGCCAGCCTGGACTCGAGGAGGGCAAATGGAAGGTTTGCTAATGTCTGCAAGTCATTGTTGAGGAGGTATTCTGTTAATCCAGTACAGTCTTGAGCATGATGGAGAGAGAGAGAGAGAGATCGGAGACACATAACATGAAATCTGTGCCTTCACGGAAGAGCCAAGCTGAAGGACACATCTAAGATGCGATTGACAGATTAATGCAACCAAAGAGCGTGATCAGTATGAAACGGGATTTTGTGAGAAAGACATGTGCCCAAGCCATGGCTTCTGGTGATCCTGACAGGGTACAGAGGATTCAATAAATCAGAGGAGACTAATTTAGGAAGGGAGAAGAACAGGAGTAAAAGCCCAGAACTGGAGACACCCAGGGAGTAGATGTAGAGCGGGGAGGAGGGTTCTCGGTCAAGAATGCACAGCTGTCTAGGCGATCATCTAAACAGTAGGTACAAGCATGGGTTTTTCCCCCCTCCATTTTATTGGGAAATAATTGATATTCATCCCTGTATAAGTTCAAGGCATACAGCAGGATGGGTTGATTTCCACATGTTGTGGAATGAGTATCACAATAGGTTCAGCTAACATTTACCTTCTCACATGCATGCGATGAAAAGAAAAGAAGAGAAAAGGAAAAAATTCTTTGTGATGCAGACTCCTCCTCTCCCCCAACTTCCCTATCTGTCTATACAGTAGAGCTACAGCTACATTCATCGTGTCCTGCCTCCCTGAGGACTTATTCATCTGAAGACTAGACATTTGTATGTTCTGACCACCTTCCTCCACACCTGTCTCTTTCCATCAGTCCTCCACCTCTGGTAACTAGAAATCCAATCTCTTTTTCTCCAAGTTTGGTTTTGTTTTTTAGATTCCACGTGTGAGATCATACAGTATTTGTCTTTGTCTGACTCGTTTCACTTAGTGTAATGCCTTCAGGTTTCACCCATGTTGTTGCAAATGGTAGGATTTCCTTCCTTTTTGTAATAGCTGAATAATATCTATATCTATATCTATATCTATATCTATCTCTATCTCTATCTCTATCTCTATCTATATCTATATCTATATCTATATCTATATCTATATCATCTATATCTATCACAGCTTCTGTATCTGTTCTTCCATTGATGGACACTTCAGTTGTTTCCATGTGTTGACTGTTGTAAATAATGTTTCTATGGACAGGGAATGGCAGATATATTTTCAAATTAGTGTTTTCATTTCCTTTGGATATATTCCCAGAAGTGGCATTTTCCATACTGTTTTCCATAGTGACTGGACCAGCTTACATTCCCACCAGTGGTGCACCAGGGTCCCCTTTTCTCCACATCTGTGCCAGCATTTTTGATCTCCTGTCTTTTTGGTGATGGCCATCCTAACATGTGTGAGGTGAGCTTGCATTGTGGTTTTGCATTTCCCTAAGGACTAGTGATGTTGAGCAGCTTTTCGTGTACTTGTTGGCCTTTCATATATTTTCTTTGGAGAAATATCCATTTAGGTCCTTTGCCCAATTTATGATTGAGTTACAATTATTACTTTTTGCTATTTTATTCCTAAATATTTTATTGTTTTTGGTGCTATTATAAATGGAATCCATTTCTTTTTCAGAAATTTCATTGTTATTGTATAGAAACACTTGATTTTTATAAGTTAATTTTGAATGCTGTAACTACTAAATTCATTGATTAGCTCTAATAGTTTTGGGGGTAAGTCTTTAGGATTCTCTATATAAAATTATGTCATCTACAAATAGAGATAATTTTATTTCTTCCTTTCTAATTCTGATACCTCTTATTTCTTTTTCTTGACTTATTCCTCTGGATATATTGAGTAAGAGTGGTATGAGAGTGGGCACCCTTGTTTTATTTCTGATCTTACAAGAAAAGCTTTCAACCTTTCACCATTGAGGATGATATTAGCTGTGGGCTTGTCATATATGGTCTTATTATGTTGAGGTTGTTCCTTCTTTTTTTTATTTATTATGTTAAATTTGCCAACATATAGTACATCATTAGTTTTGATGTAATGTTCAGCGATTCATTAGTTGCATATAAGACCCAGTGCTCATCACATCATGTGCCCCCCCCAATACCCATCACCCAGTTGCCCCGTCCCCCAACCCCCTCTCTTCTGTAACCATCTGCCTAATTTGTTGAGGTTTTTTTTTCATGAATGGATGTTGAAATTTATGAAACGCTTTTCTGCTTCTATTGAGAGGACCATATGGTTTTTTTTCATATATTCTATTAATGTGATATATTACATTGGTTGATCTGTGTATGTTGAACTATACTTGCATCCATCATGGTGAATGATCCTTTTAATGTGCTGCTGAATTCAGATTGTTGGTATTCTATTTAAAAATTTTACATCTATATTCATCGCGGATATTGGCTTGTATTTTTCTTTTCTAGTAATGTCCCTTTCTGGTTTTGGTATCAGGATAATGCTGGCCTTCTAAAATGAGTTTGGAAAGGTGCCCTCTTCTTCAATTTTTTTGGGAAGGGTTTAAAAGTATTGGTGCTAATTCTTCTGTAAATGTTTAGAAAAATTCACTGGTGAGTCTCTCTGGTCCTGAGCTTTTCTTCAGCAGGAGACTTTAGATTACTGATTCAACCTTATCATTAGTAATTGGTCTCTTTGGGTTTTCTATTTATTTTTGATTCAGTCTTGGTAAAGTTGTATGTTTCTAAGAATTTTTCCATTTCTTTTGGGTTGCCCAGTATAATTGTTTATACTTCTTACGATCCTTTGAATTACTGAGGCATCTATGGTAGTGTTTCCTTTTTCATTTATAATTTCGTTGATTTGGTTTTTTTTTTCCTCTTTTTTCCTTTGTCAATTTTGTTATCTTTTATTTTGTTTAACTCTTCGTTTGGTTGACTTTTTTCTATTGTTTTTCTGTTCTCTGTTTCATTTACTTTAAGCATGGGTTTTATAGTCAGAATAGCCAGGGTTTGAATGTTTGCTTGGTGTTCTGCTGGGAGGGGACAGTGGGCAGAAATACTTAACTTGCTAAGCTTCGGTCATCTTTCCTGGAAATTGGGAGTAAGACTAGCTCATAAGTTATACATCTGAAACTAATACTACATTATACGCCAACTAAATTTCAGTTAAACAAAAAAAAGATTAGAACCAGGACTAGAGTGTGTCTGTCAGATTTATTTTAAAAAAGACAAATCTGGGTGAATTGGGGGAAATCAGAGGGGGAGACAAAACACGAGAGACCGTGGGCTCTGAGAAACAAATGGAGGGTTTTTGAGGGGAGGGGAGGTTGGGTGAGCCTGGTAGTGGGTATTGAGGAGGGCACATAGTGCATGGAGCACAGGGTGTGGTGCATGAACAATGAATCTTGGAACACTGAAAAAATAAAATAAAGTAAAAAAATTTAAAAAAAAATGAAAAAGACAAACCTGAAACCCAAAAATAACACAAATAAAGATGTCACATTAAAACAACAACAACAGGGGCGCCTGGGTGGCTCAGTGGGTTAAAGCCTCTGCCTTCAGCTCAGGTCATGATCTCAGGGTCCTGGGATTGAGCCCCTCATCGGGCTCTCTGCTCGGCAGGGAGCCTGCTTCCTCCTCTGTTTCTGCCTGCCTCTCTGCCTAATTGTGATCTCTCTCTCTCTCTGTCAAATAAATAAATAAAATCTTTAAAAAAAAATAAAACAACAACAACAAAGCAATGGCTTGATTTATCCCCTATCAGTCTATTAAAAAAAACATAATTGGTTAAAAATGTGGGAAAGGCTTAGGAAAAATAAGTCTTCTTCTGCTTCAGAGGAAGCAGAGGAATATAAAACATGTAACTTTTGTTAAAAAAGAGGGAGTATCTCCCTTTTAAGATTCCTGAGAGGATTCAATGAAAGGAGGCACAAATGAATTGAAGGCTCATGTAGTGGATGCTCAGCTATTACTTGCTTTGTTACCAAACAGATCTCTCAGAATTAAAACAGAACAAAACTTTGTTTTATTGACTCAGAAGATTGATGAGACATGTTATATTTCCAGGTCCACTTGAGGAAATTTTGTCTATTCTGTGTGTTTAAGTTATCCCAGTTTTATCATTGCTTGATCGTGTATGCAGTTACATGAATTGAAATTAAAATTTGCCAAAGGATTATTACATTTCCGTAATCTTGTGAAGTAGTCTGAGAAAGGGTGTTTTTTCCCATTTTCTTGCTGAGGCCACTGAGGCAGGGAAATGGAGGAATTTTCCAGGGTTACACCATTAGTGGGTAGAGACGCTGTTCATAGACTTAGGACTTCTGACCCCAGAACTTCCTCCCTCCCATACCAGCTGTGTGTTCACGGTGACTGGCTTCAATGAAAACAAAGTCCTCTTCCCTGATGTCTGCCATATCTTTGTAAATTTGTGTCCCATCATAATTTTCAAACTTGCCGAAGGCAAGAAAGGATAAAAGCATTTCAAGAGCAGTGATTTTGCAGCGTTATCTCTAAAAGACTATTGCGAGAAAAATAGGAAGAAAGAAATCAATTTACCAAATAGCCTCGAAAGGACCAATAATCTATCGTGCCAAATAGATAGAACCAAAAGGGACCGTGTGCTTACTGCCATATCATGTATGCCGTGTATATCATGGGTCACTGGAGAGAGTTTTGTTTATTTTGAGATCATGGAGTTGATGCTATCGCATATTGGAGTTTTGCTTTGGAGTATTGGGCTCCATTAAGTTATGTTGGCAGAAGACCTCATCATCCTTGCCTACTTTAGCAGGAAATCTTCCAGTGACCAGAAGAGGACCTTTTTAGGAGAGAGTTGGCAGGTGTAGGTAGTGTAAATCACCTCTCAGGTACTGCAAGAGCAACTGAATGTTTCTTCCAGCCTGGAAACTGAGTAGATCCTGTGTTTGAAATGACTTCTCAGAGTCTTGTCCAGCCAAAAAATGCTGGACATTTTTTTTAAGCTTCTTTTCTAGAATTCATGTGGCGATAGATTACTTTCATTTTGTTTTGAAGCAAATAAAATAAAAGTTCTGAAGCCACAGGTGTGCTTAGCTTCGGGTCTCTGGGATACAGGCATATGTAACAATTGTACCTGTCATTGTTCTTCTAAGACATTTGATAATTTGATACATGGGTGGAATTATTGAGGCACTGTTTTTGTTTTTGTTTTTTTCTTTTTTGTTTGTTTGTTTTTAAACCCAATACCCATCAGTCTTTGTTCAGAGGCAAATTTCACAAATGAAATCAATGATCTAGTTAGGACATTGCTGCTTATACTGCATAACTGAGCCATCTGTCTCAAACTATAAACTTGGGAATTTCTTTAAGATTTCATTGTGGGGGAAAGGGTGACATTTCTTGACTAAATCTTCAAAGCACGTGGTATAAGGTATAAGGTGATAGAACGAGAAAATGTTGGAATGGGACAGGATCACAAACTAGCAGAGAGCACGGTGGCCCTGATTATTTCCTACTGAAGAATACTTCACCTAAATTCAGAATTGTAATCCACATTGAGAAGGAACCCTTGCTATTGCTGTAGGACTTAAGAAATTCCAATGTGCTGTGAGAGGAGTGGCTATGCTTATGTATTTCTTTGGGGTTTCATTCAATGATGGGTTTTCATTGTATTGATGAAATCAACTTTGCATTTGAAGACTTTGATTAGTACACATGTCCACACACTTCCCTACACATTTGGAAGAATTATAATATCAGTGCCCTGAGTCCTCAGTGCCACTCCAGGTTTTATGGTGTGGTCTTTATACACATACTATGTACTTCAAGCATATTGCAAAGCTTGCTACCATTAGACGTTCCCGAGTCACCTCTTCAAGTTGATAAAATTGTCTGACATATTTTAAAGGACATAAGATTGATTTACTCTTACACCAAAAAAAAAAAAAAAAAAAAAAAAGGGAGGGGTAGGCAAGTGAGTAATTCTGTGAAGAACTGGAGAAGCCCATAAGCAATAAGAATGATTTTTCTGCACATAAAGGATGGTGGAGAAACTGCGCTATTATATCAGAAGGCAGTTCATCCCTACATTGGCTGAGCCATTTGCATGCAATTGAGTGAATTCAAATGAGAGTGTTAATAGATGCCTTATGTGTTGATGTGTAATTGATGATGACATCGGAAATATTGTCAATGAGTGTTAACATATTCCAGGCTATTCAGCTTATTCTACCAAAGGTTGTTTCTCCATGGGAATAGACGGGGGAATCTTTGTCAGTGACCCACATTATTTTGTGGAACTTTTTGAATATGCTCATAGATGGCACCGAAGATATATTTTTGAAACAAACGCTAGCAGACTCTCACAAAATGGTTCAAGATGCTCTTAAATCCATTGCAAAATCCTGCTGAAAAGTCACAGCATTGAGTTTATGTATTAGTCTTCTATTATGGCACTTACTCAAGCTGTGAAACTTTTATTTCGGGAAGGAATACTTTTAAGGGCATTATTGTGTCCCAGGAAGAACTTATCGTTAAGGTTAAAATCTTTTAGGTTACGTTAGGCAATTAGATCCTTTAGGCAATTATTCTTATTCCAAAGGAGTTGCCCTGGAAAATTCTAATATCTACATATGGATAAATATATTGGTGCTAATTGGTCCTAGATGAACACGAGGTTTACTTATGTCTTACTGAGATCCTCTTTCTGTGCTATAGTTTAAACCCATGTGCCCCTGACATGGACAAGGGTAGCAGCCATCAATCCCCTCCCCCCTCCATAAGAATGTTAATCAAGGGATGCCTGGCTGGCTCAGTCGGTTGAGCCACTGCCTTCGGCTCAGGTCATGATCCCGGGGTCCTGGGATCGAGTCCCGCATCGGGCTCCTTGCTTGGCGGGGAGCCTGCTTCTCCCTCTGCCTGCTCTGCCTGCCGCTCCCCCTGCTTGTGCTCTCTCTCTCTGACAAATAAATAAATAAAATCTTAAAAAAAAAAAAAAAAAGAATGTTAATCAAATCTACCTTCAAAACACTGGGGAAATAAGCTGAGGGTTTTAGAGGGGAGGGGTGGGGGGATGGGTTAGCCCGGTGGTGGGTATTAAGGAGGGCACATATTGCATGGAGCACTGGGTGTTCTACACAAACAATGAATCATGGAACACTACATCAAAAACTAATGATGTACTGTATAGTGACTAACATAATAAAAATAATAATAATTTAAAAAAAAAACCCAAAACACATCTCTAAAAAGAAGGTTGTTTCTCACTCTCCA
>CM053613.1:75903320-75966629 GCA_028646535.1 Procyon lotor
TGGCAAGTCATGCCCCCTTCTGCTTGGAATTCTCCAGTCACACTTAGAATAAAATCCAGATTCCTCCCTTGGTCCTACAAGGCTCACCGCAGTCACGGGTTCGATTACGGGCTAGTATCTCAGGGTCTGCAGTGCCCTGCTTCAGAATGGGACACTCGCTGGTGTCTTAGTTATCAGCTGGCTGGGAGAGGGTAGACACTAGGAGGATAAACACAGCTGTAGGAATGTATCAGATCACAATATCAAGGGGCGTGGCAGGTTTGGGTCCAACAGAGGCTGGATTCAGTATTCTTAGGGGATCAGTCTGGGAGCAGGGTGCTGTAATAGAGCTCTCGAATTGGGTGACAACATTCCCCAGGCTGAGGATTCCAGGCATGTCAAGGTCAGAGCACTACTTTGCAGGGTCCAGCCCCCCCACCTCCAACTTCCCTGACCCTTGTGACAGCTAACAGATCACCGGTGTTCAGAATAGGACTCCAGTCCAGGAGGGAACTGGTTTACATTCTGGAGTCTAGAGGTTAGGAACAGGGAGGAGGAAGGAAGGCTGCATTCTTGGTAGACTGATGTATCCTCAGGGCAGTATGAGACCTTGTGCATCTGCTATGGAGCTTCACAGGATTCACGTTAACTCAGGGTCAGGCAGGGAAAAGCCCTGTGCTTGATGGTCTTCAACACCTGTAGCTGGATGGGGGCCTTTGGAATCCAGGGCTTGTTCTGAGCCTCAGGTCATCCTCTTTTCCTTAAGTGGGGACCCACTTGCCTCTTTCACTGTGAACTGTGTTGCTGTAGAGTTCAGTCAATACTTGGTATTCAGTGGAAAGAGTCCTACCCAGAAAAGAGTTTTTAAAATTAAAAGCTATGCTGAACCACAACTGTCCCTTCATTCATTCATCATGCTGGCCCTCACAGAGGGACACTTTTTTATTTTATTTTATTTTATTTTATTTTTATTTTATTTATTTTATTTTACTTTACTTTACTTTACTTTTATTTTATTTTATTTTATTTTTTGTCTAAGGCTGAAGTACTTTTCCAGTGTTCAGTGTCTGGTGAAGATATTTGACAAGCCTCTGATGGTGACAATGGAGTCTACATTTTCCTTTGAGCTTAATATGGTCTTTTCCATAGCTTCCTTAAGCATCTTCAGATTGGCCTACACAATCACCTCTTCACATATCTGTTACTTCCTCTGGTATTTCTTTCGTAAGCAACATTAATCCTTTTAAAATCCTCCAGCACCCTTATTAGATCCCACCCACCCTAGTTTCTCTGTCCCTGTTTTTCTTGCAGGGATATGGTAACACTTCCTCTGTACTTTGATTCTCTGTTTTCCGCTTAAAAAGAAATCAAGCTTCTCAAAACTCCAAGGCACCAAAGACCATTCATGTTCAACCTTTAATTTCCTAGTGGAGAGAAAGGCATGCATATTCTTGAAGATGTTCTTCAAGAGGCCGATCTTGAGCTGGAGGTGGACATCAGAGGCACGCACAGCAGGAGATGAAAGTTGACGTAGTTCATCTTTGAGAATTGAGAGTTTTATTATCTTGAGCCTCGTTCATCTGAAAAATAGAAGTAAAGGCAAAGAAGGAAAAGAGAATTGGATTGTTTCAATAGGAACATTCTGAGTTCTCAGCAATAAAGACAATATTTAAACCATCGGTGAGTCCTTAGAGTGGATTACCCGTCATGTTTGCAGAGTTCTTGGAAATCATTGAGAAAAAGAAGAGACTGTCACCTGCCTAGCTGGTTTGGGCAGCGTACTGCCTTGCAAGCAGGTGGTTGAAATGCTCTGGAGATAGAACAAAAAACAGCTAACAGAATACGGGAAACTGCAGGGTATCTTCCACAGGTAGATGTGGGAGCCAGGCTGAGCATCTCCTGGATGAGGATAAGCAGATACTCTCACCCTCCTCATCTCCTTCATCCCTGTATCCAGCATATACACAGGATTGTGGTTTTAATCAGTTTTATTTCCAATAGTCTCATGTGGCTAGGGCTGCTGTACTGGGGAGTACAGGACACTAGGGGAGCCTACTACCCGGAACAGAGAGGTACTCAACAAGTGCCTGTTGGCGGACAGAATAAATGAAAGGGCAAATGAAAATAATGAAAATGATCAATGAACAACGGAGAAAATAAATATCTACTTGTCTCACAGGGTTGCTATGAGGGTCAAAGGGTTTAATATACATCTGCGAACTTTAACAAACTTTTCAAGCTGCCCTTTTAGAGGAAACTGGTACTTGGAAGTGAGGTACTACTTAAAAATTTGCACATGAGTGGATTTTATTTATCACTTGTGGATAGAAACATATTAAAATGTAGAATATACTTTGTTACCTTCTTAATACTTCACTTGAATTTCAGGTATATCATCAGTTGAGCGAGAGGATATAAAACCAGGTTGAACTTGGAGTATTTTTAAGAGCATTAACGACTAGGAAGAGTTGTGTACCTGATATCAGTTCTTCTGCTTACCACATTATCGACTTGCAACTTCTCCTGTCTTCATGTATAACTTAAAAACCCCTCTCTCTCCCTTCTCCTCTAGCTTGTTCATCATCTGATATATTCTGAACAACCAACTAAAGAAGCTGATTAGAAATGTATGGCAGTTAGTGAGTGTTGGGAAGACTCCAGCTGACCTATTGTGTATGACCGGTACATATAGACATGTGTCTCTGTATCCAGAGGGGCCAGAGATCAGGAAGGCATTCTCGTGACATTTAATTCAGAATTCAGACGTTGTTTGCCTTTATTTATTACAGGACTAAGACTTAATACAGAAGGCAAAGTATTGCCTTTTATGTGGTTGTGCTCTTACTGTTTTGCTTGATTTCTACCCATCATCGAAGTTAGGTTCTTCCTAGTTATAGGAATCTTAAGCTTTAGACAGGCCTCCTCTTGCAAAGGGATCAATCGAGGGCTAGATTGAGCATCAGGCCATGTTGACTCTATTCCCGGCTTAGACAAAGCTTCTATTTGACTTTGAATGCAAAGGATACATGCTTCATTCATTCCACCACTTTATTATACAGTTAAAAACTTAAATGATTTTGACAATTTTGTTTTACTAACAAGAACCGTGTCCTGTAGGTTTTTCAGGAAAGATTCTGACCGATGCATGAGAAAGTACACACATGGTCAGAGTTGGCTACTAGCCTTCAGGCTTTGTGGTGCCCGGGATAGTGTGTGCCCAGCCCTTAGGACAGAGATGGGCACAGATTAGAGCTCTGTAAATAATTGCTGAGCGACTAGTGAATGTATGATGAGTGAATGAACCAGTATGTGTATGAAAGAATCAACATTGCCCATAACTCACCACTCGGTTTTCGTGGGATTAGGCACAACCCAGTTCTTAGCTAGTCTGGGGAATTTGTGTTGACCTTACTTGATTACCTGGGAAGGTTTTCCCTGGCACACTCAGATACAGCTGTCTGTTCAAATATTATCCAACAGCAGCCTGGTTTGTCAAACACCAGAAGCTGGTAGACTTGGTCTTTTTCACATCTTGAAGCAACATGAAACGAATATTACAAAGAGTTGCTCAGAACCACCTGCTGGCGGTCACTATTTCCCTAGGGCCAGCTGAGTCAGAGACATCCACTAGGGCCAATTTCGTCTCTCTGATTTAATTGGCAATTTTGCTGGGTAGCCGGAGGGGGGATGCTTTCATCTCTGGCAGATCTGGCTAAGTTGTATGTCGTAAAAGGGTCTGGAAGGGAGTTTCTCTGGGACACTTGGGGCTCCCTGGGCAGGCTGCTAGATGCCTCCTTCCTTAGGGTGTCATAAAGGAGAAGCAAGGAGTGGGCAGGCTAGAGCTGTCAGGCCAATAGCTCGCCGTGCAACTGGGACCTCTAGGAGGGGGCGCACTGCCCTCTTCTTGCCCAGGGTCCCCAGTAGGTGAGGAGCAGAGAGCCCTCCTACTCAAGACTCCTGGTCTTGAGTGTGGTCAAATTCACATTGCTGTCTGAACCCCAGTTAGAGAGAACCAGTGGCCAGTTGGCCAATTTGTACAAATTTTAAGTTTTGTTCTTAGAGAGATGTGGTTTCATGAAAGTAACTGGAAGATCAGTCACATGAAATAATTTTCACATCAGAGGCACAAGGAGAGACCTGGCTTTCTAGGACATTTTCTTTAGACTGAAGCCAGTCTCATGGTGGGGAAAGGAGGGAAAACCCTTCTACTTTTTTCTTTCCTTTCCACCCCAATCTTGCACTGTACAGAGTTTGAAGTGGGCCAGACCATACAAGGACCAAAGTAACTGTGGAATCACGGACCTCATGGGAGAGAGCAAATCAACAACAGTGGTGATCAACAATGAAATCAACAGATCCCAGGGTAGCCTGAAGGTAGGCCATCCAGCAAGGGAGGGACTGGTCAGCGCCATCGGAGGGGACCGGCAGCCTTTCAGGGGGAGTAGTGAGCTATCCAGAGGCCCTGAGGTGGTCTGGGAGGAGCTGAGGCTCCAGCAGATTTGCCAGGAGGACTCAGTGTGTACTCCCCTCCCTGTGTTTGATTTTAACTCTCTGGTCTTTGCGGTCTGAGAAACTGAATTATATTTAATTACTCATTCACATGACTGCCCTGCCACCTGCATACGCCTAAGCATCTCCTCTTGGATTTTTCCTGGTGCTTTTGGGAGAGATAGGGTGGAATGAAAGGAAAAAAAAAAAAACAAAAACGCATCATTCACTACCCTCGAGGAATTTCAGTCATTTCACAGAAGCTGTAAGTACAATATTGACAGAAGTGCCAAACGTGTCAATTCTATGAGAGAAGACGGGATGATAAACTTCTCTGAAGGCTAAGATGAGATCCTGACTCCTACCAACTATCATTAGAAGGAGGTCCCTCATAGAGCTATGCCACGGCACCCCTGAGAAACGTAACTTTGAGGAATGTAGACCTAAATAATCATTAGAGTGTACTTTCACGTGTTTTACTCATGACTGAATATAAAAATCCACAAGTGCCCCCCAAAGAATCCTTTCCATAAGATGCAGACAAAACAGGTAGAGGTCTTATACAAATGTTCAGAGAAGAAGATAGGAGCATTACATGCCAAGAGTTGATTGAAGGAGTAAGCATGACCCACGCTATTAAGAAGTCATACTTGACTAGTTGCAAGCTGATGAATTAATTAAATAAAGTCAAAACAAAAGAAAATCAAACATTTAAATGCACACACACATAAGAACACACACACACACACACACACCACTTGACTCCAAGATCCATTAGCTTCTCTTTATTTTAAAACCTTAACTAATCAATCCACATCAATCAGATGGCAAACAGATAAAAGAGAAACCAATTTCATGCATCTGACATCAGAGATGGATTGAACACCAAATAGTCACCTAGGCATTGGCATTACTGACAGATTTTTGGAATATCAAAAATATGGGTCTTCAAATCCAGTATGAACATGAAGCCTTTGGCATAAGTCCCTCACATATTAGAACCATCATTGCTTCAAGTTGACTGAAGAGTTCCAGCAAAGCCAGAAATGATGCCTTTGAGACAAAAAAGCCAAGCAGAGGTTCTCTAACCCACATGTGCCTGAGAACCATGTTAAACCGTTATTAAAGTTGCACATTCCTGGACCCCGCTAAGAGAGGCTGGGATTCAGTAAGCCCCAAGCAGGGCTCGGGAATCTTCGTATTTGACAAGTTTTCAGATGAGTCAGGATTACATTCTGAGAAATACTGACCTATAGCCACCATTGAACTAATGGTAAATACTGCATTAGCCATTTTCTTACTCATTTATTTAATAAAAACTGATTAATCAGAACCTCACACGTACCACTGGCCCACCACCTGCTAGAGGAAATTAGTACCTAGATCCTACAAAACAGAGCTTTTGACTAACCTATATGGAACCTGATAGTCCAGGTAGTTTGAGAGGACGTTATGCTATTGTATGGGTAGGCTGAAGGACTCATCTTGGTGTCCTAGAAAGTGTTGTTCTCCATTCTGGGGCTATGAAATCCATGGTATAGCTAGTTTTAAGTGATCTTCTAAGGTTACACTGAAAATTAGTTGCAAAGCTAGGAAGTAAATTTCTGCTCCTAGGTACTGTGTATTAAGGATTCGTGATAGAGTGTCTTTTATGTTTTCTCTTGACCGTGTTTCCTGGGGGAGGTGGGAATGACTAAGATAGATGTCTATGAAACAATGAATATTGATGATACATTATGTAAGGCTCAATGAAAGTTGTGAATTCACCAGATGCTTGGAAAGTCAGCGGCTTCTCTGTTATGCATTTCCTTGGCCTAAGCTTGGTTGTTTTCCAAGAAGCAGTTACAGAAGCAAGTAGAAGGACCTGGTGTGAGTGAGTGTGTGTGTGTGTGCGTGTGTATTCGTGTGTGTGTGTGTAAACTCTAACTTGTTAAAATGAGGAATGTGTGAGTGACTTCCAAATCTTCCTTTAACTGAATGATGAGCTTAGATTTTATAGGAAATCAAATTAGAGGCTGAAAAAAAAAAAATAAAAAACAACCCACCAGGATCCTTACTTCTAAACAAGCTGGCCTCTTGGCAATCATTTTTACGGGAACCAGGTCCTTACTGCTAAGTTTGCTTAGCAACACGTTTTCTTGATGACGGTTCTCAAAGCAGAGGGAAGTGAATGGAGGTTTGATTAACCACAGGCCATAATGGCTATATCAGTTTCTTTTGTAAGTGAAAGATTGTCTTTGCATATTCATAAGGGGGATGTCTAAGCAACGCTGCTGGAGCTGTCAAGGCGTCTAAGCTGTGTTGGATTAGTAAGTGTATGGGAGGCCTCCCAATGGGTGGCCCTGGGGACATTTTTTCACAATCAAGGAATTCAGATTGTACAGAATTTACTCACTGTAAAAGTTGTTAGGCATAGAAGGAGGTTATAGAATTTATTTTTCCCATAGATCTTTAAGGACAGGACAGAAACACACTGAATAGGTTGGACTCAATACAATCCTGAGGCCTTTGAAATTAACTATTACCAGAGTGGAAGGGCTAAAGGAAACGGAGCAACCCAGAAGCATGAAAGTCAATCCAATTATCTTAGCAGCTGGGGGTGGGGGTGGGCATGTAAATTGGACATTGTGTGGGATGAAGGATAAATTTTGTATTTTAGGATAATTCAGATTTCCCTGGTCACATGCTACTGTAATGAGCTTGGCCCAGTGGGTCTAACCTGTTAAAATGTATCTATATACTAGGGTCATCTGAATTAGGAAAATAAATAAAAGGCTCACATTATTTATGCCAGAGTCAACCAAAGACTAAAGTTTTATTTCATTTCTAGAATTTTTTTTTCTTTTAAAGTTACTCGTCGTGTATTATTTCATTTTATTCTCCAAACAGGTTCAACTAAATGATCATGGTCTAGGCTACATTGTTTACAACAAACTGTATAGGCCAAGGTTAGAATCTAATGCCGTTTCCACAAAACCATACTGCTTCCTTCCGAACGCTTCTCCTCTTGGCATTGTCTTAATTCTGCAGTTTTGTAAAAGGGTTCGTGTGTCAAAGAGTATTCCGTTCCAGAGATTTGAATCAAGAGAGGTGATCACATCTACCTATCCGAGTAGATCGAACACGGATTTCCAGCCCCACCAGTTCCACTCTACGTGTCACAAAATCTACGGTGAGGAATACGTTCCCCGACATTTTGCAAGAGACAGATGTGGAGGGAGGACTTACACGCTTACAGCAGCTTTAAAACAATTCCTACCCGAGATAAAAACTTAGTTTAGAGAACACACACACATGGAGCGATGAACGCTTTTCAGAGAGTTGGTTTTGCCTGTGAGCTCCTAGAGACCATTTTTCGATCCCTAAATTCAGCTTCTAGGAACCTTTAAACAAATGTACGCCGCATTATTCTCATTATTCAATTATGACAGTCTTTCCCCCAGCATTTTAATTAGCACTCATTTACTGAGAATTAAACTGTCATTTTAGTTGAACTCAAAGGAGTACCCCAGGGACATGCATTCCACAAGATAATAAAAGCACCATATAATTCTGATGCTTCAACAATTTAGATTGGAGCCATGACAGGGTTTTTTTCTGTCAGCCATTTCTGATGGGACTTAATCATGGTGCTTAGACGGGGGGTGGGGGTGCACCATCATTCTATACCTGAAAATCTGAGGCCAAATCATGTTGGGTCAAGAAAATCTGATCTTTGATGCCTACTTGATGCTATTCAGCAGAAAAGTCAAAGGAAAGAATCAGCATGTTAGACATTTGGCTCCCAACCCTGGTTTTGCCCCAGAACTGCTGTGTTTTCTAGGGAAAGATTGGCCCACATTTCCCACAGGTGTGATGGGTATAGTCATGACGGGGCTGTGATTGTGGCTTCAGCCAAATCTAGATCTGCTCTTGCCTCTTCAGATCCCTCCCTTTTCCTTGCTGTTGATTGTGGAAGACATTTCATGTCTGAGGGTGACAGGAAACTCTGTCAAGAGTATGAGATAGAGAAGCACAGAAGAATGTCCCGTTGTTATATCTAATGCCACTTCCTTTCAAGATAGAACCTGTTAGGTGTTTTGTTTTGTTTTATTAGTGGACTTGAGACCGGATTCATCTTACTGATTTTCATGCTTCCCACTCTGTCAGCCAAGTAATTCTCCACTTTTGAAAAGCTGAATGACCTCCGTTGATTATAACAAGTAAAAAATCATACAACCACAATCAGAAGGTACAAACTTCCAGCTATAAGTGAAGTAAGTCCTATCATGGGGACCGTAGTTAACAATGACGTATTATATATTTAAAAGTTGTTTAGATGGTAGATCTTGACAGTTCTCATCACACACACACAGAAAATTGAAATTCTGTGTGGCAGTGGATGTTAACTAAATTTATTGTGGTGATCATTTCACATTATATACATATTGAATCACTAATTATAAACCTTAAAGTAATGCAGTGTTGTAGGTGAATCATACACAAATAAAACTGGAAAAAAAAAATCACAGGACCACAGGATTGTAGAAGAGACATGACCTTAGTAATCCAGTATGTCCAGCACTCCTCTCATTGTATAGTTGGGAAGCCTGAGGGTCACAGAAATTTGGTAGTTTTCCCGGGGCCAAATGACTTAATTTGTGGGAAATGAAAACCAGAGCTCAAGTATCCTGCTTTTCATGTATTTGTCTTCCCTATAGCTCGGAAGGAAGCAGTACATTGTAGTGGGGAAGATCAGGAGCTCTAGGCTCCAAATGCCTGGGTATGAGTCCCAGCTCCATCACCTTTTACTGAGTCACTCTGAAAATGTCTTAATTTTCATGAAAGTACTATCTCAGTTTTAACATGCAGTAAGGGCTCAAAAACCTTCTGTGTTGTCATTACCATATCTCCCTATTTTCCATGAGTCCTTCTGGCCACCACAGTAGAGGAAGTAGGCACTGTGTTTTGTCTGCCTGTCGCCATCCTTTATCTTCTTCCACCATGCTTTATGAGCTTTACCAGCTCTTTGTGCTTTATATCTAAACTTCACAACAACCATGCAAGGTAAGGGGTGTCAGTCCATCTCTAGGATGAAAAAAAATGGGCACAAAGTAATTTGGCCAAGGTCCACAGCGAACAGATCAGGATTCTCTTTGATTACTACACAACTTCCGTATATGTAAGTTGGTTATCACTTAGAGTTCTAAGTCTAGACCTTCAGATGTTATCTACTGCCGTGGAGTTTATCATTAACGGAGGAGAGGGCAGTTTGCATCTTCCCAAAACATGTTTTGGAAGTACCTTCGGTTGTTTGCTGGTGAGATGGTTTCACCTCTAAACCTCTTCCTCTTTGGCGATAAAGGATTGATCTTTTCTTACCTTGGATTCCCTGAAAGCCATGTACATGGAGAAGAAGTTTAGAAGTTCTATGAGAAAAGAGGGCGAATTCCCAATAAAAGGGAGAGTATCTTACTTTTTTTGTTTCTTGAGGTTGTATTTGGCCTAAGAAAGACAGAAGCAGGAGTGCCTGGGTGGCTCAGTCAGTTAAACCTCCAACTTTTGGTTTCCGCTCAGGTCATGATCTCAAGGTCTTGAGATTAAGCCCAGAGTCAGGCTCAGGGGTTAGCATGGAGTGTGCTTGAGATTCTCTCTCTCTCTCTCTCTCCTTTCCTTTCGTGTTCTCTCTCAAATAACTAAGTCTGAGAAAAAAAGACAGAAGCAAAGAAAAAAAAAAAAGCTTTGAAAAACAGACAAGAACAACTGGCCTGAGGAAAAAGTAAGAAAATTCATTCTTTTTTTTGTCCTCACAAAACTCTCTGGGAATATTTGCTCTGCTCTCGTTGATAGCCTGCCATATTGATGTTCCCTGTACAGAAGAATGCCGAAGTCCAGAGCTCTTATAAGACTTCTTGTGAAATGCTTGTTTCCTTTTAGTTCAAGTGAGTTCTTTTATTCCTATGTGTGATTTTGAATTTTCCTGGCAAAGTGAAGGGAAGGAAAAAACCTCCTCCTGAACAGATGAGCATCTCTTCTCTTCATATCGATTTGAGAAAAGGATCTCCTGCCACATACTTTCATCAGGATTAAAGAGTTCTGATGTCTGCCCTGCAAATGTGAAATTATAAGAAGTAGCCAGCATGGAAGGAAGGTTTATCAGAGGCCAACATGAAACAGGCCTTGGCCAGTTAGTGTCTTGAATTTAGTAAGGAGAACAGTCATTCTGTCAGCCAACATTTGCTTGTTCTAGAACCACCAGTGGACATAATGGCATCTTTGACCTTAGGAGTTTACTTCTTAGTAAGAAGACCAACAGTAAACAGAAATAAGTCCAGGATCAGACAATAAGCTAATAATTATAGCGCATATGTAATAATAAGTTGTAGTTCACTAACGGCTCTTCTATGCATTATTTCTCTTAATCTTCAGGATTAATTGTGGTTTTCTAGGGAGGCCCTGGACGCCGGAGTGGAAAACATATTCTCTCTGGTTGTCTCTCATTTCTGTTCCATTCCCTCTGGGCTGGTGTCATGCCCTGAACCACCCTTCCTGTCATGGAGGTTAGAGTCTCTTCCTCTATTTGAGCTCTGGGTTATCCTCTTGTCTCTATGACTACTCTCTCCTGAGGTGAGCTCATCCAGCCTCATGACTTTACATATCACCACCGTGTTGATGCTCCCAGATCTGTGTCTTCATCCCTACTTCATACATTCATATATTTTACTATACAACTAACTACAGATGATACTGATACTGTAATTACATACCTCACAGGAATCTCTGTATTAAGATATCCAGAATGGAACTCTCGATTTTCCTCCTGCTCTCAAACTTTTTCTTGCTATACCCACCAATCCTACCTCTAAAGAAAAAGGGCCTCCCCAGCCACCGTGGGCTCAGACCAGGAACTTAGGAGTAACCCTTAATTTCTGTCCTTCCATCATTGCCAAGTCTCGTTTATGAGCAAGTCCTCTTAATTGTGCACCTACAACATATTTCAGGCTGTTTTTTCCTCCTCATCTCCTCTTGCCAGCATCTTAGCCCAAGTCCTCATTGTCTCCTGGCCAGGAGACACCTATAGTGGCAAAAATAGATTGCCCTGCTCCCATCTTGCCCTTCTACCCACCCCTGACAAGCCATAGTATCTAGAGAGATCTGTAAATAGCAAAACAAAACAAAGCAAAACAAAACCAACTTGTGTCTTTCCTGTGCTTAAATCTTTTAATGATCTCCAGTTCTACTTAGAAGACATTTAAACTCTTTTCCCTGTCTTCAATACCATGTGGGATACCTGCCCATGGCCTAAACTCCCCAATCTCATTCTGGGCATCTGTTTCCATTGCCACCATTGATCAGCCTGCCCTGGCATCCTGACACTTTCTAGAACACACCAGGCGCTTTCCTACACCAGGAGCTTTGCACCTGTTGTTTTCTTTCCCTTTCTGGCTCTTAGCCTGGTTCCTTCTTATTTTTCACACTTCATTTTACATTTAACCTCTCCTGGTCACCCCCTCCCCTTACTTATTTCTCTATACCACATCTGGTTGATTTTCTTCTTAGAGCTTACTTTTGTCTAAAACAATTTCAGTCTGGATCATCTGTGTATATCAGGGCCGTTTTCCAAATTTCCCTACTTGGGGCCTGATGTTAAGTCATCTCTTTGCCTTTTTGTATCAATAGCTCATGGCATCTCCTAGAATCCTGCCTTACCTTGATTTCTAACAAGGCTACCCGATTTATACAAGCCACATAGAGGCAAGTTTTCTGTTCACCAATCAAAGCTCTTTCCACTTTAATGAAGCTTAGGTGACAATGGTGGTTAATGGGTGGGGAGGGTTGGCTTTCTGAAAAAGTGGCAAAGAATGTGCCTGGTGACTGCATATGGCCGATGCATTTTCACAAAGTAAATTCCAAAACTATTTGTCAGTGATTTTTGGTTAGCTAGTACTAGAGGCAATATAAAGACTAATGAAGTCTTTGAACTAGGAAGGCATACTTGTTGCCTGGGTAATTCACTCCGGTTTTATTTCAGAATGATTTTAAAACCATAAGAAGCAGCTTCTCAGGACAAACATTTTGTACTTCTAGTACTTTCTTTTCTTGCTCCTAGCATTGCCATCCTTGTTAGGTGCCCACTTCGGAGTAACCTTTACTGGAGAGAAAACGAATAAGACAAAGGAAGAAAGACATGACACCAAAAGGGGGCGGTTGGGTCGGAGTGCAGGGGAGGCCAGTGTGAACAATCTCTGCTCCTGCCTGTTTTAATCATGTCCCAGTTTAGTTCAGCGCTCGCTTCCCTGTGGGCTGTCATTAGCTATGACTTCAGCTCATGGTATGTGAGTACATTGAAATTTAACATCACCGACATTGTAATGATGCTCCGTACCACACTCTAATTAAGACCAGCCACTGGCAGCCATGTGAACCCTATGTAGAGGAGATAATGCAGTGAACCTGATGCCTGAGAGAGAAAGGAGAAGTAGCAAGGAAGGAGCCAGGGAGCGCAAGAACTCCGTGCAAGAACTCCAAGCGCAAGAACTCTGGAATGCTCTTCCACCAGACACTCTCCAGGCTGATTTCTTATCACTCAGAACTCAGCTTCAAATGTCTCCTTCCCTCTGATAGGAAGAATTTGAGAGGCGGGGCAGGGGGTTGTGAAGGGGGGTGGGGGAGAGAAATGAAACAGGAAGGGATGAGGAAGGAGACAAACCATAAGAGACTCCTAAACTCATGAAGTGTATACGAGGAGCACGATGCTGAAGTATCGACCATTATCTCCTCTTCCATCCTTGTGGCTCCTAGGGGATCCTCCTGCTCTGCTTTCATTTCTCAAGAGTGAGGAGAGGTGATGTGGTTCAGTTGGGAAATATCCAAAAATAAGCACACACAAAAAAGCTTCATTCCATAGGGAAGAAAAACCAAGGCCTGGAAGAGGAGTATGATGGCAAACCTAAGCTTCTCCCAGATCATATTTCACACAACTTCTTAAGAGTGTGAGGCTTAGCAATGATCAATGAATTGATAATGAATCTTCCATATTGGCAACAAAGCTCCAGTGATTTTTCTTAAGAGACAGGCTACTCCTGGCTGGGCCATGAAAGCTGCATCAGCTGTATTGATAAACAGAGACAAAGTCAGAGTCAATGTCATCTCCGTTGACTCTCCCGCCTCTTCCCACCCCCAACTCATTACAGTAAATACCACCATCTCATTTGGTTCTTTAACTTGAATCCTAGGGGTCATCCTTGATCCTCTCATTCTGTTCACATTCCACCCATTGGAGATTCTGCCCATCTGTCTTCATGATGGTTCCCATTTGTCCATAAGCCGGCTCTACCACCACCGTAGTCCAAGCCAATGCCCTCTCTCCCAGACTACTGGATATGACCCCTGAGTAACCCCCGACACCCACTCAACCACCTGCCACCCCGACAGCAGCAGAATATTGTTTTTACCATAAATCAACTCATTTTCACACCTCTGCTTGAAACTCTACAGAGATTTTCCATTACATTTAGAAAAAATTCAAACACCTCACCCTGGCCTGCAGCTAACATAATATGGCTGCAGCTAATTTCTCTGACTTTATCTGGTACCTCTCTCCACTTTGCTCACTACACTACAGCCACAGTGGTCTTCTTCCATTCCCTGAAGATGCTGAAGCCATCCCTCCTTAGGCCTTTTGTACCAGCTGTTTACTCTGGAATGCTCTTCCACCAGACACTCTCCAGGCTGATTTCTTATCACTCAGAACTCAGCTTCAAATGTCTCCTTCCCTCCGATAGGAAGAATTTGAGAGGCGGGGCAGGGGGTTGTGAAGGGGGGTGGGGGAGAGAAATGAAACAGGAAGGGATGAGGAAGGAGACAAACCATAAGAGACTCCTAAACTCATGAAATGAACTAAGGGTGGCTGGAGGGGGGCGGGTAGGGATAGGGTGGCTGGGTTGTGGACATTGGGGAGGGTATTTGCCATTATGGTAAGTGCTGTGAAATGTGTAAGCCTGATGATTCACAGGCATGTACCCTGGGGCAAATAATACATTATATGTTAATAAAAACAAACAAACAAAACAAACAAAAAACAAATGTCTCCTTTCCAGGGAGATTGCCATAGACAGTCATCACCACATTATTTTGCTTTATTTTCTTTGTGACACTTACGACTCTCTGAAATGATCTTATTTCCCATTGTCTTTGACTCTGCTCTCTAGAACGCAAGGCACATGTGAGCTAAGATGCTGTGTCATTACCCATTTTATTCTCAATGCCAGGAACAACGCTGGGTGCCTAGAAGGGGCTTGTTCAATAAAAAGTTGTTGAATGAACAAATGAATGAAAACATGGACGGTCAACCATCATTAATATCATCCTCATAGCACCTGGCACTTTCCATGTGCTTATGATACACCAGGTGCAGTATCTCAATTAATCTCTACAACTACATGATAAAAACATTACTACTATCAATTGACAGACGAGGAACTAAGGTTAAGGAGGTTATGGAACTTCCCAAGTTCGCAGGTGGAGAAGAATGAAAGCAGTCCGGATCCGAAGCCTCTTCTTTTCTTCTCTCACACTGTGGTTATGTCACGTGGCTGGTGCTGCTTTGTTGGGACATGGGTCTAAACCCATTCATTCATCGTTCTTTTATTTTGTCAGCTGTTTATTTGGGACCAGTTGTATGCAAGGCGCTATATGAGGTGTGAATTTTGCAGTGAACAAGAATTTTACAGTGAAGGATGGAATTCTTGCTTTCACTCCTCTTATACTCCAACAATTACTAGGTTAATGCTCACAAACGTCATTCCTGTGGTATTAGTCGGTTGAGGCTGCTGTAACAAAATACTGCAGACTGGGTGGCTTACACTACAGAAATTGATTTCCTCACAGTTCTGGAGGCTAGAATTCCAAGATCGAGGTGTTGGCAGGGTTGGATTCCTCTGAGCCTTTCTTGTTGGTCCTCACGTGGCCTTTTCTCTGCACACGGGCATCCCTGATGTCTCTTCCACTTCTGATAAGGAAACAAGTCATAGTGAATTAGGCTTCATTTATGTTATGATTTCATTTACTTGTACCTTTTTATTCTTATTTACATTTATTTGTTTATTTTTGAGAGAGAGAGAGAGAATGTGCATGTGTGTGTGTGTGCACTTGTTGGGGGAAGGGGCAGAGACAGAGAGAGAATCCTAAGCAGGCTCCATGCCCAATGTGGAACCTGACATGGGTCTTGATCTCAAGACTCTGAGATCATGATCTGAGCTGAAATCAAGAATCAAACGCTTAACTGATTGAGCCCTTGGGTGACCCTACCCATATCTTTTTAAAGGCCCTATCTCCAAATACAGTCACATCGGGGGTTAGAGCTTCAACATATGAATTGGGGAGAGCACAATTCGGCTGATAACACTGATCATTTAAGAATAGGAACTCTTTAAAGACGTGAATAAAACCTGAATTTCCAACTGGATTAATATTAGTATTTTTCTAAAAGATTTTATTTACTTGGAGAGAGAGAGAGAGAGAGAACACAAACAGCTGAGGGAGAGGGAAAGGGAGAAGAAAGCTCCCTGCTGAGCAGGGAGCCCGGTGTGGGATTCAATCTCAGGACCCCAGGATATGACCCAAGCTAAAGGAGACATTTAACTGACTGAGCCACCCAGGTGCCCACAGATTAATATTACTATTGTATAAGTACTAGATTAAACTCATTTATATTAGTATGTGATGCCTATGTTATTTCAAAGTCCAAGACTGTATTTTACAATGAGGAGCAAAATCAACTATTTCCGAAAGAAAGACCTGAAGAAATCATATCACAAATAAGAAGGGGACTCTCACAGATAGTAGTCACAGTAGCATGGAATAGCCAGAAGGGAGCAGATTTATCTTGAACATAGCCGAGTCTCTTTCTTCCATTCATATCTTCCTAAGTGAATGAGAGACTTCTATGCATAATGGATTTTCATATCACACCTGCTAGCAAAAGTGTATAAAGAAGCTTCTGGAAGGATAGTGACTGAAGGTATGAAGCAGGTTCCAACTGGATTGGAATAATCTCTCCTAGCGGACTTTGCAGAATAGAGTGATCTAACGTTTGGCTGAGATTCGACTATATTTATGACCTTTGCCTGGAATACCAGCATTGATGATTAACTGATGGAGGGTTACAGTGATCCAAATACTTAAAAATAGTATGTATACAAGAGCATCTTTATATTTGGGCTTGACAAAAATTATTATGGGGGCTCTTTGTAGTCAAAAAACTTTTAAGTTTTTCTTTTCCTTAGCATGCAACCAATTTAAATTCTAAAAGCTATCGGGTTTAGGGCAGAGCATGGTACTCCTTTTTGTCTATAGAATTTTAGCATAGAGGCTAGAAGAGGGTAATGTTCAAGAAATGTCAGATTTTTGGAAAGCCTAGTTAAACAACTCAGTAACAACAATAAAAATATTGCTTTGTTATTAGAGAAACAACTTGGGTGGTGGGAATAAAGCGGGTGTAAAACAGGCTGAATTCTGGTCCGAACACTGCCTCTGACTGGCCAGGAGTCTTAAGAACGAGCAGACCACCCACCACCTGCCCAAAATCTCTGGGGTAGTCTGGGTTTCCCCATATGTAAAACGAGTCAAGAGGGCTAGTTCCAAGTTCTCTCCAAAATGTCCTGTTTTAATGGTGTCGGGTGATGATCACCAGTTGGATATCAGGTGGGGTTGCCAGATTTCGCAAATAAAAATACAGGTGTCCTGTATTGTGTGTCAACCCTCATATACCCTGAGAGGCCCCTGGGAATACAAAGTCATCACGAATAATCTGTAATGTGCATAATCTGCTGGCATTTAATGGAGACCTGACTGCTTACATTAAGTTTTGGAACTTGCAACATTTCAGATTGGTTTGGGGGTTGGTTCTAAATGCTCCTGTCCCTACTGATACAGCCCTCGGCACAGAACTCAGAGTAAGCTCGGCGACTAAGTGAAACCACTAATATTACACTATCTGTTAACTAAATAGAATTTAAATAAAAACTTGAAACATAGAAAGAAAGAAAAAGAAGAGAGAAGAGAAGAAAAACCATTGTAATCTCCTTTCCCTGGCCAATCCCCTTTCCTTTGCCCAGTGGGGCAAAAACCCACCAGTAACACTCCGCATGCAATGTTCTGCTGGGGTCAAGAAGGCAGTCAAATTCTTGCTATGCCTCTGCCCTTTTATACCAAGTCATACGTTGGCATTCTGGAAGAATTTACATGCATAACAATGTATTATCAGAAAAAAAAATACATGCATCAGCTTCTCTGGGATCTTGAACCAGATTCAGCCCAGCCTGGCCATGCTCTCAGGGAATGGGGAAGAAAGGTATTCCTGGGTCAGGAAAAACCATCTCCTTGAAGAACTTCTGAACAATGTTTGTGTGGCAAGAAATCTGTATAGAAACCAGCAAGCTCTCTGTTCTCTGTACCAGAATAGTGCTGCCCTTCTGGCATTTTGACAACTGACTTATGGTTCAGGTCAGACGCTGTAAGTAAATTCACCAGCCAAGTTGTCCGGCCCACAGCAAAGAGAATGTGAGTCAAGCACAGCAAGATGAGGCATATGGGTTCTGGGTTTTGGGGTCGTAAATACAGGTTAGGAGCTTCATACCAATTGCTTCTATCCCTTGACACATTTCCATTTTAAGGTTAAGTAGGTTTAATTACACAGCTCCTTTTCCCATCTTTGCTTCTTTTTGACATTACATAAGATATTTTAGGAACAGAGAAAGGTTAATGGGCCTATGATGGGGCCTAGAATTAACTTCCTTAATTAAACCTCCAGAAGACATCTTTTCATTTCTTTTAATGACCTGTCTTGGTTGAAAAAGGCCCAAAGCTCCTGCAGTTTTGTGCAGGTCCTGCTTGTGTAAGACCCACACAATCCATCATATGATTGGAGCTTTGTCCTAGATGATGTTTCTGGCTTAAGCAACTGCTGTCATCAACAGGGGGCCGAAGTGGATGGGCAATGAGAAGATTAATCTCTTCAGTGTTGTGACTTTGGAAAATTCCCTTTTGCAGATTTCGACACTTACATTTCAGGCATCAGTTTATTTTTAGGGAGTAAATAGATGACTATGTCCCTCCTCAAATTATCCTCATCAAATATTTGTAAATTAAATTACAATTTAAATGTACTGGTGAGTGGACTACAATCCAAAACCTTGCCATGAATCTCTTCTAAAACTCATATTGGACTCCGAATTTATCTCTTATCATTTAAGAATTTTTAATATGTGTTTCTCCTCCATGAGGACTTGCTAAACACAATTTATTTCCTCTTTTTTTTTTTCAAATGAACTCTCTTTGAGGAGCCGTCATCATTGAGGGGATTTCTCAGAACCCATTTCAACATGACCAAATTCTTTTTATATTGAAGGACACTCTCTGTAGTCCTAATTTTTTGGGTTTAATTTAGCAGTAGCTCATTTACATTTCCTCATATTATTGGAGGAGAAAATATATATGCTATTAGTGTTCTTACTCTTCCAAGATGAAAATTTTAGCAGTGTTTCCTGATCAGTAATATGTATCCGAATCTCCCTTTAAAATTTTAGCTAAATTTTAGCTATATATATATTTATATGTATATATAAGTATATTTACTTATATGAATTATATTTATTTATATGTATATTGTAGATATTTATATCTGGCTGGCTGGTTCTGATTTAGAGATCTGGACCAAGATGATAAAATCGAATCTGTATTTCTCAAAGTTCCCCAGAGGATATTGAAACCCATCCCATGTCTATATGTGTGTCTGGAAATGTAGTCTGCTTTAGAGCTCCAAGCCCATGGCAGTGAATGGCTTCTGTTCCTTCTTTTCCAAGTCTTCTCTTCCACCTGATCACAGAACTGCCCGAAAGGGGGATTGTTGCTAAATAGCGTCTTGTGACCTTGACCTCTGCACTGAGCATGAAACACAGAGCTGTTATTATCTGAACTATGCAAATGTGAGAGTCAATGAATGTGCACTTCATTGAAAAGTCTTGTGAGGGACAAAATCCTGAATCTGTTCCAGGGGCTTCCACAGTTCTCTCTTCCAGGTATAGGAGCAGCAGTGGTTTGTTTCTTATGGTGTATAGATCCCTGCTCGTTACAAAGAGAGTTTAAGGAATCTAGATGGATGTCTAGGAGAATGTCTGCAAAGTGGTGCATTCTTAAAAATGGCACTTTGTCTTTCCTCTTCCTTTAATTCAGACATTATGTGGTATGGATGCCTGTCACCACTTGGTGTTTTATTCTTATTACATACCCTGAGTTTAATCCTTTCTATGAGCATTAATTAAGTCTCCATATTAAGTAGAGTGGAAAATAAATGACCTTATGTCTGTCTTTTGCTGTCCTCTTCAGGACAGGGCTGGAATGAGCAAATTAATCTGTAGTAGGATGGCCAGACTGGGAGGTGTCAGGGGACATGTGGCATGGGGACAGAGGGTGTGCAGATCCAGCTGCAAAGTTCAGAGCATAGTGTCCAAAGGGTAAAGCAACCCAAAATCGTTAACATGGAATCTGCAGTAATTAGACAGAACATGATCAGGAGAAACCAATAAGCAAACAATATATGGAAACTTTTCTGGGTTTCCCTCATCTGTAAAATGTAGATAATTCAGTGCTTAGTAAATTGGTTTGTTGTGAAGATTAAATTTGCTTCATACATGTAAAGTACCCCGAATGGTGCCTGGTGCATGGTAAGGTTGGATTAACGTGTGAAATAGCATTTTTGTTACTGTCTTCATCAGCAGAAACCAGAGTATAAGGTGGGTTCTGGGCCTTAGGAGCAAGGAATAGGAAGGCAAAGTGGAAGGCAGGATGCAAATGTAGCTTGACCTCTGACGAAGAATGCTGGGTTGGAGTCCTTGAAATCTTCCCTGCTTGAGTCCCAAATTGACCTTGGAGGCCAATTGAGCTGAGCTTGAAGCACAGGGTCCTGAGAACCCCAGCGTGGGGAAGTGGGGTAGCAGAGACTAAGACCCAATTTCTAGAAGTGTTTAATTGACCTCACCTTAGACTTCCTTTCGTTCTGACACCACCATCATGCCCCAAGAGAAAGAGTTCTCTGACCATCTAGGAGAGTGGCTGGTGTCCCTATTAACTGTCATAGACTGACAGTCCCCAGAAGGCAAGGTTTGGTTGTGCCTTAGGCTATAATTCTTCTGATTATTAGATGTCACAGGTGATTAGGTATTTAATAAATGATACGAGGTAGATCATTTCCCTTTAGGATAGTGGAGGAGCTAACTAACATAGGTAATTTTCACTACTAACATCAATTCCATTCCTTAATATCCATCATCGGAGGATCTCAAAGATTAATCCATTGCAAATATTTCCACTAGATCTGTGGTTGCTGTGTATTTTTCACAGTTCCCTGGGATAACGTGGTACCTACTTCACACAGTGACTATATTCCTTTAATTATCTCATTCGTCAAATGTTCACTGAATGCCTACTATATGTTGGTGATGGTACTTGATACTTGAGATACAAAAGAAGAGTGTGACGTGGTTCCTGACCCCAAGATGTCATAAACTGGTGCAAGGACAGAGACGAGTCGACAAGCATATTTCAGGGAAAGTGCTGCTAATTGAGGAAACATGAGGTAGTGTTGGGATCCAGGGATGATCAACTCTACTCAGTGGTTGAGAATCATGGTCAAGAAGAGCTGATAGTGGGATAAAAAGAACTCCAGATCTTCTTCCACTTTTTTTTTTTTTTAAGATGTATTTATTTGAGAACCAAAGAGCATGGAGGTTGTGAGAAGCAAAGGGAGAGGGAGAGAAAGTCTTTTAAGCAGACTCCCTGGTGCCTGGGGAAGCCGGGGCTTCATCTCACGATCCTGTGATCACAACCTGAGCAGAAACCAAGAGTCTGACACTTAACTGACTGTGCCACCCAGCCTCCCCTTCCTTGACTTTTGATGGGATTACTTCCCAGTAAATCCACTTTGAGTTGAAAATACATTTAATATACCTAACTCGCCAAACATAGTAGCTTAGCCTAGCCCACCTTAAAAATGCTCCAAACACTTACATTAGCTTATAGTTGGGCAAAGCCATTTAACATGAAGTCATTTTATAATAAAGTGTTGTAAAGCTCCTGTAACTTAATTGAATGTTGTACTGAAAGTGGTTGTATGGGCACAGAACAGTTGTCAGTGTTTGGGTTTGTTTTTTTTTTTTTTTAAAGATTTTATTTATTTGACAGAGGGAAACACAGCGAGAGAGGGAACACAAGCAGAGGGAATGGTAGTGGGAGAAGCAGGCTCCCTGCCGCGCAGAGAGCCCGATGTGGGGCTCAATCCCAGGACCCTGGGATCATGACCTGAGCTGAAGGCAGACGCTTAACGACTGAGCCACCCAGAAGCCCCAGTGTTTGGGTTGTTGACCCTGGTGATCATGAAGCTGACTGGGAGCTGAGGCTGGCTGTTTCCACCCAGGACACAAGAGAGGAACGCACCACATAGTGCTAGCCAGGGAAACGATCCAAATTCAAAATTCCGTGGATGGTTTCTACTGAATGTAGATACCTCTTACAACATCATAAAGTCAAACCGTCATAAACTGAATCATGATAAACCTTGTCCATACAAGGCCTTAAAAAACAAGAAGAGGTTTATTTGGCAGCAAAAGAAAAAGTATGCATAGCAAAGAGGCAGCTTGGGAAAAAGGAACGAAACACATTAGTTGGTATAAAAGTAGGAAAATAGGAGAGATAGGGTTGGGTGAGTAAATAAAAGCACTCTCACCATAAACCTTGCGTGAAAAACTTAAAGTATTGAATGTGTGAGACATCATTAGAGGACCTGAAACAAAACAATATGATCAGATTTGCCTTCAAGAATGTTCTTTCTGATGCTGGTTTGGAGGATGCAATGGATGAGCAAAACGTGGGTAGCCCAGTCGTGGGTAGCCCAGTTGTGCAGTTGAGCCTATTTTAATGTCCATGCTATCTATGATAAGGACCTGAGCTAAATCAGGGCAGTGGGGATAGAAAGGAGGATTGGAAAATCATTTAGGAGCATCCCTATGGTTGCAAATGGCAAGATTTCATTTATTTTAATGGCTGAGTAATATTCCATTGTGTATATATATCACGTTTTCCTTACCCATTCATCTACTGATGGACTCTTGGGTTGCTTCAGTATCTTAACTATTGTAAGTAGTGCCGCAATAATCATAGGGGTGCATATATCTGAAATTAATATAACATTGTATGTTAAATATACTCGAGATAGATAAACAAACAAACAAATAAATAAAATCATTTAGGAGGTAAAATCAGAAGGACTTGGTAGCCAGCTGCATATCTAGAAGTGAAGGAGAAGTACTTAATACCAAATATATTTACTGCTGGTTATCACAGTCCACAATGCACTTTCCTCCTTCAGGTCCTTACTGGTGATCTGAAGCAAATTCTGCCCTAATGGCTGTTAGAGGGAAAATGGGATGGATAAACTTGCTGGAGCAAAAGAAAGCATATTTTAAGGAAGTTTTGGATTTCACTGGGGTGCTTTCTTTCTCCATTTAAATGCACAGAAAACCCAAGGAGATTTGCTAACTGAAATCTAGTACATGGAGCTAATGGCCAACCAGGAGAGTCATGATCTTCATCTCTTGGTCTGTCCTTCCCAAATTTAAGGTGCACACCAATCACTGGGAGATCTTACTAAACCATGGGTTCTGATTCAGTGGGTCTGGAGTGGGGTTTGGGAGCCCACCTGTTTAATAAAGCTCCCAGGGGGGCAGGTGCACTGGACTCCCAATTCGAGTCATCTGTCTCTAGATTGCTTCACAAAGAGGGAGATACATTTTGTTAGTGCCACAAAATGACCACAAGTGCACTGTAGCCATAGGGAAAAGAGAACAAGTTTCAGATTATACTCTGGCTACTGCTGCAGACCTTTCAGATCTTGTCTGGATGGAGCCTCTTGGAAATGGTACCTATCCCGGGAAGGGAGCTGGTAATGTCCTATGCAGTCAAATGTAGTCTGAGCCAAAATTGTCCTGGTGTTTCTCCAAGAGCCACAAAGAGGTATTCGCCACCCCCACCCCACCCCCCATGCTGCCCGCAGCATGTCTCCTTGAGTAATCAAGCCCTAACTCAAACCCGAAAATAACTCCAACCCCCTGGCCCACACACAGTCCCACCTAGCCAAAAGTGGGTTAGCCCAAGCTTTGTTTAACTTGCTGTGGAGTTGAGGGATATTTGGGGTTTAAAGAGTTATGAAGGGCTCTTTGTAATAATTGCAATATTTATGTACCTGTCACCGGAGACAAACAAAACTGGAAATTAGGGAACTGGCTCCTTCTCACCTTGGGAGTCAGCCATCATCCACGTTTGACCTCTACTCACTGACCATGCGGTGCACAGGTTATCATTTGTTTATATATGCCAGCTCTTTAATTATGAGAGCATAAGTCCTAGGGACCAGGACCAGATGCTGGGGCTGGCATTGCCTGGTGGGAGACTGGCACTGACAAATGGCCTTGGGTGGCTCCGACCCAACCTGGCCTGCTCTGGTTGCCTTAAATAGAGATGAAATTTTTGCTGTAGGGAGACTGTAGTAGGCTCTGAAAGTAAGAGGAGTCTGGTATGAGGAAAGGTGCTATCTTGGGAATCAGAAAACGAGTTCTAGCTCAGCAGTAACTGGTTATATGATTTTGGACGAGGCATTTTTGTCTTTCTGGGGCTTGGTTTCTCTCTCTGAGAAATGAGGAGGTAGGTTAGGTCGGTGGTGTTCAAACTGTTTTCTGCAAAGCTCTACAATCTTCATGGGGGTACCAGGAGGATCAGACTGGATCTACCAAAGAATTACCAGCTCTGGCTCATGTGAATTGGTAACTCCCCCACATACACATGACCTTGGTTTTTGCTGTCATGGTAACCTTTCGCTGTTCCATAGAAATGTTCCCATTGGTGAGGCCACTGATTGAGATTTTGGACTTTCTGTAGGAGTTCTTCCCATCATAAGTACTAATAAAATTCTGGAAAATAAGAAGACTCCAAAAAAATCAGCTGTAATGTTGCCCTCAGGAACTCTGTGATCATGGGTCACACATGGAAAATACTCAGGACAAAAGCACATTAACTGTATGAAAGTGACGGCATCGGTTGTATTTCTAGGGTTTACCTTCTCCTAAGAAAATTGACCTATGAAACATCAGCTCCAGAATTAATTTTAGTAAACCATACCAGAACCAATCTACTTTTTAAAAAAATGCATTTATTTGAGGTCCTGGACTATAGGCTGGAGCAACCACTAGACTTGTCTTTATCTCAAAATATTTCTTCTAAGTAGCCTATAATCTTAGCAGTTCATTGAAAAGAGGTTGACCTATTTTTGTTGTCATGATTGTGTACTCATATGTGTTAAAATCCTTTCTGAGGTCTGTACTGGAGGGATTGTTACCATTCTAATATTTTCCCAGGAGGGTTTTTCTTCAGCAGGTCCTATGGGTTTACAAGGACTGAAATGCCTAGGAGCCAAGTTCAATCAAAGTGGCTATTTATATACAACTTGTACTTACAATGGAGCATTTCACAAAGAATTTCCCTTTGTAACACTGACAACAGCACCTTGAAAACAGCAGGCATACCTGTTGAATGACTAAATGACCATTCATTCATTTATTCATTCCATGGGGTTGACCCCATCACAGAGCTTTGTATGATTTACTGTTTTCTGCTTTGGAGAATTGAAATGAAGCTATGCTTCTTCTCATAACTATACTTTCATCTTGATTCACTCAGCCAGCTGGGGCTTCATATTTACCTGGCTTTGAAGATCAGTCTTTTGGGGGGCAGAGGCTGCCCAACAGCATTCTACTGTTGTTTCCTTAACAGGATTCTCCTCTTTGGCTCTTCCTCTTGACCACAGAAGGATCATTCAACACAGAGACTACTGACAAAAGGGGGCATTTTTTGTGTGAATAGGGCTAAGTCATGATTAGTTAATAGAAATTTGATTCTCAAAAATACAGTGAAATCGAAGGGATTTTCATTTTCAAGTGAATATGGTTCTTGATTGGATTATATTAGAATATACAAGTTCATGAGCAGAAATTTTGAATTTGTTTGGGTGTTTTTCATATTACAAGCAAATACCTGATTGAAATTTGACATCGGAAGACTGATAAATTGGACTCAGCTTCCCATGGGCTTGAGAGCATCTTCAGAGAATAGTGTTACATTCCTACCTTCCAGGAGATGGGGAATTGGCTTTTTAAAGCATTTTGTATGAGAAAGGTGATTAATAAACTATAAAAGATATGAGGTTATAGACTAGAAAATCTGTTCTGGAACTTAAAGGGTCAATGGGTCCAATTCACTTAGCTAAGGGAGCTATGGGAGAGGTAGCATGAGACACATTAGGAGGTAAGAAGAGAAGAAAGCAGGAGATTGTGCTTTCTGCCTCCTTACTTGCCCTTGAGCCTCTGTGGAGCTTAGCATGCGCATCCACAAACTGAGGACAGAGGATCTACCTCTCACTTTTCAGTGATCTTGGAATTTTGTAGAGATAGTAATAATGATCAGAGTGTTAAGTGTTGGGGCGCCTGGGTGGCTCAGTGGGTTAAGTGTTTGGCTCTTGGTTTCAGCTCAGGTCATGATCTCAGGGTCATGAGATGGAGCCCCGCATGGGGCTCTACTCTCAACAGGGAGTCTGCTTGGGATTCCCTCTCACCCTCTCCCTCTGCTCCTTCCCCAGCTCTCTTTCCCTCTCTCTCAAATAAGTAAATAAATCTTTAAAAAAAAATCATATTAAAAGAGTCACAGAGGAAGTGACACTTCTTTGAGGAAGTCTTGTTTGCAAATATAAGAGAACTCTGGGTGCCTCATTCCAGTTCCTGACTCACTATTTTTTTTTTTTTTTTTAAGATTTTATGTATTTGTTTGACAGAGAGAGACATAGCAAGAGAGGGAACACAAGCAGGGGGAGTGGGAGAGGGAGAAGCGGGCTTCCCGCAGAGCAGAGAGCCTGATGTGGGACTTGATCACAGGACCCTGGGATCATGACCTGAGCTGAAGACAGACGCTTAATGACTGAGCCACCCAGGAGCCTCTGACTCACCATTCTTTCCTCCGGTCAAGGAACAAGCTTTTAAATTAAGACACCAGGAAGACATCCGTGGAACCAGGGGTGGCAATTTGCCGAATTCAAATCACTGCACCCAGCCACAGCGTAAAATCTCTGGAGAAGATACGTGCTGACCTGCTCAGAGGCCCAAAGGAGAAGAATCTCAGAGCAAAAGGACCAGTGCGGAGGCCCACCAAGACTCTGAGAATCACTACAAGAAAAACTCCTTGTGGTGTAGGTTTTCAGGCTTGGGATCCTTTTCAGATGAGGATCTACAAGCAACCATTGATTTCTACCATCCTTATGAGAGTGATAAGCAGATGACCCATCAGTGTGGAACCATGACTTGAGGTTGAAGTCACCATGGCAGACGTTTAAATCTACTTTTGCAATAAATTGATTATCAGTTATTAAGGGAAGAAAAAGTCACAGAGATAGGAGAGTGACTCATCACGGGACGGCTGTGGCAAAAGCACAGGCAACCAAAACCACACAGACCCCTGGTCAAGTCTGAGACTCTGCCACTTACTAGGATACTTTGAGAAAGATATTGAATTCTACCTTTAAAATGGAGATAATAAAGTTGGGATAAAAAGAAAATTTACGAAGATGAAATAGCAGACCGTACAGAGTACACATTCAGTTCACAGCTCTCATCACTCACATCCCAGCTAAGAAATAAGAAAGGTCACTTCCTAAGCATTCCTTTATTCAACAGGTATTTGGAGTGTTCACCATGTACGTTGGAAATTAGATATGATTTGATGTCAGCTTATGATGTCAGTGGAGACAAAATGAGATCATCTCAATACATACAAAGGGGCTTTGTTGCCCTTAAGTGGAACGTTTCAATTCATAACTGACTAATAAGATTTCAGCTGCACACAAATTGCTCTTGTTTGTTTTTAGATTTGTATAATCTATTATTCATATTCTCACCCAGTCTTTCTTGTAATTAACCACATTTGCAAGATGGTCACAGAGTGAAATAAAGCTGAAGTCTAAGCTAATAAACAATGGGCTCCTTGAGGGCAAAACCTATATTTTTTTTTCTGGATAAATTTTCTTTCTTTTTATATATATATATATATATTTATTAACATATAATGTATTATTTGCCCCACGGTACGTGTCTGTGCAAAACCTATGTCATAGTTCACTGTGCCTTTCAGGGCTTAGGAATAACATATAGACTTTGAGTTTTATTCTGGAGGAGATGGAAGCCATCTGAAAACTTTGAGCAGAGGGCTGCCGTGAACTGACTGTATTTGAAGAGACTTATTTTGTCATATGTGGAGGACAGCTGGTTAAGTGGGCAGGGGGGGAAGGCAGGCAGGCCCTTGGATAGTCATTGCAATAATAAAAAGGTGACATTATAGTGATTTGGTCTTGAGTAGCTGTGGTGGGGGGTGGTGAGAAATGATTGGGTTCTGGATCTGATTTGAAGGTAGCATGACCGAATTTGCTGGTAGATTGTAGCGTGGTGTGAGAAAAAGAAGAGTCAAGCCCGAGTCCAAGGATTTGGGATGGAGCGATGAGAAGAAATATGTGTCCTTTTACTGGGATGAAGAAGACTGGGAACAAGTGGGAAACTCTTGAGGGGAAGATCAAGGATACAATTTTATGGGACTTAAATGTGAGACTTCTATTGGATACCCAAGTGAACATGCAGAGTTAAAAATCGGATTATTTGAATCTCCATTTCAGGGGAAATGATGAAGCAGGAGATAGGAATTTAGCAATCATTGGCATATAGAAGGTATTCAGCATCAAGCAACTGGAAGAGATCACCAAAGAGTGAACTGGCGAGGACCCCAGCGTGAGCCCTAGAGCACTGCCATGTTCAGAGTTCAAGAAGACAGGAAGGAAGCAGCAAAGGAGGACAGAAGGCAGGCAGACAGGAAGGGGGAAAACTCGAAGAGAGATTGGTGTCTCAGGGAAAAGAAGGATAAAACAGTAAAGATATTTCAAGGAGAGGAAGTGGTCAACTGTGTCCAATGCGGCTAATCAGCCAAATAAGATGAGCACTGAGAATTGATCTTTGGATTTGGCAAAGTGAAGGCTTGTTGATGACCCTGACAAAGACTGTGGTACTGGAGACATTGCAACAGTGATCTGATTGGAATGTGTTCAGACAAAAAGAGGAAAAGAAACAGGGAGAGTGAGAACAGACCTTTGTTACAAGGATTTTGCTATAAAGGGGAGGAAAGTCATGGTGGGTGGGGAGTGACTTGCCAGTGTAGGGTGGCAGCAGGGACCTTACGTATGGCCCAGGGGCTGCTAAGTCAGATCGGATGCTGTCTGTAGGTCGGGAGCAGGGTCTCCGAGGGCCCTGCTGATCCGGACTTTAATCTTCGGTTGCTGGATTATGGAAGGTCCTAGAGGTCCCAGGGGAAGGTTTGGGTTGAAAAAAGTGGGAGAGGGGATACATGGAAAACTCTGGGTTATGAGTGCTTCCTACCAGGTCCATAAGTGTCTCAAGACTTCAACATTCAGCACGGTTGTGCCAGCGTGTTTTAGCTGCACACTGGCCTGGATCCGTAAGAAGGTTTCCTTCTTTATTATCTTTGTTTTTAAGAAGAGGATGTTGTGGCATATTTTCATGATGACGAAAGGACCAGAAGGGAGGGGAGATTTGGAAATTCAATGATGTGAGAGAAAGAGGTGACAGTTATAGGAGAACCTTGAGTTGGTGAGTGGGGACGGGGTTAGGGACGGTTTTGATGGAAACCCAATTTGTTGTTGTTGTTGTTTTTCCTTGTAGCGAGAAGGAGCACAGAGGACAGGGGCATAGACATGGGTGAGCTTCTAAGTGGTGGTAGTGGCCATGTGAATTTCTTTACTGGTTGCTCCCAGCTTGTCTGTGAAAGAGAGGAATCTTATTAACACCGCAAATTCTAACCTTCCTCAAGATCACTGTGCATCCACATTTTATCTGCAATTTATGGTAGAATTCTGGGGGAATGCTGATCATTCCACCAACTTTTGATTCAGCGTCTGTATCTCCTGCCAGGGGACCTCCAACTGTGGGATTTTGATCCCACCTCATTCCATGAATGATGATCGGAGCCCAACTTTCTTTAGAGATAGTTTGCAGAGTGTGAGGACCCCTGGCCCTCTCATGCCCTGCTTTGCTATGGAGCAGCCTGGAAAGGAAACATTTCTTGCTTGGCACAGCGATGCCTCTGGGGCCACGAACGAACCTAACTCAGAGTAGATGCTCAATAAATATTTGTTGAATGACTATAGAAAGGGAGGGAGGGCAGGCAGGAGGGAGGGAAGGAAATTCAATTTGCATCTATTAGGGAAACCACTAATCTAGCCTAGTTGCGTTATGTGTCTGCTCAGGAGATTTACATCTTGTTTATAACTAATTCCTCTCTTGCACGTTTGGCATTCTAAGATTTTTGCCAAGACTCAGGAATACATCCAAAATGGTCGAAGGATGACAGTGTTTGATTGCTTGCCTCTCTCTCTACCTCCCAAGTTAATATGATGCTATCTGAGTGCAAAGGCACAGACAGGGAGGAATTTAATGCAAATTTAGCTAGGAGTCTAGTGCCACTTCACAAAATATTGATTAGGTGTCTGATTCGCTCTCCCCTGACAATGGGCCATAGGAATAAACCAATGAGGTGAGCTCAAGCCCGGCTCGTCATGGTCATTCGATAAAGCCAAGCAACCAATGAGGAGCAGCTACCTTTTGATTGGGCGAGAGGCCAGTGAGGGGGGAAACCGTCTTAGCAACAGCAGAAAATATTGCACACGCCCTTGCACACACGCACAAACACAGACATCCTGCTTTACCGCCCTGCTGCAGTGAACAGTCGCCGATTGTGTCTCTCAAGGCTTTTGTTTAGCCACACTCCCGCTTCCACAGGACTGGTTTCTGTTCACAGATCACACTGCTCACCTGGTCAGTCAGCCCATAATCCCTTTTTAATGGAACGAAGGCACAACACTCCTCTCTGTGCCCTCTCCAACACACATCTTATTAAGGGCGAACTTTGTCCTGTAGGTGGACGGCCCAGGCTTTGTTCTGAAATGCGCTGTCCTGATCCCTTGCTGGGAGCCGGTCCACCTCTGTCCTTTCCCAACCCAACATGCAGATGGGGGCAGGAGGTGTGGCGGGCAGGGCGGGCCCACTGCTGGACGGTTGTTTCTTCTGCCCCCTGCATGCAGCAGAGCTTTCCCGGGACCAGCACAGGCTCCGGGATCCGTGGGATTTTTCTTACAGGCTTCCCCTCTCATTGTTTGTGGCCTTCACATCCAGGGCCCAGGAAAGCATGCCTGTGTTCAGCGTGACATTCGGCAATGTCTTTCTTGGCCACTGGGTCCCAAACATTTTAGCACTCTCATTTGAAAGGCTCCCCTCCTCTGGTCTCTGTAGTGTTTTTGTTGCTTCCTGAGGAGCTGCCCTTATTCCCCAAGTGCCGGGGCATGGGGGCTGCCTGCCAATCCCTGGTTTCCCCAAATTAGTTGTGCCATGGCCTCCTTGCCTCGATTCTCTCCTTGCCCACCCCACAGCCCGGCCCTGAGGGCAGCTGGCAATGGCTGGTAACAGGCAAGGCGCATTGGTGCCCAACTTTTTCTTCCTCCATGAGCTTTGCTTCCTCTGCACTCTCACCTCCTTTCAGCAGGAATCTTTGATCCAAGAGCATCTGTCCACGATTGTCCGGTCCTGCTGGTGGCTCTCGCTCCGGTTCCCTGCTGACAGTTATAATTCTGTCTGAGTAGGAAAGCCCATGATCCATTAGGACAACCCTCACGCTCGGAAGCGTGTGGCCGATCTTTTATTCTAGAGAAGGTGAAGCTGAGATGATGTCAGAGGGCTTTTCCAGCCCAAGAAGAATGCTTGTCTCGGAAATGGCAGCCAGCTGTTTTCCACCGTCCTACCTACACAACAAAGGGAGGTGGCATGAAATGGAAGCCAAGAGGATAAAGACAGGCGCGAAGCATGAGTTAGTTCCTGAATTTTAGGGTTAGCAGACCCTGGAATGTATTACCAAGTGGGGCTTCGGAATTACTTTCTGCTTTGGGTATAAAAACCATCTCTCAGGGTTTTGTGAAGGTGTATTAGCTTCTCTCACAGAGGCATTGACATGGACATGATGACCTACAGGGCAGCATGGTATAGACTTTGGAGTCAGACTGGTCTAGATTCAAGCTGCAACTCCGTTGCTGTCAAACAATATGGCGGTAGCAAATTTCTTAGCTTCTCCGGGCATTTAAAAATATTTGTAAATTGGAAGGCTTAATATCAACCATATAGGTTTAAATAAAATCATGTATGTACTATGTGTGGCTTAGTGCTTACCAAGTAAGGAGCATTCAAAAATGGCCAGTCTTCCTTTCAATTCTAGAACTCTCAGAGCTTCGTTCCACTGATACACTTGTGGATACAGTATTGTTCATCGATTTTTAAAAAGTGAGCATCTACCTAGAGCTTAGCGCTGTGAGGTTCACACGAGGTTTCTGCCCATGACAATTTACCTTGGAGCCTGGAAAAGAAGTCAGACAAGGTACATTACGGGGAGCAGCTGAGGCAAGGCAAAATGGAGGCCAGTTGGTCACAGCCAGTAAGTATAATGGGAGCGGGGCAGCTACCTGGGTTAGGATCCCCCCAAGTGGGGGGAAAGTGGGGCCTTGATTAGAACCTTAAAGAATAGCTACAATTTGGATAAATTGAAGGGGTGGAGGTAGAGAGAGGGAGCATCCGTAGAGGTTGAGGTAACAGCACCGACAAACCCTCGGGAAAAGAACCGAGTATGAAGGTTGAGGCAGGAAGAGGGGAGCTGAAGGGTGTTGGTAAGGGGCTCGGGTCCTAGAATTAGGTCTACCTCGGTTTCAGTTCAGAAACTGCTGCTGATGTCCTTGTGACTCAGTTTCCTCAGCTGTAAAATGGGCATCATAGAAGGATGAAATGGTACCGGAAGCGGATAAAATGCTTCGGGTATGTCTGACTGCAGAAGCTATGCTTTAACCCACACGCGCAGCCTTCATAACAAGACCACCAATCAAATATTATTAATGTGAGACATGAATAAATAAAAGGTAACAGCTCCAAATGACAGTTGCTGGACAGAATTTCCTGGGCTGCTGTGGAACTCCGTGACAATGACCTCTGGTGTCCTCCCAGACAGCTGCCGATACCCACTTTTCCCTCTGTGGGTTGTGATTCAGCACTTAAGCATTTTCCCTTTTATCTCGCCATTTGCATGCTCAGATTAGACATGGATTTGGTTAGACCTGCATCTGTTGAGACGGCCAACCAATAATAGAAGCCCCATAGGGACTGATGCCGTCTGGTTTCGGGAGTGGGTCTAGTGAGTGAGGTCTAGGTCAGGAAGCTATTAGCTGCAGAGTCAGGGAATATATTCAGCTGTCATCACTTTTTAATTAAAAATAGCCTGGTGGCACTTGCATTCCACTACTGTGTTGTAGAGAGCGGAACACCACGCTCTCCCCTATAGTGGGTCCTCCCACAAAACAGGGCATCTGTCTTCTCTGTGGTCCCAGGTCTCTAGAGCTTGTCCAGAGACCACGAGAAATCTAAAGGCCACCTTAGGAGGGAACGGGCACAATGAGTACATAACCTCTTCCCAACTCTACCTTTAGTAATGGTACGTAGGTGATACGACTTACACTGTTGAAATCTGCAAATGCTGTAAATCAGGGCTTCTTCCTTGATAGAGGGTGGCATGCCAAACACTGACCATCACACCACTGGGAGAGAGGTGAGGTGGACCGCCAGCTGGTAATTCCTGAGAGGACCCTTTCAAAGTAGGATTTTTTTGACACTCCAGGTTTGGTCTCCATTTTCCATCGCATTAAATCCACTTCTCCCATCACTTATATGGAAAAGAACCTTGACAACCAATATGCCATCAGTCTTAGAACCTACTCCATTAGAACAAAGTTCAAATCCCTGCTGCTGAATTACCTGTCATACGGCCTTGACCTTGTCTACTTTGTTACTTGTGTACTTTGCATTGGTTTTCCCATCTGTAAAATGGGGCCAAGAATGGCATCAACTAGTTAAGGTCACTGGGATCATCAGTAAAATCTTTCATGTGAAGGATTTAGTACCATCCTGGTGTGAAACAATTATGAGGTAAATGTCAGCTACGTTATTAGTCTCAGACTTTATCATTCTGGTTGGGGGACACAGTAAAAAAACTGAGCAGGTATAGACTAACTGGATGTTATCGAGCTTGTCATAAATGTAAAAGTCTGATAAGAACATTATTTGACACAGTTCTCTGAACCATGTAACAGTGAAGTGTACCAATCGGGGGCCACAGCACTTAATTAAAATGTTTAATTTATTACTCTGGTGTTTTTTTGCATTTAAAGATATGCGTGCAAAACAAAATGCAATGCAGTCCCCACTCTCTTAAATTGCCATATTACACAAATTATATATTTAGCATATTATAGCAATATGTAAATAAACCATCTACATATTTGCAGCTTCATCAACACAAAATAATTCTTTTGTGCCTGTTTTCCATAGGCACACCAGAACAAAATGATTTTTGACAAACATGATCAATTTCTACTCTTGAACAAATCCAATTTATACTCTTTTAGAGTTTATGGTAGAAAAGAACACTGCGATCCCTCTCATAGGTAAGCAGACAGATAGATGAGAGAAAGAGCTATGAAGGCAAAATAAAAATTTTTGTACCAAGAGCTAGTTCATAGAAATCTGAAGTTATTTCCCTGTGTGGTGAGCTAGATAAAAGTCATTTTGGGGGCACCTGGGTGGCTCAGTGGGTTAAGCCTCTGCCTTTGGCTCAGGTCATGATCTCAGGGTCTTAGGATCGAGTCCTGAGTTGAGCTCTCTGCTCAGTGGGGAGCCTACTTCCCCCTCCCCCTTTGCCTGCCTCTCTGCCTACTTGTAATCTCTCTCTGTCAAATAAATAAATAAAATCTTTAAAAAAAAAGTCATTTTGGATGAATGTAAGTTAGCCTTGTTGAAATCTTATACATGAGCTAGTAGACTTTAATTATATCTAGTTGCCTATGGTGACTAATTTTAATTTGATTTTCTTTGCAGTGCAATTTGCTTTTTCAAAGTTAGCCAGAATAAAGGGAAGAGGCAAACTAGCAGAGACCAGTGGCAAAAGTCAACCAACGCTTACCAGCCTATTTACTCTAAGACCGGCCCCCTGATTGCTCTGATTCTAGAATCAGTGGTTCTCTACATGGCTCCTCTGTGTGGCAAGTTTGTACACTTTCCAGAGAAGAATCCCCAGCCAAACTGTGGGAGAATCGCCCAAAGGGCTTATAAAAATGAGGATTCCTTGGACAAAGTCCAGTCCTATAAATCAGGCAGATGGGACCTAGGAAGTTTGCATTTTATCCTGGGCCTCAGATAATTACTGTCCACACTGAACCACAGCTCGAGATGCTACCCTTTTGACATACTTCCTATCCTCAGCCTCCTTATTCCTTCTACTGCTGCTGCCTGAGCTCAGTCTCAGCCTGGCTCCTACAGAAGGCTCTTCATTGGTCTCCTAGTTATCGTCTTTACTATAATAAATATAAACTGAATAAAATTCTGATCTTATAGGGCCAGATCCTTCATAACATCCTACAGTAGGATATTTTCTAGAGGATAATTTCGTCTCTTTTCTAAGATAGATAAGACTCTTCCCAGCCTTGTCTGCTGCCTGCCTCTCTGCCTACTTGTAATCTCTCTCTGTCAAATAAATAAAAAAAAATCTTTAAAAAAAAAAAAGTCATTTGGATGAATGTAAGTTATCCTTGTTGAAATCTTATACATGAGCTAGTAGACCTTAATTATATCTAGTTGCCTATGGTGACTAATTTTAATTTGATTTTCTTTGCAGTGCAATTGCTTTTTCAAAGTTGATTTGCCACCGCACTGATGGCTCTCCCAGTTCTCTGAACATGCTTGGCTGTGTCACAGCCCTGGGCCTCTGCTCCTGTTCTCACATCTTGCCAGTATGACCTCCCCTCCACCCACTCCTGCCTCTCTGGCAAATACCTACTCATCTTCAACATAAGAGCAGAAGAATTACCTCTTCCATGATGACTTACCTAAACCTGTTCCCACTTTTGTGTCACCTGCCTCCTCTCTCTGATCTGTGTTTTCTTTGATGACAGCACCTGTAACACTCCACCATAGCATTTGGGGTTTTGTTCGTTTGTTTTGTTTTAAAAGATTTTATTTATGTATTTGAGAGAGAGGGAGTGTGCAGGCAAGAGAAGAGGAGTGGGGGTGGGAGGCAGAGGGAGAGGGGTGAGCAGACTCCCTGCTGAGCAGGGAGCCCAATGGGAGGTTTAATCCCAGGATGCCAGAATCATGACCTGAGCCACCAAAAGCAGATGCTTAACCGACTGAGCCACCCAGGCACCCTCCACTGCAGTATTTATTGACATGTCTGCCACTCCTTTGAAGGCACAGCCCGTGTCCTCCTACCTTTGGTATCTGAAGGAACATATTGATGTTTTCCAGAGTAAATGAATGAACCCATGAACTGTACCAAAGAGAGCTTCAGTGTATTCCCAAGCTGAATTTGCAGCTTAAGAGTTGGCTGTGTCATCTTTCTTTTAGTGATGTAGATCTTACCAAGAATTTTAAAGATCATGAGAAAAATGAAAAAGCTTGGAGTTTCCCATATGTGAGTGGGCTCAATCCAGTTTGAGTAATAAATACTAAAACTGGACGAAGCCCACAAAATGCTCCTTCCCTCCAGGACAGGGAGATGAAAAAGGGAGAATGAGGTAAATTAAACCAATGTCTTTGTTATATAAATCTCAGGGTAAATTTGGGTAAATGAGCAATCTCTGTGGCAAATGTAACTGATCTTTCTGGAGGGTTATTTGATTTCATTGGTTGATTTAATTTTCTAGCAAATGAAATCTGAAAATACTATCCCTGAGAATACTTGCTTGCTATAAATCCCTTCTCTTAGCTAAACCTCATTTATTTCAGTTAATTTCCCATCATTCCTTCTCTCTGTCTACAGTGTAACTTGGGTATCCCCCAGTTTTCTTTCAAGGTGATGGTTCAAAGATCAAACATAAAAAGTTGAAGACTTGCCATTCTACAACCTAAGGCAATTTCAAAACCCATGGTTGCCCTCATGGGTTGCAGGTGGGAATGTAAAATGGAACAGCCACTTTGGAAAACAGTGTGATAGTTTCTTAACATGTGATATGAAAACTTAGTACATGACTTTAATCAATTTCACACCTAGGAATTTCCCCAAGAGAAATGAATATCCATGTCCACATAAAGACTTAGGCATGACTGTTCACAGCAGCTTTATTCAGAATAGGCAAAACGTGGAAACCACCCAAAGGCCCACGAACTGGTGAATGGATAGATGAAATAGGGTGTATCCATACAATGAGATAGTATTCAACAATACAGAGAAATGGAATGCTGGTACACACTGTAACACACATGAACCTCAGGAACATGCTAAGTGAAAAAGACACGAAAGTACTCATATGATTCCATTTATATGAAACGTCTAGAGAAGGTAAATTTATAGATATAAGGCAGAGTAACAGTTCCCTGGGTTTGGGGGGAGGATAGGAGCCAACACTGAATACAGACAGGCTTGAGGGAATTTTGGGAAGTGAGCGAAATATTCTAAGACTGGCTTAGGGTGAGAGTTGCCCAGTTCTATATATTTACAAGTCATCATTGAATTGTACAGTTATAATGGGTGAATGCTATTATGTGTAAATTACACCTCAACAGATCTATAAAAATGGTTGCAATTGGCATCCTGTTACCTTCCTACTTTTATTTTAGTTATATTGTAGTTTTAAAAATCTTTCCCCCGTAGTGTTTTTTTAAAAAAGTGTTTAATCACAGAATCTAGATTGAAAGTTGGTTTCTTTCCTCTTCCACGAGCCCCTGAGATCTTTCACCTTTATACCAGCAGAAATATATTCAGACTATAAAAACTTTTCTCCTCCTTCAAACTAATTAAGCTTGGTGACATCAGCTGTATTTGCAGTGCACCTGATTAAGGCCATGATACTAATTAAGTTCCTGAATGATTAGAAATGCAAATTACCAGACTTGGTTCTGCACTAGGCATCGCTGGTAGGCTCCAGAACGGTAGAGGAAATAGCCCACCTCATGTCAGATAATGGAATGCTTTGAGTCCAACCTGAGTCTAGTGGGAAAATAATATAAACTATGAATGGCTAAGACTTCCTTATTTCCATGAGGCAGTATGTCATTGATAGAGGCTGCATGTTTCTTGGTGGCTCATAACCATGTGAGAACATTGAGAAGTACCATAGTGGGATGGAAGGATCCCTAAGCTTTGGAGTTATATGGAACAGAGTTCAAATCCTGCCTCTGACATTGGCCAGTGGTGTGATCTTTGCTTAATTATCTAATTTCTCTGAACCTGTATATCCTTATCTGTAATATGGGATTCAATTATCTATCTCAGAGGATTTGAGGACTAATTCAATAAGATCACTTACATCTCTGGGCCTAGCCTACAGGAGGCATATAATAAGTGGACTCTATTCATGGGATAGCTTAGATAAACTGAGGGGTCCTGACTCTTCATTTATTTGACAAATACTGAGTGCTGACCATTCATTTATTCCTTCAATTCAGCATATATTCAACTTACTATATTCCCGTTAATAGTCTTAGTGTGCAGGATACATCAGTGAATTTAAAAAGACAAAAATCCATACCATAGCAAAGCCAACTTAGAAAATATCTATAGACATAATAAATAACTAGATTTTATGTTAGGCTACAAAGAGGTATGTCCTTTGGAAAAAAACAAGGTAGAGGGCATGGGGGATCTACAGTGATGGAGGTGGGGGAGAGGATGGGTTGCAATTTACGGCGGCGAGGGAAGGCGTCATTGAGCAGGTAAAGAATGAGCAGAACCTTGGAAGAGATGTGGGGAGCTAGCACTGAGCAGCAGCTATCCGGGGAAGAGCCTAGGAGGCCTGGTAAACAGCAGGTACAGAGGTCCCCAGGAGGAACATACCAGACACCTTCAAGAAGTACCCAGGAGGCCAGTTAGCATGGCAGACTCTAGCTCTACAGCGATAAATGGAGCAGTCGGAACAGAGTTCAGATTTTGCCTCTGCCATTTACCAGCTCTGTGATCTTTAGCTAATTGTTTAATGTCTCTGAGCTTATAGTTCTCCATTTATAAAATGAGATTGAAATATCTATTTCAAAGGATTTTCTGTCCTGAAGTATTAAAACATTTACCGCAAGTAGTCTCTGAAACTAAGATCTGTAGATTTTGCTTTAGCAGAAGAGGAACTACTGTTTGATTGCTTGTCTGGTTCTGATCCATTTCGTTGCATAGGGCCCTCCTCCTGCCCTGTGCCTATTCCAGAAGTCCAGCGTGGTTGGTGGGGTAGTGAGGAGGTGGGACTCGCTGGCATGGAAATCCTGTTTGGAGACATAAAAAGGGATGAGAGAGATAAGCCTTAATTTATTCACTCAACCAATGGATACTGAGTTTCTGCTGTGTTATAGGCATGGAGAAGAACCATGTGGAATGTGTTAAGGGGTTTTAAATACCGGGATGGCCATACATTTTATATATATGTAAATATGTGTCTGCATTTGCACATATGTGTGTAGTTTATCTTAGAATCCACTGTGCACCAAAGATGATTCAGATGTTTCTGAACATTCATCAGCGACTTCAGGTGAAGAATGGGTTGGAGGTCAAGATAGCAGAGAAGGGACATGGCGGCTCATTCAGTGTTGGTCCTCTTGAACTTGTCTCTCATTGTCTCTGGCTGGCGATGAATGGTGTCACGAAAAAGAATAAATACTAGATTCAGAGTTGGAAGACATTGCTTAGATGGCTGTCCATTCACTTTTTAGCTGTGTGCCTTGGGCTTGTCATTTTTAAACTCCTCTGAGCTTTATTTTTTCATTTATATAATGGAAATAAAACCTCTGCATCATTGGCCGCCTGTATGTCAAAGGTCCAATGAGAAGAAGGGTTTGGAATCATCTGATAAACTATAGAATGACAAGGTGAGGCAAGGTATAGGTCTTCACTAAAGGAAGAGGTTGATGGGAACTAGGGAATGGTCAATTACCTGTTGTAGGAAAGAATCGTCTTGGCATTTCTCCACAGAGTAGACATTTGGTGCTAATTTATGCACGTTGGTGACTTTCGTGCTGCAGGGGGCCCCACCCCCTGGTGGGCGTGCCATCCGTGACAAAATCAAGAAAACCACATACCTCAATACTGTGATCCGTTCAGGCAGGTATGGGACTGAAGGAGACAGGCTCTTTAGGAGCACAGGCTTGGCTGACAGTTCTGCTTGAGGGTACCCTACAGAAGCCTAGAAAGTTGGATGAATAGAGATAAACCTTCTCGTCATGCCCCCCCCCCCAATGATTAAGTTCATTTTCAACCCAGCTTTCTAGTCTTCAGGGTTCTACATCCTGTAGGAATATTGTCAGTCTGCGGTGACTGGTGGTGTTGGGCCCTTCTTTCCAACCATCTGGGGTGGCTGAGAGCGAGAAGGGGAAAGTGGCATACTTTTCCATGGGAGAAAAACATTTAAGAGTCAAACTTAAGGCACGTTCTTGGAGAAAAGAGAATAATTCAGGAGAAAGGCAGCCAGATGCTCTGTAGAAACACGTGTCTGATCCTCAGTGTTCCATGGTTCTTGACATTTGGGGAAGATTTTCATTTAATTAAGAGATAAAAATATTCCTCTTCTTTGGTACTCATTCATTTTGAGTGTCCTTGTTGCATCGCCAGTGGTCTAGAAATGGACCAGAGGGCGGAGCTTCCCAAGGGCTCGATGACAGTCCTGGGGTGGCTGTAGTCATTTCCAAGGTGTTTCCTGAGATGTGGATGGTTGTAAATTTCTTGTCATGGTAAAATATGAAGAAGCAATTTTGATAACATTTAGACATTTTCAATTCTATATGAACACTCATTGTATGGCTTCATCCCTAATCTTCTTGACTTCGGTAAGGAGATTTTGAGTGCCTGAAAGTCTAAATAGTTTCCACCACCAGAGTGTTCTGGGGTAGCTACAAACAATCCACTTCCCCCCTGATTTACCTGTTAAAATGTACTGGTGTCTTAAAAACAAAAACAAAAAACGGTCCTGGTCTTAGTTCATTTATGTTTTGGTTATGATTTGTCATCAGTGATGTTCTTTGCTTTGCCTACAATGCAAAATGTTAGGGTTTTTTTTTTTGTTTTTTTTCTGATTTAATTTGCTCTTATATTTTATATTTTCTCTAATAACATAAGAGGCCTATGTGATTTTAATCTTTACATCTTAAAAAGCAGGTATCAGGTGTTCCTAAATAGGAAATGATTTCTTTTACTGGAAGATGTTTTAAAAAGTCCATACTTAATATCTTCCATAACATTTTGTCACTGTAAAAGTATTGAATAAAATTTAATTGTTTGTACCCTAAGTCTCAAATAGAATCTCCCAAGTTCTTCTCAACTTATCCCAGTTACACAGTTGTCATAATTTACGGTGTGTGTCATGACGTGAAAAAGGGAGGCAGCACAAGTGTAAATGATCCTTTCTGGCAAGTTTTTGGTCCAGTCTTTTGGACTGGGTAGAAGTGGGAAGAAAGCTAATCTTGGAGGAAAGGATTTGGTAGAAGAATCCAAGATGTTGTTCTCTTTGGTTTTAAAGTTCCATTTGTTACAATAGTGAAATAAAGAGGCTACGTTAAATTTCAGGATGTTTCACAGTGATGGACACAGTCTGACGAGATTGGATGTGTTTTTGCAGATTCCTGTCTTGCCGGCTGGATCGGGGGTGGAAGAGCCAACAGGAACTGAGAAGGTAAATGTCACTGCTTCCAGCCTGCCATAGTTTGAAATGAAACATGGATGTAACAGATTTCAGCGTGTCATGGTCATACAATTCACGCAACTCATTAAGCCACATTTCAATGCAAAGTAAGTGATAACCCTCCCATTTAAAAATAATTGAGCAAGTGTTTTTATACTGAATTGAAACCCTTCATCTATTGAATAATACGCCCAAGATGGGAGTAAAAGTACAACGTGGATCTGAAACTGACCTTAGATTACTCTTCCAGCGTGTTAAAAGTGTGGGCAAGGGATGCCCCCTTTTCTTCTTGGAGGGCTGGGGAGAGAGGTCGGGGCTGAGAAAGGGCACCTGCAGCTTCGAATGGCCCTCTTGGGGCCGGGGTGGGGGTAGGGTCAGGGACAAGGCATGAAGTCTGTGGTCTCAGTGGTCAGGTTGCCATATTGAATAAATAAAAATACAACCCATGCAATGTTGGGGCTATCCTTCCACTAAAAAAAAATGGTTTGTTGTCTATCTAAAATTCTAATTTAAGTGGGCATTCTGTCTTTAACGGGCAACTCAGTGTGGGAGGGAGTTGCACGGAGAGGGATCTAGGAAGAACATCAAGAAAAGAGGGAGTCTACTGAATGATGGGTAAATATTAGGGCAGGGGGTGGAGATGACGTTATTTCTAGGTCGTGTACTTAGAATGAGACTTGTATAGAATTTCTAAAGACGCACAGGGGCAAGCAAGGTGCTAGTCAGGGAGGCCATCAGATGATATCAGTACTGATTCTTGAAGACCAGAAATAACCCACGGAAGGAGGATGTTAGGGGTTGAGGAGGGTTTCTCCAGGCAGAACAAAGCACGTGCAAAGGCACGGAGGGATAAAACAACACCAACATCCACCTCTAAGCAAGTCCTTCTGGTCTCACTTTGCAGGGAGGTGGGGAGCAATTTATCCTTCCTTGCTCTGTGCTTTCCTAGCCCTTTATTGGAGACTGAATCCCCTCGCTCTTCTACTTTCTGCTGTTGAGACGTCTGTGATGTGGGCCCCATCAAGTTGTAGGTAGGAGGTTATGGGACAGACCCCAGACCCATTATCTGCTGTCCTAGTTGAGCCGTGCAATTAACAGTGAACCTAGTTGAGCAGACCCCACTTTTTGCAGAAGATGGAGAACAAACACATGAAACGTTCCAACAATTTTTCAAGCAATGCAAAATTTGTAGTATATGTATGTGTACTTATGTAAACACAGAGAACTGATTTATAGGACATCAGAGCCAAGTATTTAGGATTGTCTCCCCACAAGAGAAGTAATAATATGAAAGTAAACCAATTGGAAATGGAAGTTCAATGGGTTACATTCTCTAGGATTTATCCTCAAGCCGACCCACACTGCCTAAGTGTACGAAGTGATTTCTCCATTGCACCACTCAGCAGTTGACTGCTTTTGAGTGTTATTTTTCAGAAGAGAGGTTGTCCTGTATCGTGTGTGTGATGCTTTTATCTCTGTGCTTAGAAGCCTCACCTGCTTAAAGTTCTTTGACTTAGGGTGCTGAGTACATAGATAAAAAGGACCGTTTTTTCTGTCCTGGGGGGCACAGAGGCTGAGGAGTTCGGATGTGTGTGGAAAGGAAACTTTCTGGCCGCCCTCTTCCCGTGACGGTGTGATTCAGAGGTGAACTCACCCAGAGAAAAGAACATCAAAAACCCTAATAACTTTGAGACATAAATAAATTTCCTTTTTGTTTAAAAACTGCCCTTTTCCAGGGGTACTGGTGTGGCTTCGTCGGTTAAGTGTCTTGACTCTTGATTTCAGCTCAGATCATGATCTCAGGGTTGTGGGATCAAGCCCCAAGTCGGATTCCATGCTCAGCGCAGTCTGCTTGAAGATTCTCTCTCCCTCTGCTTCCTCCACCTCCCTCCCTCTCTCTCTCTTTATATATATATATATATATATATAAATCTTAAAAAAAAATACTGTTTTCCAGAGCTGTACCAGCCAGAATAAGCGGTTTTTGTTGTTTTCATTTTGTTGGTGGGGAAGGATATTTGGGGAATTATATTTTGCCAAGCCGCTAAGGGTTCTGCATGGTGGGAGTCTTTCAAGTCTAGGAGCATTTATCTTGCCTCTGAAGTCAATGCCATACATTGTTTTCCCTTTTCTTTCTCTTTGTGCATTTCTTCCAAGTGCTGGCCATCCAAGGATTGGACTCAGACTTCTGTGGACCTACCTTGGCTTTTCCTTACCTGAGAAATAGCCCATATCTAGCTCTACGCTCCATCTGGGAAATTTACCTTTTTTGGCACCTTTGCAGAGATCTCCTTGGCCCTAATGCCTCCCTTCCCAGGGGTGGGAGTGGCGAGGTGGGGGAGGGGCGGGATGAATACCATGCTTGCTTTCTCTGGGCCCACTGAGGGTGGCCTTCTGCTCTCCTGCGCCACCTGCTGCAACGAGCTCCAAATGCAGCCTTCCCGGTCTCCAGCCCCAGGCCCCCAGCAGGAGCCAGAGCCAAAAGCTCAGCCCAAGCAGATGTTACTTAGACTGCCAGCTTTCTGTCCTGGTCTTATCTGGCTCGCTAGATCAGAATCCCAAATGTCCCCAGATGACTTGCCTCAAGTCACGCAGACCTTGAGCTCCTTGGCCAGAGGGAGGGAGCCTGCCAGTTTGGGGGCTGGTGACCAGCAGCTCCTGCCAGGTTCCTGAATATGTGGTCAGGGGAGGCCAGCCTCTGCCCAGCAGTGAAAATGCAAATGAACTTTTTTTCACGATGTCAATATACACATGGCACTCATCCTTGCATGGGCTCTCCAACACGTCTCCAACAGGTTCCCTGATCGGGCCACTAGTTTTTTCGCAATTTGCTCAGGAATTAGAAACTTCGCTTTGTTTTTTAAGTACCCTGGACTTTTCTGTGTTCACCAAACTTGGTGATTCTAACCAAGGGACCACAAAAAAAGTAGGGTGCTGCTTTTTATTAGCTAAATTAAGTACCCTTCCCCTTATTTCTTATTCTGGGTTGAAAATCTCTTGATGCGGGACTTAGGCATTTGTTTTGTCTATGATGATTTGTCCGTCATACAGAATCTGGAACACAGTAGGTTTTCACAAAAGCTTTTTGGAAGTCCTTTTCTATTTGTCTATTAAATGTAAAACCTGTCAGGCCTGAGACTCGGATAGTTCATTGCTGATTTAAGTCTGGAAAAATAAAGCTGACTTGGTAGAAAGAAATGAGGAGTGATAGCAGTGGTTTCTACTATTACTCTGATAAGAAGGAGGATGTAACCAGCTGTTGTCTCCTGAGGTGAGAAAAAGTAGCGAGGTACGTGTTCAGGAGACAGGTTAGATCTGAGAGAGAACTTCCTGAGAGCAGAAGTTACAGTATACTCTTATAAAAATACAAAGGAAGGTTTATCCCAGCAACTAGTCTAGAGATAGATACTGAACTCGTTAAGTTCAGTAAACATTTACTGAATTCCTAATTGTGCCAACACCATGCTGGAAGCTGGAGTTAAAAAGATTAATAAAGTCCAGTCCCTGAACACAGGGGAGACTGAGAAAAATAGTTTCGATGTCATTTCTTCAATCGTAGGAAAGACGTGTGCCTGGGGTGTTGTAGGTGCATGATGCAGGGGCACTAATTCAAGCTATGTAGTCAGGGAAGGCTTCCTGGAAGAGGTGATATTTATACCGAGTTTTACCATCAGGTGAGAGATATCTATATGAATAAACACAGTGCATTCTAGGAAACGTGGGTAGCTAGATGAATTGATGTAGAAACATCTTTAGATCATAGAAAATTCTTTCAGTTGTTCCAAGTTGAGTCATGTGGGGAATGCTGTTGTCCCATAAGAAATGTCTTACAATCCTGATGGCAAAAGGAGGGTTTGGTTTTCTGTTCCATGCTTGACTTGTCCCCTTATTGGGACAGCCTTTCATGCATTTAGGAGGTTGAAAAAGGTAAAGGAGGGATTCTTGCTTTCCTCTGCCTCTGAGGGTCATGATCCTTCAAGCAACCTCTCTGCTCCAACATTCAGGGCACATTCAGAGCTGACATGTCCATGAATCTTCAGATCCGATATGTTGGGGGGCTGCCTGCAAAGCCGTGGGATCCAGGAGGCCACACAGAGGAAGGCTGGGGCTGAGGCCTGCTTGTTGGATCTGTGAAAAGAAAGACTGCTCCCTAGACACTCTCTCCGCAGCTACTTTTTGAATTCTACTTTTTGAATCACCAGGCCCCATTGTACAGATGGGAAAACTGAGGCTGAAGCCCAGTGGAGCTGCCTCCCAGGTCCTAGGGAGTAAGAGGAAGCTCCTGTGTATTCATTTAGCTTCTTGTTTCTTACTAATGTGCTGCAGCGAATACCTCCGGGTGGGAACCTGTGAGAGGCCTTTTTCCCAGAAAGAAGTGCTTTTGAAACGGCAGGCCAGCAGTATTGGCCCGTTTCCAGTGGATACCCTGCGTATTGGGCCGGCATCGTGGGGTGGGGGTTCCCAGCCTCCTCCAGGGAGGTCATTCAGTCCTAGCCATGGCAGCTGGTGTCCTCCATGCCCTGGACCACCATCAGAGAAAGGAATCCGAGGGAACACAAAGAGTGCCGCCCGCCCGTGGCTGCAGACCTGAGCCCTCCACGCCCACTTGCCCGAGGCGGGCCCCAGTGGGGCTGGTGCCAGGCGCTGTGCCGCTCCCCACCCCTTCCTGGGCCCCTCGGCTCATCTGCTGGCTTTCAGAACTGCAGCCCTCCTGAATGGGTCTTTGTGTGCGCCCCAGGAGCTGGCTCCGAAGAGCCCTGATCGAAATGCCGGACAGAGATGTCTCCTCTGCACCCAGGCGCAGCTCGGCGCGGTGCCCGTCTTCTGGGAGGCGGGCTTTTCTTGTGCCGCCGTGTGGCTCCTAATCTGGGAGCCAGCCGGGACCCGGATGAACGGGGTTTGGGGGTGGGGGGGACATGTTCCCGCCCCTGCGCCGCAAGGGTCATCGGCAGGGCCACAGGGATGCCGGAGGATGCCAGCGCCTTGGTCGGCTCCCCTGAGCTCTCTTTCCCATTTGCTCCCTTTGCTATGTCGCCCCCAGAAATGACTGTGGTATCGTGAGCACCAAGAGGCGCCGGTAAATGGCTCCTCCTTACGTGCCAGGCATCGTGCGGAGGGTTTTATCCCATTGAATCAAACCTTCCCGGCAATCCTGTGAGATACATCATCTTACTACCCCCATTTTACAGGTGAGGAAACCTAGCTTGGAGACGTGAACTTGCACTGGATTTTATTTTATTTTTTTAAGACTTTATTCATTCATTTGAGAGAGAGAGAGAGAGAGAGCAGGGGAGTGGGGGTGGAACAGAGGCGGAGGGAGAAGCAGACTTCCTGCTGAGCAGAGAGCTGGACGCAGGGCTCCATCCTCGGACGGGGAGATCATGACCTGAGCCGAAGGTAGAGACTGAACCATCTTTAGTAACCCAGACGCCCCTGCCCTGGAAATTCTGCCTCCCTCCTTCTAGCCCTCAAGGTATCTCTTCCAGATGTGGGAGTCCCTAAGGCCGCTTCACGCTTGGCTGCCTGGGAGATCACCGTGTTCCGGAGTGTTCCGGGGTGCTGGCTGACTCAGAGGACCCCCAGGAAGGCAGAGTCTGGCTCTGGCAAAATGCAGACAGCCCCTTATCCTTCCAGAGTCCCATTGTGTTTCCACTGTCATCCCTTGGTGCTTTTTTTTTTTTTAAACCAAGAATAACATTTTGTTTTTATAAGATAAGAGAAACTATGGATGTAAGGAAAAGCTTGGGGGTACAATTACATCCAGAAAATTTTGCTAAAGGACCTACCCTCATGCCCAGGAGATAACATGGTGCATGAAGGTGGGAGCTCGGGATTCCTTTCCGGTGCTGGTGGTCCCAGGTCATCTACCCACCGCACTGCTCTTGCCTGGCATCCTCCGTCTGAGAGGGGATAAGGATTAACTCCAGGTGTTGGACTCTGCTGCCATCTGGTCAGGTTGAAACATAGGCACAAATCTTGCTTTTTGTTTTTTCCTCCAGAGATAGATGCGATGGTAATGATAACATCTATATTCACCTACCTCACCTCTCCTACCTCTATGGCAGGGCTGGCTCACCTGAGAGGTGTGATCTATACCTTTCTCAAGGAGTCAACTCATTGACCCTTTTGAGAAACGGAAATGTTAACCGTGGCTTTACGAACAGCTCTGTTACCTACGCCAAATGGCCAAGTGGGAAAGGCTGTGTTACTTTGTTTGCAAAGAGGCTATGAGCAATCGATGGTCAAACAAACACACAAAGACAGCAGGAGAAACGCAGGTTAGATCTTAAAAAGAACTTCCCAATGGCGCGATGTGTTGAGACAATTGGCAAGATGATAAGATGTCCTCCAGAGTTTGTTTGTGTTTGTTTTTTTTTTGCTTCTCATAGGTCTTATGCAAAGGGAGGCCCCTTTGGGTTGATCCTCCACACATGACAAGAAAGTCTAGAACTGGGATCCTCAGAATTGTGTGTGGTATGCCGTGTTCCGCCCCTCGTTGTGAGGAGTTAACGCCCACTGCCAGCCAGTGGAAAGGGCAATGTCATAAGGATGGGTAATGTGACGGACTCACTGTTCTCTGCATTATTCTCCAAGTGGCTTTCGCGACCTTTTATGCATTGCTCCAATGGCCACTCTATTTCTTTGAGCGTGTTCCTCCATTAAACCATTGCTATCATCATGGATTATTATTAGAGTCTAACTGTGGTGATCTATGATAGATACTTATGGATGGTTCAAGTAACTGAAGCGTAAGTGCAGCAGAGGATATACCCATCACAGTCAAGATACTAGTCTGTAGACGATTAAGTTCCCACCCACCACGTGGGTGGTGGACACGTGAGTCACAAGCGTCCCTTCATTTACCTTTCACTTCCAGCCCTCCCTCATTTCCTATGTCGCCATTCTTTGGTGTCTTCCTTGGCAGCCCCTTGTATCTTCTTGACTTTGCTAGTCTCATTTCTGAGAGTGGAACTCACTATTTAAAGAACAGTTAAAGGTAGCAGATTCAAGAGCCTGAGAGATAATTCAATGAAGACGTCAAAAAGGACTTCATGATTGTGACGAGGAGCCTGTAGAGGAGAGAACCCCATTTGGGTACCTCAAGTACAGTCCGCCTCAGGTGCACGGGCCACATGAAGTGGGAGCAGTTTTCCACATCTTGGTACTTTATTCATAGGGTAACATGAGAGTCACTGGATGACTTAATCTTTATGAACAAAGCTGGCCATTTCTTTGCTGGGCTTTGGTCAGTCAGCAGCACAGCGTCACTGTGTTTGCACTGTGACCGGTGGGCAACAGACCTTTACCAAGAGTGTTTGAATACAAGAGTGACAGGCTTGGGGGCATTCATCGGGAAGACTAAACTGAAAGTCGCACGTAAAATGGGTTACGGTGGGTAGGTACGGTTGCTGGGAACCCAGTGGGAAGAGATAGCAAAAGCCCAACAGGGAAAACATGAGAACTTCACCAAGGATAATTACAGCAGGAATAAAAGAAAGGGATTAATGCAGGAAGACGTGGAGGAAGAGTGGTCAGAGCTTGGCAACTCAGCAGCCCCAAAGGAGGGCTTGGCCAAGGGAAGAAGGAACTCTGCCATGGTCACTAGTCCCCAGGGAGCCACTGGGCGCTTATCCAATGGTGGGGGTTGGGTGAGATGGGGAGAGTAATTGGAACTTCTGCATTTTTCTTGCTGAGAAAGAAGGAGGGATCAGCAGTGGCCTGTTAGTGGTGCACACTTACCCCCATAACCTATTATAATAGGTGGAATATGGCCTTGATAAAGGGTGAGTCAAGATCAGAAGTAGGGTGTGGGACACAGGTTTGCATTTCCATGATGGGCAAAGCCATGGTGTGGGTCCCATTGCCACTGCCGTGCCCGCACTCTTAATGGAGATGATACCTAATATTTGGCTTGCTTTTTGTTAGTGGGGCTCCCCGCACACAGAAGTGGAGAGAATTCCACGAAGAACTGAGAGGGAAACATTTAACAGAAAATGCCATGGCAGCATCCCGCATGAGCAACAATATCGGGTGACTTGTGATTGATTGATTGATTGATTGATTTATGACTTGTGTTTTAAATTCCTCCCCCTTCACTTTTCTTGTCACCATTTCCCAACTCATAAATCCAGGGCTCTGATACCAGATTTCCTCGGCTTTAACAGTGAAATGAGGAATGACTTGCAATTAAGTTCTGTGTTCACTGCTGTTCTGCCCCCTGAAGACGGAAGGCCTTGGGAGGTTTAGTGAACGTGGCATCTTACTGGGCTCCGCAGTTAAAGATCATAGCATGGGAACAGCGGGCACGTCCCTGGGGCCTCTCAGATAACCTGGCAGCACATTCTTTTATGCTAACTTCAGGACAAGAAAGAATATTCTTTGGGTAGGTAAAACACAGATGACTAAAGCTCTTTCTTTAAAAGAAAAACCCGGGGAGGAGAGATTCCTCTTTCTATGATCCAGGTTGGTTTCTGGCCAGGGACCTATGAAATCCCTTGAAGATGAATATCTCCTGAGGGTCTAGCTGTCTTTCTTTCTTCCTGTCTTTCTTTTTCTTCCTGTCTTTCTTTCTTTCTTCCTTCCTTCCTTCCTACCTTCCTTCCTTCCTTCCTTCCTTCCTTCCTTCCTTCCTTCCTTCCTTCCTTCCAAGATTCATTGTTTAGCTGTCTTCTGAATTAAAGATAAGAGATCTGAATCTTCTTATACCCCATTTTGTTTTCCACCTTGAAAGCTGCCTTTAGCCCAACGTGGTCTTTCTCTCCTTGGTTGAAATTGCTCAGATCCATACTTCATTAGTTGATACAGGAAAACTAAGTATCCCTATAGTTAAGTCAGGCCAAGTTCAGTCTGTAAAAGTTCCTCCGAAGCACCGGGATGTGGTTTCTTCCCATCGCCAGTCCCAAGGGGGTGTGGAGCTTCTGGATGAAACAGAGCCGGGGGTCCTAGGGAAGCTCATTCCTACAAGGGGAGCCAGCATTAACCCTCTTGCTCATAATGCCAGACTTTTGGATAAGGGCGCTAGAGCCAGCTTAGGTTCCTACAATGTATTTACCCGTCTGCAAATGAGCTTTGCCCTGATTTCTTTGTCTTCTAAATTAAAAACGGTGGGTTTGACTTTGGAGCCCTTTTGTTTCTGCCTGGGTAAGAAGGTTCAGTACTGGATGCCTGCTCTAGGTATCTCTGGACACGTGCGAGTCATCTTGGCCTGTAAGAACGGTTGAGATTTTCCTTTCCAAGAGACTCTGTTTTTCCAATCTCAAGAAAATACCCTCAGACTCAGAGCATGAACCTACAGTGCTCTTATCTTCATTAACTGTGAAGTGATGCCAAGAACCGAGGACACACTTCTATAACCATTTCGTTGTTCTTGTTGTTGGAAGGCTGCTTGGCTGATCTTGTAGACACCGCTCAGAAGCAGTCAGTTCTCAATGATCTGTGCACGGATTACATACTTTGTGAATTATTCATGGATAATTTTAAATTCCAAACGAGCTGTGGCACTGCTTGACATGCTTCCATTAAGAGATGCCTCAATGTCCTCCTCTCAGCTAGGGATACCTACGGAATGTGATGCATCCTGATATTAGCATAATACAAAATAAACTGGGACCTAACCTTATTGAAAAGTCATCCTGGAAAAATTTCCAAATCGGGAAAAAAAAAATAACTTTGGAGCAATCCCCTTGTGGAATTGGATTATTTCTGCCCAAACACATCCCTCCATGATTACATATGGCTCATCATTTCTATACCGACTCCATCTTCCTGCCCAAACCAGAACCTACAAAAATGTAATTGCAATGTTGCGAGAGGGTATTGACACATATAAATTCTTCTGCCAACTCGAGATCCCATGGGGCTTGCACTAAAAGCTTCCCTAGCCCTTTCTCAAGACAGTCTTCAAGGGAGCTGACTCCGAGCCTTCTTGTCTGTCTTCAATAGCATGAAACCCAATCAAGCAATGTAAATCCAAAGTGAAAATTGGTCGTGCCTCCTCCCCTCTTTGGTAAAAGCATCCTATGCCTGCTCCACCTTAAAAGTGGAACGTGCCCTTTTTGTGTGCAGAGACTGCCCAAAGTGGGCCCCCTGCTCTTTCCAGGGAGGGACTGTAAGCAGATCCCTGAAGAAACCACTCGGCTCAGCAATTTTAGGGCTTGTTGTAATTGGCCTGGCCTAAAAGAACTCAGCAAACTGCGTGTGTGCCAAGGAAAATGCAAATGTTTCCCTGAAACAGGCGTTTAGGGTGGGCGAGAGAAGTGGGCTCATCTGTGAACCCATGAGAAAAGCAAGACGGACAGAAAACTCGGGAAATCAGAGAGGCTCCTTAGGGTTCATTTCTTTCACTTAGCCATGGGTGGTGGCCACACTTACTGTACTGGTCAGACCAGGCAGGGCGAGAGGGGTCTAGCGGGGAAGATCTTGAGTAGGAGGCTTCCTCCTTCCATTGTGAGTCTTGCTGTTTCCCTTGAGAGGTAGAGCCGGTCTTCTTGCCCAGTCTGGCTCCCCACGGGTGGCCTCCATGGTTCCCTGCTGGGCTCAGCATCCACCACCATCCTCTTGACCTTGGGAAGTTGACGGGAATTACTGCCTACTCCTGATTCTCTATGGCGTCTCACGTCTCTGTTCTGTCAAAACTAGAAACCCAGGTTTGTATTTCTGCTATTTTTCCCCACAGTACCCTAGAATTCTCTCCAGTTTCTTTTATGCTTGGGTGCCCTCTGCTCCTTCCTCTTTATTTGTGACCTCCATGAGGGCTGGCCCCCCTCATCCCGATTACATTCCTAGTGCTTACCATGGCCCTTGGCCCATGGTAGTTACTAGACAAATGACTCTTAAAATTGACTAATAGTAATTAAGATTACTATGGAATATTTGACAGTGTGACTCCTTCATAGCATTTTGATTTCTATTTCTGTGATGTAGCTGAGCGTATGGAAGGTGTTCAATCAACACTGGATGGATTCCAATTTTTCTGATGAGTGAATAGTCCTCCACAGCCGGGAAGGTACTCTTGACTGCCCTCCTCTGAAAAATGAGCTAGTCAGGGTCGGTGGTGCCTCAGTCAGGTAAGCCTCCGACTCTTCATTTTGGCTCAGGTCGTGTTCTCAGGGTCATGGGATCAAGCCCCGAGTTGGGCCCTATGCTCATTCTCTCTTTCCCTCTCCCTCTGCCCTTGCCCCTGCTCTCTCTCTCTCTCAAATAAATAAATAAATAAAATAAATATATTTTAATAAAAGAAAAATGAGCTAGTCAGAGAAATGGAGAAACCAAGTCCTGTGATGAGTCGAGCTTCCTTGCTGCCTCTTCCACTCCCATCCTTCAGTGCCCAGGGTCTTCTTTTCCCCCATTGTGGAGCCTCACCCCGACTTCTTACCATCTCTTGAGACGCTGAGATGGTCTTGGAAACAGCTCAGGTATCTTGGACCTCCCCAGAGGCTTTCTGTTCACTTCTTCCAACCTTTAAATTTCCCTTCCCAATCTCCTGTTTCTCCCTTCCCTCATCCGTTTAATGCCCTCTGTCCCCTCTCCTCAAACACAGGCGCATTCTGGAACATGCTATTTTTCTCATCTGCCACCCTCAACCAGCTTTCCACTTGAATTTACAGCCCTGCCCTGGGTCCCAACATGGAAGCCATTCCAGACACAGGCTACTGGCCAGGACCTCAGAGCTCGTGGTACTTCTTCTTCATCCACAGTCTTCACCTTGTTTATTTATCTTGTCTCTAGTCTTCCATCTTCTGACCTCGCTCTGGAAGGCTTGCACACACGTGCAAAAGAAGTATAACACACAATAATTTCACCTGCGCTTTTACTAGTAACGTGTAGAATTAGAGGTGATATTTTAACTAGAGGTGATATTTTTAAAGTTTACTCTAATTCTGACTTCTTAAAATCCTGATTCACTTTAGGTTCTGTCTTTATACAAATGGTACCATTTTTCTTTTTCCGTGTTTCCTTGTCTTGCTGGTCCACTTTGAATGTGTGCCTGTTGCTTCCTGCCCATTAGCCTGTGATGAAATTAGCTTTGGAGGTGGCTTTCAAACAGAGATCAGGAGGTATTCAATTGGGGAAGATGTGGAATGAATTCAAACAGGAGGGGTGGGGGTGTCCAGCAAGACGACTTCTAAACTTCTCTTTTAAAACCTGAGATTCACTTTAAACTGAACAGAAGGTAGAAGTTTTACCTTTTCCTTCATGTTGTCCCCTCTCCCTCTACAGAAGGCCATTTGCCCTACCAAGGAGGTTCTTAAATACTGGAATTAGCTTAGACAGTAAAATTAAATAGTTCTGTTTGAGGGAAAGAGAGGAAAAGGCAGCAAGGCTGCTCTGGATGTAGGTGATCTTTGAACGTATTAGGTCGTGAGATCCCTCGGTAGGAGTTGAATACTTTGTGTGAGAATTTCACATGTTTCTTTTGTCCAGCCTTTCCTTTCAGGGCTCAGGTTGATCATGGACCCAAACACCATCAGAACTAGAGGGATCCCCAAGGGGTGGTTTCAGTCCTGTAGGTCTATGTGCATGGCCCCCTCTCCTTGACCGGAGAACTCTCCCTTCTAGCCTTCTCCAGACAGGAAGTGATCTTTCCAATCTCGGGTTGGAAGCTAGCAGAATGTTTTTCTTCTAGTGAGGCAGATAACATTCTCTTTGAAATTTCTCCCCATTGGTTCCAGTCTATTCCCTGATGCTTGGCAGAACAAAATTCCATCCCTTTTCAGAGAGCCCTTTGGACAGTCGAGGACAGCCATTATTTTTGATGTGGAGTTTTATCTCCACACGCCTGAACATGTCCAGGGTTCCCAATTTCTCATGACATGATTTCCAGTCTTTTCTAGACTTTGGTTGCTCTCTTTTCCGTGTGCTCCATTTTGTCTAGCACGGGGTCAGAATGGGATGCTCTGGCCAGCCCAAAGAGGAGCGAGACTCTCTTTCATGCCATCCATCATCCTGTTTGTTCTTCTGCCCCTGACACAGTGCCCTTCATGTGCCCAACCCCCTGATATGTTCTCCGTGAGCAGAATCTCTGAGTTTCTATTCCATCCTTCACACCATTCCTATTCCCCCAAAGCCCTCAGTTTTAGATCCATATGCACGAAAGGGATTCTTGTTTGTTTGTTTGCTTTTACAGCTTTCCTTGAATTCTCCAAATCCTTATTGCTGTTTTATACTTGACTTGAGTTTATAATGAAGTTTAAGTGTCTTCAGGGCTGGTTGCTTTTTTTCGTATTTAGCCCACAGCCCAATATAGGTCTGAGAAATAGAGCTTGAGTCTATGATCAGTAACCATATCACGAATATGAATCAACTTATCATCATCCGTTTGGTGGCACGTAGCTCCTTTTGTCTCGGGTGTGTGTTTTGTCTTTATGCCTCCAGTGTCTGCATCGCTTATGGAGAAAGAACCCATGAAGAAGGTTTTTAATACATGGAGTTTTATGCTTTTATTCCAAGCTCAGTCTTGCCATGTGACTCAGCACAGCGCTGCCACCAACGTCGGGGAGCTACTGGAATTTAGTAGGGATCAGCGGGAAGCAGCTTGGGATTTGGTTTGCTGAAACTAATATGAGATGCTTTCTGTTGATCCCCCCTGGCCGGAGTTCTCTTGCCAGGACAGCTAGAAGAGTCAATGAGGCAATGTGATATGGTGAGGGGAGCTCTAGGGCTTTGATCCCTATCTCTATCCCTTATTTCATGGTCCATTAACCACTCGGACCTCAGTTTCTTCATCCATAAAATGGAGTTAACCTAACTTCACGACCAAGGTCTCAGAACCGGTATGATGGTGGAATGAGATCACAAGTCACAGCCCATGTGGTGAGCTCTGGCCAGGGCACCGTTGTCCTTCTGCAGACTGTCTTTATTCAGTCCCTACTACTAGTCCCCAGTTCTGGGAAAATAAGGAGCATCCCAAGAGGCCATTGGTTGTCTCCCCTGCCTTCGACATGATGACGAATTCTCTCCTGCAGGCTCTGTCTGGGACTTTTTATCTATGTCACACCCACCGCAATGTCCTCATGGCTGGGGAGTCAGTTGGTGCTCCCAATTGTGCTACTCATGGCCCTGCCCTGGGGAAGGCCAGTGAGCCTCATTTCCCGTTCTCTCCAGAGCATATAGTCTAGATGCGCCGGACAGGGGTAAGGCAGGAAAGCTAAGCCCTTAGCTCCCCTGACAGTTTTCCTAGTGCCTCGGATACCTTACTTGGTTGCATGAGCCTCCGGTTTTGTTTACAGAAAGAGTAATTAATATATTTGATTTCCTACCTGCCTGCCAGGGTGGGGGAGAATGAACAAGACTGTATCTCTCCAGAGAAAGATACTGTTTGGACATACAGTCTGTTTCCATCGAGGTGGGGAGCAGTGAATTGCCAGGGCTCCAAAAGGCCACGCGCCCACACTGGGGAGAGTCCAGGAGACGGGACCTTCGCTCTTTGCTCAGACAGCGGAGACCACGCCTGTCTCTGCACAACAGCCCCGTGTGAATGTCCGACTTTGTGATACATTTGTGCCGGTGAGGGAATTGGACGTGAGGCGGAGGCAAGTGGTTGCCAGTCACCACTTCCCATACAGAGCCTACGCTGTGTGAGCCCGTGACTCATGCCACACTCACCTGGACTCAGAGACCTCCAGGCACAGAGAGCTCTGTCTCCCCTAGAATATTTCCCTGATTAATTATGGAGGGTCTTGGCCCTGCACCTCACGCAGAGGCCCTTCTTCCTGCCTGGAGCCGGACTCCACCCCACCCCGCCCCAGGCGGGGGTGGTGTGTGTGTGTGTGTGTGTGTGCGCGCGCGCGCGCGTGCACTCTGCTTTCTTGGCCCTCCTCCCTCTGAGGCTCCAGCCCAGCTGTGTCCTGTCTTGCCATGCCCCGCATCTCCCACAAGGGGGAGCCCCCGGAGGGCAGTGGAATTTTGGAAGCTGAAGTTTTCTCCTCCTGTCCTCTGATTTTCGCGCTTGACCCAACTGTGAGATTTCTTTGTTGCAATGTTGGGGTCCGAGATAACACTTCTGGAGGCTGCAGCCGAGCACCACAGCTGATGCTACCTTGTATTGTTTGTTATTAATTACCTAGCATGATCAACGAAGGAGGAGAAGTAACAAAGAGCTTGAAGACTTTCATGGCTCCCAGGCCCCTGGATGGAGGCAGGCGGCCTCAGACAGACCGAACCCGGGAGGTGCCCGAGGCTGCAGAGCCCAGGTAGGTGCCCGGGAGAGGACGATGGAGGGACTCACGGTGGCTGGGGGGGCAGGTGTCAAGAGGCACAGAGCCTCTGATGGTGGGAGGGTGGGTGGAGTGGACACCGGGTAGTCAGGAAAGATTAAGGGGGGAAGGCAGTGCAGAGAGACTGAGGGAGAGCACAGGGAGGAGCCCCCAAAAGGAGTGCAAAAGAACAAAAATGCTCTTAGGATGTGATGCAAAAGGCTGACCGCGGAGCCGGAGCCCGAGAGGGAGGGTTTGTGAACTGACTCAGAGACTTAAACTAGTTTGAAGTTGGTTCCAACTCTGTTGCCCAGAAACTTCACAGGACGGGAGCGGCCAAGTCTGAGAGCCAGTGCTCAGCTGCCCGAGAAGATTCCAAGTGAGTAGGTATATGCCTGGAAGTCCATCTAAGCCCAGGGCCTTGTGTGTCATGTAGCCACACCCACTCCGGACTCTGGACTTTCTAAACTGGAAGGAATTCTGGTCTGGTGGCCTTTTCAGATGCTCTCTGCTCCCGACCACGGGCTCAGACGTTCGCCGCCTTCTCTCCAGCCTCCCTCAGTCGCTCTGGGTAATGGACCAGGAGCCAGAAGTGCTCATTCTGCCACTTAGCCAGATTAGCTTAAGCAAGGAGACGTCGGAATCCCCCTTTTCTTTGTCTATAAAAGGGAGATAATAATACATTACTGATGAGCCTTATAGGAATTTTCTGAGGATTGAATAAGATAATGTGAATAAATGCTCCTAATAGATTATAATTGCTAGCTAAATAAAAGATGGCATTAATAATAATTAATCAGTTAATATACCCTTGGGCTTCTCAGTGGGGTATGTTCCTGCTGAGCTTTGGAGGAACGTGCGTGTACTATTTGCGGGAAAATTTAAGTACGTGACCCCTAATTGCCACATCACTTTTTAGAGTAACCGCTTTGGCAGATAAGTGGGAAACTTTGTGTTCTTTCCCTTTTAACCACCTTCCCGGCCTCAGCCCCACTTTCCTAGTGCGCAAACATGCAGATAACGATTTGGTGTCTGCTTGGCTATCTGGACGGGGGATTTGTCCGTGTCCTCGACACCGTGCTGCTCGAGTAAATGTCACAGTGTGTCTCAGGCACATGATCAGACTTGGAAGAAGCAAATAAGAGGCTGCGTTTATCATCCCATCGTCATCCTCCCTGCCTGGAATGTTCTTTCCAGACCACGCTACTTACTCAGGAAAATGTCTCAGATGGGAAAACGGGGTCAGGCTCTTTTCTGCCAACCTAAGAAGGCTGGAGGTGGCTTTGATCCCAGTGGACACTTTCAGCCTTTCTTTGGGGTCCGGAAGCAGCGTGGTGTATGGGGAAGGTAGTGTGGACCATGGGCAAATCCCTTGACCTCCCTGAGCCTTCTCTTTCCATCTGGCAGACGAAGTTGTTACTACCCTTTCTTACTGCATCCAACCATACATGTGAGGCAGTCATGAGATTGTACCTGAACACACCAGAAGTTTGTGACTCTATAGCATTATATAATTATAAGGCATCATGATTGTTCTGCTGCAGGTCCCTTACTAGCCACCTCCCCATATTTCACAACCGTAATTATTGTAAAAGCTGCCTGTCCCCGCTGTTCATGTATTCTCTTTTCTTTCCCCTGAACTGACTAATAAATTAAGTATCGATAGAGATATTAACTCTAAGTCATATGCCTACTCACCTTCAAAAAGTTTGTATCCTCCCTAAAGCACGTGCATAGCTGCATAGTAGGTCCACAGATTGTATTTTCCTAAAGCCACTATACACATATATATACGTTCCTTCTTTCGGGCAGGTACTTGCTCCCCTTTTAATACAAAATATATGCAAATGTAGGTCTGAGCAAAACACATACTCTGATATTCATGCAGCATACTCACGCAGAGAGCACAGTTAATGGGGAAGAGGAATGAGCCCAGCTCCGTATCAGCATTTCAGCAATCCTGGAGTCAGCAGTGACCGCAATACACAATTCATGTGGTTAAAAAAAAAATCATGGATCAATTTCTGCCCTGCTCCTAGTAATGAATATCAATACCTGGCTCTCCCAGACAGACACTCAACAGCTTTAGATATTTTTAAATGAGTTTTTTTTAAATACATTTGCAAAGTCAATTATTTTGAATCTCATCTGAAGCAATTAAAAAAAAAAAAAAAACTTCCTGACATTTCAGGTGATATTTTTTCCCAAGTAAAATAATTATAAATAATACTAATTATGAACAGATCATTCAGTGACTCTCAGCCTGGTTCAACCTTTAGGTTAATAAACCAATCCATTAAAATTCATCTTGCTCAAAGGACCAATTTGTTAAAAAATGTAGTGACCTTTCACCACAAGTATGATGGATATTTTCTTTAACAATAATCAGAGCTGTCTTTCCCAGAAGAGAGTGTGGTCAAGTGGTAGACGTGGTCAGCTAGGGATCTGGTAATACTTCTAGATTAGGTACAAAATGATGTTGATGATGACGAAGATGAATGTACAAAATGGAAACTGTTTCAAAAACTACTTTAAAGAGAAGTCCGAAAATCTCAGGACGATTGCTCAGAAAAACTGATAATATCATTCTTCACAGCAGGAAGGATTTTAGATGCGCCCCTCTGTCTGCCTCTGGTGTTCATTCTGTCCAAAGATGGAAGGCAGGGATTTGCAAATAGGGCTCATGGGTCAAATCCAGTCTGCCACCTGTTTCTGCGAATAAAGTTTTATCGGAACAAAGCACAGCTCTCCATTCCCATATTGTCAGTGGCTGCGTGCCTACTGCAAAGGCAGTCCAGTAGCCACAACAGAGACCTGAAATATTTATTATTTGGCCCTTTACACAAAAAGTTTGCCGAACTCAGTTGTAGGGTAAGGAAAAACAAATTATCTTTGAATTTAACATGCCAACTACCATTTGAGCAGCACTTTACAGTTTATCGAGTCCGACCGTGTTATTTTGTGACAGTATTATTATCCCCCTGTCACTCCTGAAGACATTGCAAACTTTCCCATGACCGTTCGGCCATTAACTGGTGTAGGTAGACCTTGACCTTCTGAAGAGGGAAGGGTGCTGCTATGAGGACCGCCACTGGAACCAGCAGGGGAGGTGACTCTCAGGCCACAGTCACCGTCGCCTATCTCCTTCAGCCACCGAGATGTGGTCATTGCCATAGGATAGGAGAGGAAGCGATACTCCTGACATTCCGTTCCCTCTTTATCTGACCTTGGCCTGGGTGATTTTACACTCATTCTGCATCTACGTCCCTCTTCTCATCACCAGAGCAATACTAATAAACAGAAAGGAGGAAAAAAAAATGCTTTGTAGTCAAACAAAGCTAAGCTTTATGGCCTCAACTCTCACTTATCCATACTGAAGGAATGTATCCGCCCTGAAATTGGCACCGTGGCATGGATATTCTGCAACAACCAGAAACAGAGACGTCTTTGTTTCTGGAATATGCTATCTTTTTTTTTTTTTTTTTTTAAGTTTGCTTTTTGAAATGGCAAATCCCCTCTTAATTCCGTGCTGCTCTTACTGGGTTTATTATCAAAATTATACTTTTCCGCCATGAGCTCGTTTCATTGACTAGTAAGGTGAGCCATGAGGTACTGGATGCTAGGACCAGGCTTCCTAAGCCTGGAAGGGAGACCTTGCCTTTGAGATCCATAGACCTAACACACATTATTTGCAGAGACCAAAGATTTTCTTAACCTTATGCTTTCTTGGAATGGAAGTAAGGGAGACAGCAAGAGAGAGGAGAATAAGACACTGATGTTAAACCTTCCCTGGAGATCCCAAGCCAAAGATGAGGATTGAAACAACTGAGCTATTTCAGTTTTTCCACCCAACCAACCTTCATCGGTGTGTCCACTGTGGTAGGTGCTTCGAGGAGTGGAAGGAGGATCACTTGAATTAAGCTTCAGATATTCTAATAACTGATTTATTGGAGAAACAAATATGTGCATTTGTGTCTATAGTACAAATTAGAAATAAGCAACGGAAGTACAAATAAAATCCGAGCGTGCTCAAAGGAGAAGTGGTTTCTCCTTAATAGTCACTGAAGCTCTTTCTTGTAGAAGATGGCATTTTGCAAGACCTGAGCCTAAAACCTGAGGTTTTCGACATTTGGAAATGGAAGGCGGTGGGCACTCTAGGAGCAAGCAGAGAGAACAAAGTCAGAGAGCAAAGCCTAGGACTTGTATGTGGTCTAAAAGCCATCCACTCCATTGGAAGCATCTGGTTACGCAGGAGCAGAGGAAGATAAGGTCAGCGAAAAAGGTCAGAGTTAGATTCTTGAAATGTAGGTTAAGAAGTTTGTTCCTTACTGCGTGGTTGATGAGAATCAGTGCACGTTTTTCTGCGGGAAAGTTGCATGATCCTACCTGTGATTGGGAAAAAGATGTAACAGATGTTTGGAAAGGTCTCGGAGGTCAGGTCACCGGGGACCAGCCAAAGCAATGGGCCGGGTAAAATGAAGAAGCCTTCACTTTCATCTTGAGCTCTCCTCACGAGACTGCTCCTCTATAACCTGATTTTCGTAGCTCAGAGCCCTGGCTGAGAGCTTTCTGAGGCCACTTATTTAATGGCATGCCAGCAGCATTTACTCATAAAACCAAAAAGCCATTGGGGCCAGAAATAGGGGTTTTGGTTACTTCCCCAGACAGGATGCAGTTGGGGTGATTATACATGTGATTCATTGAGGTCGGGAAACAAGCCCTCCACAAACAAACACCCCTCCCCTCCAAGCTCAGTGACTCACATCTTCTTCAGCTCGGAAGGCTCTGGAGCCCAGGCGAAATTTAAGGTATGATGTTAAATCACAATTCTTCAGTGTTCATTGTTAGAAGAGAAATATTTTTATTCCTTCTTTTCAATCGTTCATGCCATGAGCATTTATTGAACTCTTAACTGCTTTAGGCACAGAGAATGTGGAGTTACAAAACAAGACTCCTGCCCTAAAATCTTCCCCAGTTTAGCTAGGAAGACAGATACAGCATCAAGAAGAGGTAGAGTATCCAACAAATGTTATGATAAAGAAATGCAAACAGTACCAGAGAGTCAGAGGAAAGACCTCTAATTGCTTTGAGAGAGGAAGGGCGGCTTTGGCATCGGGTCCAAAACTGTTTATAATGTATTCATTCATTCATTCATTTACTTAACAAATAATAATCAGGCACTTCCTATATGCCAGACATTGTTTTAGATGTGAGATTTCATTGTGGAGTTTCCATTCTAGAAAGAAGAGCCAAATATTAAATACACTTGAGAACCAAACAAGCAAATCTCTACCCTCGGGGAGTTTACATTCTTATAGAGGAACATTTCAGAGAGCAGAAACTAGCACTTTGTTCCAAGAAAAAAGAACATAGATAAAAGGAAGCATGAATCCAGCCCTATGGGGAAAGAATGGAGAGAGAAGCCTCAGGTTTGGGGGTACTCAAGATGACAAGAGGGCTTATATATAGACCTGAATTAAGATGTGCAAGTTGCCTTGACATTCTTTGGCTGGAGTTGACAGGCAGAAGATGGAAACTGTTCTCACACAGAGATGCAGAGAATCGAGTCCCCGGACCTTCTGACTTTTCAGTGTCCATCAGAAAACTGAGTGCTGTGGTCTGGACTCGCTGATAATTTTTCCGTACCTTCCATCTGCAGGCTCTGCGGTGGCCCAGTGCCATGAAGATAAAAACTTAATACACTGGCTCCCTCCTCGCTTAAATAATATCCAGGTCAAATTCTGTAACAGCCAACTCTGACTTGGAGGTCATGTCTGATTCTCATTTTATCAGGTTGTCTAAAGTAACCAGGCCACAAGGTGGTTATTGTTATGGTACTCGTTGGAATGGTGTTTGACCTATATAAGGAAAAGAACTAGGACAGGGATAGCTCTTCAGCCCATCGCAGACTCGGAGAGATCCAGTATAAGCGATTGCAGAATCACAGAGCTGGAAGGGACTCAAGGTGACTTAAGGTGATCTTGCCACCTGCCTCTGGGCACATATGTGCCTGTCTGGAAATTTAATATAAATTCTAGAACTCATTATTTCAACACCATGTGAAAGTCTACCCATCCCGAATATAGTTTCCTTTGGGACAGTGATGCTGCCTAGCCTCGGGCGTGACATCTTTGAGGGGTCCTCAGGACCTATAGCATATACTTTTGAATATATTCAGTAGGGGAGAACCCTCATCTTTGCAGGACGTTTTGCATTTTCAAAAAAACCCAAAGGCCATCTCTAATTGGTCCTGCTGACTGATACCATTTTGGATTAAAGATGAATTTAAATGCAGCCATGAAATCATGAGGTGACATTTTTGCTTGGCTCGTAACTTGGTTCAAAAAGGCCTTGGCGGCAATTGCAAAAGTCATAAGCTCATATTCCCGCAGATGGCTAACTCGAGGGCACATGAGCTCTGGGAAGCCGGACTGTTTCTCACTCTCCTTGGTGAGCTACTTGAGGTCGAGGAACATGCCTTGTTTGTTTCAAAATACCAACCCACCACGGAGGCAGGTGCGTGGCAGGGGCGATTTGTTGAATGAATTAAAAAACAATGTCATCACCTCATATTCATAACATGAATTCCTTGTCCGTTTTTATTTACTCATTTTTTTATTTTCACCACAGATGAATGCCAAGATCACCTCTTACCTTAAGGCTAATTAGCCAGCAAATGGCAAGGATTTGTGGTCAATAGAACACTGTCCTGGGAAGAGAGTT
>CM053613.1:75967129-75998384 GCA_028646535.1 Procyon lotor
GCCACCCCCGGCCTGTATTGGGTCCTGTTGAATAGGAAGATTGAGCCTGCTCCTGTAGGGTCTGGGGGTAGGGGAGTGTTCTTTGCCATAGAACAGCCTATGTGAAGCTCGGGGTTGCCCAAAAGTAGGATATAATCAAAGGCTTACATTTGAATGGCATAGATAAGACAGGGACATGTGCAATAATTGGGAGATAACTTTCCAATGAAGTCTTAATTTTATAATATAGTCCACCAGGGGTATGGAAAGATGGAGATCATCATGGACCGACAAAGGAAATCCTTCAAAAGTGTGGGTATTGATTCACTTCATGGGGGGTTAGTACTAAATCTGAAATCAGATAGTCTGAGTTTGAATCTCACTCTGCCAGGTATTAGCCTGGTGAAAATTTCTCAATCTCTACTTAATCATAAAACGAAGACTCTTGGAATTATACTGAGGATAAAATAAGACGCGTAAATGAATATACTTAGTAAACTGTAAGGCCCTTTATAAACTTGTTATTCTTTAAATCTGATTATCTTTAAAGCAGAGAGCTCTTAATTGACAGGAGTATTTGGAAGATATGAAAAGATGTATAAATATAGTTACATGGAAAGATACAATATTCGTGTTAAGTGTTGTGTTAATTTTACTTACTGGCTCAAAATTTTGGTTAATGCTATTGCAAAATGCATGTTTAATGAGTTGATGTTCACTTCGTATTGCTGATTCTGAGGATCGGCAGAGGAACACAGCCTCAGGGTCTGTAGTCAGACTCGGCTGGACATGTGACACATTAGGGATTATGTCTTTTGGATATTGTGACTCTTAGGTGTTCTCTCTGCTAAGTGAACTGCATTTTTTGTAGGCAGATTTGCCCAAGGATTTCCTTCTAGCTATAGAATCTTATGAGGTAAAACTTCCCCTTCGGTGCCATGATTTCCTCCTCTTAAATGGTCATAAATAATGATGGCATTTTAAAGAGTTGTGCTGGCACAAAGGACCCAAAGAAGTGTAATCCCATTATAGCCTGTGTGAGCCCATCTTACCTCTGGTCAGGTGTGGGAGAAGGCAGCTAAGTACATCCAACAGATACAGAATGACTCACTGAAGGAATCGGAACTCTTTGGGTGTATCTCAAAGACGATTGATGAAATACTAAAATTTAGTTGATTCAGTGTGTTCAGGCAAATCAGTTAATAATCTTTACTCCGTGTGCCACTTCAGTTCTCTAGAGCTCTTGCCTAGTGTGTGGAAAGAAATCCCAGCATTGTCGTTCACATCTACCACCAGTGCTGATCTGAGCTGATCCTTACCGGAGGGGGTGACTCTAATGCTTTACTCTGTTTCTGTGAGGTTGGCCCTGGGAAGCATGGGATAAGGCATTAGAGATTTGTCACTCATTCTCATTCAGTGAATAGCACACAGAACCTGGAAGTGGAGATTCATTACTCCCAGATATGGAGTCGAAGACATGGCCAGTTGGTAGTCCTCTCTCTGCACCCATGGCCCTCACTCTTGTGATGGCTACCTTTCTAAAACTTACTTGAGGCAGGAGAACCTGGTTCCTTCCTTGGAACAGTAGGTCTATGAGATGTTCACACAAGTTCCACCAAATGACAAGGTAGTCTTTGGTCAAACAAGTTGAGAAATTTTGACTACGTCCCCACTAGAGATACAAAATGCACATTAACATACCAAAAGCTGCAAAAAAAAAATTGCACTCTGCTTTCCCAGAGTTATTTGGCTGTCAGATGGTTTTACTTAGTAATACTCGCTAACATCTTGAGTACTTCTTGCTCCCCCGCAGTACTGTTTGGGAAATGCTCTTCTTAGAGAAGTTTCAACCCCAACGTTGAATTCTCTTAAATATCCCATTCTTTATTAAATTAGAGGTTTCCAGGAAGGGGGGCTAAAATAAACAATCAATCTTCTAGTCCATTCATTCAGTAAAGCTCCATTTCCAAGATTAATTCAGAAAAAAAGTTTTTCTTCTTTTCCATTTTATTGGATAGATCTCATGGAAAAATCCCTTGAAAATGTTGAAGTTGATGCTTCTTCTCCCTCCCCTCTGCTCTATTTCTTTTCTTTGTAAAGAATGAGTTTCAGTGTGATTTTGTAACTATTATAGTTTGTATTTGACGAAACCCGATGGAAACCTACTCGCCAAGAGACAGTGTAATAGCCAGTAGTTTTAGCCGTAATCATAGAAAAATCCTTTCCTCTCCTTCAGTCTTTCCATTGCTCTGTGATTGTGGGACTTAGCTTTATTTTTTAATTTTTATTTATTTATTTTTAAAGATTTTCTTTATTGATGGTGGGGAGGGGAGAGAGAGCGAGAGTGCATACACAAGCAGGTGGAGCAGCAGGCAGAGGGAGAAGCAGGCTCCCCACTGAGCAGGGAGCCTGATGCGGGGCTCGATCCCAAGACCCTAGGATCATGACCTGAGCCAAAGGCAGATGCCAAAGAACTGAGCCACACAGGCGTCCAGTGAGCCCTATATTTAAAAGACTGTTTCTAAAAAGTGCTAAGATTATGTTTTCTTTCCATAAGCTCTCCAAAGCATCCTCTTTTTCCTACCCACAAAATAGGAAGATACTAGACAAAGGGATCAACTCCCCTCAACATATGCTTTATTTTATTCCTCCTCTCAGAGGCTTTTTATGTCAGCTTTCTTTTCCTCTTATCACTGATTTCCCCTGCATCTCTTCAGATTTGTTCAGTTCATAGGATGTGATTTTACCTATGACGACACAGTGCTTTGGAGCTAACCTCATTCCATTCATCTGTGTATTTTTCCTGCCAGCTAGAATTTAAAGTTTATCAGAGGTAGAGACAATATATTTAAATCTTTCATATTGTCTTCAAAATCTCACATGCAGTGCTCTGTACAGAGTTGACACTTATGTATTTGGATGGATTTAAGAATACTTTACATGGAGTGAATGTGGGTTTAATAGTCTATATGTCTAGAACATGAATGTTGGAGTCCAACTTGACACGAGACAAATCCCAGGCCAAAGAAGCATGGATAATATGTGTGTTCTGGATCACGTTTCTTATCTCCTCTGAGATTCCATTTTATTTCTTTTTTTTTCTTAAAGATTTTATTTATTTATTTGAGAGAGAGAGAGAGAGAGAGAGACAGCATGTGAACAGGGGGAAGAGCAGAGGGGCAGGGCAAGGGATGGATGGGGGGAAAGAATCTCAAGCAGACTCTTCGATGAGCGTGGAAACTAACGCAGGGCTCCATCTCACAACCCTGAGATCATGACCTGAGCCGAAACCAAGAGTTGGATGCTTAATCAACTGAGCCACCCAGGTGCCCCTGAGATTCCATTTTCTTCTACGTAATGGAGATACTATATTTTTTTCGAGGACTACATGAGGAGAGTAGTCAATAGTTTATGTTCTGGTGTCCTACAGCTCTGGGTTTGAATCTCATCTCTGTGTTGCTCCATCATCTTGAGCAAGTTAGTTAACCTCTTTAAGGCTCATTTCCCTCATCTGTGAATTGGAGTCTATCATAGTATTTATCTCATGGAGGAGTTTTGAATTAAATGGATTCAATGAAATAATGCATGTAGAACTTAGAATGAGACTTCATACCTAATAAGAATTCAGTTAATGTCAACTATTACTTTAGAAACGTGCCTAGTATACCCAACACCAGTGGGCTGCCATTGGCAGACACTCTCTAGACCTATTAGAGGATAAAGGAAATTATTGTGTAACTTTCTCGTATTAATGACGTTCTGACTCTTTTAGCTATCTGAAATGGCACCAAATTCTTCTGAAGAAAAGGCTTTCTTGGAAGGATCATGAACATCTGGATTAAAAAGAGCTTACATTCTCTAAGTGTAGTGGGTTGGAGATATTTTTTATTGAACATAGCCATCTTGTGATTTGATTTCCTCAGGATATGAATCAGAGAGAAAAAACTGAATTTTTGTCCCAGAAAAAAAGGGGAGGACAGGCGGAGGATTTTTCACTGGTAAGGCAATTTACACACTTGTCCTTTTCATACTTAGTCATGGCCTATGATACATTTCATAGCAATGTCTATGAGTTTCCAAATCTGGAACAAGACTTATCACCCAAATAAGGGATAAAGAAGAAAACAGACTTTTAATCCACCTAGTTTCCATTCACAGAATTCTAGAAGTGGAACTTCAAAAAAATGACTGTGCTAGCACTCCACGTGTATTTGTATCTTTAAACTCATTGAGAGAGAATTAGCTAATCACTTTCCAAATACCTTTAGCAGAACAGCAGAATTCCATCACCAGCCCTGCTGTTTTATAAAAAATTCTTTCTTTCTAATCTTTTCTCCAAACTGTGTTTCTTTCCTGCTCTAACTGGAAGCGAACTCTTCTTTTTTTGCTTTTTCATATTGGCTGACCTAACTTCATCTTAAAGTGACATTGTAAACTTTTTAAAAAGTTATTAGAGGGGCACCTGGGTGGCTCAGTTGTTAAGCGTTTGCCTTCGGCTCAGGTCATGATCCCAGGGTCCTGGGATCGAGCCCCGCATCAGGCTCCCTGCTCGGCAGGAAGCCTGCTTCTCCCGCTACCATTCTCTCTGCTTGTGTTCCCTCTCTCGCTGTGTTTCTCTCTGTCAAATAAATAAAAAATATTAAAAAAAAAAGTTATTAGAGCTTATCCCTTAGTCTTTTTATTTTTCTAATCAAGCAAATTCATTTGAAAAGCTCCCTTAAGTCCAATTTTTGCATATATCAGGTCATTTGAGGTTACTATTCCAAGGGTGCTCCCAGATATTCTAATAATAGAATAAAAAACACCGACACTTTGTTATATTCACTTGGGTATCCCCAGGACCTACTGCCACTCAGAATCCATTATAGGTGCTTAAATAAAATGTCAATGGAATAGATAAATATGGCCCCATGTTCATAAAGCTTCTTAAACTTTATGAAAAGCTTAAATTTTCTCAAAAAAATCCTCTCTGAGGTTCTCTTATTTTCTCTGCTCTCCCATCCCCAAATCTTCTTTCTTCCTCCACCCCCAAATGTTATCTTTAGTTGTAAACACAGTAAGGGGCAAAATGGAGGTCTGAGCTTTGGTCTCCAAATCACATGAGTTTATCGACTTAATCCAAGCATTTATTTATCCAAGCAGAGGTACTAGGGTTTTGAACAATATAGACCCTCAAACTTAACCTCATACTCAGAAAATGAAGAGAATGATGGAAAGAGTGCCTATCCATTCTAACAGGTCTTTGTCTGGAACATCTGAACATCGTGATGTATTTTTAATTGCAGAATGTGATTTGTTCATAGAGAGCTTTTAGTCTTCTCTGACCGTGAACTCCAGTTTTCACTTCCTTTCTGCAAGCTTGTTTTTTCAGGTGGCATCTCCACATTTTGTTCCGGGTATGAAGTATTAACAAGACATGACAGGGCACTTTTAAGCTCTTTATCACCGAGATGTCTCATGATGCCTCAGTTGAGTGTTGCATGATCAGTGCAAGGACCTTGGGACACCTTGTGATGAAAAACTTGCTGCTTCTACAGATTTGTGTGTGTGTGTGTGTGTGTGTGTGCGTGCTGAAATCAGCCATCTTTACCATGTATTTCATTGGCTTTTCTAGAACTTACAAAGGTGAGTATTATATGATCATAGAGACAGGGTCTTTCGTATTGAGCTCTTCAAAGGCAAGATCTGTGTCAGAAATTTTTGTATCCCCATCTCCTAATCCATGTCCTGGCACAGAGCTGGTACTTCGTATAAGTACCTGAACTCATAGGTATAAGAAAATCCAAGAAATCTGAAACTCAGTCTAGACTTTGTCCATAATAGTATGTCCTCGGATAGGTCACTGAGCTTGTTACATCCTCTGCAAAATGACATTTCTGTCTACTTTTGAAAGACCAATGGGAATGTGAGAGTTCCAGGAAATTGGGCCTTACACAATATTTGTGTTAAACTTCACAGACCGGGTGGAGTTTAATCCTTAAGTAAATAACTTACGAACTGATGGCCCTTATGTGAATACGGGACTCTTGGTGACCTACTTGAGGATTAGTATTTTCAATGAGTATGTCATTTTCGAATAAATTCCTACGACCCTCCATATCTGTTTTTTTCCCTTAATTCACATTCCATTTGAATCATCTTTATTGTTGGAATGGAATTGTCAACTTGAAGATATGCTGAGAAGTGGTTTGCTACAATTTGGGTTCATAAATCTTAACAGGAAGAGTCAGGAATCCAGTGGCTCAGAGAATTGTGAAATCATTAAATCAGGTTTCTGGAATATGTGAGCAGCCTACTACTTTCTCATTAATCTGAGGCAGAATGCCCAGAAAGAGTATTTCATAAAGGTTAGTGCAAGAGGAAAGTCCACTGACTCATTGTTGGGTGCTGGATGACCTAGGAATTTATTGCATTAATCAATGAAGGAGATCTGTATTCTAATGTTCTCTTACTAGGGAAGTCATCATAAACTTGTAAAGGACCAATTCTGATGATTTCTCTCACTTTGTTTTCTCAGTGGTTCTCAAACTTGAGTAGGCATTATCATCACTTGGAGGACTTATTTATTCTTTTCAAAAGATGTTATTTATTTGAGAGAGAGAGAGCAAGCATGTGAACAGGGGAGGAGCAGAGGATGAGGGAGAAGGAGGGGGAAAGAATCTCAAGCAGACCCCTTGCTGAGTGTCGAGCCCAACCCAGGGCTCCATCTCACGACCCTAAGATCATGACCTGAGCCAAAACCAAGAGTTGAACACTTAGCCACTGAGCCATCCAGGCACCCCCTAACCTCCTGGGGGACTTATTAAATCACAGATAGCTGGATATTCCCCTCAAATTTCTGATTACATAGAGCTGGGGCGGGGTGGGTTTCCTCGATTTGCAATCCTAACAAGCTTCCAGGTGTTGCTGATGCTGAAGACCCAGGGACCACATGCTGAGAACACTGAAGATTGCCGAAACTGATAAAAATAAATATTCCCTGCACTGCTGCTCTTTTCTGAGACTACTTTCATAAAATGAGACTTAGATAACCATTAGTGGCACAAACCACAGGCAGACATCGATAGGTCAGAGTGTCTGTAAAGAACTATGATAAATACTGGAGAAAGAAACCCAGAATTGTGTTGTTGTTTGTTGTTGTTGTTGTTGTTTCAAGTTGAACATTCATGACTTTGTAGAACACATTATTGTGGTCTTTTCCAAACTTCTTCTTGAGTCATCTGAAAATATATCGCCTGAATCTTTAAAAGCAAAAGAAGGACAATATGTCTGCATTCTCCCTCATATTGTCATTTTTGGTTCCATACTCTTTCCCAACAAATGGACCATGTATCCCACTATCCTTTATGTTCTAATTAGATACTAGACAATAATCCTCTATCAAGTTATTTTAAGTCACATACTTATTTCAGATAGGCACAATGTCATCAATTCAGATTATTTTCCTGGAATCTATTTCATTCACTTCAATTCAATGCAATTTAACACCCGTTGACTGACTATATGCTAAGCACTATTCTGGATGCCTAGGAACAGGCATGACGAAGACCACCACAAATTCTTGCCCTTGCAGAGCCTACAGTCTAGCAGAGACAGACAGATAGTAAACATAATACATAAATCAATACATTACATTACTGGTAGTAGACCTTACGGGAAAAAGGAAATGAAAGCAGGGCAGTGAGGTTTAGGGTTTCAGGGGCTATCAGGAGAGGGCGGTGTGTACACTTGAGCAAAGATTCCCCCAGGTAACACTACAAGCATGTATATATCTGGGGAACAGTGTTGTAGACAAAGAGAATTGCTGATGCAAAGGCCAAAAGGCAGGAGCTTGCCTGACATACTTACAGAACAGCAAAGAGGCCAGTGGGGCTGAAGCAAAATGTGTGAAGGGAAAGTGGTAGTAGATCTGAGAGGTAACAGAAGCAAAGTCAAGACCACGTAAGTGAGGCTTTGTAGGTCACTGGGAAAGACATTTGCTTTCATCTGAGTGAAATGGGAATCACTGCGAGGTATTGGCTTTCAAAGAAGGATCTGTCTAGGGGCGCCTGGGTGGCTCAGTGGGTTGAAGCCTCTGCCTTGGGCTCAGGTCATGATCTCAGGGTCCTGAGATGGAGCCCCGCATCCGGCTCTCTGCTCAGCGGGGAGTCTGTTTCCACCTTTCTCTCTGCCTGCCTCTCTGCCTACTTGTGATCTCTCTCTCTGTCAAATAAATAAATAAAATCTTAAAAAAAAAAAAAAGGATCTGTCTGAATGTTGTATTTAGAATAGACTGAGCGAGGCAAGAATAGACACTAAAAGAATGAGACAATGCCGGTAACTCAAGCAGAGATAGTGTGGCTGGGGCCATGGATTGGAAAGTAGAGGTGATGCATAGTTCAAGTCTGCATATATTTTTGAAAGTGGAGTTAAACGGGACTTCATGACAGATTGGATGTGGAATGTTAGAAAAAAGTAATCAAGGTTTTGGCTTAAGGGACAAGAAAGATGAAATTGCCATCAACTGAGATGTAAAAGACTACAAAAACAGGCCTGTGGGGAACACTGGGATTTGGGTTTTGGACGTAGTGAGTTTGCCATGTCAAAATGGTTGTTGATCATGTGTATGTGGGCTTATGAGAATATATTGAGTACATCTGGGCTACAGATGGAGTTGTCAGCATGTGGGTATTAAAAGCTGGGAGGCTCAATGAGATTATCAGTGATTGGGTATGGTAAAAGTAGTGAAGGCCAGGACTCAAGCTTGGGGGTCTCCAGCAATGAGATCAAAAAGGAAAAAATAGGAATCACAAGGGAAGATGGAGACAGAATGGCCATCAAAGTAGGAGGAAAAGTAGGGGGTGTAATATCCTAAAAACCAAGAGAAGAAAGTGTATCAAGTAGAGGAGAGTGGAAGAAAAAAGTGTCGAATGCTGATAATCCATCAAGTAAGATGAAGACTGAAAATCTACCATTGAATTTCACAACTAGAGATAAAGTCTCGGGACTTTAACGAGGAGATATCTGGTATAGTGGTAATGGTTAAAGCCTGGTTTAAAAGACAGAATGCTAGACGAAGAATTGGAAATAGTGAGGAAAGTTGGCCCTTGAAGTACCTGCCTAGGGAAAGCAGAGAAATGGAGTAGAAACAGGTGGATAAAGTGAGGTCAAGCTGAGGGTTTGGTGGTGATGGTGGTGTTTGTGTTGGTTTGGAGTTGGGAGAAATCACAATATGGTTGTGCACTGCTGGAAATGATTCAGTAGACAGGGACAGATTAATATTTCGGGAAAGACAGGAAGAATTCCTTGAGCAACTTTGTTGGGCTGGCAAATGGCCATAACATCTAGTATCCAAGCGAAAGATTTGGCCTCAGAGAAATCAGATATTTTCATCCACGGGAACGGGCACTAATACTGGTGGGAGAGGAAGGTGGAGTGTTGAGACCCCATGCAAAATCCCTTTTGACCGCCTGAGTTTTCTCCAAGAACTAAGAAGCAACATTATCTCATAAAATTATTTAAAAGAAAATAAAGCCCAAATATATGCCTCTACAAATATTTATTCAAAAAATAAAGCAAAGCCAAACACAATATAAGAAGTATGCAATAAATGTTTCATTTTAGGAGTTTTCCTAAATGAACTGAATTGACTGAGGTTTGAAAATAGAGATGTAATGTCTATTCTACTAGGGAACCCCTCTTCTTTTCTTGGTAAATGTCTCAGTAGCAAGCAGGCGTTCTTAATTGCTCCATTAATCTTCAAATTGTTCAAAATTAGGGGTATTTGTATAGAACATTTTTTATTTGTTAATTTAGTGTGCATGAATGTCCATAACATTTTTTCTGTGGTGAATGTGGTGGAGTGATTTCCGTGGGAATTCTTCGACACTGATCTCTTGCTCTTCATTTCAACAAGATGGCTGACCTCTAGCATCTTGTCAGCTATCATTTGGCACTTTGAAGACATTGGCTGCAGTTCTTAAACAGATATTAATAGGAGTTTTGACCATTCTTATTTAAGATAAGGTCTTAAACTTAATTAGAGATAGGAAGCACACAGATGATTAAAAAAAAAAGAGAGGTAGTAGACCCTTTAATCTAAATTATGTTTCCTTTCTGGGGTAAAAATACATATATATCACTTTCTGGAGGATTGAAATTATAAATTATATCTTAGTGCTTTGCTTGAACAAAATTTACAAAACTCAGTTCAGAAGGCGTTGCATAAATGTTTTGCAATGATAATAAAACATGCTTAAAAAATAGTGGGAGTTCTTCATATTGGTAAACCAAGTATGTTTGAAGCAAAAAAAAGAATAACCATAGCATTGAACTTGTAGGATTGTAGGGGAAATGAAATGAGATTGCCCATGTAAAGTGTTTCTTATAGCACATTGTTCGTGGTAAATGTCCAATACTTATGTAGTAAGTATAAGGTGATGTGGTTCCTTAACAAAGGTAAAATAAAACTGCCAAAATTAGGGGAATATTCCTAGTTAGCTGTGTATTTTTTAGCAGGTGGTGGCAGAAGGTTACCATAGCCCCATGTTACTTTATTGAGGACTGGTGTTTAGCAGTGGAATCATATAAGGACTGAATCACAAGGAACAATCACTGAGCATTATGTGCAAGGCACTATGGTAAGCCTCTGAAATATACATTTTACTTGGTCCTTATGATAGACCTGCACAGTAAGTTGTATTAATTGTGTAGATGAGGAAATCGAATTGGGGAGACATGAAGTGCTACAATAGACAAGCTCTGCAAATTGCTAAGTAAATTAAAATTCCGAGCTGCCCGTGAAAGAGAAAATCCTCACCAAGATCACCATGTGATTTGACTCCTAAGTCCACAGTCTTCTTTCTACTACTATTCTACCATCGAATTGCTCATCAAAATCCAACTCAAATTCAAGTGCATGTTGCTGGCTTGGTCAGAATCAAGGAGCCCGTGTACTTTGCTGTCGTCCATCATGGGATTTGGTTTACAGCTCTGGACACGTATGTAGAAAGGGCTTATGCTTTGGTATTAACAGAGATTGAAGACAATAGGAAAAAAATCTCACCTTTTGTCCCATGAGAGAAAAAGCTCTTCCCATTCCTGAAAGCTGTAATATAGTTTCTTTAGAACCTGGCTGTGATTCAAACTAGTATTGTTCTGGTTGATGAAAAAAAGAACGTTCCCTCTCTCTTCCTACAGGAATGCCAAAACGAAAAAACAAAAAAGCAACAACAAAAAAGAAAACCCAACCTAATTCTTAAGATTTTCTATTCAGAACAAAGGAAAATCAAGAACAATAACTTTCTTTCTTTTTTTAAAAAATATTTGTATTTATTTATTTGACAGAGAGAGAGAGATCACAAGTAGGCAGAGAGGCGGGGGAGGGGGGAGTAGACTCCCTGCTGAGCAGAGAGCCTGATGCGGGGCTCGGTCCCAGGACCCCAAGATTATGACCCGAGCCAAAGGTAGAGGCTTTAACCCACTGAGCCACCCCGGCACCCCTAACTTTCTTTTTTTTTTTTTTAAGAAAAAAACCAAATGGTAGTTGCTTGGTTTTAACAGCTTTGGGAGAATTCTAAAGATGTAACACTCCCCTCATTCCTGGTAATCAGTAGTTTAACACTGAGAAGCTCCATTTATGAATGAAGGAAAACAGTTTGGCTGGCAGAACAACTTACACATATAATATTTAGTTCATGAATATTATGTAAATTCAATAAATTCATTAAATAATGAATATATACAACATAACATTTTACACTTGAATTTATTCCAGAACAAAAAAGAAATCAATGCAAACATTTTGAAAAAAAAAGTTGATATAGAAGTATCAACTCTCCACTTCTCAACCCTTTAACATTTTTTTTCCTTCAGGTGTGAAAATGTAAACTCTCTGCTGTATCTATAGTTAGCCACCTAAAACCAGAAAAACGATGCCGGAGCATCAAAATGGATTTGTTTTTTTTTCTTTCTAAAACCTAGGTGGGAGATGGGAAGTTCTCATCTGGGAAGGGTTGGAAGAACTGCCTGGGTTTCCCTGATGAGTTCAGTATGACAGTAACTATGAATAACCATGTGACAGATTTATACTTTCAATAGGAAAATAAAATGCTCATTCATGTCTACAAAGAGCAGCCGAGAACAGTTGAGAATAGGAGAAGATGCTGTTAATTGAAACACAGAGCTTAATGGCTTAAAGGGTTGATAAAGATAGAAATTACTTACTAAGAGGAACTGTGACTTTCTTTTCCTTCAAAGAATCTAAAAAGTCTGCATAGCCTGCTTCTCTGATAACCTAGGGGCTCTTCCCCCGGGCGAGACAGGCATCCGCAGGGCTGATTGTCTTGAGCACGCCAGGGTCCCAAGAAAGACTTCCTTCCTTCCCATCGTCATCTCAGGACCTGCTTATATGGCATATGCCTTCTATACGTCATGCCACATGCGAAGCTTGCTTGGCCGTTTCTCGTGCCCAAAGGGCCAGCTCTCTTGCCCCCTTTGGCTGATTGCGGAAAGCCTGAAATCCCTCAAGAGAGAGGAAGAGAAAGAGGAAGAGGGCAGAAATCCCACCCGGCTTCCCCCTGCTTTCATCCACTTCATCTGAGCACTCTGTGACTCATCCCTGAGTTCTCCACCCCCAAGCAACGTCCACCAAATCCCAGCCCCCTAGAGTCCTTGTCCAACATTGTCTTTCGTGGTGTCATCTTGTTCTCAGGCGACAGGGAAGGCTGATTGTATTCGAGTTCTTTCAGCCAACTCCTTGAATTGTTGTTGCCTCTCGGCAAGCACCCTGTCACCCTCTGTGCTCTGTGGCATTCTGCAAACACCTCATCCTGCGTTACTTTCCTAGTTTCTTTTTTTTTGTAAGTCCTTCTTTAGTTTAGAGCAAGTCCTCTTTTTTTTTTTTTCCCTCCAGCAGACTTATCTTGGAAAAGATGGAGAAGAGCCAGTAAACTTGGCTTCCTCGCTTCTGCTCACGTGAGTATCATTTTATATTTCCAGCTATTATGCAACTAGCATTCAAGCCCTGCGTTTCCCCAGGTTTCTGTGGAGGAACTGCCTTGTTTGATCTTTGCGACGCTGGTCCTCTTTCAGAATTAGCCATGGAAAAACTTGATGACACTTCCGTGGTTCTTGTAAAATTCATCTTTGGGATAATTTTACGGTGTGTGTTTTCCCCCTTGAATGTTTAAGAGAGCTGGGTTTCTGTCTCTTTGCAGAGCTTTCTAGCAGCTGTGTCTCATTTGCTTTGCAAGGGCACTGGAAGAAATTGCTATTTTGGAAGCTTCTCAACACATGGGATAATTGTATAAAGCACTTTACAGTTTGCATAGTGCATTCCTATTATTTTACCCAATTCATTTCTCAAAGAGGCCCAGGCCATGTTGATTATATTTTTCAGAGAGAGAAAAATAGAGGTACTGAAGAAGTAACAGAAGTTGGGCAGGTCAATTTAGCTCACTCTGGAATTAATCAACAGATTAAAATCTCTTCTTTCAGATCTCTTACTACCTATGATCAGAAAGCCTCAGGGCTTGGGGGACCTGGGGGCTCAGTTAAGCATCCAATTCTTGATTCTGGCTCAGGTCATGATCTCAGGGTCAGATCGAGCCCCAGGTCAGACTCTGCACTCAGTGCGGAGTCTGCTTGTCCCCCTCTCTCTGCAACTCCCCCTGCTCACTCTCTCTTTATCTTTCAAGCAAATAAACAAATAAAATCTTAAAAAAAAAAAAAAAGCCAGGTTGCCTGGGTGGCTCAGTCTATCGAGCGTCCGACTCTTGATTTCAGCTCAGGTCATGATCTTAGGGTCCTGGGATTGAGCCCCATGTCAGGTTCTGCTTTCTGTGAAGGGTCTGCTTGTCTCTCTCTCGCTGCTCCTCCTCCTGCTCAAGAACTCTCTGGAATAAATTTTAAAAATGTTTAAAAATCCCTCACGCCCTTTGACCTAAACAGGCGGACATACATACTTTCTGTGCATCTGCAGAATGGGTAGCCAGGCTAGTGTTAGCTCTGCCCTAGTCAAGAGCTATCTGGGGGACTGAACATTGGTCGCTGGGCTATTGGGGTCTGGTATTAAAAGTGATAAGTGGATGCCTCAAAGCAGCAGATCTGGGATCCGACTGCCTGTGTGGAAATCCAACTTCCAACCTTCTTTACCACCTATGTGACATTGGATGAGTCACTTAAACTTTTTCAGACTCATTTTTCTTATCTGTCAAATGGGGACGATCGTTACTACCACACGGAATTAGTGTAAGGCTGAACTAATCACATCCATGCAAGGATCTAAGCACAGTGCCCAGCACACACTGTGAGCCCTCAGTAAGCGGCAGCTCGTACCATGTTGTGGTTCCAAAGGGGTCCATTGGGTCATTCTTTCCTAAGGTTTAATGAAGCTGATTTGTCTCATGAAATTACACATATAGCCCAGTTAGGACCGGAGATAGTTGGTGGTGCTAAGAGGAGGCTTATGGGGAAGACAGAACACGTACTAGTATTCGCTCTGCCCTTAAGAGTTGTGATATTTATAACTTCGGACTCTCTGTCATTCTCTTCAAGACATGAATGGCGATGTTGCTCCTCCTGAATAATGTGGGAAATTCACAAAGGGCCTGCTATGCTGGTACTCACAGCATCTCAACCTAGGATGTTTGGGATGGTAGCGCACAAAAAAGGGCAAAAGATAACCTTGGTTTTCTTCCCATTCCAGGTGAGAGTAGGATATAGAGGAGACAGGAGAGATGTGCCTGGTTGTGAATGTGTTCTTACTGGAATACAGAGGACGAAGTCCTGCATCTCTGCAGCTGTCTGGGTAGACTGAGCAAAGCACTTTGCTGTTCTGTGCCTTGGTTTCCCCAATTACAAAGGATAATTATAACACCCACTGGATGACCAATTTGTACCCAATTTGCAGGGGCTTTCCCATGGCAAATGCCATGTCCTGGAGAGGTCTTTAGTTCCACGAAAACTGGGATGGTTCATGCCTTAAATATTTGCCTCTCAGCTCATCATGTTCACCGTAAGAACAGTGGATATAAAGGTGCTTTGACATTTCATGAACAGAAGAGTATAATCAACTTAATTCTGAATACCTGGGGGACCCTGAAATAGTGCTTTGGGTTATTGAAAGAAAAACATGGCAATAACATAGTATATCACAGAATATTACACTTTCATTCTTGGTGTACCATTTCATAAACTGCTTAGATGTTATGTAATGTGACTGGCAACATTCATTAGCGCATATACCATGCTTTATATCACTCTTGTATGTTTAAGCCCATGTAACTGAAGGCACACACAAGCATACTCATACGGAACAATAAAGTACTTTTGGGTCATGACAAAGATAATTTGCACTGGAAAGACCTCATCTGAAACATTTTTACTTGCTGAAAAGTTCCATTTTGCACCAAAGGCATATTTTTGAAATACATTGATTAGCGATTTGTCTTAGAAAACTTCAAAGGAAAATAGTCTGGGGAAAATGATATAATGACTGTGTACCTGATACCTGCGAAATAAATACCCACCAAAGGATAAGACTCCATTGCTAGGAATCAACCTGAGGGATCCTCCATGTTCAATAGGTGTGAAAAAAATATTACCCAATGTGCACATAGGGGAATTAGAACAGTCTCCAAAAAATGATTCATTTAGTTTTCTTTCGTATTATATAAATTGCACCTGAATGGAACTTCAAAATGTACAAGCATGCATTTGCTTGAAAATTCAAATTTTTTCATTGATTTTGGTGTTTTACCTGGAGGCATCCAGCCAGAATTCAAGCCAGTGTAAGACCTAGGGAGGCTTCTTGTAGACATGTATAACAAGATAACTAATACATAAATAGTACGTATTCGTAAAGGCATAAAAATGAGTAAGTCAGGTCCAACTCAGTTGCTTCAATTAAAAAAGAGAAGTATTTATTTTAAAAATTAGACTTCAGGGGTGCCTGGGTGGCTCAGTGGTTTAAAGCCTCTGCCTTCGGCTCAGGTCATGATCTCAGGGTCCTGGGATCGAGCCCCGCATTGGGCTCTCTGCTCAGCGGGGAGCCTGCTTCCCCCCCCCCCCCCCGGCCTCCCTACTTATGATCTCTCTCTGTGTCAAATAATTAAAAAAATCTTTAAAAAAATTAGACTTTAAAAATACAACACCTTTTTTCCTGCTTGCCTTAAAATGGGACATGTGACCCTCTGAGAAAAATCTTCAGATACTCGAAGACCCTGAACGAGTCATTCGCTTTTTCTTTATCCCTGAGGACTTAACTGCAGCCTTGAGTCCAAGGCGGACACTCAGTAAAACCTTGTTAACATATACTGAATGTTCTATGTATTCGTCCTAATTCAGAATACCATAATGAAACCGGAGTGAAAAGGGCATGGCCCACCATGCTGCATTCAACTTTTCCCCAAGGAATGAACTACTTTACCTCTCAGACAGAAGCAAAGAACTCATTCAAAAGCAGGGCTGAAGGCTGTTGGAGTTATTATTGTTTACATTGCCCTGGACAGAGGAGGAATTATGTCGGCTTCAAAGGCCTTTTCTTCTACCTCCCATCATGGCAGGCGAGTGCAGGAAGAAACCTTCATTCGGCTCCTCTGTTTCACAAATGGAAACCCAGAGGAGGGACCGATTTGCCCAGGGTCACAGATTCAAACCGTCCCAAGATATTTCTTAATCTGAATTTAATTTTTTCACATCTCCCCAAATAGAGCTATAGGTAATTTTCCTGGCTTTTTTTTTTTTTTTTTTTTTAGTTTAGGAGACACCCTCTGCCCTAGGCCCTGCCCTCCTATGCATTGTTACATCCTGCCATCCCAAACCCGCTACTCTTCAAACAACTCTGCTTCCTTCTATCACTTTCAAATGGCATTTTCTTTGCCCTCCGACAATACACTTGAACCTCCCCTCCAAGGTCTTAGGCTAAAGGAATCTTCTAGATTCCCCAAGTGCTATATAAATATGAGGGCCATTCCCGCACTTCTTCCTAGGCCCACGGCCTCTGATGCAGTGATGTGTAGCTCTGGGCTTCTACCGATTTCTTTTAGGCTTCGGTAATGTGAGTTGAACCTTTGCCTTATGGTTAATTTAGCTGATGATGAGAGCAAGCTGAAACTCGTGAGGACAGACAGAAGCTGGAGCAAACTGAGGTCAGAGCTTGAAGAGAACCTCCCAGAAGACAGATTGCCTGTGGCTCCTAGAGCATCCTTTCCCCCGACAGTAGCAATGTGGCCTGGAAGTAGAAAAATGACAGTCTCTCATGAGGGGCACGCGAGGGCACAAAGATTTTTCAGAACTCGGCCCCACGGACAGGAAATCTGGTTGATATTTATTCAGCCCCTTCCTTTTAAGTCTTGATTACCCTTGGCTCAGTTGGTGCTGAAACTTACGCACGGGCGACAGGTGATTCTTATGTAAGAATGGAATCTCGGGCGTGATAAATTTGGTCTTGAGAAATCTCAGCTCGGTTGCTGCAGATGGCAGTGTCATGATGGCAGAGTTAGAGAGAGACATCCTGCCGGGCTGTGGGCTGTCTGTGGGATGGCTACTCAGTTCAGAACTGTCTGAGCCAATTCCTTGAGCCTCAAGGTCATGGCCGAGGGGTCCAGCCCAGCTGCGGGGTTGACATTCATTCTAGCGATATTCTTCCCTACTCCCTTGGACGCTGCTGCTGACTCATTCCCGCTCACAGGTCCAGCAAGAATCAGGTTACAACCTGTATTCTTTGTGAATATCGTTAGAATTTGGGGTCTCGGTCTACTGTAGTTACTCTCTGTTGGGGGGGTGAATTTTGTGCTTGTAAAGAATTGCTTCAACTATAGAATTTGCAAACCTGGTTGGTTTGGCCAAGGAGACATTTCTACTCCATCCCTGCAACTTTCAGGGCACAGGCTTTTTAGCCTTAGTTTTGAAGAGTCTGGGAATCCCCCAGAAGGGCATCTACACACAAAAACTGTGAACATATATATCCCACTTTCTAGGGAAAGCGACTACAGTGCTTATAAAATTGTTCTAGAGAAGTCTGAGGTCCCTCCAACAAGTTTTAAGAGTCACTGCTGTAGATGAAGGAAATATCCTGAAGCATCAGTTAATTCTCTTCCAACTAGATTTCCCACTTTGAATTTTAGCTTGAACTTGATCAGAGGTTAGAAACATAGGATAAGCTCTGGAGTCAGATAGACTCTTGATTCTGGCTTGGACACTTGCTCCACATTTCCTCACTACGTGACCTCAGGCATGTCACTTCTCTGTGCTTCACATCTTTATTTAGACAGTGTGTAAGATATCACCCACCTCATGCTTTTGTGGGAATTAAATGGGAAGATAACGTATATATCTTGTGATATACCTGGCCTTTGTTTACTGTTCCATATCCAGTGGCTAGCAGTGGTGGGAGTCACATAGAACTCATGTCTCCGAAGCATGTGGGAAACATGAATTATTTTATTAGGCCTTCTCTTGTCCATTCCTATTCTCCGTTCTTTTTCTTTAAAGACCGTCACAAACATGACTTACTTTGAAAACCATGGACAAGAATGGCTTTACGCGAGGACATTTATCATCCTGGTATTGTGTGCTGCTTTTCTACTTGGAATTTGAGGCCGACAGTATCCAATCTCAGTCTCTTGTTTTAGAATCAATATTTCTGTAGCAAGTGTAAAATCATCCTAAGTGGATTTTCTTTTTTTTTTTTTTTTGAGATTGTCCAAAAAAACTCTGACGAGAGAACACACCAAGAGTGAAAAAGCTATGTTTATGAAAATACCATGAAGGCTAAATGTGATGTACTAGGAAAACATGCCAGCAGATTTCACTGTATACCCATGAGATTTATATCCTGACTGTATTGACAGATACTCTTCAAGGGAATGTGGAAAATTCCTTCTATACGTGCATTTCTCTTGGTCTAGCTCATTGCCTAATCCACAGAAGGTGCTTAATAAATATTTGTTGGATGGATGGATATACATTATATTTCCACTGTAACACAGATACCGTATTATTTATGTCATACTTATTTTGTGCCAATAAGGAAAATGCAATCATCCCTCATGTAACGCTTCTATGAGTGTATTTCTGAAGCAGAAACAGGCCACTAGAAGAAAGTGCCTTCTACCTCTGTTTTCTATGACAAAAAAGAATTTTAGAGAATATGAGTGTAAGGCTTTTGAGTGAGGCTTTATAAGTGTGTGCGAGTTGCCATTTAGTTCATTAGCCTTTGAGCTGTGCAATTACACACGTTCAGATCGAACAACACTTTCGGAGCCCACAAGAATTTTGTGGATGTGCCCCCTACTCTCCTTCTCTCCGCCTTATCATTCATTCAAGAAATACTAAGCAAAAATCACAGTGACACTGGCTTGCTGGACTTAGGGCTGAGACCAAGTAAGGGCCAGCTTGTTGTGCATGAAATCTCTAGAGCCTTTCCTCCCAGTGGGAAGACTCATCTGAGAGGTTGGGGGAAGGTAGCTGTGTCCCCAGAAGAGTTGCCTGCAGCATCTGGCTTCTTCGTGAGGATAATTGAACCTGGGGCGTTGGCATCCAGAAGCAAGTGATCATGAGGGAGAACCATAGAAATGGGGAAGCCATGGGAGCAAAAGAGAATGAAACAAAGAAATTACCCCCCAAGAGGACAATCTTTCTTCTTTCCTTTATTGCAACTCAAAGCCCTGTATTTACCTTTGATTACTCAGAACTGTGTCTCAGGTGTGTTTTCCACATCACCACGGATGTGGCTCTTCAATCATCCCTGTCTTACAAGAACATATAAGCAAACAGGGGATTGGTTCTCACCTTGTATTTCTATTTGGGAAGGAGAAAAAGTAATCAGTATGTATTGGGCATCTACGGGTGCCAAGTAATTTTACTTGCTCTCCAACTCAACATGTTTTAAGTGGGAAAAATTGAGAATGCACAAGTTAAGTAACTGACCCAGAACAGCTACGTAAGTGATGAGACTGGGTTTGAAACCCTTGGCTGTCAGCCCCTGCTTTTCTACATGGACCTCCTCAAGACAGATAGGAAATCCTGAGAAATGGAACAAAAAGATATGCTTGGTGATAAGAAATATTCTGTTTGAATATGGATTTTCCTACTTCCTTGCACTCCTTTTCAGTACAGACCAACACCGAGAGACAATCATTCATATATCCACACTTGTAAGCCTAGGTCCTCTTGCGTTTTTCCTACTCAACAACAGCGAAGGTTCCATTTCACAGATGTGGAGATCTGCACATCTGACATTAAGCAGAACAGGAGGCGTCACAGGAGAAATGCCTCCCTAAGTACCAGATCAAAGAATTGTTGTGGCCAAACACCAGGGCACATTGGTCTTCCTCGTACCCATCTTGACGTTGGAAGTAATTGCACTTGAGCTTGAATTCATTCTAAGTCAATATTATAATTCATTTCTGGGTCTCTCATCCTTATCCTCTATCACTGTCACTCTTCCCTCCCGAGGTTGAATCCCTGGTACAAAATCATATATTGAAGGACGGGTACAAGTCAATAGCTGTCTCTGTAAAAACCAAGAGAAACATAAGCTTACCACTTCCCAGTATTTGTTAAAACATACTGACACAGCTCATGGGTTGGTGTCAAGTTCAAGGAGGTCAGCCCACACTTGAGCTCAGGCGTTTGAGTCTGTCCAATGAGTCAGTCAGATGGGAATGTTGGGGTTTCTTAACTGGATGTGTGTCAGTATTACTGTGCATAAAAGATGGCCATTTGCTATACCAGCTTTTGTCATCACACTAAACCATCAGTTTAAAGTGACTAATGTCCTGAGTACACTTATCTTTACAAGAAGTTCCTTGCTTGCCGGGGCAGATAAATTTTGTTGAATATTTTTTCATCTTCTCTTTCCTTTCCTTGTCACTCCCTGATTATCCACTGTTTCCTTCATGCCTCCTCTGCATCCCTACAAGAGGCAATATACTCTCTCCTTGCCGAGTGCCAATCCCAGCACACGTGCAGTTATTTCTGCACCATCTGCCTTCCCCGCTAGAGTAGACATTCCATGCACACCTGTTTTCCCCCTTATGTATAATTCATCTGCAGGTCCCTGGTGCCCTACAATGGCTGGCACAACCTAGGCCCTCAATAAGTATTTGTTGAATGAATGCAAGATAGAATGAATAGAAAAGCACGTTAGTTTATCTTGCCGCACGTTTGGCTTCACCGAAACATTTGGATTTCTTTTTTCTTTTGGGTATCTTTCATTCATACTGCCTCCTTGCCTTCCTCAGTCAATATTCATTGAGCATGTTTGATGTGGCAGGCACTCGAGTATATGCCAGCGGGAGTGAGACATGATCCCTACCGCCTTGGAAGGTCCAGGGTGGGTTTTACGGTCATGTTGGTTCTGAGTCAGGCAGCCATTTTTGGTGAATCACCAGTCGCTGTGGGTGGACCTGGAAGTGGCTATTTGTGAGAGGATGTAGAGGAGGAAACCATTACCCTGATCTTGAGACTCGCACAGCTTATGGGGTAGTGAATGAATACATACTTGAAATATATAAGGGAGATGCCCATCCTCTAAGCGAGGTACATTAGAAGTGGCTAAGGTATCTTGGCGAGGTAAAGCAATGACGTCTTCCCCTGATATGAAACCTCCCTGATATTTTCATCTAGTATATAATTTATATTACAAATATTTTTTTCATACTACTGCATACTCAACACTAAGCCAGGGCTGCGCACATGGCAATGAAGAAGAAAAGTGTGAGACTTCCTTCTAGGAAGGTGTAGGCCAAGACCCAAGTGTCTGACTCATACCCGAAAATGAGAGTGAATATGAGTGAGCGGGAGTGAGTGTGAGAGAGAGGAAGGGAAGGGAGGGGCTGGTAAGAAAGAGACTTTCTTCTTCAGGCCCCTGAGTCTAGGTCCAAGGAATTCCAAATATGATGGCTTTCAATTCAGGAATTTTAACTTTCTCCCTTAGACATTTTTTTAAAAAGTATTTATTTATTTATTTATTTGACAGAGAGAGAGAGAGAGAGATCACAAGTAGGCAGAGAGGCAGGCAGAGAGAGAAGGGGAAGCAGGCTCCCTGCTGAGCAGCGAGCCCGATGTGGGGCTCAATCCCAGGACCCTGAGATCATGACCTGAGCTGAAGGCAGAGGCTTTAACCCACTGAGCCACCCCAGCACCTCTCCCTAAGATATTTTTTCAAGAAGAGCTTGATACTGTTGAAGTGACAGAAGGTGAGTTTAGTAGAAATATTAGAGATGTCTAAGTAACTCCAATAATCTGGGTTATTGGAGAATTAGCCTATTTTCAGGTGTCTTGTTTCATTATGAACTAAGACTTGTTTCATTATGAACATTATGAACTAAGAACAATGAATTTTCATTTAGCCCCTCCATCCTACTAACCATACGCTATCAACATTTAAAAAAGTTTTTTTAAAAGTCTCTTCCCACTTTTACGATGGCTAGAAGCATTTGGTCTTGGGTTCATTTAGTACATTTTTGCTCGGTACTTATTATACGCGAGGCAGCATCCCAGGCCCTAGAATTCATTACCCTCAAATCACTGACCCTGTTTTGCCATTGATAATATTGGTTTCCCTTTTATAAGCTACATTTCAAAGTGTCTCTGAAAGGGTCTTAAGACTTCATTTTTTATTTTATTTTATTTTTGCAAAAGGATTCACCACACATGTGTGTGATTCTGTTTTAATTACTAAAAGGAATATGTAGCAAAGTTGGAATAATATAAAAACTAAAATGAAAACAATTTGAGAGTTTTAAGAAGCATGACCCTTTTGAATAGTTTTAAATAGTTTTAAACCTTCACTCTATCAGGCTCCTGTGAGGAAGACAATTATCTACAATACAATTGCTGGAAGAAGAGTGTTTTTTTTAAAATATTGACCTAAAGCTTAAGGTGCCTGGGGCACAGGTTGGGCACATTCACATGCATTGTTTTATTCCCTTCTCCCAATACCTGTGGGATATAGATCCCATTATTCCCATTGTGTAGATTAGGGAAAGGGGGCCCTGAGTGACTAAAGAAGTCACCCAAATATAGAAACCCTTCAGTACAGATCCATTGACTTCAAAGACCTTGCCTTAGAAAGAAATCTCAGAGTATTCTTATTAAGATTTAGAGCCATTTCTTGGTAACTCTAAGAAAATCTTCTCTCTCTGAAGACTAAAGGAGGGGTTAATTTGGTTTTGGATTTTGTCCTATAAACCTCTGGGATTTATTGGAGGATGCTATCACTTGCCATTTTTTGGCCTGCTTCACTTTGAACATGCTAGAGAGTCCCTCTTCAACTCAGCCATCTGTGCTCTTGGCTTTTAAATTCCATGAAAATGACTGGACACATTCTTATTCCATCCATACCCAAGGCCAGAGGGAGACGTTCTATTGGCTTCCTCCAGTAATCTTTCCTAAGACTGTTTTCACTTTCTGTTCCAAGGTCTTCATACCGTCTTCCCTTTCGTGTGCATGTGTGTGTATGTGTTTTCTCTATATTATTTCCCGTAATCATTACATTATGTTAATGTTATTATAGCACAAATGTATTAAAATATTAAAGCCGTATATTTTAATCACTAACAACCACCACTCAGAGAATGTCCTTAACTGTTGATTTTAGTAATTAAAGAATATTATGAAGAGCAAGAGCAAATAGCAAGCAGCTTCTGAATTAGAAGAATATCCAATAAATAGAGCAGACACCCAACAGCTCAAACCAGGTTTGGGTGGTCCATCTTGAATGGCTTAAGTATAGGCCTGCCTTAACACAGTGGATTGGATTAGTCACGGGCATAGAATTTCCCAATTTAAGGACCATTCAAGAGGCAACGCTTACACTGGAGAGAAGGAGCTAAACTCTGGAAAGGTTAGTGATTTGCCCAAAGTCAAACAGGAAGGCAGCATGGGATCTAAAGCAGTGATTCTCAAACTTTTATCTAGAGATAAAAACCAGCTTGTTCCAACACAGATTTCCTGAATCCCAGTCCCAATTCCTCGGATTCAGATCAGGAACAGGACCCAGGAGTCTGCACAACTAACAGGCCTCCAGAGTGATTTGGCAGCTGGTGGTCCTGAGGCCACATTTTCCGGAACACTAATCTGGAATCTCGGCCTCGAGACAATTTCTTCCCAAAGGACTGCGTTGCCTCCCTACATTAGAAAACACTGCAAACAGCACAAAAGCCTCTGTGATTCCCATTAACTCTCTTATTTCCTGCCTCAGCAGTTAATGCCTGATTGCATCATTCACTGAGCAGTGTTCCTTCACTCACTCAGCCCCCATCAAGTGTCAGATGATGTGCCAGGAGCGAAAGATGTACAGATCTGAACCCAGCTCCACTTCCGGGGAGCTTAGACTTAGCGAGAGGAGTAGCTACCATGTGTTGAGCCCTTGCTTTGCACATGCTTCTCACGCAGCCATCCTTTGTCTTACCTTTAAGCAAGGCTGCGCATAATAGCACAGTGGTTTGGGAGCTTCTCATATGTACGGAATCATACATATTCCCTGTGACTTGTTCTTCACACTTAATACGTCTTGGAAGCATTTCTTTGTTCTTCCTTTGTACACGTCTAGTCTTCATCACGGCTAGGAGAGCATTTCTCAATACCGATGGACCATCCTGTCTTGAACCATGGCCATCTTGATGAGTATCCAGTTGTTTCTATTTTCTCTGACTCTGAATGGTCCCACGTTGGATTCCGGAGTCAAAATAGTTATTCTCATTTTACCTTGTCCGACGTCTCACAGTGGCAGAATTAGGATTCCAATGGAGGCCTGTCTATCTCAAAGACTACATAGTTACTTTCTTTTCACTATTCCGCCTTTTAATAATTGCAGTAGAACGGCTTTGGTGCTGGTTGAGGTGGGGGCTACAGGACCCCCAGAAACCTAGCCGCTGATGGAACCTCAGGCAGGGCTATCATCAGGGGAAGGGTCATTTGAACAGAATCTAGAAGTCTTCTGGGCAGAGAGGAAGAAAGCCACTCTGGGAAGAGGTATAGGCATATTAGAATCCCATCAATCATACCTATTGATCACCTACTAGGGGAAACCTATAATACACACTCTGGGAGAGGTTCATAAAAAAAAAAAAAGACATGATATTTGCACACCAGAATCTAACAGTGTGATTTGTGGGTGTGCCTACACATGTGTGAAAAATACTAGAGTAATAAGCGAGTGAGAAGAGTATAAATAAATACCTACCTCATTTGGCCACGGGGTCCTGTCTACATGGCATGGCAAAGAAATTTACCCTCTTAAGTAGCTCAGTTTCTCCTCCTAAAATGAAGAAAGTACCATCTAGTCCCTGCCTACTTGACAGGGTTATTACAAGGCTTGGTTAATATCTGTAAATGTTTTGAGCTCCTCTGAGGTGTGTGTTCTGTAAATAGGAGGTATTAATAGCAGCCGCCAGAGCTGAAACAAAAACGAACCAGGGTACAGCCATTTTCTGAGAAAGGAACACAAATGCCCACAAAGTGTGAAGCCCACACTGGGTCCATCGCATTGACCCTTCTTTAAAAGGCAGCCTGGATCTCATAGTGTACGTCACGGCGGCTCAGGCCCTGGTCGCAAGTGGGAAAATTCAGGAGACTGGCTGGATTTTCCAACATTTAATTTCCCAGCTGATTACTATGATTAAGAGCCCATCTGGCACAGCCCGTTTGCGAGGTATGTGTGTGCAGGGAAGTGGGACTCTAGTAAAGGCCGAGATCCAACAGAAAAAACAGGAAAGAAAAGGCATGCTGGAGCTAGTGCCATTTTGGAGTCCTCTGCTGAGATGTTTAAATCAGAATTTCATTGTATTAGCGTCAGTGAGGCTGGTAGGCCATACGCTGTAAGAAAGGCAGTTAGGAAGCGAGTGTTTCTCTTTCTCAGGGCTTTTATGTTAGCTTAGTGTGGATTTGGTGGTGCCTTTATCTGCCCTGGGCCTGGAGGCTGTGAACCTGCTAAGAAGAAAATCCAGTTCTGGGTATCAGTGGTAACATACCAACATCTGTACCTGCAAGTTCATGGCGGCTAAGTAGGGAGTGGCCGGGGAGACACACAGTTACACTCCCGTATGGTGGGGGGGGTGATTATTTAGGACAAGGGGTACCCTAGAGCCAATGCTCCCTTGCTCCTAGACCTCCAAAGAAAGCTCTGGGCAGGGGGTGGAGGAAGCCATATGTTAGCTTTCCCGTCTTCGTGGCCCCTTCAGCGTAACTGCACTTCCAAATCAATTCACAGGCAAGTCGGTCTTGTAAGCACTAATAGGACTTACAGATGCGCAGAAGAACTTGAGGTTATGATGCTCAGCTGAACTCCCGGATGGAATTTCTTGTAATTCTCCGTTACCCAGGGGATCCTGTGTAAACCCATTCCAGACAGATTTTTTATTGTATTTAATTTCTGAGCTCCAACCAGGCCCTCCCTTTGGAGGTCAAGCCTCCAAGTCCCCCTGAAAATTCCTACCTCAGAGGTAGAGGCTTCTCATTCCTGTGGTCACCACTTCTGCCGGGGGCTGAGGTCCACAAGGAAAACTCATCAGTGACTTGATCTTAATCCCTCCCTGTGTGTGCACAGGTCACTGAAGAACATCTGGTAGGCTCGACCTTTCATGTCCGTTTGCCAAATGGACCCAAGTGGGGGTTACTGGAAGGCCCATCTGTAGGCCTCCCTGGCGATGGAGGGATGGGTTGGCTAATGGTCTGACTTGTAAGGAGGACGGTCTGTAAGCCCTATCTATTTTTCTCAGTCTAGAAAGGACGGATGGCCCCATCCCCACTTCAATGGTTGGAAGATCTCCATCTTTACAAGCTATCATGCTGAGTTTCTTTGGGTTGGGGCTAGGATGGTGTCTTCCACCTCATGTCAGAAAATATGTGAAAATAAAGCTGGTTTTTCCACAGGTAGGAATCAATATCTAATTGCCCTTGGGGAGGTTCCCACTCTATGTCTCAGGAAGGTGGATTTCACAGCCCATAATGCAGAAGTCAGCAGAGAAAGCTGAATCAATAGGAGCGAGAAAGTCTCTGATGTGGTCCCCTTGGGCTTCCGTTTCTGAAAAGGGACTTTTACTTTAATTTACTTAGACCATAGACTTAACTTTTACCTTGTGGAGCAGAAGTCCGTGAGTGAGCTTACGAATTATAGTTAGATCTTATTTACAATGATAAGGCTTCATCAGGGGCCAGGTATTTCTGGGTGAGCTCTGTTGCCGAGTGTCCTGAATAAAGGGTAGGTCTACTGATTTTAGGTCCTGGTCAGCCCGAGCTGTCTAACCTCCTCATAGGAGGGAGCCAGGCTAAGTCAATGAGGTAGGATGGCAAACACCCGTATCTCATCAGTGTCTTCTCCTTGCCCCTGCTTGCCCTCATCTGGGGCCAAGAACCTTCCACGCTTCCCAGGATAGGTAGTAGTGCCATTCGGATCAGGTATATCATCTGTGAGGAGAAGTCTTTGTTATAAAGTGTGTTGTCTCACATAGAGATTCTGAGGAGAACCAGATTAGGATGAATGGATTTGACCTCCCAGGCTACACAGAAACTACTCTTTTTCATGATTTTTCTTGCCTTCCGCAGAGACTTAGCTGTCAGATTTGCATCTCTCAGTGACTGGGAGAAGAGGATGGGAGTCGTTTTTTGCTTTTTTTTGACCTTGCTCCAGTAATTTCGTGTTATCTAAAGATTGTGTGAATAAGATGTTTAAGATAAAAATCAGCCCAGACTCCTTTACGATTAGCTAGAATGTCCAGAAATAATATAATAACAATAATGCTTTCCAGGAACCCCAAAATTTATCACACAGAGGCTCCTGATCAGCACCTCCCCACTGTCGCGAAGAAGTCAAGGAAATGTTGCTCCAAGAGGAGTTTGGGCTCAGTCAGGAATGGCAGATACTAATGTATGTCCCATCAAAACTCTTTCCCCCTTGGCAGTGAGAACTTACTAAATGCTCATAAAACTTTCCTACTGAGATCAGAAAGGATTTCAGAACCCTTTTAAGTTTGTACTCCAGACAGCCCCTAAGAGTCCGTCAGAGTTGGTGTAAAGGGCTCAATTTTTAAAAATAAAAATGAACTCAGTGGCATCTTGCGTTCTTCCTGGCATAATTAACATGTTTCAAGAAGGGATTTTGGACTCGTTCTGTGGCTTTTGCCAGCTGTTTCTGTTTACAGATCGTTTAGATGGGAGTCAGGATTCAGCTTTCCACTTATTCCACCCATCCTTGTCCACCACCCCAAAAGCATCACACCAAAAAAAAGGGAAATATGATCCTGCTTTTATGAGCCATGAGGTGATGTCTGGTCCATATTAAATGTCAGAAATAAATTATTTATGGGAGGTGAGAATACAAAGATGTGATTATATTATGGGTATTAATCCTACCCAAGAATAGCACCTTCACCACCTTGAATGCTCCCTGAGGGACATAATACGTTTTCAATTATATGTTAGTAACCACTTGTCTTGGGAATATATAGAAAATGCATGTAGACATTTTACATGGGACACTTAGAATTTGATGTCATCTTTAGATCTTGAATTTATCCTCTCTTCGGTCCTGCCCCATGTGTGAAAACAAATAAAAATTAAGTGATCAGTGACAATGACCCCAGGTAATGGACAAATGGACAAATGGACAAATCCAGGTCTAGATAGAGGCGACCAGCATTTTGCAGAATCAGAAGTGTGCGACCTCTCTGTCACTCACGGTCAGAGTTATGGCAATGCACGGTCAGCTGGGCTCGACTAGAACATACTGCTGGAGACCGTTCTCAATCCTAATTGACCTCTGATGTCAGTCTCCATCATGAGCATTTGGTGGCTTATTTGGGGTTACCCAAGATGGCAGATGCTTGAGCACTTATGGCCGGGGTTTCCTACATCTTGGGATCATAGGGGGCACACAGTGGCTCAGTGACAAGTCAGGGAGAATGAGAAAAGGGGCGCCATGAAATCCCTTCAGCCTGTCCTAGGACCCTCTCCCCAGTTTGGGGACAGCGGGGGATAGGGGTGGTCTTCATTGTGATGCTGCCTTTACAGGAACACGTGAGCTTTGGAAAGACACTTAACTCTCCTCTGTGCCAGCCCTCTGCCCCAGTGCAAAGTAGTAATACCAGCTGGGCTGAGGAGACAGGGACTGGATGATGTGTAAAGCATTTTGCAATCTGAAGCATTAGCTCATAAAAGATCGAGGAGGCAAAACATTCTGTTCCTTACCGTGTGTGTGTGTGTGTGTGTGTGTGTGTGTGTGTGTGTGTGTGTAGGGGGGGCATCGGACTGAATTTCAGGGTGGAGTAAGGGAAGGTCACTTTACAAAATGTGAAAAAGATGTGGTTTTTGAGCTCAAGGCTAGAGATGAGAGATTTGGATGGTGCGCGTGCGCACACACGTACCTATACTCATGTTAAAAATAGCAGTTGTATCACTTTATACTTTGAGATGGGTCTGGGCGGCATTATAATTTGCCAGCCATGGTTAATAGGGTCATTTTTCTTCCTGCATCTCAGGGAACAGACTCATTAGAGATTTTCTAATATGCAGTGAAAAAACGTATTTTTTTTTTTTTTTATCCGAAAGTTATCCGAGTGAACTCGTTCTGCCTCTGATGCAGGCTTTCCTCCAGGCCTGCCTAGCCACGTTGGTCATGGGCTTACTGGTATCTTTCTCCTTCCACCAAGAACTGGCGGGGTTGGACGGAGGGCAGGTGGTGCTGTGATGAACGGTATCTAATATGTTTTCTGTTCTTTGGGGACTTTGAGAAAACAGCGAGCCACCTTATGAAGGAAAGCGTGTTTTGGGCCATCTGGACGGAGAAGGGTCCTCCACCGCAAGACCAGTGGTTGCACTGATCCTGTAAATTAGCTCTTCCTCTCTTCGGTGATGGAGGAGCATGGAGGGTCCCAGCAAACGTGTGTTCCTATTAGGGTGAGATAACCTGCCCATTCCCAGCAGGCAGGACAAATAGGCCAGCAGACGAGGCGGCGGGATTTCCTGGGCTTCCTGAACAAATGAAGAAAATACAGGTGTCACTCGACTGCCCCCAGGTCAGCCAGGTCACAGGGTAATTGCCCAGTTGCCTGCTGGGAGAGGCCCTCCAGGCTCTCGACTCCCTCCAGGTTCATTTTTCATTTTGATTGAGTCGTGATGGCTTCGTGCCACAAACATCAGAGGTCATAAAGAACTCCAGTAATCCCCTCTTCCCTAAAATCCAGGCTTCAGTTTCATGGAATCCTTTGGAAAGGGTCGGGGGAGGGTGCAGGCAGGTCTGGTGGCTGGGTTATGTTTTCCTCTGCGAGTGGCAGGAGCGAGATCTCCATCTTGCTAGTTTAAGAGTCTCCTGGCTGCCTGATTTCAACTGAGGCAGAACAGCTTGCTGTAGTTTTGAAGTGTGAAGACCAAATACATGTTGGCAAGGAGAAGAGATGGGGGCCGTGTAGCCTTCTTGGAGCCCCCCGGCCCCCCACCCCCCGAAGGGACACCCAGCCCAGCGCACTGAATGCAGGTGCTTTCCCCCACCCCCTTGCTAATCCCTTGTCCCACATCCACCCCTGAGAATTAGGGCTAACACAGCTGCGGGCTTGGTTGGTTGACCCTCACTCGAGCTTTTCTGCTGTGGCTGGTGGACAGACGTTACGAACTTCTCTAATCTGGGAAGGGACCAAACAGATGCTCGTCCTCCTACTGTCTTGGTGTGTGTCTTGCTAATCTGCCCGTGACAGTGACGCAGGGGGACACACGCACGCACACACACGCACGCGCGCACACACACGCACACACACACACACACACGCACACGCACACGCACACTCAGACCCGACTTTGGTTTGCCCCAGCACCCTGAGTAATGACTTAGGCCATATATTGTCTACCCTCTCTGTGTCCTCGGGAAGATTTTAGAAATTCTAATACAGGAGGCTGAGAAAGGAAAATATTGGCTCCTACAGTACAAACATCTCTGTCCTGAAAGGAAATGTTAATTTTCCCTTAAATCAAATGTTGACATATATCAGCTGCTGCAAAAGACGGGTCTCTATGGGAGGAAGGCCCCTGCTCAGGGGCAAGGATGTTGGGCTGGAGTCTCTCCTCCGAAAGGCTGACTGGTTTAGAATCCGAACAGGTTCGGTTTAGAGGTCTGAGGAATAGTTCCAGTTTGTTTCCAAAAGCTGATCTCTCTGGGACCCCGTCCTGAGCACGGGAGCCGGGAACAGGGTTCCACTTTGTGGGATGCGCTGTGCTCTGCATAAGCCTGGGCCTCTACACTGGCCTCTATAATGATTCAGGCACTGCTTACCTCTACCAGGAATACAGGATTTTAACG
>CM053613.1:75998884-76045054 GCA_028646535.1 Procyon lotor
CTCACCCCGGCCTGACTTGTACCTTGTGGCAATTCTTTCTCCCCCATTGTTCTCAAATCCGTCCTTATCTTTTAAAATAAAATTATCCGGGGGCGGGGGGGGGGGGGGGGGGGGGGAGGAGAATGGATGCGCTGAAGTCTTTATACTTCTGTGCATAGGCAGCACTGTCAGAAAAAGAACTTTTTTTATAAAAAAGAAATCGCCCGTTGAGGTCTAACTTCATAGTTGGCCAGAGTTGTACTGTAAGTCTTCACATGTTTAAGAGGCTGGAATGAAAATAATTTTATCCCCTTGCCTCTTAAATGTCACCATTGTGCCAGGATTGGAAAGCCAAACTGACTGCAGATCAAAGCAAAAGTGGCTATATTTGTCTCATTCCAACAATGTGAACTGAGGAGTCTGTAAACAGAACCCAGGGTGAAAAGTTGATCAGATCTGGATGACTCTTAAACTCTTGCATTCCCTTCTGGTCAAACGCGGTGCCAGGAATTCCCTTAAGATTTTTTTTTTTTTTTCGTTTTATTTTGTTTTATTTTTTTGTGCAGACTCTTCTAACCAGAAGAGTCAATATAAAGCTTACTGAGTTACCGTTGGCAAAAGTCTGAAATGCGAATATTAACATTTTATTTCATTAAATGCCCTTTCCTCTTCAGAGCCACACTCTTCCTGGATGGTAGAACTCTTTCTTCTAGTCCACACATAAAAATGAAATGTTGTAGGTTGGAATTGGGAAAGTCCAGGTATAGATCCCCTATGATTAAGGGGGAGAATGAAATGTTCTGCAAATGCTCCACGTGGAGGATATGGTGTACATGCATTTCCTTTGTGTTTGCTTGGCATAGCATTGAGGAGGGCTGTAGACCTCAGCTGCCAGCTTGCCAAGAAGTCATTAATTAATTATGGAATGATAGAACATGACATCCAGAAGAGAAAGATTGTCCTCATTGGTGTGTATCATGTGTAATTGTTTGCCCAAGGCCTTGATCCACCCACCAAGCAAACAATCCACTTGGTTGGTTTTACCTGCCTCTTTGAAGTGGTTAACTTAGAATGGATAAGCTACCAGCAAATTAAACTTGTAACTTCCCTGGATAAATACTTATCTTTGATAAAGGCAGAATCTTGTCTCTAGTCATCATCCCTTTAACCTGCCATTAAAGTGTGTTACTAGTGGGACCAATGGAGTTCATGAATCCAAGGAGACGTTGAGTCGCCTATAGTCCCTGTAAAAGACACCAGAAGGACTACAGGATGGCCGTGAAGTGATTGTCATGTTGTTTCTTCGAAGGAGGTTTTTAAGACCCATTACCCCAAGAAAAAAGATTATGGAGGGCAGTCTTTTCAAGGTTTCTAAAAGACCTGAGATATTATCATTTGATTCATCTGACTAGAAAATATTCTAGTGGAAAACCCAAAGCCCCTGGACCCTGGCCACAAGAAACAGGATATTAAATATTTTACATGATGATGCAATTCAGTGTTTTTCCCCTCCTTCTAGGTCCATGAATGAATGCTTCTGTAGATATTAATTGTTCCTTTGGGGCTCCCTCAGAGTGGACCAAATATTCTACAGGAAGCTGCAGAAAGTAAAATAATTTCAGCTCTTCCCCAGAAAGACTCTAAAAATATATTTCAGTAGTCAGTATTGCATGGAGGTGTGGAGAGAATTAATATAAAGCAAAGCAGTTTTATTAAAACCCTCAAACTATCAGTATCAAAATACATTTATGAAGCTGTGACACCAGGATATATTTATATTTTTTAAGACAGAAAATTATAATTTTTATTCCAAGAGTTGACTTTGATAAAGGAATTCAACCCTCATCACCAGAGGTGGGGTGGGGGGGGGGCAGCGAGAGGAGCTGATACTTGGTTTTAAAAGAGTTTCTTGTTTTTATTCCAAAATTAATAAATGGATTTTTTTTAATAAATGGATTTTTCTACATGGGAATAAAATGGTATATATGGGGAATAATTAACTTTTAATTTTAATTTAATATAATTCCTTCTTTTTCAATGTGCTTACTAATAACTCCCTGGTATCTTTGTTGGCTGACTATGATATTTAACCTTATCTGATGTCTCTTAGCTTCTCTAATTAAGATTTTTTAAGCTGCTTATACCTGGAATAGTGCGGAAGTTTTACAGAGAAGTCAATATGAGTGACTTTTTAGAATGAATGTAAAAATTTCAAAGATTTATCAACACCTAACATGGTGCCCAATAAAGTAAAGTTAGAATGAAACTCCTTGTTTCTTTTGGGATAGCCATATGGCTGGAAAAATTATGAGATTTATTCATTCGTTCACCCAGCAAAGTTTCATGAATGCTTACTGTTTTCAATACTTTGTGAAACGGTGAAGATATGACTGTAACTTCAAAAAAAATGGTTATTTGGTGAGGAGCCCCTTTGTAGGATTTCATGTCATTTACCGGATGACTGTTTTAATGAGTCACGCTTTAATGCTAACAGTTGGCCAGCTTTCGAATACCTAATCAGATACAGAATGTGTTTACTCATGGGGAGTCCCCCCTTTTCCATAATCTCAGACATTTGTAGCATTGTTTGAGATTCACCCTCATTTGGGGGGTTTGCTGCTTCTAGCAGTTCAGACCTCAATGTTCAATAGACCGCGAGTCTGTAATATATGGATTCCGAATATCTTTGGAATCCGTTTTTGAAAGTTAAAGCGTACAATAGGTTGTCTCTACCTAAAGATATATAACTACTGTTCTTCTATAAATGGTACTTATTTTATTTTTTACTCCCTTCTTTCAATAAGACTTTTTATGACATCATTCCATATCATAATTGCATGTTGTTATTGCACGCCTACAAATATTTACACTAATTATGTAATGAGCCATAATTGCACTAATACATGATAATGGGCTAAAATCAGTGTAAATAAACAAGGAAATTCACACAACCAAAAGAGCAGGGTATTGAAAACCATTAGTATTCCAGTAGCAGCATCTTTCTGTCTTTGACCCCTAGAAGAAAATGAATTTTTCCACGTCTGGATATTTAAAAGATCTATAAGCTATACATTTAGGCTAAAATACTAGCATGCTAGCACATCAAAACTTATACTGTCTTTGTTCTATCTTCCTTGGTTAACTCTTACGGGCCCTTTCATTGCCTTGTTTTCCATTCTTAAGCATTAGGCCTTCACAGTATTTACGGAATCAAGCAAATGGTCAGTGCAAGAAATGAAAGAAAATTCAAATGCAAAGGAAAGACAATGCCTTATATTTTCTTCTAGTGTCCTAGTGAATATTAAGTCTTATATGTAATTGAGTATCAAGAGGCAGAGGACTCACCGTTACTCCTTGAATTTCCATATGAGATCCAGGACTTAAAACAAACTTGCCAAATTGAATTCGACCATTCTGCGATTTCCTTTTTTTTTTTTTTTTTTTGGACCATATTATGAAGTTACAATATAAGTAGAAGGACAAGACACAAGACGTAAAAATAAAAATCACCTGGCCTTTATCTTTAGGTTAGTTTACACTCTGCTTTACCCATTCATTCATGTGCTTTTGCTTTCATATGATGAACATATTTTTAAGTCTCTCGCTTGTGCCAGGTAGTAGCCATTCAGGTAGGGTTAGATTTGCAATGGTGAGTAGCACAGACCCATCTTCGAATAGCTCAAGGTATAATAAAAGAGGCAGATAGATAAATCATAATGCGATAGTGTTACGGTTAAATTAGAAATGTGTATATGAAATTATGAATGATCAGAGGAAGACCTCTTTGAATTGAAGCTTAAATGATGAATGGGAGTTTGCCTTGGTAAAACTAACTTCCAAGTCTTTCCCCCAAGCCACTGACCCAAGAGAGGCAGTCTCCTCAAAGAAAGCAGCCCCATTCCATGATATCTACATCAGGGAATAGGGTTGGGAAAATGGTCCCTCTCCGGGTTAGTGGAGCAGGATGATCAAACACTAACTCTCCAGCACTTGGATCTATTTTTTTTTTAACATAACCAACACCATAGGACTATCACTCATTTATTCACCATGTGCTTGGACACTCCTCCATCTTTATATGCCTGAGCCCAGCTCTTTTATGGGACAGCCTTTACCAGGCAAAACCACGGAGTCTAGCTAAGCGATGAGGGGAGGTGGCCATCTATAGATCAGAGAGCATTCCTCCTGGGGAAGTGCAAACCTGACCCAACATGAATTCACATGGAGATGGGAATTCAATCAGGCTGTTAAGAGTCTGTCTGCTGCCCCAGCAACAAACTGGGACTGATGATAAAGATCCAGTTTATTATTTTTTAAAGATTTTATTTATTTTTATTTGAGACAGAGATTGAGAGAGCACACGAGCAGGGAGGAGAGGGAGAAGCAGGTTCCCCACTGAGCAGAGAGCCTGACTCGGAGCTCTATCCCAGGACCCTGGGATCATGACCCAAGCCCAAGGCAGTCGCTCAACCAACTGAGCCACCCACAAACCCCAGGAAAGACCCAGTTTAAAAATTAGAAGCAAACAGGGAAATACACTGTATTCCTTTAGAAGGAAAAAAAATAGAATCAACATTTTACACATTGCTAAATAAGCTATTGGGGAAATAATTTATATCAAAAAAAGTGCTAAAAGAGTCAACTCTGGAAGGAGGGACACTTGAGAAATATGTGAATTATGTGATATTATGGTAACTATTGTTGAGTGCATGTTCACCATAGCTTCTATATTATTTGTGTATCTCTGCTTTGCTCGTAACTCTTTTTTCCTATAACTTTTCACCATGTTTTGGCTGAAGCTCTTTGCCCTTGTGTATTGACCCTTTGGAGATGACAGTTGTTCAGTTTCACAGTAGAAACATTTGTTTTCCTGATTCTTTTTTCAATTGTTCAAGTTTCAATATTGGTCTACTTTTATATTCTGTTAACAGATACTGCAGGGCATTAGTTTGATCAAAATAAACACCATTATGTAACATTACCATAATTTTGATGCACCAGTAATATCAAGAAGAACAACCCTTAGTATTTCCTCCCTTCTTGTATGCACAGTAATATCAAGCCAAGATTCTTGTGTTATTTTCTCTACTGTCAGACTCTTTGATGTGTTGTCTCTAATGAATGGCCCAAGTAGCTGATAGCATGAAGAACAATTATAAGACTAACTTATAATTTCATTGCCTAAGAAATGGTAGCTTTCCAGCCATTGTGACTGCATGTTCCCAGGTTGAGGTAGTAGGTTGTATAGTTTAGAATTACATCAAGGGAGATAACTGTACAGCCTCCTAGCTTTCCTTGGGTCTTGCACAAAGCAACATGCCGAGAATGATCATGATTCCTCCAGGCCTTTTGTTCTAGGAAATTCTGTGAAAGGTAAGATTGGGTACAGTTACTCTACTGGCATTTTAGAGTTCAGGTTTTGTTTAATTCTTGTACCCATACTGTATTTTCATGTTTTGTTTCTTTGGGTTGGATTTTGTTTTACCAAAAACATGAGACTTTGAGGGATTCAGCTTATCAGTTATCCATTGTCACAATAATGCTGCATAATAACACAAAACCTCTGTGATAGCAATAAACATGTTTAGCTCATGAGCCTGTGGGTCAGTGACTTAGACTAGGCAGTTTTTCTGGTCTTGGCTGGTCTCATTCATTCTGGCTGTCAGCTGTAGGATGGGGCCACTAGGATGCTCAGGTAATTCAGTTTTATGCCCTACATGGCCTGTCCTCCAACAAACTTTTCTTTGCATGTTCTCATGGTGAAGACAGAGGAGCAAGAACAAAGAAGAGCCAAAAGCCTTAAGTATTTTGCAAGCTTCTGAGTGCTTTACATTTGCTAATAGCTCATTGGTCAAAGGAAGTCACGTGACTGGAGCCGGAGTAGGAAGCGCTACAAAGTTCTTTGGCAAAGGGCTGGGACTTGGGAACACATGACAGACGGGGCCATTTTTGCAATCACGTTGCACTTTCTTAGAGTTCATCAAATTGAAAGTAATAATGCACCCTCCTTCCTAGGAAGGTCCCAAGATCAGGAGCCCTGTTTGTGAATTCACATTTAGGATTTTGGGCTAAGCTGGTCTTTGTCTGAATGTTATGTATATCCCTATTAATGGAGTGTGTTCCAACCAACTTCTGTGGGAAGATGCCAAGAGACTGGACTGGTAATAAATGGGGATCGATTAAATTAGAAACAAGGCTCAGTCATTTCATGTTGATAACTAGTGTCAAGAATGATGGACATTTTGCCTGACTTAGAGTGAACTCGCACAGTGAACCCAGAGTATATGAGTGGCAAAGCAGCACTAGAATCCAAGTCTGTTGGTTAGGATGGGGTTACTCCAAGCCTAGATGCTTTCAATAGAAAATGCAAAAAGGTAGTCAGAGGCACTTAATGAGGTTATTTAATCCATTTGCTGACTTTCTGGCATTTTAATATATAACATATGTGAAAGAGAATGGTTTTGCACATTTTAGCTGTAGCTCGCTCATGGTCTCTCTCTCTCTCTCTCTCTCTCTCTCAACTACCAGTAAAAAAGAGACGAGATCCCTGTGTCACCATTTTGATTCCATGCTCAAATATTTTCATAGTGAATTATGGTGATAGTTAGGTTACTAAGAGGTTCAAGGATAAGTAGCCTGATATTGATGATAAAACACAGCTAGAGGCTCAGGTTCATTTTAGGCCACCCTGAAAGTCTACAGTAGAACTGGGAGTGATTCTAAGATTCCTGTACAGTCTTCATTTCCTAGTTCACTCATTCATCCTTTAGAAAGGCCTTTGGCCTTGCTCTAGAAGATACTGCCATTACACATTTATTATGAGTTTGACATGAAACAGTTATTACCTATATCTGTGTTGGCTTAGAGTTTGTGTATTGAACATCTGTAGCCACTTGACATATAAGGACCTACTTAGTACTGTTTATACATTTATAAAGCTTTTTTTTTTTTTTAAATCAAGTTATCGTCCTGTGAAAGACAATAAGATCCTCTCCTTGCAGTGGCATGAACTTGAGTGGTCTCACACAGCCATGGTTCCCAAGAGCCAAGGAGTATTTGGGGTCCTGCTTTGAAAACAAGCTAACTTTCATATGATTGGATTTCTGCTGACTAGGTAATACAGATGTACCCACCAGGAATACACATAATGCTCTCTTTGCTTTTAGAATGGCTTTGGTGTCTAGGAGGTCATAGTGTTGCCATTTTTCAGCCAGTAGCCCATGGTAGGACAGAGTTTGGGAACTGCAAGAAAAATAAATTATGATGGAGGCCACTTTAGATACATCTTAATCTAAGTTATAGCAGTATGGGATGGTACAGTATTCTTCAACATGAATCATTTCTCATCTTCATCTTTGTTGAGTATGTGTTCAAAGACCTTAGGGAAACTGTTCACTGAATTTTACATCTGATAATCATTCTTAGTCCCAGAAACCATAAAATACACCATAGTATAATACAAATGACCATAAAAAAAAAAAATAATACAAATGACCATAGTATCTTCTGATACTTAATTTTAGCTAAAAGGAAAAAAATGAAAAGGTACATCATGCTACATTTTAAAACATCATCAAGAAATTATAACGTCTATATGGGTGGTATAAATGTTATTTTAGTTTTTTGGAATGTGGTCATTTAATCCAGCTATTTTCTAGCACACTGATAAACTTTTGAACATAATATGTTGCTGGCATCTTGACCTTCATCCATCAAGGAACATTTTGCTGACACAATTTAAGGAGATCTGGCCAGTTAGAATAGTGAGTTTGTACTTCTTCATTTGCATGCATCAGATTCTTTTTGACTTTAGTCAAAACACACAAAAAGGTGTGTTAGTAGAGTCATTTAATTAGTATATGGTAACACCACTGATCTCCTTCTTATTTGGCAGTATGCACTTCCAAAGATATTCTCAGAAGGACAAACCCTAGCCTTCTCAAAGTCGGCTTTGGTTCGGTGTCTTCTTTGAGCTTTCTGAAGACCCAGAAATAAATGAATAAACCAAGGTTTTCTTATTCAACCAAATATATATTCTCTAAATACTCAGTGCAAGTTTGAACTGCAACACCCTACTTCATTACCATTCTTATCCCACTGTACTATTTTCCCTTCATCTCTTGCCATCCCACTGAAATATTTTTCTCTCTGGAGTAGGACCAACCTCTGGTTATCTTTACCTTCCATTTCTCTAACAACTGTACTTCTGAGTTCCATTGAAGGCTTCCTTTCAGTAGTGTTTATCAAACTTTATTTATTTATTTATTTGTTTGTTAATTTTTTTTAAGATTTTTTATTTATTTGACAGAGAGAAACACAGCAAGAGAGGGAACACAAGCAGAGGGAATGGTAGCAGGAGAAGCAGGCCTCCTGCCGAGCAGGGAGCCTGATGTGGGGCTCGATCCCAGGACCCTGGGATCATAACCTGAGCCAGAGGCAGACGCTTAATGACTTAGCCACCCAGGCGCCCCATGTTTATCAAACTTTAATATTAATACGAATCCCCAGAGATCTTGTCAAAGCATAGATTCTAATTCAGTAGATCAGGACAAGCCCTGAAATTCTGCACTCCTCACCGACTCTTAAGTGAAGCTGAAACTGTTGGTATAGAACATACTATTGGGTAGCAAAGTTCTACATGATCAACTGCTTCTGAATCCCAGGATGTCCAGGCTCTTAAGCTGAGGGCAAGAAATTTGGAGACAGCTTTCCATCTTTAGATAAGTACAGCAATTTTGCCTCTAATTGTAGTCACCAAGCTTATCTTTTAAAAATATCTTAGTTCCTTTCACCAACAGAACTCAAGATGTGGCCCTATGAAAGTTAGAAATAGGGACACTGTGACATTGAGTGTAGTCCTAAAGACTTTTCTGGTTACAGTGATCCTCCACTCCACAGAAGCGTCCTTGAATAGCACATGTAAAGAGAATTCAGCCAGGGGCATGAGTGCAGGTACTAAACTTGGCTCTGCCACACTCAGATCATTTAAGCTTTCTGACTGTCAGTGTCCAAATATATAAATGCAAGGACGAGACCCAGGTCATTTCTGAGGCACCTGTACTGTGGAATATCCTGCAATTCTGGAGCTGTCATTGAGGAATCTTAGATGGCAGTGACTACAATCTTCTTAGCCTCCATATCCTTCTGTTTTATGACACGGTGGGGGATATTCCCAGGGACTTGAACACAATGGTAGCATTCGCAGTTACGGTGACCACGTGAGCTGCCAACCCTGAAGGCCACTATAAAGTGATGGAAAAAGTAGCCTAAGAAAACAGCAACTATTAATCCTCTTGGTCCTTCCATGTTTGTAGATCGCTGGGGTAATAAAGAAAAGTAAATTAATTTCTGCCTAGCTAATGTCTAAGAACGGGTGTGTTAAAGCACTGAGTATCATTTTCCAGCAGAGGTTATCTCAGTGGTGAACAGAAGGGGGTATGTGGGACATGTGAAATTCAGTACCTTCTTCCCCGATTCTTGTTTGTGCTCTTTCTAAACAAAAATTATGTGCTCCGTGCTCCACTGCCAACTGCAGTATGGAGCACACGAGAGCTTCTGTGGCCCTTCTCAACCCTTTTACATCAGTCACAGAACTCCCACTGTTCTTCGCTAATGCAAAATGCAATAACGTTTAGCATCAGGACATCTCTGAGTCAAGAGGTTAACGGAAAACACATCTCCCATTGTGTTCCTGCAGCCCTGATACCGTTAATGGCGAAAACACCATGGAGACAAATAGATCTCTCTTTATTCAGGAAGCCTGGAGTGAAGAGAAAATATATATGACACCTTTACAACATGAGAGTCCTCTCTATATGGTGCATTAAGGAAGGGTGGAGGAGTGGGAGGGTCACTCGACATCATGTTTGATAGGGCCTGAGACTCCTCTGGATGGAAAATTCTGCCTCCTCCATTTTCTTTCTGTTGCTTTAGTAAATAGTTCCAGTTCTGGTAGGAAGAAGTGAGCTTTAACCTTTCAAGGGACAAATTCAAGGTAAGAGACTTTACAGGGTATTTTCTCAAATGTGGTTAAATTGCCATATGAAGACGTAGCTGCCTCTTTCTTTCCTATCCTACCTTTGTGCAGCTTGCCTTTATCTGTTGTGTGCTTCAGATGGATTGTGGACCAATATGTTTATAAAAGGGAACCAAGGCAAAGAAAAAATATCAACACATTATAATTTTGCTGAGATTTCACTTGAAAATTACCCAAAAGTAGACCATGAGTTTTGTATGGCCATGTAAAGATTATATGGAAATGTATTTTTATGGTCTTGTTTTCCATTCACTTGAGAGTGTCCCTCAGGGAAACCTTTGTCAAGGTCACTTTGTGTTCCTATAGAACATTCTTTCCCCAGTTTTATTGAGATATAATTGACATACACCACTGTAGAAATTGAAGGCATACATGGGGTGCCTGGGTGGCTCAGTGGGTTAAAGCCTCTGCCTTCGGCTCAGGTCATGATCTCAGGGTCCTGGGATTGAGCCCCGCGTCGGGCTCTCTGCTCAGCGGGGAGCCTGCCTCTCCCTCTCTCTCTGCCTGCCTCTCTGCCTACTTGTGATCTCTCTCTCTGTCAGATAAATAAATAGAACCTTAAAAAAAAAAAAGAAATTGAAGGCATACAGCATAATGGGTTGGCTTACACATATTACAGCATGATTACAGTAACAAGTTTAGTTAGCATTTATTGTCTCCTATAGATAAAATAAAAAGAAAAATCAAAGAGAAAAAAAAAAGAAAAACAACTTCCTTGTGATGAGAACCCTATAGAACTTTAAAAAAGATATTTGTTCTATAGTTTGTGAATTGTCATCAGAAACTAAACTTAGGATGCTCCGTTTCTTGAGGATTTAACAAGACTTTTCACGCTGTGGTAAAAAATAATTCTGGTTCAGGAATCCATTTGAGGAATTATCTGCACAGTTTAGGGGCACCAAATCGTTACTGAAATTTCTGTGTTATGTATAGCCTTTGAAACATTTGGAGGGTAGATGTTATTGATTACCGCCCACTCCTGTCTGGTGACTACACCGGCCTTAGCGGGGGTGCGGGAAGAGGGAAAGAGTGGCCTGTGCCTCCAGCTTTCACACTCAACTGGAAATTTTTAGACCTGTTTCCCAGCCAGGCTGGTCCGTTGCGATACTAGTGCTCTAATTGTTGATTCAGTTGCGTCAAGGGCAGCCAAATTTCATGTATAAAAGTTCACCAAGTCCAGGAAGGAGGGAAAGGAATTCCAGAATGACTCATTGTTTAATGAATAAGGCCCCAAGTGTTCTGCGGTTGCCATTTTTAAACTTGAATAAAATGTATAGGATTCAAATCATAGCTTGCATTCCAAATCGGGGCAGATCAGGCTCAATGGTGAGGCTGCAATGCTGCAGCAACATACAGCTTCTCATCAGCTGCTAATAAGCAACTTCAGAACCTAAATGGGGCCCTCACGATGTGTGCACTGAATCCTCCAAAGGTTTAAAAGTCTTTTAATCTGTTTGTAGCTTTTTATTATTGAGGAATGGAGCGCTGCTAAAATACTGGAACCGATATGCAAGACACGTATTAAATCAAGCATAATTCAAGGAGAATAGATCCCCGAAGACTGAACAGAAAGGTACAAAATGAATTTACGGGAAGTAAACTTCTGTTGGGGGTGGGAAGGAGAGTAAACCTTCTATTACCTTTCATGACCAAGGAACAAGAGTTTTCGGGTTCATCAATAGGGTTTTTATCAAAACAGTCACATATAATAGACATGAATGACCAGTTTAAAAAAAAATAGACTATATTTTGCTTAAAGCTGAAATCGTTCAGAACACAACCTAGTGTTTCTTTCAGATTTTTAAGTCATCTCACGTCTCAGCACACATTCTGCCTGTGATTTATCTTTAACCTCAATTATTCTCCTAGCTCATGCTTTGAAATTACCTTGCGCTTCAAGATCAGCACCGTCAAGCTAAATTGGTGTTGTGTACTTGGGTGACGTGTGGAAATGCCAGTCGTAGGCCTCAGCTGGGCAGAATACTGGTTAAATTAGAGTTTACCGTTTATGTCCTATGGCTTAAGTTGGAAATTCAAGTTAATATCGACTGTGATCTCATCTAATGGGAAAGTACCAACATATCCTGTTGCCAGTTAAACCGTGCCCTTCACCAATCAACCAAAATATTTCTTTCTGAATATAACCCATACATTATCCTGGGAACTTGTGTGGTTCTAAATTTAACCAGCTCTGTTGGTTGTTTTCTGCCTTGCCAGATCTCCCCTCTACCTTTGTTCATCCTGTTCTGTGTTCCCAGAGATTGTTAATCAGGGCCTGTCTCAACAGTCCCTTTGGCCCTCTGGCTTCTAATTGTGTTTGGCCAAGGGGAGGCACCAGCAGGATACCCCAGGGAAAGTGGAGATAGAGGTCTGGTATGTCATCCCCCTGACTGTCTTCCTGCATGCCCTGGGGTTGACCTGGCCTCATTCCCTACTGAAGATGGTGGCCACTCTGATGGCCCTAGGTCTCTCTCTAGCTTCTGATAACCACCCCCTTGTTCCCTCACACCTCACCTAGGTGATGACTTCCCCTGCTGTTAGTACTTGGACGTTTACATGTCTTGATGCCTGTCCTAACTCTCCCCAATTTCACAAACAATCCTTTCACTGAACTTATGTCAGTTTCCCCCATCTGAATGTGCTACTTTCTTGTCTGGACTCTGATTTTCTAGTTCAAGTTCACATAAGCAAGATAACAGAAATTAGTCACTCACTTTGCATCCTGTGTGGGAAAGGAGGGATGGGGGAGTAGATAGTTATCTTTTCCATAATACTGTAAACTCTGGAAGGGCAGGGACCATATCTAATACCTCCTTTATAATTCTTTACAGTACCTGCAAAGGGCTTAGCTCACAGTGCATACTCAGTGCACATGGAGTCTTACTGAGTTCCTCTGAAATCCTCAAATTTGTTATAGGCTTAAATGGAATGTAATCGCTTGACTTAGGATGTAGACTTCAAGAAGTCAAGGACCACACTATTTTTTAAAACAGCATTTATAATATAATATAATCTCCCATGACACAAATATCAAACCCACCCTGGAAATTCTAACTCCATAAAAATAGAAGATTTATGTCATGGGTTAGATTGGTTCATGTTTAGTAGATGAGAAATAATTCTACTTAAAATGTTTAGATCTCATTTTCCTTTTGCATTACTTACCCTCTACTATACGTTAGTTTTCCTATTTGTGCTGTTTTTTAATGTATTTATTTATATGGCTTTCTCCATAGCAATGAGGTTGATACTAAAGAGTAGCATTGACTATTTGCTGAATACAATCTGGGCGGAGGGAACATAAAAGGTTTGTCTGAAATAAGGATTTAAGAACTTCAGGACAGAGGGAATGGTTACCAAATAGGTATCTTTACTATTTCTTTGGGGTTCCTATTACTGATTTGCTCCTTGACTTTTGCCTTAATGCCAAACCTCGCCATACTCTAAATTTCGAAATTACTCCCAACTTCAGGAAATGTAGCAACTGGGAACAGAAAACACTTTGATTTGTAAAGTAGTTGGTTGTTACGTATCGTAGTGTGCTGTATTTATTTCCCACTTTAAGCAGATATGTGTTTTTAATTTCTCCTTGCTCTGAAACTGGTGAAAATAGATTAGGAAAAAGTTAAGAAGAACTTGCCTTTTGACTTTCTTTACTGAAAAGGAAACTGCCTGAGTAGTTCAAAGAGCAGATGCCTTACGGTTCATATTTTGCAAACAAGATCATCTCTCCAACAAATGGAGGCAGTTGGAACATGGTCAACTCAGATAAGTTAAGCTTTGTGTCTCCCTGACAAGTGAAACTGTTTAATGATAATTTTACTCGTCCACTTGGGAAGTGACCAAAGCACTATTAGATAAGTTAAAATTTTTAAAAAGCATGGAAAATACTTTTGCCAACTGTTTCTTCTTGGCCTCTTGGCAAAGATCAACAGTAACGTTCCCTATCTAGGGACTATCTCTTGTGGGCCAGACCGGATGATCTAATAGGTCTTTATAATCTCTAAATACTGTGACTTTTATCCCCAAGTGAACTACATAGTTTATTTACATAGAAACACATTCACAGGCTTAAGGAAATGCAGTATGACTAATGCTAAGGAAAGTAAGCCAGAATGACTCAAGTGACTTTTTTTTCTAAATAGGATAAGTAAATTAAAATCATAGACATTCCCTCTAGTTCCCTTCCAGCATCTCAGTATGTAGATTTGAGATGTCAGAATTCCCCAGTAGTGAATTATTTTTCTGCCACCAGCAAATTATAAACATGTTGTCGTGTTAAATCAGTAAACCTTTGCCATACTTATCAAGAAAGCTCTTCAATGGAGATTTGGTTTAATTGTTGTTTTAATTTTACATTCTATCCTAGGCACACGGGAAATTAAAAATATTGGGAATGATAGAAAAATAAAAATTGCTGGAAAAATACAAGCATGATAAATAAAGCATATTCACTGTGCATTTCAACTTTATTAAGAATGTGTTTTTGTGCCTTGGGCTACATTTATTGAGACAAATGAGGCATTGGGAAGAATCTCAATTTTTTAATAAAAGAATTGTTTCCTCGGGATCATGTTGGCAAAGACAACGTTTTTAAGGAGTCTTTTTTTTCCCCCTCTGTTATACAAATATTTTGTTTTTATGTCAGGTGATACTTTGAATTGTCTATCTGGGACTAAAAATCAAGTGGCTTTATTGTAGTTGATTTTTTTTTTTTTAAATCAAATCTCCTCCATACATGACATCGAGTCTCCTTAAAAATAAATTCAGGGACGGTCATGAGATCTTACTTCCAGAGGACTTAGAGCTTCTCAGCTGATTTCTTGTCCAACTTCCTCTGGCATACACAGGTTAAATGAATGTAGTTAAGAGATACCAAATAAGAAGGCAGATGACAAAACTCTAGTATTACCCATGAATTGTGTTCCTAAGCCAATTGGGTAAGCTTCGGGCCATTTCTCGTTCAGAGGAGGTGTCTGGATGCCGATCCTTTCGGATAAGAATGGTGATAGTGAGGAATTCTATCTGGGGACTTGATGATCAGTCCCTTCTATGGTGCTTTCTGCTTTCCCAATCCTGATTTATCATCTGAAAGTCCATTCCAGTTCAGCACTGAGAAGAAAGGCCATATAAATACAATGCATTACTTTCTGACATCCTGTAACTTAGTGCACGATTGATCATGTTGCTCATCCTTAACTGAAAGCATTTCTTAAAAGATGATAATTTTTTCTGCAGGCTCTCTTGGAGCAAATGCTACAAGTTCCAGTAAGTCACTCCCAACCCCCGCTGTGTCAGGTGAAGACATCTCTCAGGTCACTTCCCACAATAAATTCAGTATGAAACATCCCATATATGCCTCATCCTGCAGTCTTAAGGTTTAAGGGAGAGTATCACTCTCCTTAGCGCCTTTTACTAACTTATCTCAGTTTGGTGTCTCATCACACTCTACCGTGATTTATCTTTCATCTCAATTACTCTCATAGTTCATGCTTTGAAATCACCCGAAAACTCAGATCCCTGCTGAGGGCTGGGTTCACGGTTGAGGGTATGTTTGTTTTGACTGTTTGTGTCCTCTAAAGCCGAGCTCAAAGGTCACCTTCTCCCTTTCTGTTTGCCTCTCACCTCCCTCAGGCAGCTCTTCCTTTTGTGCTCACATAACACTTTGTTCAAACAGCCAGCATATCATTAGATGAGTGTTATACATGTCTGTTTTACTGAGAGCTTTAGTGAATTCTTTGATGGGATGGACACCATTTCAATCATCCTTTTATTCCCAAGCTGACACATAATAGTTGCTTAATAAGTGTTGGCTCACTCGAACCAGATTTTCTTTCAGTAAACAATTTTGACAGGCCTGTGATTTAGGAAATGTGAAACTCAGCTAACATTTGCACCCCACGTTTAAGTTCCGTATTGTATTCAGAAGCATCTACGGGCTTTTTCCCTTTCATTCCGCTATTGTTTCAGGGCACAAGATTGGATGTAGAATAGATTTAACAGCCAAGTGAAAATAGGACACAGTTGAGGCTTGGCTTTTGAAAAGTTTTCTTGGGATATTGGGAGTTCCCAGAGACTCAAGGATTCGGTCAACGGTGGATACACAGTAGAAGGCCCAAGGAGAAGTATTCTAATGGTTATTAGAACGGAATTGATCAGAAATTGTTTTACGCACATGCAATTTTCCTGCAATGGGGTGAAACTTACTGGGAAATCTCCCTTGATGAAATCTCCCCTCTCCTGAGTTGTTTATTGAGTGTAGATAAAACCATCATGGTCATGAAGATGATGAATGGCTTTACTTTGATGTGACTAAGCTTCCCCAGTTGTTGTAGCTTCCTACTGAGCCACATTTCTACTATAGTTTTTGAAGTTTTTTAAAACTGAGAAATACATTTTACGAAGGTGGTGGTAGTGATTGATAGTCATGATGGTGATTCGTTTCATTAGTATTCGTTGTGCAAATGGAATCAACAATGAGTACTGAGTTCCTTTTTTCACTTATCAAAATTAAAAAGACTTTCTAATTAAGTGAGGTACTATTACAGTATCAATGGCGTCTAGCAATGTTTGTTCAATATATGAATTCACTGAATACCTTTTGTTCATATATTACCTTTTATTTTTGAATCCCAGGAAGGAAATAAACACATCTCTCTGTCTGGAAGAATTTCAGTACAACCCTGACCAGAGAGTTAATATGACAATAGTCAACTCCTTGGTTTTCCTAATCAATTTCATTTCACTTTCTCAAATAATTGTTAGTTAACTAACTGTTCTTTTGTTCTCTTTTCCTCTGTCTCAAGTTTTAATTTATCAATGATTAATATCAATAATTAACATCAATAATATCAGCCATTAACAATGTGTTGTACTTGCTCAATTTTCTCTGTTGTCCATGGATTATATATATATGTACCTATATATATACCTCATATCCATTCATTCAGCCATTAAATAGTACTTTACTGGGCCTTTATGTTACGTGCTGTGGTAAAGGCAAGATATGACATTTCTGCCCTCAAAGATCTTGAAATATAGTGAGAGGAATAAAATAGTTATAAAACGATTACTTCACAAATACAAATTCACTAAATATAATTCCAAAGGGCTAGGGTGAATCAGAGGAAGAGGATATTTCCAATTGCAGAATTGGAGGAGGCTTCGTGAAAGAAGCATATTTTGAGCTGGGGCTTGAAGAATGGGCTGGATTTTGAGGGACAGAGACTGGGGACAAAATGTTCTTGATAAAGGGAGAAGCATGGAGAAGGGGCTCAATTAGCAAGAAGTAGGACCTATTTGGGGATGGAAACAGTCCATTTGGGCTCAGACAAATTAGAAAGAAGAAAAGATTTTACAAGTAATCAGAAATTAGTTCATAGAGGGATTTGAATGCCACGTAAAGGTGTTTGGAGTTTTGCCAGGTGGCGATGGGGAGCAGGTAGGTTGATTAACTGTCTACTTTAAGGTGATTAATTAGCATATAAAGTGGACAAGACGGGATGTGGGGAGACTAGTTACGAACTTATTACCGTATGCTCAGGTGATCCCCTTATCAGGCTGAACTAGAGGGTTGGCAATGTGTGTAGAAAGGAGGGGATGTGTGGCATATCCTGACCGTGCAATTGGGATTCAACCACAGACAAATCAGAATACTTGCTAAAGGTTGATTAAGTAAATTAATTTATTTTGCACTTAAGCATATGGTCTTGTGCACTTTCCCAATAATATTTGGCAGGCCAGCGACAGAAGCAGGGGAAAAAATGGTGATCGCTCAAGATCACAGTTTGGAAAATGAAAAGTACTGAGTTTTTGTACTTGCTCAATTTTCTCTGTTGTCCATGGATTATATATATATGTACCTATATATATACCTCATATCCATTCATTCATTTGGTATCAGATGTATCAGAAGATCGTAGATCCTCGGGTTCTAGTGAAAGCATCATTGAAATGACTTCACAAAAGTTACTGACCGAACTGAGCTCAAGTTGAAGTACAGCTAGAAGAGACTGATGAGCTGGGGGGAATCCAAAGGAACTTTGAAGCCTCTATTTCACAAATAGAAATCGAATGCCTCCAATACAAGGGAGGACTGGGTAGGCAACAAGTGAAGAGATTTCCTGAGGGTGGACCCGTTCCCGATGATGAACAAGCTCAGCTTGTGGCCATGTGTATTGTTGACCGCATTGGAAATGAAAGGAGATTAATATCATTGAACTTGAGGAGGTCAGGGTACTGGAAAGGCCTTCAGACAGCATGGAAGAAAAGATTGTAACTGAGACAGAACTAAATTATAGGATCGAAACACCCCCACACAGAATGAAAGTTCAGAGACAAATGTTCATGAACTTTCTCCATCTTGAAGAAAATTGGGATACGAAAACTTGGCAGGTCTTTTTTTTTTTTTTTTAAGATTTTATTTATTTGACAGAGAGAGAGAGATCCCAAGTAGGCAGAGAGGCAGGCAGAGAGAGAAGGGGAATTAGCTTCTCCCTGCTGAGCAGAGAGCCAGATGCAGGGCTCGATCCCAGGACCCTGAGATCATGACCTGAGCGGAAGGCAGAGGCTTTAACCCACTGAGCCACCCAGGCGCCCCAAAACTTGGCAAGTCTTAATGAAGAAGCCCCATTCTTGCCACCGGGTTCTGATTTGTAGCGAATCCTCAGTCACTTTCAAAGTTTTCCAAGAGTTCAATTTGTCATTTCAAATGCCAGTAACGTACTTATTCCCTTGTTCACTTAAGGCAAAGGTACCCTAAGTTCACAATCACAGGATATGTTCAAGGGCACAATCAATACTCATTTATGAATTCCATATTTTCAAATTTGCCAACTCGCTAAAACATATTTATATTTATACACCCAAATGAGCACCGGCAATGCTTTCGTGGTCATCTGCAGACGTGCACAGAGCATCGAAAATTTATGTCACCCGATTCACACATTCCCAGCTGAGGTCAAATAAGGTGACGTTCTGCCTTCTTGTTTCAGCTCTCATCCTGTGTCCTTTTCAAGGTCTGTTTGGTGTCATGTTTTTCGCAGTTTTGCACTTTTTTGTTGATGATTTCACCATTTAAAATGGCCCCCAAGTGTAATGCCGAAGTGCTGGCTAGTTCCTAAGCACAAAAAACTGTCACGTGCCTTATGGAGAAAATGCATGTGTTAGATAAGCTTCACTCAGGCAGGAGTTATAGCGGTTGGCTGTGGGTTCAATGTTAACGTATCAACAACATATATTAAATAAAGTGTCTTTAAATAGAAACACACATAAATCAAGGTTATGTATTGGTCAGTTGATGAAAACATGACCAGAGGCTTGCAGGAAACTCTCCCTGTATTTCCGCTGGGAACAGTTTTTCAGTATTCACTAATTCAGTGTTTGCGGCAACTCTGTAGACCTAACTACCGCAAATAACGAGAATCAAGTGTACCTTGTTTGTTTGGGTTAAAGGTAGCTGTTTTAGTTGTTTAGATTCCCCACCCAAATTCTTTGTGACTAAGGACCATTTCCTCTTCAAAGTGTATAAACTTTGCATAGATACCGTTCTCTTGTTAATTGGTTGATATGAAAACCCAAAGATGATTTAGTTAAATTTTTCTTTTGAAGGAATTTTAGACTTAGAGACAACTTACAAAATAATTGTACAGTGTTCATCTAAATTTCCCTAATGTTAATTTTTTTTTTTAAGATTTTATTTATTTGACAGAGAGAGAGAGATCACAAGTAGGCAGAGAGGCAGGCAGAGAGAGAGGGAGAAGCAGGCTCCCCACCAAGCAGAGAGCCCGATGTGGGGCTTGATCCCAGGACCCTGAGATCATGACCTGAGCTGAAGGCAGAGGCTTTAACCCACTGAGCAACCCAGGTGCCCCTAATGTTAACATTTTTATAACCATCGTATAATGATCAAAACTGGGAAATGGACATTGTTATAGTGCTACTAACTAATCCCCAGACTCTTTTAGAATTTTCCAACTTTTACCTCTAATGCCAAGGTCCAACCTGGAATCCTGCATTCATTCAGTGTCATGATCACTGTCTTTTTCAGTTTGTGACAGTTCTTCAGTCTGTATTTGTCTTCCATGACCCAGACACTTTTTAGTGATTACTATTGGTCAGATATTTTGTAGACTTTCCCTCAGTTTTGATTAGCGTGATGTTTTCTGATGATGAGATTGTGGCTACTTATTTTTGGCAAGAATTCCACAGAAGAGATGATGACATCATATCGGGGTCGATGATGTCAATATGTCATCTTACTGGCAATGTTACTTTTGATCACTTGATTAAGGTAGTGTCTACCATGTTTCTCCACTATAAAGTTACTATTTTTCTCTTTGTAACAAGAAGGTTGGGAGGGGACTCCTGGGTGACTTAGTGATTAAGTGTCTGCCTTTGGCTCAGGTCCTAATCCCAGGGTCCTGGGATTGAGTCCTGCATTAGGCTTCCTGCTCAGCGGGGAGCCTGCTTCTCCCTCTCCCACTCCCCCTGCTTGTGCTTCCTCTCTCACTGTGTCTCTCTCTGTCAAATAAATAAATAAAATCTTAAAAAAAAAAAAGATTTTTTTCATGTTAAAATTTCCTAGAGTACTTTGCAGTCAATCCAGAAGCACAGTATCACTAATCAGTTCAGTGCTGAGCACAGTGATAAGTAGTTGGCTTAATTTTATATGGTAACCTTTTGTTCACCGGGAACTGACGGTCTAGCTGGGGAGCTACATAGGGCACTCATTAAACAACACCATACAAGGAAAGATAAGAAGTACATTGTGGCAAATGGTATGGCACAGAATATAAAAGCTATAGGAGTAGACACGTAATCTTGGGGAAAGTGGTAATGCATGCCGGACTTTGAAGGGCGGTAGGACTTTTCAAGGTGGAAAGTTATAATTCAGTTAATTCAGTGCAATATATTGAATACCTTAGTTCCTTGGTACCTGTGCTAGAAGCCAGGAATATAGAGATAAAAAAAACAGAATTCCTGCCTTCAAGGAGTTCCCAGTCTCAGTGAGACAGAGATGTCTAATTAGAGACCATATACAATCAGTATTGTCCAGAGACAGGTGAGCAGAAGGTATGATGGGTGTGGGAGGAACAATACCACACCTTAGTGGTTCAAAGTCAACCATCTTCAGGTTGTCTACACTCTCTACACTCTAAGAATGCAAAAAAAAGTATATTCCTGTGTTGCTGTCACTGGGTCTACACTCCGTGAACACTTTGAGTCATGAGAAGTTAACTTCTCAATACCTCTTATTCCACCAGTGGGTCTAGTTCCTCCCTCTGTTGCTGCAGGGAATAATTCTACTCCCTGGTTTTTTGGGTCATCTTGTTTTGTTTTAAGATAGTCCTAAAAGAAGAGATATTACATCTTTTCTTAATGTCCTCTTTTCAAGAGGAACATGAATACATCTACATACTGTATCTGATTTCTAGATCTTTCACAATTCAGCATGTTGGCTTGGTTTGTGTTTCCCTTATAAATGGTCCATTCCCCTGCACCCTTGTCCTCACTCTCATCCTGATCTCCTCCCCTGGAAATATTTTAAAATAATTATTCTATGAGGTCTCCCCCACCCAGTTCAGTTGGAGTTTTGAACCTAGCATTCAAAACGTATTTATTTCTGTCATATTTGGTGCTCTTCATTTTGACCTCTTGTGGGAGTTCTCTTTGAACTTTGATCTTGTTGTCTGGAATAGCTTTTATTTCCCCCTCCCTTTTAATGTCAGAAGATTTGATGAGAATATAATCTATTTTTATCTAAGAATTTCATAAAATAAACGAGACAGGGTCAAGAACAGAGCTTTTGGGCAAACCATGTATGTCTGATCGTTTCACAATATGGAAAGCTCCCACATGTACCCTCATGCAGCTTCCGTGTCTCCCCCTGGAGGGAATGCTTGGTAAGGGAAGAGCATGGGGTGCTCATCGACAGTGTTGAGCCTGACCCAGCTAGAGCCCAAGATAGCATATTGGACAGCAGTTCCAATTCAGGTTATACTTCCAGGAAAATGGGTTACAGTCTGTCGTATTCTAAGTGCCAGGAAGAGTCACTATGGTTAATGACAATAATTCTCTAGTGTTATACTGCCTGTGTGGTTTTCTCACATGCATGGTCTTGTGGATATGAAATAGCATAAGTTGTCAGTGAAGACTGTGGGTTATGGAATGATAAAATAAAAGCAAAATTTAAAGCAGAGTATTTGGGCGCCTGGGTGGTTCAGTCATTTAAGCATCTGCCTTTGGCTCAGATCATGATCCCTGAGTCCCAGGATTGAGCCCCACATAGGGCTCCCTGCTCAATAGAGAATCTGCTTCTCCCTCTGCCCCTTCCACCACTCATGCTCTCTCGCTCTCTCACGCTCTCTCTCAAGTAAATAAATAAAATCTTTAAAAAAAATAAAGCAGAGTATGTATTCTGTTAATGGAACTCCAGATGGACTGGAGGGAGAAGAAGCTGAAGAGAGGGAGGCCAGTAGGGAAGACATTGGAGCTATCCAGGAAGTGAGGAGGCGAAGAACTTAGTCAAAGACAGCCGTGAAAAGTGGAGGGGAAGGAATCGATAAAAGACACATGTCCCCAGAAGAGCAATAGGCTTTATAACTTTTGTAAAAATGGACTTGGGGAGGGCGCAAATCAAAGGATAACTTACACATTCTAAATCGGGAAGAACAATGGCTCAGTAGATGGGAGGAAAAATGGAATCGTATGGGGAATCCTGTTTAGCTGAGGTTGGTTTTTCCTGTTTTTGTGTGACTCCGTGGTGATGAGAGACAAGAGTATCCCAGAGGGGAGCCTAAGACTATAGAGTTGTCATCTGTTCGTGGAGAGAGAAGGGTTTCTGGGGAATGCCATGTCCAACAGCTTCCTCTGCGGTGTGGCAGAGTCATAGGATCACAGCAGTTGTCAATATCCCTTGGTTTTCTGGCTCATAGGTGGATTATTGCAAATGTAGGAAGTATTGTTTCTGATTGAATCAAGGATCTCTTAACTTTGCAGAGCCTCTGAATATGTTGCAAATGGCAAATGTGGTTATGAAAATCTTGGAAGTGGAGGTTGACTAAGACAGATGATGTCCACATCATAGAGTGAGTCATAGGAATAAAATCTTGGAAATCCTGTTCCTTAACCATCAGCAAAGATTCTAACAAAGCTATCTACCTACTTCTAAATAGAACATTCTGCTTTTCTTCTTTCAAGGAATGTTCAACTTGAAGTCTCTCTACACCCACTAAAAAATGAGTGCAAAGAGAGAATGAAAAAATATTAACTCGAAGCCCCATTAATCAGCCTTTAGAGAAGGGGCCGTTATTAAGCTCTTGTTCGTCCTCATCACCAGACATTCGTTAAGCACCTGACTGTGCCAAAGTCACACAGGCTGGCCCTCTCTGGTCGTGTAGACCCTCTACATGAAAGAGCAAGAGGGAAAAAAAATGTACAACGGCCACATAAAAGTGGTAAATGAGCCCCTCTTCAATGACGTTAGCAATCCCTCACCTATTCTGTTTTATCAAGGAACAAAGTCCTCCATTTAAGTAAATACTTATAAGAAAAAAAAGCTATCTATCCAGGCATCACAACACTTCAGCATTTTTAGCCTTCCCAAACAGTTTTCTGCCCCTAACCCACTTGGTGGCTAAGGATCACCTTGGGAAACGACCAATGTTGGAGTCTACTCTCATGAAGTCTTTCTTCCCTTGTTGCTTCTTGAGCTTCTTAGTGTTCATGGTTGGCAGTTAGTTGCCTTTCTTGTGTTTTCCCTTCTACTGCTCCCCCATGTCACTTAGAGCCTGTGTCTCTCATACATAGGCCTGGGGAAGCAATTAACCAAGACTGAGGGAAATGGTAAGTGAATTGAGTCCATATGCGGTTTTGAGTCGGGCTCTAAAATAAAGGCATAGACTATTGTGGAGACTATTGTAGCAAGACTATTCAGCTTGCTACTTTGAGTGTCCAAAGTGTGTGCTCTGCTCACTGCTGTAGGCTGAGTGCTAGGAGGTTGAGGTTGAAGAAATACTGACCTCAGGGTCAGGGAATGTGTTGCTCTCCTTACAGTATCGATTCTTAGGTCACAAGTTAGTACGTGTTTTAGGGATAGAAAGCGAAGTCTCATGTCTGGAAAGTGGAGAAATTATAAACTTCCCTGTAATCAATCACATACAATAGAAATTTAACTTACTGTGGAATTATAAAAATAAAGATAAGTATTACATTCCCATCTTGAATGCCTCCTCTCAAATACACGCCTATACATACACCATTTTGTTAATTTCACCGGTGGCCATTTTATTAAAACAGACTAAAATACTGTTCATTCACTAATAGGAATACTGTCATTTTCAGTGCTTCTGAAGAGTATTGTCCCCAATGACTATGAAACAATGCCCTGAGAACCAAGCTTGGAAGAGTAAGCTAGACACACAATGCTCAGGTAGAGATGGAAAAAAGAAACAGTCACTTGGAGGATCACAACTGTATTTTATTGTTGAAAGATTAAGAAGTACCAGGATTAGCTCAGAGCTTTAGGTTTTGTGTTAAGCTTTTGTGTTATTTGTGAGTCCCTAGAAGTATCCAGGTGGGCTTTTCAAGTGTCAGGTGAATATGCAGGATTCTTTTCTTTCTTTGCTATTTTTAGGCTTTTCTGAGAATGAACATGAACTCATACTCTCCCTTCTCATACTATTTTAGAGGAAAAATATTTAAGTCTTAAAGTTTATGATGATTTCTAGATTGGCTATTTTCAACCAATACAGAAATAGTTTGATTGCAACCATCATTTAAATTCCCTCTAGTAATATCAATATCTCTTAGAATCTGTTATGCTTCCAAATTGGAGTAGTGCTTGTATTTCCAGTGGTGGCCTCGTTATTTCTCTTCAGCTGATCTGTACAGAGTATCTGAAAACACAGCATTTCCATTTTATATGTGGTTAAACTGGAACCCAGGGAGGACTAAAAACCCAGGGTCACGCTGGGTTGTGGATAGCATGAGACCGGGGTTATCTGGAAGGAACGGGACCTGAAGTTCAAATAAGCAGTAAGGGTTTGGTGACAAGAGACTAAAGTTCAAGTACAGAGCAGTAATTTACAAAAGAGGAACAAGTTGAAGCAAATAGAATCCTAGATTTTAAAGGTCTGATGATTAACAGGGATATATTAACAACCAAAACTGAAAATCAGTCTTAGTAATAATAGGTTTCCTGTCTTCTCAGTCTTCTGGGGCTTGCTGGTACAGGTGTCTCTAGGGTCTCAGAGCTTAGCCACAGCCAGACGGAAGTCCAAAGAAGAATCCTGCCCCTCCATGAGACCAGAACAGAGAAACACAAATTGCCTCATAGTTGGTTTTATTTAAGTGGCACCCTGAAACCGAACTTCTCTTTCTACGCTCATTGTACAGTTTCTTCCATAAACTTATGATATGGGTTGCAGTATTTGGAAAGCCTTTCTCTTAATCTTAGCGAAATGGTTTCAGGAAAAAATGGGAGAATTCAGTTCTAAGTAGGATCCCACTAAACCATGAGAGAGAAACCACATCATTGCAGATATTCCAGTATCTGGATCTGACTTTGCATTATCCCAGATAGGAGGCCATCAAACTTGATCTGTAAAGGGCCAGAGCACAGTTCTAGGCTCTGTGCGCCAGATGGTCTGTGGCGACCACACCCCTTGGCCATTGTAGTGAGAACGCCGCCGTTGCCAAGAGCAACAAGTGGGAGCAGGCAGATTTCAGGACTACAGGTAGCAGGGTGGATGTGCCTTAAGGGCTGTAGCTTGCTGACCTCTAAACCAAAAGGAAGAAATTTGTTCACTGACAAAAATGTATTAAAAAACAAACCCCCATCCTTTCTCTATGTCATGAGGAGTTCTTCACCAGTGACCCACAGAACCCAGAGAAATAACAAGGCTTATCTGAGGTCTTCAATCCCAGAACTCCTCAACAAATAGAACTACTTTCCTCTGTTAACTTGCCATTTTGGACAAACATTCATATGAATCAATCAGCCTTTGAAAGTGCAATTAGATTATCCATTTTCTTTCTGGGGAGAGGGATGCCTGTGTTCTTTTACTAAATGTGTCTGGTTACTTCTTAGGGACCATCTTCTAGCAATTTTCCTTTTCAAGACACTGGATTAAGGATCCTCCTTCTGCCTTGATTTTCCATAGTCAAGTGCCCTTGCTGTATCCTTTATTCTAGTTTATCCTTGAAACCTTCAGACAGGACCACACTTACCCACCACTTGTTTATCTTTTGTGTGTTTGGTTTTTGTTTAGACAATAGTTTGCTCTCCATTGACTGCCCTCGAAAGTAGTGGCATAGAAAATCTAGAAACAATGCAGAATCCCCAAGTCACTTCGATTTTGGAATGCTTTATGTGATTTTTTTTTTTTGGTGGAACACATTTACTTTGGTAATTGTATCCTGCCCAACCTAATATTAAAATCAACTCTAATTTCTGGAGTAAGCAAAGTAACATAGAAGCGTGTCTCTGATTAGGAAAATTGTTGGACATGGATAATACTTATGCAGATAAGAAAAGATTTGAGTATATGAACAACCAAATACCAGTTGGCATGTCCACCCACAAATATGTTTGGAAGCCCCACTATTTGTCATGGATATGTAACATGTACTGAAATATTATTAGGTATTCCCATAGGTGTTCTCTGAACCTTTCCAACAACTGTATTATGGGGATATTGTTATTTTTATTTTGCAGTTTAGGCTTTGAGAGGTAAAATGACTTCGAGGGGTCTCAGAAGGATACATGATTGGGATTTGTACTTGGTCTTCTGGTGGTAGACCTAACACTTTCTAAACAGCTACCTGTGGCTATGTATTGAATAACTCTATGCAACTCAGGAACATCATTGCCCTCCTTATTTCTGGACACTGAGAGGACCATAGATATAACCCAAGACAGGGTTGCTTCCTGGAGGAAATTTGAAAATTATTTTCCACAATAAAGCATGTAGACATTTATTCTTCTGTGTCTTTGTTCCCATGCTTCTTTCTACATGTCCCATCTTACCCCTGTCCATCTGCTGTCTTTCTCCTCAATATGTTTAGCAAATTTATTGAGATATAATTTACAAGCAACACACTACATCCATTTAAAATATACAATTGATGCATTTCGACAGGCTGGTATCTATAACACAGCCGTGACCATCAAAATACAAAGCATCTTCACCACTTCCAAAAGTTTCCTTGGGTCCCTTTGCCATCTGTCTTCCTCTCATCCTGGCCCTAGACAAACTCTGATCTGCTTTTCGTCTCTATAGATTGGTTGGCATTTTCTACAGCTTTATAGAAATGGAAACAATATCGTATATACTCTTTTGCGTCAGGCGTCTTTCATTCAGTATAAAGATTTTGAGACGCATCCATACTGTTACAGAAAAAAAAAAATTTGTTTCTTCTGATCAGTGAGTGATATTTCACTGTGTGGTGGGTATATAACAATTTGTTTATCCATTTACTAGTTGATGGACATTTGGATTGCTTCCAGTTTTTGCCTACAATAAATAAACCTGCTATGAACACTAGCATGCGGGTCTCTGTGAGGACATGTTATTATGTCTCTTCAATAAACCTTAGGATTAGAATTGCTGGGTCACATGGTAGATGTCTATTTAACTTTGTTAGAGACTTCCAGTTGTCCTCAGTGGTTTACCATTTTATATCCCCACCAAGAACATATGTGAATTCCAGTTTTCCATACTCTTCTCAAAACTTGTATGGTTGATCTTTTAAATTTAGCCATTCTAGAGGTGCTTGGGTGGCTCCGTGGGTTAAAGCCTCTGCCTTCAGCTTAGGTCATGGTATCAGGGTCCTGGGATCGAGCTCCGCATGGGGCTCCCTGCTCAGCGGAGAGCCTGCTTCCCCCTCTCTCTCTGCTTGTTTCTCTGACTACTTGTGATCTCTCTCTCTCTCTGTCAAATAAATAAATAAAATCTTTAAAAAAATAAATTTAGCCATTCTAAATGGTGTGTAATAGCATCTTATGATTTTAATTTGCATTTCCATAATGACTAATAACTTTGAGCGTCTTTTCTGTGCTTATTGGCCTTTTGTGTATCTTCTTTTGTGAAGTGTATAAATTTTATCCTTGTTATTAGTTATCATTATTATTGGGTATAAGATGTCTTTATGGATGCTAGATAGCATTCTGTTATATCATGTGTTTTGCAAATATTCTCTCTCAATTTGTGGTGTGTATTTTCATTTTCTCAAAGGTGTCTTTCAAGGAGCAAAAGTTTTACATTTTGATCAAGTCCAATTTAGCAGTTTGTTCTCTTATAGTTCTTTGTGTCTTATCTTTATCTTTGCCTACCCCCAAAGTTTCAAAGATCTTCTATGTTTTCTTCTAGAAGATTTATGGTTTTAGCTTTTACATTAAAGTTTGTCATTTACTTCGAGTTAACTTTTGTATATGGTGTGAAATAAGGGTGAATATTGTTTTCTATACAGTTAGCTTGTTCTAGTACCATTTGTTGAAATGACTTTTCCCCCATTTAATTAATTGCCTTGGCATTTTTGTCAAAAGATTCAATAGACCGTGTCAGTAGTGGTCTATTTTTAGACTCTATTCTCTTCCATTGATCTATATGTCTATCCTGTCCTCAATACCACACTGTCTTTATTCTTATACCTCTATAGTAAATCTTGAAATAAAGTAGTATGAAAACTCCATTCTTATAAAACTACTTTGAAAAGCCTAGAACCTTTGTGTTTCCATATACATTTTAAAATTGTCAATTTATGCAAAAACAAAAAAAGGAAAGAAAGCTTGCTGAGATTTTGACTGTCAGAGTGCTTTGAATCATTAACTTCATTTGGGTAGAATTGATACCCAGATGATATTGACATCTTCCTATCTATGAACCTGGTATATATCTCTGCATTTCTTTAGGTCTTTAACTTCTATCAATAGTATTTTGCCCCTTTCACTGTAAAGATGTTACACCTTGGATTAGTTTCCTAGGAATGCTGTGCCAGATTTTCACAAACAGCTTGGTTTAAAACAATAGAGATTTATTCTTGCAGTTCAGGGGAAAAAAGTTCACAGTCAAGGTATTGGCAGGTTGGTTCTTCCTAGACTCTTTAAGGGAGAATCTGTTCCACACCTAGCTTCTGGAGGCTGCTAGCAATCCTTGTTATTCCTCAGCCAACCTCTCTGCTTTTGTCTTCACATGGCCTTCCCCTTCTAGGTCACAATGTTGTCTGCTTTTCTGTCCCTTATAACAACACTGTCATTAGACTTAGGGAACAGCTGAATGCAGGATGATTTCATCTCAAGATCTTGACCTTAATTGCATCTGCAAAGACCCTTTTTCCAAAAAAGGTCAGATTCTGGGGTTCCAAGTAGACATATATTTTGGGAACCATAATTGAATTCACTATATGCCTATTTCTGAAAATTTATTCCTAAGTATTTTATGTTTTATGGTGCTATTATAAATGGCTTATAATTCTTTGTTTCCAATGATTTGCTGCTTATATCTAAAAATATAACTGATGTGTATGTATTAATCTTATATCTTATAATTTTGCTAAATGCAATTATTAGTTCTGATGATTATTATATAGATTATTTTAGGATTTTCTACATAAGCAAGCACAACAGTTATAAATACAGGCAATTTTACTTCTTTTTCTAGTTATGCCTTTTCTTCTTGCTTTATTACAATTACTAGGATGTCCAGTGAAATGGTGACTAGAAATGATAAGAGCAGGATTTTTTCCCAACATTAAGGGGAAATAATTTTATAATTGGGGATTAAAGATGATGTTTACAATATGTTTTGTTTAGTTTTGTTTTACATAATGCCTGTTCATCAGATTTAGAAAATTCCTCTTTTATTCCTAATATACTGAGAGGCTTTTTTAAAAGTAAAAAATGAATATGAATTTTCAAATGATTTCTCTGCATCTGTTGAAATAATGATCTGCTTTTTTCCAATTATTCTACTAATATGATGAATTACCTTGATTTTTTTTAAGATTTTATTTATTTATTTGACAGAGAGAGAGAGATCACAAGTAGGCAGAGAGGCAGGCAGAGAGAGGGGGAAGCAGGTTCCCTGCTGAGCAGAGAGCCCGATGTGGTGCTCGATCCCAGGACCCTGAGATCATGACCTGAGCCAAAGGCAGAGTCTTTAACCCACTGAGCTACTCAGGTGCCCCTTACCTTTATTTTTAAATACAAACCAATCTTACATTCCTAGAATAAATCCTAATGGGTGACCATGGGTTTTTGGGGTTTTTTTTTGTTTGTTTGTTTTGTTTTTAGGTTGTAAGATTTGATTTGTTAAAATTTTGTTAAGGATTTTTGCATTTATGTTTATGAAGGCTATTGGTCTATGATTGCCTTGTAATTTATTTTCCAATTTTGATAAAAAGAATGTTCCCTCTTCTTCTATTTTTCAGAAAAGTTTATAAGATTAGTGTTATTTCTTGCTTGGATATTTGATAGGAATCACCAGTCATGCCATTTGGACCTGGAATATTCTCTGTGGGAAGGTTTAGATAATGGATTCAATTGTTCTGAGAGATATAAGGCCATTTAGATTTTCTGTTTCATCTGTGTCAGTTTTAGCAAGTGTATTTTTCAAATAATTTGCTCATTTTATCTGTGTTCTGACCTAGTTATTTTTATATGTTAGCCTAGATACTTTCTCATCTTAAAACTTTTCTAGATACTCCCAACAGAAGTGATTTCACATTCTTTGTGCCACTACTTTATCTGGTATCATCTGTACTCTGCATCTTCCTTTGTGGTCGCTTGCCCATTTATCTGTTCATATACTAAATTAAGGGCCTTGAAGTTTAATGATTGCATCCTATATATCTTTGAGAATCTGCCACCTTATATGGTGTTTGGCACATAATAGATGCCATCCACCCCCAATGTTTAATCAACCAGTTCCATTTACCATTGCCTAATTTATAGTTACACACATGTTTCTTTCTCAGGAGATTATGAGCATCTTTTGAAAAAATGGCAGGTATTATTCAATGTTCATATTCCTTCTATGTTTTATATTTACAACAAGTTTTAAAACTGTTAAATAAAATAGACTCGTTGAACAGTATAGAAGAATCAGTATTTTATAAACTCAGAAGAGAGGTTAAATGGAAATCAGGAAAGTATGCATCAATAAAGGGAGAGAAATAAGGGAAATAACATTGTTGAGTGCTTACCATATGTCAGACATTGCCTTAAGCAACTTATATTTCTTGTTATCATTTAACCTTAAAATAAGTAGGCACAGAAAATATTATAATTGGGGCACCTGGGTGGTTCAGTCACTTGAGTGTCTGCCTCTTGGTTTCAGTCGTGATTTCAGGGTTATGAGATTCAACCCCACATCAGGTTCCACACTCAGCAGAGTCTGCCTGAGATTCTCTCCCTCTCCTTGGCCCCTCTCCTGCCTGCACGCACCCACACATGCTTGCTCTCTCTCTCTCTTAGATAGATAGATAGATAGATAGATAGATAATCTTTCAAAAAAAGAGAAAATTTTATTATCCCCATTTTATAAATCAGGAATCTGAGGTGAGGTTTCAAAAAGTGAAGTACTTTGCCCAAGTGCACCGAGTTATTAAGTGGCACATTTGGGTTTCAGATGCAAGCCTGAATGATTCCATCATCCATCTTCTTGGTTTCAATTTTACTTTTGCCCATTTGGTTTTCTACAAGACAATTGGTGGGTTTTCCCAAGTTACCTTTAAATGCTACCTTTGCCAGAGTAGAATATTCTGACTCCCCGGTTGAGTGTTGGAATCACTGTAAGTTTAGAAAAACTCCAAAGTAGTCCCTGAATGCTTGTTCTGTCTTTAGCAGGAAATATCCAGAAATGGCAAAGAAGCTTCCAAACAGCCTTATCTCAAATATGCTGTGCATCTCCTGGTTGTCTTCCCCCACTACTCATCAGCCTTTGTCTATAAGCTTGCTTATAATTGCTATTTTGATGATAGCAGATGCAGCAATTCTGGATAATTGGGTGGTATCATTGGTTCCTGAGTTCCTACCCATATGGCCTAAGGGCAATTAAGAGCCAAAGGTCTTGATAACTCAAGCAATCTTCTTAGTTTATTGTGAAAGGAGAGGATATTTCCTTACAGATGATCTTACTTTTGTATATGTTCCATATTTGTTCTGTTTAGAAAGGTCTGTGGGCTACTTTGTGCAAGACACATTCTTTCTCCTTTTGCTTTGATAAAAAGACATGTGAAACACCAGATCCAATCACATAGCACCTTCGCTACTGCTAACTTAGCTGTGCCTATTTTACGTCTCTTCTCTCTTCACATAATAATACTCTACAAGTCACCTAATCAGGGTTACCTATGATAATCAGGCTTTTCCCAATTAGAAATGTGCCTAAGGCACCATTTTCCCAATACATTTTAGCCAAAGAACTGGGAAGGGGAGGCAAGTTTTTCAGTGATTCCAGTCTGTCCGTTGGAACAAGAAGTTTCTGAGGTCTTCCCAATGTGAAAAACAACATCAAAATAATAGCATTTGTTTCTTTATTTGGGTACAATACCATGGTCAAGAACTTGGCCACTTCACCAGAGAAATTACTTGCAATACATCATTGAAGAGATGACTTAATGCACGCTCATCATTCCCTCTAGTCTACCATGGGGAGGGTGATACTTTCATGTGTCAGAAGCACCAGTCAAGGGGGCTGGATACATTTTCTCTCTCTTGAAATTCTCGTCTCTTTTGGAATGACTCCCTTAGGCATCCACAGCTCTAGGTTCTTTCTAAGAAATGAAGCAAGTACTCCCAGGGCTGTTCACACTAGGGAACAAAATCTAAAGAAGATTTCCTAACTTGTTGATGTCAGGGATCACCATAGATGTGTTTCTCACTGTGAAGCAGAAGATACAGCTCCTTTGTGGTCTGGGCGTCAGACTTGTTGAGAGACGAACATTGTCATGCCTTAACATTAATTAATAATGTGTTATCACCCAAACCTGGATCAAATGATATTCCATACAGAGGCAGGAGAGAAGGGGTTGGAATTAATACATGAACCCTTGGAAGCTGTTTTCAGCTGAGGATTTTCGAGTAGCCGCTGGAAATCAAGGGACGTACCAAGGATAGTAGGAGTTGAGAAGAACGGAGGGCAGGATATAATATCTTTTTTCTTCCACCTCACACTGTGCTTAGACAAAGCCCAGTCTCTGTGAGAGCTACCCTATAAAAACTTGCTGAATGAATAAATGAATGAATGAATGTTTGATTCCAAACATTTTCTTACTCGGTAGCTTCAAATTGTGGTGAATTCGTTGTGTTCCATCTGGGTGTTGTAGGAAGCCAGGAAAGACCTTTCTATTAGTTTTTGGAAACTGAGAGTGTCCCTTGTACTGCCTGGACAGGACAGGCTTCTGGAGGTTCCATTTATCCAGAGGCAGAATGGAACCTTTTCCTTGCAACTGGAAAATTGTTGCCAGTTTCAACAAAGAGACTATACTACCTAAGGAAACAGTGTTTCCTCTTACAAGGTACAATCTTGGCTCCTCTGCCATGACAGGGGGCTGTTCTTGGAAATGTACTCCAGAGATTTTCGTATTTAACCAGGATACAAATTGCATTGCTACATAATTCCCCCTGCTGAGGCCCTATGAAAGGAATGAATTGGGGCAGATACAGCAAGCTAGTAGGACAAATATCCCCTATTCTTGTGGCTGGACTACACAGGAGTAAACTTAATCTCAACAAGATGACCCAATTCTTGGCTTGCTTTTCTACCCATTTCCACCCATAATGCTTCCAAGTTACTGTCTGATTCAAGATGCGTAGAGAAACAAAATGGAAAGAAAAATAAACTGGTGTGTAAAAAGTCAGATGACATTTAATTAAAACTAAGTTTGCAAGTTAATGGGGGGAAAGGGGTATTTTATTAAAAAACAAACAAACAAACAACCACCCAGGGTAATTAAACCTCAGGGCAGCATAGCACATCACTATCCTTCTGTGGTTTTGAATGTATTTTATTTGTGCACTGGAAGTAGATAGTCCTCATATTGTTAATAATTGTACTACTAAATTATACTCAAGAGTGTGCATCTCTGTAACCTTGCTTACTATTTTCTTTTTGTACTTTTCTTAAGCTGATTTCTGAGGGGTGGTTCCTTCACATAAGCTTTCAATTTTTAAATAACAATCAATTTATTTCACTATGCATCTTTATTTGCTTAAGTGAGGAAGAATCAGATTGTGATTGTGGTGTAAATCAGTCCATCCTTTTCTTCCCTTTACAAGAAAAGCTGTGGGTAATAGAAAAGAGGACTGAATGAAATAGAAATTCTAGGAAGCTTTTATGAACTCAGTCATTAGAGTAAGAAGAGCTAAATCCATGGGGTGGGTGGGGGAGAGAAGAATGCAAATGGTGTTTTTTTAGAGCTTTAACGTTAAACCACTCTAGTATCCCCCCCTTCTCTTCCTGCCAGTATTCTGGCCCCACCCAGACCTAGTCAGAATCCAGGGCCGGGGCACTTCAGAAGCTGGAAGGACAGTGGGAGAGAGGCTCTGGGTCAGCCTTCCCTGGTCATCACGAGGGGTCCAAGCAGAAAGGCTGCCTAGAGAGCCTCACTCTGACCTCTTTAAAACTGCATCAGAGAAACTCCTAAATTGTATTGGTCATCCTGAAACTTGATTGGTAAAGAATTTTCTGCGTTGAAAATACTTCATCTTAAGAAAAAGTAAAATACTTAATCTTGCTGGGATCTTTTGAGGTAGGAAAATCTGATGAGAAGTAAACATTCGCTATACTCCGATGCCTTGGGTTCGCTCCTGGAAACATTGGAGGGATGTTTGCCAACATGTCTTGGCAGTGCTCAGAGATGGCCGGCCAAGTCATAAGAGAATGAAGAGAAGAGGTTTATGTGGTACTGAGTCCAGCATTGTGTATAAAATACAGGTTTCAATGTAAAGAAATCTGTTGCACAAAAACCTTGGAAAACATGGCATCTCCTCTTTTCTTTACTACTCCCCCACACGAGTACCCTGTTCCTCAAAAAAATTTTTTTAGAAAATAAGGAAAAAAATAGAAGAGAATCAACATGACCTTAAGGAAGTGAATCCCTTTGTTTTAACTTTCTTTTCCTTTTGCTTTTACATTTAAGAGTTAAGACAACATTTCAGCGGAGAAATGTGGAGAAGGGTAAAGGGAAATCAATAAAGTTATTCTGTGACTTTTCCCAGGAGGGAGCTGTGTTAATCGAGAATGGCCTGCTTGGCTATATATCAAATCCGAGGAGCGAGCAGGAGTTGATTTTGAAACAGATTTCTCAGCTAAACTGAAGGAGATATATATAAATATACATATATGAACATACATACATGTGTAATTTTTACAAGAGTGGTGTGTATCTGCGTGTACACTATTATACACATCCTAATGTATATGAAAAGTGTATATTACATACACACACATTCAAAAAGTAGATAAGAACAACTGCTTTAGGTCATTAATGATATTGGACAAAAATTCCTCCAATAGTTGTTTCTGTATATTGATTTAGGATCCTTTTACACTTTATAAGTTTCTCTAATAAGTCCTTTGACTCCCAAAGAAGGAATTTGATGTAATAAAGCCTAAAGTGACAAATGAAGGGATGGAAATCAGATTTCTTGACCCAAGGCCAGTGGAAGTATCTTTGACAATGGGGAAGCTTTTAAAGAATCTCTGTGGGTAGTCATGTAGTTACTTTCTCTAGTGACTACAGAAACTTCTGGCAGGTGTGATTTCAGTAGAGCTTTCAAAAGCCAAGTTGGCCAGGGCACTACTCAATTCCATTGGGCCATAGGACCACATTCTCAGGTTCACTGGAAGCGATGGTAGTTTCTTCCTGGACAGATTCAGACAACATAATTGGGTGGGAGGCAGGATAGCTGAGTGTCAGTCCTGATGTCGTCTTCACAGTGTGATCTTGAGTGAGTTACCTATCCTTTCTGGACATCAGTTTCCTTTCTTATGAAATGGGATGAATAGTTCTTGCTCCTTCCAAACAACTTCCTTATTGCCCAAGAATCTTGTCCAAAGTCATTTTGTCTCCAAAATGCTCAGATTTTGGAGACCACTAAAGAGTTATCTCCTTTCCCTGACCCAATCTACTGGGATTAATCCCGCCATTCTAGAGCCCTTCACATTTTTCTTCTCTCATTTTGAATGTTCAAATTCTGAATTGTTTTTAACATCAGCTAAGATGCTCTATATTCTTTCTTTTTTAAAAAAAGATATTATTTATATATTTATTTGGGGGGAAGAGAGAGAGATCATGAGCAGGAGGAGGGACAGGGAGAGTGAAAGATTCTCAAGCAGACTCCCCACTGAGCACGGAGCCCAATGTGGGACTCAAGCTCATCACCCAGAGACCATGACATGAGCCAAAATCAAGAGTCAGATGCTTACGCAACTAAGCCACACAAGTACCCCTCTATTTATTTTCTAAATCTAAACTCCATATGTATCATAACTGTTAAGAAAATACTTTTGTAAGAGAATGGAATTTATTTTATTTATTTATTTGAGAATGGAATTTAGACAGAGAGAGGGACTATGAAGTTCTAGAAATTCCCTGGAAGAAATTTTATAGTGCGTCTAGTCTAACCCTCTATTTTACAGTTGAGGAAGCTAATGATCTGAGAGGTTAAATGTGTGTTCAATGTTACTGTGACAGAATTAAGTGGAGAACCTATGTCTCTTTAAATTTCAGTTCTGTATTCTTTCCATTGGTTCATGTATCTTGAGACTACTATAATTAGAAATAGTACCTGAGGGGTGCAAGAAAGAGAGAGAAAGAAAAAGAGAGAGGAAAAAAAAGAAGGAAGGAAGGAGTGAGAGAGAGAGAAAGAAAGAGAGAAAGAAGAAAAGAAAGAAAAGGAGAAGGAAAGACAAGAAAGAGGAAGGAAAGGAGGGAAGAAAAGGAAAGAAAGAAAAAAAGAAAGGAAGGAAGGAAGGAAGGAAGGAAGGAAGGAAGGAAGGAAGGAAGGAAGGAAGGAAGAAAAGAAGAGAAAAAAAGAAGGAAGGAAGGGGGAAGAGGAAGGAAGGAGAGAGAGAGAGAGGGAAAGAGAAAAGAAAAAGAGAAAAAAAAGAGAGAAAGACAAGAAAGAAAGGAAGGAAAGGAAGAAAGAAAAGAAAAGGAAAAGGAAAGGAAAGAAAAAAGAAAAGAAAACCTGAAGCTAAGTAAGCAGCCCAAATAAACATATGTCAACCTTTGGTTTCCCCAGGGCCAGATTCTAACTCTGTGCATAACCTGACCAGCGTGGCTTTAGCAGAGAGAAGAGGCCAGAGCCTCTTCTTTTTGTCCCTTCCTGTCCCATAAGCCCGAGCCTAGAATCTGGATCTAACTGAATTCCTATTTTTCCATGTCTATTTTGGACATGGTTGCATTTGCACCGTATTTCACAGCTCTTAAATTCTATAAGTTGACTTTACACCTTATTCAGCATTCACTGGGAGTTGACTATGTCAACAGGGATACTGCCCTCAGTACTCTTAGAAAAGTATTTTCTTAACAGTTATGATACATATGGAGTTTAGATTTAGAAAATGAATAGAGGGGTACGTGTGTGGCTTGGTCGCTTAAGCATCCAACTCTTGATTTTGGCTCATGTCATGGTCTCTGGGTGGTGAGACTGAGTCCCACATTGGGCTCCGTGCTCAGTGGGGAGTCTGCTTGAGATTCTTTCGCTCTCCCTGTCCTTCTCTTCTTAACATAGATACAGTTTACTGTGTGCCAGTCTCGGGCAGTGGGCTGGAGATACAGCTGGATCTCACAGTGTCACATGTCCTGTGTGAGATATGCTCCCATTGCATATGCTGGAGGCGCTGAGGAAGGAGATTCTGGGATCATCCAAAGAAGTCCAAGAAGACAGCAGACCTGGTGATAATTGCCTTTCCTCTCTCGTCCCCTTCCTTATGAGGGCAGAGAAGTTAATTTTAGGTGATGGTGTTTTCTAGGGTCTCTCTGCCTTGTTTTCAACAAAAGAGAAGCCATATGTAGAATTTTTCCTTTACCTCCGCATCCACCCCAGGCTTAGATATTCTCACCGTGAATCCTCAGAACAAAGCCGGTTTCCTGATACTTTAGTCAATTCTAACTGGGTTGCAGAAAGCAGGTCCTGGGGGCCCAGAGACATATGCATATGCAGGTTAGTTGCGGGGAAAATATTGTTCCCCCATCATCATTTCCTCCCTAACTTTAATTTTTCAATCAATTTTCTTTGTTTCCTTTGGCTTTTAAAAGACATTGACAAGTTGACGCCTAGATGTTTCCTAGAAACACCCAAAGCTCTGTTCACGTTTTATAACAGAGCACTAGCCAGATTTCATTTGTTTGTTTTGTTTTCAAAGTTCTTCTCCTCCTTGCTCAGCTTAGAATTTTTCTCACTTTTCCATCGAATTTAAGATGTGAATTTTGAATAATTAAACTCATGGCAGAGGAGGAAAATCATCAATGAAGGATTGCTTGCCTCTGTATAATCATTGATTGGTCTGTGTTACGTAACACTGTGACCCCAGATTATATTGAGTTCCCGGAAGAGTACAGACACCACAGCAATTTGTAAAGCACCTACTATGTGGCAGGCTTGGTGCCCACCAGAATAAGAGCAAAATCAGTGTGCCTCCATGCAGTGCATGGTAAATATCTGCAGAGCTAAGAGACCCATGGGCCCATAAATTCTACAATTTTCCAGACTTGCACTAGGTAGTCAAAATATCACGGTGAATCTTGGAAGACTTAAGAATGCCAGAAAATTCACTTAACCTCCCTTCGTTTGGGAGTGGCAGTTGGTCGCCAACAACCGTTGGTTTGCTGTGTACCTGCCTGATTGGAATGTACAGTCCGACATTCCTGAAGGCAAAGCAGGAGAGCCCACAAGGCTGGCCTGGCTCCCTCTTGACATAGTTCCCTGTGGTCTTCATGTCATTGCTATTGGCTGCACGGAGAGACTCTTTGACGAGTGTTGAACGTACCAACTTAAAAATCTCTGAGGTAGCAGTTTCCACCTTTAAAATATGCCTCGATGTCTCCCCAGAGTGTTCCCTATTCATCCCTATTCATCTATCTCCGTTTGAACCTTAGCAGGAATTCTGATGCTCCCGAGGCCCCTCAGTCCCCAAAATGTCTCTCAAGCTATGTTCTGGTGTTCCTTTAATTTTATTACTTCTGCACACTCAGTGCTTTTTGAAACTCATCTATTTCACAAAAGCTCAAGTAAATTTAATCGTATCTTTTTGAAGCCCTTCCTTACTGTGCTGTCATTAGTTAATAATGGGGACGACCAAGAGGCACCGGGTCTGATTATTATTAACGGTACCTCGGATTCTCACATACTCTCTCCCAATGAACTCTAGGCAGTTCATACACATTAGCTCATTTTTCCTCACAACAGCTGGGCAGGGAGACCTAGATTCTATTCTTGGTGCTATAACAACCTTCTTGGGAAAGGTATTTAGCCACTAATTGCCTCGGTTCCCAACAATGAAAAGGGAATAATGATAGGAGGATCTTTGCTTTTCCCTCTTCTTATCCTAAACCTTTAGAACCTAAATAGCACACAAGCACACACACAAATAAAATAAAAATCTGAAGAGACAAAGACAAAGTCCAAAAGAGAAGAAGGAGTGTGTCTGTGTCTTGACTTTATTTCCATAGTGAAAGAGTGAGATACAGTTCCAGGAACATGACTGGAAACTTTGAAACCTGAGTTGTGATCCACTTTCCACTTCCTGATGGACCATTGCCTTCAATACCTCTCTCCTTTATATGGGAAAGCACTTAGAGATCCGGAGCTGGTGAATACTATAAAAGGGGCCCAATCTTCTAAAGAGCATTAACTGGGTCAGCAAAGATGTCTCTAGGAACCATGGCATCAGTAAGAGTGGATTTAAGATGAGAACACTCTTGGCTTTCAAAGCCTTCCCCTTCCCCAACCTCTCTCCTTTCCCTCGTAAGCTCCAGGCTTTGTAGCGATTTCAAAAATATACACCAGTAACCCCAGCCCAAGTCACTGGCCTGTATCTTTGGTCTCCTATCATCTCTAGACTCTTGGCCTGGCAATCTCAGTCTTCAGAAGTTCCAGTGGCTGAAATATGCCTCTTTGCTTGCCAGCCTAAACCTGATGATTGAATGGCAGAGAACCTTAGACCAAAATAGAGCTTGGCTCTTAGATGTCATGCGTCAGCCAAGAATAATGCTTTTTATAACATCAGGCTCAGTTCTATTAGCGCACAGGTATTGAGATCTCACCCTTTAGAAGGGCCCTGATTTTCTCTATTTTTCTCTCAGTTTACCCATTGTTCTGCAGGAGTGGGAGCTTCTCTCTTTTACCTGTGGAGACTCAAAAGGCTCTTGAAATGTACTACGTAGTACAAATCGGTGAAGTCAGACCCCAAGGCAATGGAATGTAGATTACCTTCCTGAGGGCTTCCTGAACGACACGGGCCCATCAGATAAACTCCAGACCTTGCATAGAGTTCATCTAGAAGCCAAGAAAAGTCCTTTGAAGCTTACCCAGTGCTCACCCATAAGGAGGCAATGGGATTATTTTGTATATTCGTATCAAAAATATTATTAAATCTACATGCTGAAGACTTCTCTCGCCATTGATTTCCCCTAATATTCTAAAAGGTTAAGGAAAGCAAAAAGAAAAAAAATTTTTTTACTAGGCAAAAATTCAAGTATGTAGCCTGACATTACTTAGCCTGAGTAACTCTTAGGGGTGTGGAGTATAAAATCTGCGAGATAACTTCTTTGGAGACCACTTGAGCTATAGACTGCTGGTACCAAACACTGCTCCCTACTGGTTCAAAGTCTCGTTGCTTCAGGAAAATGGCTTTGCTGATACGCGCATAAGGCAGCTTATCCATCCTCCCCTTCCTGGGAATATTTTTGCCACTTAATGGGGAACTCTTGCTGATGGACTTGAGACAGTTCACATCTAAAGTATGTTTAGAGATTGGGGGCTGGGGTAGGAGGGCTGTGCTTACATATCCAGCTCTCGCTTGAGACTTGCCATCAGCCCCCTAAAGGGATGCATCTTTAGAAACTTGAGAGGGTTGAAATTCTGAAAGTCCATCAGTACTTGTCGAAGGACAGACTGAGCACCGTCACGTTCCCCCTGTGGTCCCCTAGCCAGAGACAGGAACTGCCCAGGTGAAGACCAGGATGGAAGCCAGCCTGCTGACTACTTAAACATACTTAAATATTCTTCCTTTAGGCAAAGTAAGGACGTGTCTAGCCTTTTTTTCACAATACATATTATGAAACTCTGGAGCCTCGAGGTCCTATGGTCACGAACCATTTCTAGCTTCTCAGCCTCATTTTCTGAAATGAGGGCATCTGAGCTGGGTTGCTTATCTCAGATCTGGACTTACCCACACACTTTAAAGTGCAAGAGATCTCCCTCCCTGCATGTAGCCCAGAATAGTCCTTCACAGCCGCGTCATCCTGGACACTTTATCACTTGATATTACCTCCTAATCCACAGATCAGTGAGATTTTAGAATTTGTCTGGCTTCGAACAGAAACAGCCTGACTGCAGAACATTTAGAATGAATTAAATAGACCAATTTGCTATTTTTCAGAAACACAAATAAACGTGGCTATAAGTGGGACCTCAGCCAGAGTAGAGTCTTTGCAAATAAGACTGCAATTCACCCTTTATGAAATGTTACTCTTTTAAGAAAAAAGATTTTATTTATTCATTGAAGAGACAGAGAGATAGATAGTGAGATACAGCACGAACAGGGGCTGGGGAGAGGGAGAAGCAGACTCCCCATTGAGCAGGGAGCCCGATGCAGGACTTAATTCCGGGACCCTTGGGTCATGACCTGAGCCGAAGGCAGATGCTTAACTGATTGAGCCACCCAGGCGCCCTAAGTGTTACTTTTATGTGGCATTGGACTGAGCGTCATTCCAAGAGTTATTTAGACATGAACACGGCTCTCTCAAAAAGTTACAATCAAAGCCACATCAGCATACAAGTTTATTCAAAAAATTTGCTACCCACCAGGTACTATGCTATATACCAGAAACACAGAAGTGACCACGTGACAACCCCTGTCTCCATTCCCCTTACAGTTTGGGGATAGAGACAGCATAGTCTATGGACAGTGCCAACACCTGGGCACCATTTTCTCTCCTCCAGCTAAGGGAATTATACCCTCTAGCACAGTGCCCGAGATATAGTGGCGTACTTCAATCACTAATGATTGGCCAAAATGAGCTCAACGAAAAGAGTGAATAAATGTTAAGGTAGAGTAAGTACAGAGGGCTATGGAAAGTATATCAAAGGAGAAACTAGACTAGTTTGAGGGGATGAACTGTGGAAAATGTCAGTTACACTGAGACAAGAGTCAAAGAACATCATGATGCAGAGGAAAGACCAGATAACGGAGTTAGACCTGATTCAAGTCCTAGCAGTGCCGGTGAGGGCTGGGCCATTCCAACTCTTTCATACCTTACTCTTGGCCTCTGTAAAACACTGGTGATGTTTTTGGCAGAATAAATGAGATATTATTTGTCTGTAAGCCTCTGTCACAAAGAAGAACATCAATGATGGCTGCTGGAGGAGGAACAGAGTACAAAACCGCGATGTTAAAGCAAAGAGTACCTAAGTAGTAAGGTTAAGAGCACAGATGGTTTGAGGGATGGATGGCAATGATGAGGTTCAAGTCATGGTGGCCACTGGGAGAGGTGTTCTAGAACTTTTTAGCTTCTAAGCCCAGACTGTGGGGGGAAGGGCATGTGACTTATGGGATTTGTCTTCCTCTTCCAATCCATACTCCAGGCTTTCATGTTCACATTTTTTCTTCTTCAAAGATTTTATTTATTCGAGAGAGTGAGTAAGAGAGAGCAGGAGAGGGGAGAAGGTCAGAGGGAGAAGCAGACTCCCTGCGGAGCTGGGAGCCTGATTTGGGACTCGATCGATCCCGGGGACTCCAGGATCATGACCTGAGCCGAAGGCAGTCGCTTAGCCGACTGAGCCACCCAGGTGCCCTTTCATATTCACATTTTAACTACAGAATCATGTAGGCCCTGCCTGCCACGGTTCACAGTAGGGTATATACCATTTCAGCTAATTAGCAATCTGAAGATATTGTGACGTGTGGAAACTCGATACAGATTATGGGTGTGTGTTTATAGAATATACATAGAAATATATGCATAAAAATATAATCTTTCCCCCTATAAGTTCTTGTACTAATTAGCTTCTGTTGCTTTTATCTTAAATATCCACGAATATTCCAGACCTCTTTCCTTGGTTCTTTCTTCCCCGCATGTCCATTAGGCACTTTCCCACTACATTCGTATAGTTAGATCAGTACATGCACATGCACACGCACACGCACGCGCACGCACGCATGCACACCTGTCCTCTACTGTCTTCAGCTTTCTTTTAGGTGAACCTTTGGGAGAGATGATTGTCATCTTTGTTCATACGGGGAGCTATGGAGGGGGAGATGCGCACCGCTGGCTTTTGGTTTGGTTTTTCAGCCCCCAACATGAGATATGACTCTAATTTTGACACGGCAAAACCAAGGAATGTCAAACCAGAGAGTGTGAGAGACCAGAGCGAGGGGGAAGGGTGGGGGCCAAAGATGAAGGGAGCTGTTGGGCGTAAAAACATGTTAGACATAAAAACTGGGGGAGGGGAGAACTCGAGGTGATTCCGATGATGGTAGGGGAGGGGAAGCATCGATGGGGCCTTTGAAACGGTGCCAGGAACCGAGAGCCAGGGGCGGTGGCAGAGGGGAAGGCCAGGTAGGACAATTACAACGGAAATCTGGCTCCTTACAGCGCAGCATGAAACGGGGCTACAGAATTTGCTGCAGTGGGAGGTGGGGCCAGTCTGGCACAGTCTGTGGGTTTGAAAGGAGCTGGGCGGGTTGGGGAATGCCAGTCAGCCTTTGTAGTTCTGAGCTCAGAGAAGGGGTGACGAATACTGGGCTTGGGTCAGAAGCCTGGCTTGGGTGGGTTTGGGAGAAAATTTCCCTCTGCTCCCAAACTCTTAAAATGCGCTCATCACACCACTGGCCTCCAATCCCAGCATAACCACGTGAACTGGAGGCTGTCCTCCAGCAGAGGTTTCGGCTGTGGTACCTGTTGGCTGGCTGATGGGGTCCTTCTCCTCTCCCGACTCGCTAGGCATCCTAAACGGGGCTGAATACAATACCTTTTGCGTTTTTCCCTTTCACCCTGCCCACATGCTTCCCATCTCCCAGACTCCTAGGGTTAATCCCCAGGACAACCTTGCTTTGAAAGAAAAAATGTGGTGAGCCTCCTAGAAGATTTGGATCTCAGAAGTCTGTCTGTCCTGCTTCAGCCAGACGCCAGACAGCCGGCTCAAGGAGATGGACATTGACAGAGAAAGAAGCAGTAAGTTTTTGTTGTTGTTTCTTTTCCAGGCATAGTTGCTGTCCAGAATTAAAGCCCCTCAAAGTCCGAGGCTTTCTTTTCTTTATTTTTCGCCTTTCCTTTTCGTTTCTTTTTCTTTTCTTTCCTTCTCAGCAGAAATAAATAATATCCCCTTCCCATCTCGGGGCTGATTCCGAAAAGCAATTGAATTAGAAAGCGTTTCTTCATTGGTGTTCATATCTGGGGTTAAAAATATCTGAAGTTGATGTGTGGGTGCCTATTCTCAACACTGTAATATTTTAAAATGTATCTGCATTTGTTAAAGTAATTTGTACTGATTGTTCTTCTCCAGAATAAATACTATATATCTGGCTGATTGATTGTAATTATGATGAGTTTGTCCCGGCACTTGCACGGATGTCTTCTTTGAGGATTTTTAGTGCGTGTTTGCTGCTCATCAAAGGGAAGGATAGAAGTTTGGAAGGAGGGTGTGGCCCGGCTGATTCAGCTTCCTTCCCGGCCCATCCCTGACTCCTTCCCTCCACTCCTCCCTCTCCGCATCTCCTACCCTGGCTCCTCAGATCCATCCCGAGCCAGCTGTCAATGAAATGGCATTTACCTTTCATTTCTCTCACCACCTGTGTTAGACTCGGGCAGGTAGGAGACCACGCCCCACAATCAAATTCATTACATTTGTAATCTCAGCATTTTTTCAGACCAAGACAGAGAGCAGACTATTGCTTCCACTCCTTACACTTCTCTCATCCTGGGATTATTAGCCAAGATAGTAATAACAATAATAATACGGTATTTAGAAACTCTCTAGCACATTTCATCTCTGAGAGTCTTACAGATGTTAACTAATTAATCCGTGCAAGAGAGGTAAATATTATCAACCATGATGGAATATACATATGCATATGCTAAGGACAGCAAAATAGTTCGCTTATTTATCACGGTTCACTTGATATAGTAACTGGTATTTTTAAAACACCCATCATAGATACAATAATTAGAGATGTGCTTTTGTTAACAAAACCACTACCCACTTCTAGCGTACCCTTGGGTACTAAATAATTACCCACTTTGTGTGGTTATCTAGCTCACTAATTACCCACAGAAATTGGGGTCAGGTGTTAACTGCTTGAAATAAGTATCCTCCAAAGACATCGCTGAGTTGTATAGAGAAAATGACGTGTTCATAGCAAAACTTTCATAACTCGTATATTTGTGTATCTTTGTAAGCGGAGCGAATACAGACCGGGGCAAATCAGCTTAGCATGTGAAAATCGTGTTGAATTGTTGTTGAGAAGGTAGGAAGGTTTAGGAGAGTCTCGGGAAATTTCATCCTCTGTTTACCTTTCCTTTCTGAAGATGAGTGAAAGTCCCGTAATCTGCCCTTCATATGCAAGCACACTAAGACAATTGGTGATTCTGGTTAGGAATGATTCATTTTGGCGGTGCAGGGAGGCACCCAGTGAGTCAAAGATTTTTTTTTTTTTGACAGCTCCACCCATTATGATTATTCTAGCATGTTTCTTTTTTCCTCATCAGTCTAGTGCAAACACACTATTAGCCAAATCTGAAAAAGATTCTAACCCAGCCACCAAGTCTCCCAACCATCTCTTTCTCCTTCCCGATAATGACCAAAAAAAAAAAAAAAAAAAAAAAGTATTAAAGGAAATCCAACACTATGATTATAAGTCTTTCTTTTCTGCATGGATATGTTCTCCCCTCCCCTTCCCTCCTTTTCTCTCCCCTCCCCTCTC
>CM053613.1:76045154-76097020 GCA_028646535.1 Procyon lotor
TGGCCATATACCCACTGTGTGTATAGATAGGTAGAGACCCCGATTTTCAGGAGCTACCTGTTTTCCAGGATCAGCGTGTAGCCGCGCTTTGAAAACGCACGCCAGCAGACAGGGGAGAGGCTCCCCTGCTCAGCCCAGGATGTCTTTCATTTTTATCTGGTGCCACTTTTTTTGTCATCAGAATGATTACTTATCATTATCAAGGGGCTTTAGGCTGATCAATGGAGTGTGTATGTATCTGATGGACATCTGAGGAGAAACCCTTCAGAAAGAAGGAAAATGTCTGCAGTGGAAGTAAAGGGTTAGGATGAGCTACAGTGACCGATGAGTTCATTTCAAAATCCACGGGCACGTAAGTGGTAAATTAGTACATACGGCAAATAGAGTCAGCGAGCAGAACCTCCCATCGAAAGGAGAGAGATTTTGAGCATTGTAGTCATCTCACGCCTGAAAAGAGTGCGTATTTTAAATATAGATTTGAATCACTGCTCTTTTATCCCTCTACGTGCCGATTTCAAAGAAGTATTGGGGCACTGTTGACTTTCCATCCGTGAAAAAAACCCACCAAGATTTACGAAATGTACCACTAGCACTCCAACATGCCTAGGTGTTTTAAATGGCCGTGGGATGCGGAACAATTAGGCAGAGAACTGCACTGTGGTCTCTCTTCGTCACTCCTTCCTCTCCTTTTTTTTTTTTTTTCTTTTCCCCTCCCTTCTAGAAAGCGTGATACCTGATCTCTGGGTCTAGCAGGCTGAGGATTTTTCTGTATTTGTATAATACAATGTCTGGCCTTCCCCCTGACCTGCTGGTGTATTTTTGGCCTCATTAGTAGTCAGAAAGATGCTTTCGTGCATCCGGGGCTGCGAGTGAGGATGAGACACTACAACGGAGAGAGGGAGTGAGCGCAAGAGGATATTAGAAGGGAGGCTTGTCTCCAAGATATGGAAGGAAGTGAGAAATGACAGGACCGCAAGCTTTGTATGGAGGAGCCTGGCAGGGCGGGGGAGCGGCGGGGAGAGCCAAGTGGATTCTCAGAAAAGGAGGGAAGCCGTGGAGGAGCTAAAGGTGATTAGAGGGGGATATTGATTCCTTATTCTGCCAGAGATTTAAGCAGGCATGCGAGGAATCTGCACCATGGTTGGCAAAACGAGACCCTGTAACCAGACACTCGGGCTTTCCAGGAGCCCAGGGAGAGAGCCGAGAAGAAAGGGGGCAGTGTGGTCTAGGAAAATTCAACTTGTCGCTGATTTGTGCCTGATGCTTGCTGTCCGTCAGCAGCCTCCCTTACAATCTTTTTTTCTCTCTCTCCCTTTTTTTCTTGCCTTCTCCTTCTTCACTGAAGCCTAGGGGAGCCAGCAAAGATTAAATGTGCTTTCTCAAAGGCAGCCACTTCATGCTGCTGTGTCGAAAGGGCCATTATTATTATTATTTTTAATGGTAAAAGAAAACGGGAGAGAGGCTTGAGACAGAGAGAGAAGCAAGGTAGGTCGATGACGGACTAGCTTTTCTGGGAGGAAAAGGAAAGTGAGAGAGAAAGGAGAAACCCTGAACTGACCCGGACGATCGTGCCTGAGGAGAACGTACAGAGGTGAGAAAAAAAAAAAAGTTGTCTTATAGATGGGGGTGTGGGGATGCTGAATAGACCGTGTGCAGAGGTAAAGGAGGCATAATTTAGCTGTCTCGCTGGTATGATGCTATTTTGGAGGAGGGGGGAGACCGGGGAAGAGCCTGGAGCTTTAATGGTTTTTAGCTGCATATGGAAATATATACCAAAGAGTTAGCATTTTTACTAAGTGCTGGAGGCCCCTCCAATGCCTTCCTCGCAGGGGCTGCTTTGTCATTCTCTTTGACTAGCCAGCCAAATACCTCACTTAGGCTGGAATAAAAGAAGGAAAAAAGGAAGGAAGGAAGGAAGGAAGGAAGGAAGGAAGGAAGGAAGGAAGGAAGGAAGGAAGGAAGGAAGGAAGGAAGGAAAAGAAGGAGGGAGGGGGGAGAGAGAGAGAAAGAGAAAGAAGAAAGGGAGAGAGGAAAGAAGGAAGGAAAGAAGAGAAAGAAAAAAGAGGAAAGAAAAATTTTAAAAGAGTCATCTACCCACCCAGTTCCTCTCCCTTCCCCTTGGATTTTGGAGGCGGCACCGGGAGCCCCTGGCACAGAAAAGCCCAGCTTCAGGGCAGACGGGAGGGGAAAGCGACTCTCTCCCAGGTACAGAACCGGTAGCTTCTGAGAAGATGGAGGGGAATTAGGCTGCTGATTCCTCTGAAATATTGGCAAAAGGCTCCGAGGGTTTGGCGGCGGGAGCGGGGCGGGGGAGACGGATCTCCCCAGCCTGCACCCACCCCTTCCCACCTCGCCTCCCAAATGACAGCCTGGTGCCGCCTGTGCGGGGATTTGGCCTTGGCTTCAGCCAAGCAGCTGATGCGGCCCGAGGCCCCGCTTGCAGGACCGACTGGCACAGTGCACGCTAAAGGAAGAAGGAAGAAATTTTTTAAAAGCAGCTCTGGGGAGGTTTCTCATTCTTTAAAAAGCGAGAGAGAAGGAAAAGGAAGAGAAAATAATTGTTAAAACAATTTTTTAGCTGAATATTTTCAAAATCCGATCGGTCTCAGCCCCTCCCTGCACGTCCACCAAATGGCTTTTTTTTTTTTTTTCCTCCCTCGTCAAAGCATAAACTACAGAGTTACAGTCTCTAGATTTGGTGTAACGCTTCCTGCCCCCGCCTCCCCTCCCCGCCCCGTTGTCGGTCCTCTATTGAAACACCTCGCCCAGGCTAGCGCGCTGCGAGCTCACATTTCCCCCCCTTGCTCGGAATGGTGTTACGGAGGCTGCAGCCCCGCTCCACTTCCAAAGGGTGAGTTTAAAACGCTATTCGCATTTATACTTTCACGGCCTCCGAACCCCACTTCTTGGTCTTCTCCTTCTGGAAGCCTGATTTCTATGATTTTGCATGCGGCATGTTTGCCCAGGGGGAATGAGCTGCCTCCTATTTTCCTCACCGTCAGCTGTGCTAGTAAGTTCAAGCTTTGAGAGGGCATTTTAGCCCTCTTTTAGACCATGGTTTTTAAAAACGTCAGCATTTCTGGGTCTATGCAAATTATTTTTCATTTTAGTCAACTGTTTTGCCCAAAGCTTCCAAGACTTTTCTGTGCTAGACACGCAGTTGTGTGTTCAGGTATGTATCTATGTCCACAGATCCTGCGTGTGTGCGTGTGCGTGTGTATGAATATATTCTATTTACACGGAATCCAAATTTTGTGACCTAAGGAAGCTTCGAGAGTGAGGGAATACCCTGCCACCTGTTTGTTGCCTTTGGGTCATGAACCTGGAACAGAAATTGCCTGTCATTCCTGTTTTGCTTTGCTTTGTCTCAAGAAAGAACAATTTGTTGCGCTCCTCTCAATCCCTGAGACCCTAACTTGTGATGTTTACCGTTTAAATCCACGGGTTAGGCTCTTGGGAGCTGCGAGCCGTGCCTTGGCATCCTGGACCTTTGGTGGAACTTTTCTCTTTAAAGCAAAAACACAAGAAAAGAAAGTTTTCTGAAGTGATTGAGGGCACCTCTGAGGTTTTCATTGTTAGATGGGGTCAGGTGACCAGAAAGTGGGAGCTCCCGGATTTCTGTTAAAGTAGGTATATGTTCTGCCGTAAGAGCGTGTCGGCTGCTGCGGGTGTGTGTGTGTGTGTGTGTGTGTCAATTACTGGTGCCTGAGGCTTGTGGAACTACCCTCCCATGGTCTATTTCTTGAGAGCAACATGCAGTACTATCGGGGTGAAACAAGAACAGCTCAGGACCTGGTGCTTGACCTCAGAACATATTAGCTGAAGTCCCAGCATGCCCCGTGCCTCCAACTTTTAAGCTCAACAGTTAATCTTAAAATCGTGTCCAATTAAAATGGGCATGTGGACATGTTATGCATTCATACTCACATGTATGTGTCATACATGGCTGGACAGTGATCACGCAGACGCCGATGGGAGCAAACCAATAGTTTGGGCTAAAATATTAACAGGCTAAAAATTCTTCTCTTGTCATTCTACACGGAGGATGAAATTTACGGCGTTCATAAAGATTCGATTTGTATTGCTTTGCAAGATTTTAAAAAATAAGAGGAGCGATGTAGCCTCCTCATTGGGCATCTGTTTTAAAATGTTACACACCGTGAATTTCAAAGTAATAGGGATTGGAAATATATTTTCTAAATATATGAATAGAAAGAAATAACAGCATACATACAGATGCAATTATTGTATCTTTGGGAGTAATCAATGCCCATTGCTCTTCATTTAAAGATTGGAAAAATGTTATCAGGATTTAAATTCAATCCCACAAAGTTATTTATAATGCCAAACTGTACATTTAAAATAATCTTCTCTGAAGGTAATTGTTTACCTAGTTTGCAGTTTTCTGAAAACGTAACTTTTCGTGACAGAATAATTTTGGTGGTTCAGATCGGTCTCATAGTTGGAGGAGCAGTAACTTACCTTTCCTTTGTTGTGAAAAATTCCAATATACAATTTTATTTAAACTGCTTTGGTATCCTTGGGCCAACATTTATCTTCTATTTTTGGGAAATACCTAAATCAGTCCTGACTTCAAATGCTTTCTTCTTTTAAAGACTCTATATTGGCGGTAACCTCATTTTATACATGCAGTCGAAGGTTAAGGAAACTGTTCTTTTCCTGTGCATTTTTTTTAAGTGTTTATTGCAATTTCAGTCAATGATTCCAAATCGTAGTCAAGAAACCATTTTGTATCAGAAAACTGATTCAAGAAAATGAACCGTGCAACAATTGCACCATGTCTTTTGTTGAGACCTCTTGTATAGTTATACTATTTAAATATTACTTTCCAGCCTTTGGTAGCCTGAATATGCTTCAGAGAAAAGAGTTACTTGATTTTTCAAAGTCATCCTTTGGTTTTCGTACAATGGATTAATGATTTTCCCCCATCTTAGTGGATGTGTGTGCATAGGTATTTGGAAATTGTGGAAGGAGATCTATTTAACTATGGATATATATTATCACATGATTCATATCAACTGTTTGCAAAACATTTGGTGCTTTACAAAGTCAAAATATATCTGCAGTTAAGTCTATGAAAATGTATGCCTGGGCCAATAAAAACATGCTGGATATCATTCTTCTGTGATTTTTAAAGGGTAACAGGATAGTAATTTAATACAAGTGATACAGTTTGTATACCAAGGCAGTCTTTTGGTGTTTTACATGTTTTCAAGTGGATCGCTCATGCTCTGAGATTGCTAACACCGCTGATCCCACGGGCATTTGGGAGTGCACGACGACACACAGGATTTTTGTATTTCAGCGGGGGGACCGCTCCAGTGTTAAGGACAGGTTTCTCAACACCCCTTCTTCCTCACAGAGCCCATCAGCGAAGTTCAGTGAAATGAATAACATAATTGGTGGTTGGTTCAATCACTACCAGTCTAGACTAGCCCAGACGCATCAATTAGAGAGAGCTGTCTTTTAAAGGGGGAACGCAACCGAAACAAGCAGGGCATTATTGATACTGATCTTTAAAAGTGCAAATCCAGCTTGGCAGATAAAAAAAATAAGGCGGAGAATTGGGGTGGGGGTGGTTTGCGTTGCGGGAAGAAAAGAAAAAGACGTGAACTGGAGCTTTCGGAGGACACAGAAGGACAGGAAGCTTGAGAGAAAAGGCGTGGATAATGAGTGCAATGCAATAGCAGCACCTCCTTGGAACACAGTTACAATTCAGTTCACAGGGCATACTGGTTCACCATATTTTTAACTAGGTTCTCCCCCTCCTCCTTTTCTTTTTTTTCCTTTTTTTTTTTTTTTTGCCTGTTTCCAAAGAAGTTCCAGCTCAAAACCAATTCTGTTGGAAATTTAACAGCTCTAGGAAGCTCTACTGAGAAGAAAGCCAAGTAATACGAACCAGCCAAAACTCCTTTTGCAACATTTTTCCCCAAAAGAAAAACACGGAAGATGTTTATTTTTGAGTCTCTAATTCTACCTTAAAAAAAAAAAAATCAACAGTACTAATGAACAGTACTCGTTTTAAATCCAGCACCTGAGAGCTAATTTTATGGGCAAGACACCTTTAGGTAAACAGTTTTCTGTCGAATACAGTAAAATGATGAAGAATGTAACAAAAGGCTTTGGTTAGTTTGGTGGTGGGGGGGTTGGTTTTTGATGGAGAAAAAAAACAGATGATTTAGAAAGCGTTAGGAACACACCAAGCCCCAGGGAAAGAAAATGTTTGATTGGTATTAATTAAAACACTGCTAATATATTCTAATAAAATCAAATTTAACATTCTAAACTAATCCGCTTGGTATGTCAAAGGAAAAGAAAAGTATTATCTTATTTGCATCTCTGCCATCCAAATGCATTTGCTCATTCAGCAGAATTAATTTTTATCACCAGCCTGTTTAATCTCCTCACAGATTTAGTCAAACTTATTCTTTCAAACTAAAAAGGATCGGGGGTGCGGGGGGAACCCATGGAAGATATTGGGAAGACTAGCGACTGTATTTAGCACTGGCTTTATATTTTACCATGTCCTTTTCTCTTCATTTGCTGTAGTGGGGTGTGGAGGAACCCGTGAGACTGCGGGGAAGGGGGGTGCTGGATGGTTAATTTTCCTCTCTTTCTCTTCTACCTACCGGGTTATTTGGCAATTTCAGTTGCCAAATTATTTGAGTGGCATTTACTTACGTGACTGATGTTGCTCCGTTGATTAATATCTCATTTATTTCTGATTTCAGAATCTATTTTATTACAAATTCCTGATGCCAAAAAAAAAAAAAAAAAGGCTCTCACGCCACACACCAATTGCTTCTTCTCAATTATTTGCAACTGTGGTTCTCCCTAAGAGAAAGTGGGGAGGTGAGCGTAAAATTTTTTTCACTGAATTCTTTGTTTCATTTTTTTTAAGCCAAAATTTCTACAGAAAAATGTATATTTTCTGAAACGACGAGTTTCGTGCCCTTTATTGTTAAATTCTCACAATGGGCAAAACTGTCCCCAAATGACATCATAGCCAAAATGTTTCTCCCCTCATTAGTCTCTCATGACTATGATATCATATGTAAATACGTGCCCAACACAAAAACTGAATGGGCCAGAAATATTGAGGGCTGCATTTGTGTATTTCAAAAGTGCGGAATTCTGCCCAGTCTCCAGGAGATGGAAGCTACCAGACTATAGTCCTGATGGTACTGCCTTTTTTGCTCCATTGCCTTTTTCAGCTCTTCAACATAAAAGAGCAATCGCAGTTCGGTTTCACATGTATTGTTCTATAATCCAGGCAATAAATGCTAATTAGTAATGCTCAAGGATCCGACCATTCAGAGTAATTATCATAATTTACTTCTTCCTTGTTAAAGACATTCCTTGCTGATTAAAAAAAAAAAAATTAAATCGCTTCCCCATTGCACCGCAGTGGAGATGCACTGAAGAGATGTCCAAGGTATAGTAATACCGTTCTAGCTGCCTTTGAAGTCACCGACATGTGCCTCTTAGCTTATTCCAAATGGAATTGCAACTTAATTTCTAAAAAGAGATGCATGTAAATGCATAAAGTTTTGCGTGTGCACCGGGAATGTATGATTTTATTTTACAAACCCCAAGGCTCCTCCTTCCCGGCCCACCCCCTTCCTAAAACCACTTACTGAGCAGAACAAAGGAGATTGCTAACTATAGAGGCATCATTAAGTGTGAACAGCAGCAGCATGATAAAGTATGTGATATGACAACATATTTCATTGCACAAAAGTGCAGATAATTAAATAATTCAATAGTAACCCTGACTAATTAGCAGAAAGATCTTTAAGGAGGAATCAAGAAAATGGATCCAATCAACTTGAATAATATGCTCCATTCTCCAAGATCACAAATATATATTTGGTTATTTGATAATGGATTGATTCGTACAGAAGGATGAGGACAAAGCCTGTTCCTCAAATTGGAGCTTTGATCTGGCATCCTGTCTAAGACCAATGAATCCCATGTTCTAGAAGAGCAGAATTTAATGTAGGGCTCTCTGTTTTCAGTCAAAGGTGTAATCCTCCGTTCGGTTGCACATTTCTCTTTTATCAGGTGTTGTAAAAATTCATCAACCCCTTCGCTTTTCATATCATTGCCTCAGAATATATGTATGAAGCCTCCCGTACATTTTCTAATGAGGATCGTGTTTACATTTGCCTCTTCTTACTTGAAGCAAATAAGGATCCCATGCACGGAAGGCATAGGATAAATAACCATGCTGAGTATTATATTTGGTGGAATTGCCCCCCTCCCTTGCTTAATCTATCAAGGTAATATTCCCAGTTTCATTGTTCATTGGTCCTTTCAGGGAGAGTTTCGGCTTTTACTTGAGAATTGTAAGCACATTAGAGGAATAATTCCCTCTGGATACTATAGAGAAGGAGCCACCTGCAAAATGTTGATGCTGTTATTGAAATCTCAAGTGGAATCAGCTTTCAAAAAATTAGATATTAGATGCATCCGATATAATTTGCAATGTGTAATTATACTAATGTGCATAGAGTTGTGTGTTGCTTTACATGTTGCCTACTTGAGATTTTTTTTTTTTTTATGGGCATTTCTCATCGTTTGAAATGGCTCCTGAGTAGAATGTTCTTAAAATCAGCTTTCAAAAACAGTCCTTGCTAATTAATATAAGAATACAAGGGCTCTACGGTCTATGTTCTCGTGCAAGAATGAATGAATGTGTGTGACCCAGATATTGGAAAGTAATGATCTCTAAGAGCATTGTCTTTGTGGATCCTTGAATTAGTTGTAAAATATTGCCTGCTCTTGACGGATTTAGTCTTCATCCAGACTTTGGACAATTGGTGGAATAGTGGAGAATATTAGAATAGTAAATCTTATTCATAAGAAATCCATTTCCTTTACTGGGATGAGATAAAATGCCAGGGATATGGCTTTAGGCAGAGATCATTTTAATTTAATCAAAGTAACCAAAATCATAACAGTAATAAACAACTTATTTTCCATTTTTGCTCCATTTTGCATGGTGCATGCTGAATCACTGAAACTCTGCCTTAGGTCATTTACACACTAACATCAACTTCCCTTTTGGTGTCTCAACATGGTGTTCCATTGGACTGAAGACCCCCTCCCCACCAAGGAGCTGGCCCCCGAAGAGCTAGCTATTAAGCAAAAATCCAGGCAGTGAAACAGTGAGTTGATTGGTCAGCCTGGTGCTTGGCACTTGCTATATGCTCAGTAGGTGAAGAGGCTCCTGATGCAAATTTGGAGAGTCATTACCATCAGATCACAGAAGGACCCTGGGCCAGGCTACACAAGGGTCCCGATTTATGCTTATATGTCTGGGAGACAAAAAGGATTCCAAGGGAGGCTCATGTTGAGATGATACAAGATATTAGTCATTCCAATTAAGTAGGCAGAGGCCCCAAAGAAGGCTGATTTGTTAAACGTTTGACTCATAATAGACACCAAAATACGGTGGTTCATGTTTTTCTACTGTTTATCCCGCAAAATACATTTTAATGGTGGGGCCCATGTTCTAAGGGGGGCATTTTGCATGGGCTGTATCCATACAACACCAAAGCAGTGCATTGCTTCACTTTTCATTTGCTCAGTTTGCTCACGTATACAAGGACTTGCCATTATTATGCTAACCCGAAGGAGTCACCACAAAATTGTGGGCAGCGTCCTTCCTGACTCCAAGAACATTTTAATTTATTCACAAATGAGTCTTACACATGTTTATCAAGAGCTCAGCGCCCCACCTTCCCAATCCATTTCACAAAATATGGCTCTAAAATCTGTAAGATACCCTTTTAATTTCTCATCCGGGATCAGGTGTGGCATGCTTGAGCAGAACAGAAGAAAACCTGTTAACAATGTGTAACACTGGGTTACTTATTAGGTTTTAGAAAACAAATATACCTGCCATCCAGAGACCCATCTTCAATGTATTCAAAGTGTTTAGGGCAGATCCGTGGCAGTAGATCAGTGATATGGGGTAGTGTATCCTTTTGGCAGTGCCTAACTCATTATGCATCTTCATTGTGCTGGCATAATGAAGAGGCTGACAATAAAGGCTTTAGTTAAATTAAAATCCACCTGCAAAGTATATTTCATTCATAACAACTTTCGTAGAATAAAAGAAACATTAATACAGTTCTCTCCAAATATCCTTTTCTGCACAATGAGTGGGTTGGATTAGTTGGTCTCTAAATGTTTTTACAGCTTTAAGAATTTTTGAAGCTACTCTAAAATACAGAAATAGAAGAACAACTCCAGGACCCTTGAATCCGAAGTCCGTTTGTACCGACAGTTGTCTTTTAAAGTTATATTTGATTCCACCTCCAGGTGCTTTATTTACTAACATATTTTGCCTTGCTGCTAAAACAGTAAAGGCTGAAGTTCATTTTCAGGAAGGGCAGTGACAAAAAAGAGGAACAGCTGAAGAATGAAAAAAGCTACACAGTGGGAGAAGGAAATTCTTGATCTGACTTCTAAGCCCATGTCCTTCAGCATTAACACAGAAGAAACCCAGACAAGTACCTGCCTTTCTATTTTAAGACCATATTCTTTGGTCCTTCTGCCTTCATTTAATTTCTTACAGCGTGGTTTTGTTTTACCCCATTGGGTTGACGCCTTTGAGTTTCACGTTTCCCTTTCCACTCGATTCATCTGAATCATGTTAATATTCCCTTCAAAACCCACAATAGTCACATTAACACACCACGCTTCCCAAATTAAATCTTAACATGTTCAAAACTTCCTGAAAATTGCCCTGCCCTATTTTCTAAAGCCACTCCGAATGTATAATCTCTCCTTGAATTAAGCAAGCCTGCTCTTCCTGGCTTCCAAGTCTTTGAATGAGCTCGCACCCTGCTTTCCTCCCTGCACACTCTGTCTCTGCCACGCGAACATTTCAGAAACCTTTCTCTTCTCTCTTTCTCTCCTTCCTTCCACCTCTATTCTGTCTTCCTTCTTCCCTTCCTTCCTTCCTTCCTTGTTCCATTTCTCTCTTCCTCCCTCCCTTTTGTTCTTCCTTTCCTTTTTTCTTCCACTGGGCACACTGTGTCATGCTCTGAGCCAGGCACTAGAAATATAAAGACAAATACAAGGAACTGACATTAACTGCTAAAATTCCAGTGACTTTATTCGCCTCTGCATTGCTAAGCCCTTCTGTCTCCACGATCGTTTTATTTTGCTTTTAGTCTTTAGAGTTCTTTGCATTTGTCCTTAATGTCCTGCGTTCTTTTGTTGTTTTCCTCCGTGTCCTATTTCAGTAAGTTGCCCGTTGGATAAACCTGAAGCTTTTCTTACGGAGCGTTTTCTCCCAGAGTGATTAGCGCGGGGTGCTTACACACGCAAGCAGTGGTGTTGCTTGACTGATCCTCCAACGACGTGAACAGTGAGAGAGCACTACATCTTTGTGGTGATGCAGCATTTTGTGTGTACTTAGAAATAGCATGGCCCCTGAAGTATCCTTATGTTTACTTATTTCTATCAGAGTCAATGTGATAACTTTCTGTGACATGTTCTGTTATTTTTTTAGTCGTGTTGATGTTCCTTTCAGCTGGTCCTATAGCCCCCCTCCTCAGGAATGTCTCCCCAGTCAAAGGACATAAACAGCACTGGACACAGCTGCCCTGGGGGACGCTCAAGCCAACTATGAAGTTGAAACAAAGGAAACCATCACCTGAAGACACCTCTCCTGCTAAGCAGCACCCCCAAATGATGAAATTTCAGGCACTAGAACTCCCAGAGCACAAGGCAATCTTTTCAAGAAACAGAAAAAAACTTCACAGTGACATCTAGATTTCTAAAGAGCCAAGGACTTTCCCTTCCTCGTGTGTATTCCTCTGTTTGTATTTTAATTCAGTGTGACATTCATTTCTAAAATATTTCCCTGGTATGGATATGCTTGTTGATGCACCAATTTTTAAAATAGAAAATCACACAAACGTGTTCGTGTTTTAAGGAACAAAATTAATGTTACAAGTAGGTTGATTTTTAGCCATACACGGTTTGATCTGAAGAGTGACTTAAAGGAATATAAAGTACTTTTGAAATAACAAGGAAGTCAGAAGCAACCCAAAGGCTACAATAACGGTGGAAACTCATAAGGCAGCTGAGAAATACCACGTTACCCCGCCTGACACCAACCAGTTAACTATTCTTTTAATCAAGCAAGATAGGTTCCGAAGACATGGTCATTGCTTCTAAAGAGTGTAATTTAGTTCTACAGGGATACATAAACTTTTGAAAAGATAGTAACAAGTCAGGTCTATAGATGTTAAGACCATAACAAAACAAAAGATATAAACAAAGAGCTCAGAGGAGGTCACCATGATCTGGCAAAACTAGTCTGGTTAGGGAAGAGAGTTCCCAAAGGAGGAAAATAAAAGATGAATCTTAAAGAATGTTGAAGATTTAGGTGCACCTGTCTGGCTCAGTTAGTAGAGCGTGTGACTCTTAATCTCAGTATTGTGAGTGTAAACCCCACATTGGGCATGGAGCCTACTTAAAAAAAAAAAAAGAAAAAAGGAAAAAAAAAGAATATTAAAGATTTAGATAAATGGAAAGGAAAGAGAAAATAGAGTCCTTTAAATGAATGCAATAGTGTGAGCAAAGCCATAGAAGAAAGAATCTATGCGGTGAATTTAGGGAATTATGAATATACATGTCTAGTTGACGTTCGGTGCCAATGTTTATATACATATACAGTAAGGACTTCACACCCAGACTTCTTCTCTCTCACCCTGGGTGTCACCTAGAATTATCATCATATTCCTTTGCCATTAAAGCAAGTGACAGTGATTGGTGGTAATATGAGAACTTGTGATTTTTCTGTTAACTTAATAATAATTGGTTATTTATTGAGTTCTTACTGTATGTTATGCATTTTACATATGAACTCACTTAAGCCTGCAACTCAGAACAAGCCTGCAAAAATAGGTATTATGATCCTTGTTTTAAAGATAAGGCTTAAGGAGGTCAAGTAACTTGCCAAACTGCCACGTACAGAGTTCACATTCAGAACTGTGATTGCAAAGTTCATGATCTAAAACACTAAGTCACAATATTGGGATCAATGTTGGAATATTACCACTTGAATATTCCTTGATAGTTTCTTAGGGTAAACAAATAGCTACGTTAGTCAGTTATTCCCTCAATTTTTTCAGTTTTCTGCTCAAATTACGTTAGAATGATGGAAAGAATTTTCATGATAGAAAATTGAAAGAATTGGGAAATAGAACTTATTGGCATTTTCGGCTTTTGTTTTGGCATTTACTGTTTTTTTTTCCAGACGTTCAGGAAATTGTTCACTGTGTTCTGCATGAAATCTCAAATTCTTGAGAATTAAAAAGAGAGGGGGGGCACTTAAAGGTCATCTGCTGCAATGTGCTTTTCTACAGATGACAAATCAAAGTTAGAGCGACTTACGGAAGATCACACATTTGCGTTTGACAGAGCTACGTCCAGAAACCTGGCTGCCCACCCAGCCTCCTCTCAGAGGCTCCTAAGCTACTCCACCCTGCCTAAATGAAGGATGAACTTGAATTTGGTCAGGGAAAACATTCTCTCTGGGTGATCGGGGAGCACCGCACCTAGTAGATTATTTCAATTTTGCACCTCTTTGGCTTCCCACCTCAACGTGAGAAATAGCCAGTTATGAGCTAGCATCTTTGGGTGCAGCATCGTCCGTGATCCATCCCCAGAGAACGCATAATGGCTCAAGTTATGTGTACAATGTCTTCAATGATATCCTTAAGTTATTTGGAATTCTTAGCTCACCTAAACAAACCTGATCTTCTAATGAGTATTTTCTTACCCAATTTCATGCACAATATGTATTCGTAAGTGCTTCTGCATGAATATTTATGCATGACTGTTTCAATAGTCCTTATGTTTTTGAAAAATATCAATGGTTATTTGCTATTTTAATCCTCACTTATCCATGTAACTAACTCGAGAATACTTCAGCCCTAAAAAGCCAGAATTGAGGAAATCTCACTCTTTTTTACCAGCTCCTTTGCATTTAGCTGGCAGTTAGTAATGATTGATAAAGTGGTCAGCTGGATAACACAGAGGTTCAGTAGGCAATTCTGTCTTGAAGAGGTCAGTTTAAGCTGAGTCTACTTAAAGACAAACATCTAGATGTTTGGAAGTACCTGAGTATTTGTCTGTTATGAATTTCCACGTAAAAATCTGGTATTGTTCAACATAGACCTCCTTGTGGCTCAGGTCGTCCTGTTTTCAAAATGATGATCATTGGACACATCTCACACAGTTCTCATTAAGTGAGTTCATAAGTAAACAGGGTTTTTTGGTTTTTTTTTTTTAAGAGTAGCCAAGCACAAAATGTGACTTTGTTGACATTTTATGAGACTTTGTCATATGTCCCTTGAATCCCCAATAAAAGCAATGTTGTATCAACTGTGAACCTGTGTTGATTTGTTAAAAGAGCATGCTCTCATAGTTTGTTTTCACTAGTGTATATCAAAGCTAATTTCAGGATCCATGAGGAGCAGTTGATCTGATGGGATGGGAAAAACTTAAATTTAGAGATCATTTCTAACAGTCCTATATTGCTCCTTCAATAAACAGCACTCACTATCACCTACCCAGGTCAGAAAGCAAGGTGTGGTCCTTGTCTTTTCTCCTTCCACCAGTCAGAACAGTTAGATTTCCCCCTTCTGTTTACTAATACGTCTGCTTCTCTTCATCTTCTGTGCGACTGTTAAGACAGCCCTCATTTCTCACCTGGACTACTGAGTCACACTTCCAGTCTTGCCCTCCACAGCCAGGGAAATCTCTCTAAACCACAAACATGATCATATCATTCCACAGTTTCAAACTTTTCACCCATTTCCCATGCACCTTGGAATATCGTGACACTTAAAGTCCTTCATGTCCTGGATCCTGGCCCCCAACATCCCTGTCTGGACTCCTCAGGTGCCTGTCTCCCACTTCTTTTCTGGGTTCTTGCCATACCCCTTTGCCATTTCTTAATATTCTCTTTACCTTCTGGGCTTTCTCACACACCTAGACCTTCTGCTTAGGACGCCTTCCACTACGCTTTCAGATGCCATCTCTTGTCCTTCAGGTCTCATTCTGGAAGTCACTTCCCCTTGGAAATTTCCACCCCAATTTATCACTACCCCTACCCAGGATGGGCTTCCTCATGTAGGAGCTTCCCTAGCATTCTGTGCTTACTTCATATTAGCTCTTATCACCCAGATTACAATAATTTGTATGCCAGTCTCCTCCATGTGAATGTGAAATTCTAGACCTGCCTTGTTGGGTAGGGGAGCCACATGCCCGGCGGCTACTGCAATTTAAATTCACTAATATTGAAGAAAATTTAAAAATTTCGTTCCTCAGTTGCACGGGGCCATCTCTCAAGGGCAGAGAGGTGTGACTAGTCAGATGTGACTAGTGGCCATTCTGTTGAACCCCACAAATATAGAACAATTCTACCACCGACAAAGTTCTATTGGATAATACTGGTCTGAAAGGCAAGTATTGTGTTTTGTTTGTCATTTCATCCCCTGGATTTGCAGCCTGTCTAAACCGGAATTTGTCATCTGAACCACAGAGCAAAAAAATTAAGTGAGTGACTATTTTTTTCAATTTTCCCGAGGATGATATATAATAAAAATTATTCTCTATGCATAGGAAGGAAATTAATTCATTACCTGGTAAGATGCCCAGGATAGAGAGGTTTAATTCTGCTGTAAAACCCTCATTGAGGAAGTTTACAACAAGCTGTCATAGTGTGTGTGGTGCAGTGTAAGTACTTCATAATTATCTGCTGAATGAATGAATGACACTTCTGGATTTTTAGGCACTTCATTTTATTCATTTTCACCTAGATGTGTGGAGTTATGTCGAATACACGTCTTTTGCTTCCAAAGGGCCTCTTCTCTGGAGGATGTGGTGATAGATGATTTCCTCACTTTCATCTCAAGGATAGTTGAATTGTATCCTTGCAATGGGATCAGCCATTCGTTCACTTTCCTTCATTGTTTACACTGGCAACCAATAGTAGAGAATTGAGTCACTATTCAGTGAGTAAGATCAAAGTGAAAATGATCAAAGTAAATACCAGATTTGATAAGCCCTGTTTCTTTTAGGAACTGGCCAAAGTGCACTAAAAATGTTGATCATTTCCTGAGCACCTACTATGTCCCAGACATTTTGTTAGGTCCTGAGGATCCAGGAAGTAACAAGATGGACACAATTCCTGTGCTCATAATGAAGCATTCATATTATTTCAGTTCCTCTCCCTGCCTTGTACCCAAAGCAGGAATTCTCACTGTTGGTTGCATATTGTAGTCACCTGGGGGAGTTTAAAAAATACGGATACCTGGGTCTTTCGTAAAAAGGCTCTGATTTAACTGATATGGGGCATGGCCTGGGAACTAGGGTTCTCTTAAAAGCTCTCCGTGAGATTGTAAGGTGCAACCAAAGTCGAGAACTGTTAATTTATGAGGACATAATCTTGGAGTGAGCTCAGAGATCAAGAACTTTCGGTATTGATGACTGATAGCCTATCCGAATCAAAAAGAGAAACTTTAAAAATCATCTAATATATTTACATTCTACTCTTTAGTCCTCAGAATATAAGCTAGTACTTAAGAGTCACAAAGCTGTCTGGGTCGAACAGCCAGTTCATGACTCTGATAAGACCTGACCCTGGGTTTCTGACTCTAACACCATGCTCTTTTTGCTCCACTAAGCTGTCTCAGGGAAATAGAAAATATAATTATTTTCAAGTCAAGAGACAACCAACATCTACTGTAGTCACGCTTTTTTAAAGCAAGAGTTGAATTTGGACCAATTTGAATCCCAGGCACTCAAATTTTCTTGCTAATCGAATGTGAGCCCTATAGATTTATTTTTTTAGAGTACAACTTCTTTTTTGGGAATATACACAACATTATATATATGTAATTATAAAGAGAGAGCTCAGGTTCCCAGGGGCCTTAACCACAGTCTTATAAATTCGATAAATCAATATGCATGTATGTGTTCAACTCCACACATCACTAAGAAGGACATTTTGCCTTTAAACTTGAACTCCTGAACAGCAAAAATGATAGTCGGGGGAGAAAATAAGAGTGCATTGTGCTCTCACGTTCTCTGTGCCCACCCACCTTGTTACAGGACATTCCATTGAGTTTAACATTTCACAGCACAGGTAAAAATTGCCAGTCTGGCCCCATGAGAAAAGCTGACCCTGAAAAATATGTCATTAAAAAAAAAATTCCCCCTCTTCTCAAGCACCACTCCCTATTTGTAGATGCTGCTCATAGATCAAGAGGATCCAGGAACCAGAGGCCACTACTCTGTCCGTATGAGACCGCAGAGTGAAAATTTGCCTTTCCTTTTCTTAAGGCACCAGAATAAAACTCATGTTCACGTGGTTCCTTCGAAACATATTTCAGTGTTTGAGAGCCTACACAGTTGGGAAATTCTGTTTTATTTCAATCCCAAATCCCTCACGCTATAGTTTAATCCCATTTTCTGTTGATCCCTGTGGAGAGAAAGAACAGCTGGTCTCCATTCTCTCTAAACTCAATCCCTTCAAGTCCTTAAAGACACCTACCTCCTAGTCTTCTCCTTTCTGGAATAAATAATAACAGTTCCCATCAGGAAAATGTCTCTCTTGGAGTGTGCGTATTCACTGCCATATCACATATATTCATGCCTATCACATAATGTTCATAACCAAAACAAGCCAAGGCCAAGAGCAAAAACAAGCAAATGTATCATTGTTTTCATGAATGAAGTTACAGATCCAATAATAGATGCTGAATACATAGCTGTGAATGATAATCTTCCAATAATTATGTGCCAAAATTATCATAATTTCTTTTAGAAAGTATTGGCAATCTGTTGCTTTTGGAGAGGTGAATTAAAAATTCGACGATTAGGTTTCAATTTCTTTTATGCAAGTTCTCCCCATGCCCTGCAATGGAATATTCCATTCAGCATTCCACAGCAGGAGCCACCATTGCTTTGACAAAAATAGATACAGTATTGGAACACTCAGTCAATGGAGTAATCCAATTGTCTGAACATTCTTTTCTGCTTTGTCATTTACATTTTAATAAATCCCAGAATATGTCAAGCTGTATCGAGTTGTACCAAGTATAGCTAAAAACATGCAGTTACCAGATGCAATGAGGAAATCATAACATGCAAGCCCTGAAATGCATCAACATTTGGTTTGTGTATATTTTTACATTCCGACATTTTAAATAGGGATACTCTTAAAAATTAAAAAAAAAATGGGTATTTAACAAAATCCTTGCTATTATCAACATTTTGTTGGTATATTCAGTTTTCATAAAGGAAGCTGTGGGGAGGGGATGCTTATACCTTATTGATCTAGAAATGCTTGCATCTGTTAACCACAAGGATGACACTGTATGGGAAGCAAAATGTAGAATGTTAAATTATCTTATGCCCATTTTTCTCCAGTTCACTGTGTCCCCATCCAGGAGGCTCAGATAATCACAGTTTAAAGTCACTTGGCATCACACAATGCTGAGATTTCTGGCAAACTCGTCCTGAAAAAGATGGTGCATGTGTGCGTGCGTGCATGCGTGTTTGTGTGTGTGTGTGTGTGTGTGATTATTACCTACTACGCATAACTTACCCCGTGCATATATTAACCACCAACTGTTTCAATGCTTTGAGAAATTTATTATCCTGGCTTGAAGCTGAGCCCCTTGAATTTCACAACGTGGCAGAGCTCTAAGGATAGTGGAGTGAGTCTCAGCATGTTGAGGATCCCTCGACAGGCGTGTGTCTGGAAAGGAGAGTTCCTCAAGGATCACAGGGATCCTGTATCAGGCTCCACACTCAGTGCAGAGTCTACTTGAGATTCTCTCTCTCCCTCTCCTTCTTCCCCTTCTCCCTGCTTCTGCTCTCCAAACAAACAAACAAATAAACAAATAAATAAAATATCTTTTTAAAAAATCACATGAGACATGAGGCTAAAATTTAGCTCTGGTTGTACCCTCTGTACCTGGTTACCTAAGTCATTGAGTTAGCACATCACAAAACTCATCTGAGGCTTCTCTCAAACTTCTGATTATTATTATTGTTATTATTATTATTGTTATTATTGGGATATTAGTTGCCAAAGGACCAGGGTTATTTCTTGATATCAGGTAAATCTGACTAGTGTTGAACTTGTAATAAACCCAAGGATTTTTGGGTTTTGCTGATGCATAGAGCAATTTCAGGGCTTTCCACAGAGATTGTGAGTGTTATGTCACTACTACTACAGGGGTTCAAGTATGGTGTTGAGAACGATATAGCTCAGAGCAGTGCAATGATGAAAACAAAAGTGCAGTGAAGAAATACACTTGGCATTGTAATGCACAAGTGAGGTCATCATCATTTCCTGATTCCATGTTTTCTCTTACTCTGCCCACAGTGTGAGAACTGATAGCTTTAAAAGTACGACCTAGCTAATAGCAAAATGCTCACAATATCTTGAAGACCTCTAGAGAAGGATCCTTTACAACTTCTCATTCACTTAGAATACCTTTGGATAACACTTGAAGAACTCGAATTTATCAACTAATGATCTCAATCAACATTAGGGAGAATTTTAGAAGGCATGCCAGATAGTGAAGGTCAAAAAGGCACAGCTGACAGGTTTATTTTCATGAATAAAGGTTCCATGTTCTAGATCTAACTCTATCATAATTACTTCCTTTAAAATTTCTGTGGATAAGTTGGCCCTTCTGTAAAATGAGCAATATGGTCATTGACTCATTCTTGCTTTACAAAGATCTTGAAAGTAAATTTGGCAAAATGTTTTAAAGTCCTTTCTACTTTTAATATTATCTCCTTGTCTTTAAATTTTGACATTTTATTTATAATGTGTCTTGGTGAGGGTCTCTTTGATTTCATCTTACGTGGAGCTCTCTGGTCTTCCTAGATCTAGATCTTGGTTTCCTTCTGAAGGTTAGGTACATTTCCAGCCATTGTTTCTTCAAACACGATTTCTGCCCCTTCCTCCTTCTCTTCTCCTTCTGGAACGCCTCTAATGAGAATATTAATCCATTGGATGTTGTTCCGTAGGTCTCTTGAGCTATCTTCACTTTTTTTCACTCTTTTTTCTTTTGCTGCTCTGATTAGGTAAGTTCCACTGCCTTGTCTTTGAGTTGACTGATTCTTTCTTCTGCTTTCTCCATCTGTTATTAAAACCCCTCTCGTCAGTTTGGTTACGTATTTTCAGTTCTGTAACTTCTATTTGGTACTTCCTTATATTTTTCATCTCTGTTGATGTTTTTATTGTGTTTATCCATTCTTCTCTTTGGTTCAGTGGACATCTTTATAACTAACACTTTGAACTCTTTATTGGGTGAGTTACTTATCTCCATTTCATTACGGTTTTTTCCTGAGGTTTTATCTTGTTCTTTCATTTGAAACATATTTCTGTTTCTTTGTTTTGTTTGACTCCCTGTGCTGTATTCTCTGCAGTAGATGAAATAACCACCTCCCAGTCTTGAGGGGGTGGCGTCACGTAGGAGGTGAACCTTGTTGTTCAACACTGCCCAAGCCCTTTGTTGTCTCTCAAAATTTTGTGCTTGTCCAGTACCTTACTGTATTTTTAAGAGCTCCAGAGGCCTCCTTTACAGAAAGACTGGGAGGAGACAGGCGGTATGCCCCAGTCTGCTGTCTGCACAGTGCCTGGGGATGGCATTCTGCCAAGAACCATCTCTGGCTGCCACAGTCCCATAGGACTTAGGAGTGCAAATCCCCTTGGCCATCAGAGCCAGGCAATCAAGATTACATCCCATTGGCTTTTAACCCCCAAGGTAATAGAGAAGAGGAGGGATGCAGATGTTATAAAAAATTAGTGTGGCTTATAGGATGCACTTTTGATTTTGCTTTGACCAAATTTCATTTTGGATTCTAGATCTACAGACTTTCGATGATAAAGAACCCCAAAGACCATCTAGTCCATCTTTTGCTTAAATGATCTCTGCTGGTCTACAGCAGACTACTTTGTGGGCTAGCAATTCCACCTGTGGACAATTTAAGTACTTTTTCCTTACGCTGAATCACAGGAGGCTTTTCCATCATTCTTGGTTCTACCCATGGATCACAGAGTGTAAATCTGATTCTCTCCTACTACCTTCTTTTACAGATACCTAAAGGAAGAAATCCTACGCTTTCCAGAATCTCCTTTTCTCTAGGCTACATGGCCCTAGCACCTCCTACCACCCCTCCCACACACCTGAGATAGTGGCACTATTTCAAATGCTTTCAGCATTCTTACTAGTCTCCCCACTCGCATTTGTCTATTTGCCTTTTAAAATGTGCCACTCGGAATTGAACGCAATTTTCTAGATGTGTACTGACAAGAGGAGAGCAGAATGTGATGATCACTTTTTTTTTTAAGGATTTTATTTATTTATTTGTCAGAGAGAGAGAGAGCACATAAACAGGGGGAGCAGCAGACAGCAGGAGAAGCAGGCTCCCCACTGAGCAAGAAACCAATCAAATGTGAGATTTGATCCCAGGACCCTGGGATCATGACCTGAGCCAAAGGCAGACACTTAACCAACTGAGTCACCCAGGTGTCCCTGATGATCACTTTTTTAAAAGGATTTTTTTCCTCAGTACTAGATTTCTATGAATACAGCTTCATATTAATCTTCCTGGCAACCATTTAGCAGTGTTGACCCATATCATCTTACTCTCTATTAAAACACTTATGTCTATTTTATACAGGCTGCTGTCAAACACCATTTTTCTCATCCTTAGATGCAGCCCATTATTCTGTCTCCCAGTATCTTTTTTTTATCTCAATTAAGATATCTGATATATCAGATATTTCTCTCAAAGTCATCTTGCTCACATATTTGACTCAAACTTTCCCAGAGGAGATCTTGGGAAGCCTTATAGAGTGACTTGTGGAAGTTAGGATCCCAAATGTCATCTCCCAAGACTATCAGTCTAATAACTGTCAAAGAAAGAAGTGAGTTAATCTGGCACATTTTAAGGTTTTTTTTGTTTGTTTGTTTAGTCTCATATTTATATTATCACATTTACATGTTTTTCTTAACAACTGCTGATGCTGAGAAGCAGCCATCCAGATGAATGATGAATAACAAGGCGTTTGGGATCCATATTCTGCGTCAGGTAATCAAAAGATGGACATTCCATACATGAATTGAGCTCACCAATGTATGTGTTGATGTTTTAAATAACTGGATTTTCTTCTTTCTTGCTCTGTTTGGGTTGATAAGTAACCTTCTTTGAAAGAAGAGCTTTCCAGTAAAAGGAATTGGAAATCTTTTGTCCATAGCACGAACGATATTAATATGTCCGCTCATTTTTGCACTTATCTATCTCACCTAAAATAAAAGTAAATATGTCCAAAAAAGGGACTTGTTTCCTCACTGTAGTAACAATTCTCTGTAAGAGGACAGAGAGTTATATAAGGCGTGTATGGGCTGGCACTTATACAGGAGTTTGGTTACCAAAGGCCTAAAGATACATAACAAGGCATTTCAACTCAATTCAAATTGTTAAAATGAATTGAAGTTCATGATAAAGCAGTCCCACAGTCTGGCCCCAGAGGACAGAATTCTTAGCAAGGCTCCAGTGTACTGTGCTATCGGATGGTAATGCTATTCAGAAACAGTGAAAGTCCTCTTTTCATTCTTTCTGTGCTGGAACTGGCAATTCTTTCTCTGTACCCCATTTTCTCTTGCTCTTTCCTTGTTTCTTTCCTCCTTCCTTCTTCTACCATCTCTTCTCTCTTTCTTTTTCTTTCCTATTTTGTTGTTGTTATTGTTGTTGGCATTTCTCTCTCTCTCTCTCTTTCTTAAACTGATTTTCTGAAAAGTTACGGCTCTTTCCACTAATTATGAGCTATTCAAGAGCCAGTGCTACTTAAGTTTGGTGTGTGCATGTGGCTTTATTTCTCACGCTGCTGTTCTCTTGGGGCGTCATCTTTGAATAAACTTAGGTTAAAATTCCATCAGAGGATACCGCCGCATACGGTTATCAGGGCTCTGAACATTCCTTGAGAGAAAGAAAAAAAGAAAAGAAAAGAAAGGAGAAAGGAGCCCTCTCTGGATGGTTTCTGTGCTGTCCTTCCCCTGAGTTGTTTCCCCATGTTCATCTGTCACCATTTGGTAGCTTTGATCAGGGGAAGATACAACGGTCAAGGATCCACGCCTCCCTTCTTTTCTTTTCTTTTTTTTTTTTTTAAAGATTTTATTTATTTGACAGAGAGAAACACAGCGAGAGAGGGAACACAAGCAGAGGGAACGGTAGCGGGAGAAGCAGGCTTCCCGCAGAGCAGAAAGCCCGATGCGGGGCTCGATCCCAGGACCCTGGGATCTGACCTGGGCCGAAGGCAGACGCTTAACGACTGAGCCACCCAGGCGCCCCCCTCCCTTCTTTTCTGTTCCAACGACTAACACCACTCATTTTAAGGACTCTCCTTGAGACCACCACTCCTACTGTCTAAATGGTTCTTACCCTGGAAGGTGCATCAGAATCACTTTAGAGAGTTGTTGAACACAGATTGCTGGGTCCCTTCCTCAGAGTTTCTGACTCTGTCGGTCTGGGGTAGAGACCCAGCATGTGCATTCCTATCAAGTTCCCAGGTGCTGCTGCTGCTATTGATCATGGGACCACACTTTAAGAACCACAACTCTAATTATGAACCACTATTTCCACTCTCCTTCGAAATTCCTCCGATGGGATAAATGTCAGTTCCTTTCATCTTCCTTAGTAACATCTATTTCTAGAACTTTTAATTATTGAGTGGCTGTTCTTTAATCTATTTCCAAATTCATATTTTGATGGATAGCTAGAACTGAATGCAGACTTTAGCTGATTCTGACATAATAAAAATAACAACCCCTTGTATTTCTATGACATATTTCTCCCAAAGGGTTAGAGCTGTACTTTCTTATCTAGTATCTTGTTTGTCTGCATAATATCCATGTGCTATTATCTCATTTTGGAAAAGGAGACATTTGAGGAAACAGATATTAGGCAATTACTGTGAAGATACACAGGACAAGACTCAAACTTACCTTTCTGACTCCTAGGTCACAGTTCTTTTTAAATTCTTGAAGGATTTGTTTAATTTCTGAAATCCAAATCTACTTCAGTTCATTGAGATCAAGATGAACTATTTGATCTATTAATACAATGTCAAAAATTAGAAAATTGCTTAATTTTGTGTAAAAGTTGTCATTGGCTCTTCATATACAAACTAAGCTTAATTTAAAGGGTTCCACTCAACACAAGCAGTTAAAACTCTTTGACCTGGAATTTTACTTCTATGTTCACAAATAATAGCTTTTAACTGTGAACTCACCTTTGGCTTTCAGTTGGCTAAACTTACTAATTTGGGCATAGTTTGTCACCCAGTGTTTCCTGCTGTAGTAGATGGCCTTCTATCTGGTTCTACCAATTGGTTATGACATCGTGTCATTGTTACAATCTTGCTATTCACAAGTTAATTAGGAATTTCCACATTTGTCACTTATCTGGTTCTCTGTCCTATATGTTTCCAAAAAAGTGAAAGTAAGGAAGGAAGAGATTAGAGGGAAAGCAGTTTCTCAACATACCAATTTTATTATTTACATTATCTCAAAGTTCTTTTGCTCCTTAAGCCCCATGGTCCTCTTTCTGCTCTTCTTCAATCCTTTCCTGTCTTCCCATCATGTCAAAGGAAATGAAAAGTCTGACAGTTTATGAAACAATAAAGCTGGATTAGATGGGTTTTTAAGGGTCCTATTGTTTGCCCCTAAACCATTGTTGCAAAAGTGAAAGGCTCCAACTGTTCGGCTGACACATAAATTGCCATCAGCAAGGTATTAGAAGGAATTTCATTTATTACCACCAAGGAAATAAATAACATCAATGGACTGAGTGTCTTTCATCCAAATTAGACTAACCAAATCAATTCAAATCATTAGAATACATTATATCCAATTATATATAAATCTGCCTTAGAAATAGCCACTTACCTGCTTGCCCAGTAAAGTAATGCTTTATGCTAAACCAACAGTTTAAAAAATTATAGAATTGACTGGCAAAATATTTTAATGGATTGCTACATATTTTTTACTTAATCCATTCAATAAACATTAATTGAGGCCCTACTATATTTTGGGAAGACGAGGATGAATAATCATGATCCTGGTCCTCAAAGTGCTCACCTGGTAAGCGGAAATAGACATGTAAAGAAATTATTGCCCTTTTCTGGCTCTAAACTGCATTCAGTTCCAGGAAAATTAATGGTGTGAGTTCCTGCCTTGTTCATGCATGAGAAAAAAAAAAAAAGATGAAGAGACTGGTGAAAATATCCAAAGGAAAATAAAAGATGAAAATTTGCATAAGAGGTTCATGTCCAATGCCTTCCAATGACTTTCGCTAGTAAATGCAGGTTTTGGTTTAAACAAAATGTAATGGGGAAGATTGGTCTGTGCAGGAATGGTGAATATTGTATTCTAAAGCCAAGTAGAAATGCTTTTGGGGGGAACTGGGTAATTGGGTGATAGGCATTAAGGAGGGCATGTGATATGATGAGAACAGGGTATTATACGCAACTGATGAATTATTGAACACCACATCTGAAATTAATGATGTACTATACATTGGCTAATTGAATTTTAAAAAAATAAATAAAGTCTTAAAAAAAAGAAAAATGCTTTTTAGATTACCTAGAATGTTGCGATCCCATTCTGTCTGTTCTTATGGATAATTAAGTTACGTACATTAAAAACATTTGCAGGGGAATCACTATTGATGGGGAAACATATTTATTCTTCTAATTATGTTTCTATTTCAAGACAGGCCATTTACTTAGGTAATAATATGTTCTTTCCTCTATATATCACGATGGTTTGCCTGATTCATGCATAGTTGCACACATATGTCAACGATCCACGTGGGTCCACCCTTACTTTCTTTAAACAATGCTCTCATCTTCTTTAAACAATGGCATTTGCCAGCTGGACCTAGGTTGAACTATCTGAGATCACGGTTCTGGTGAGGATGGACAAGAGTTTGTGGAATAAAACTAATTGAACTTCCAAACTTATGAATACCTAGTCCAAATCCAGATGATCACAGAGCCGTGTAATGAATGAGAAGATCATCTTCTCAGGGCTAACTTTTCAATAATTTCTTAAAAAATGTGTAACCCCAGCATAGCACATTAATTGAGATGAAATGTTAATTTTGAACCCCCCAAAGTGGATTATAGAGATCTCCTTCAGAACTTTAAGAGAGAAGAGCTTCTACTGCCTGTGGGGGCCACATCTATTCCATGTGCAGTCAGGGGGGCCCAGAAGGGAAATGATAACCCTTTATTTTATTTTATTTTATTTTAGATTTATTTATTTATTTATTTGACAGAGATCACAAGTAGGCAGAGAGGCAGGCAGAGAGGCAGGCAGAGAGAGAGGGGGAAGCAGGCTCCCTGCTGAGCAGAAAGCCCGATGCGGGGCTCGATCCCAGAACCCTGAGATCATGACCCGAGCCGAAGGCAGAGGCTTTAACCCACTGAGCCACCCAGGAGCCCCGCGATAACCCTTTATTAAAGCTAGTGCTGATTTGTAGTTCCCTGATGGCTAATGATGTTGAACATTTTTTCATGTGTCTGTTAGCCGCTTAAATATCTTTTTTAGAGAAGTGTCTATTCATGTCTTCTGCCCGTTTTTTGACTGGGTTATTAGTTTTTTGAGTGTTAAGTTTGAGAAGTTCTTTATATATCTTGGATATCAGTCCTTTATCTATAATGTCATTTGTAAAGATCTCCCATTCCATGGGCTGCCTCTTAGTTTTGTTGTCTGTTTCCTTTGCTCTGCAGAACTTTTTATCTTGATGAAGTCCCAAAAGTTCATTTTTGCTTTTGTTTCACTTGCCTTTGGAGATGCCTCTTGAAAAAAGTTACCAATATCGAAGAGGTTAGTAACTGCCTATGTTCTCCTCTAGGATCTGGAAGGATTACTGTCTCACACTGAGGTCTTTCATCCATTTTGAGTTACCTTTGTATATGGTTTAAGGGAATGATCCAGTTTCATTCTTCTATATGTAGCTGTCCAATTTTCCCAACACCATTTATTGAAGAGACTGTCTTTTTTCCATTGGATGTTTTTTCCTGATTTGTCAAAGACTAGTTGACCATATAGAGGTGAGGGTCCATTTCTGGGTTCTCTATTCTGTTCCACTGGTCTATGTGTCTGCTTTTGTGCCATGCTGTCTTGGTGATCACAGCCTTGTAATATAGCTTGAAGTCAGGCAATGTGATGCCTCCAGCTTTGTTTTTCTTTTTTATCCTTTATTTGGTGATTCAGGGTCTTTTCTGGTTTCATACAAATTTTAGGATTTTTTGTTTCAGCTCTTTGAAAAGTGCCAAATGGTATTTTAATGGTGATGACATCGAAAGTATAAATAGCTCTGGGGGGGATAGACATTTTAACAATGTTTATCCTTGCAATCCATGAGCACGGAATATTTTTCCATCTTTTTGTGTCTTCCTCAATGAGATACCACCTTACACCAGTTAGAATGGCAAAAATGAACAAAACAGGAAAAGACAAATGTTGGCAAGGATGTGGAGAAAGGGGAACCCTCTTGCACTTTTGGTAGAAATGCAAGTTGATAATAGCTACTCTGGAAAACAGTATGGAGGTTCCTCAAGATGTTAAGAATAGAGCTACCCTACGACGCAGGAATTACACTACTGGGTATTTACCCCAAAGATACAGACATAGTGAGCAGAAGGGGCACATACACCCCAATTTTCATAGCAGCAATGGCCACAATCGCCAGACTGTGGAAGGAGCCAAGATGCCCTTCAACAGATAAATGGATAAAGAAGATGTGGTCCATATATACAATGGAATATTATCCAGCCATCAGAAATGATGAATATCCTCCATTTTCATTGACATGGTTGGAACTGGAGGGGATTATGTTAAGTTCAGTAAGCCAAACAGAGAAAGACAATTATCATGTGATTTCACTCATCTGTGGAACATAAGCAATAGCACGGAGGACCATAGGGGAAGGGAGGGAAATCCAAAGGGGGAGAAATCAGAGAGGGAGGTGAACCATGAGAAACTATGGACCCCAAGAAACAATCTCAGGGTTTTAGAGGGGAGGCAGGTGGTGAGAGGGGGTACCTAGTTGATGGGTACTGAGGAGGGCCTGTGCTTTGATGAGCACTGGGTGTTATACTAAACTAATGAATCATTGAACACCACACGAAGGACTAATTGTGTACTATACAGTAGCTAACTGAACATAATAAAAAAATTAAAATTAAAAAAAATAGAGCTAGTGCTGAGTAAAACTTCAGAGGCAGCTTTTGAACCCAAAATGAAAGCCATACGATAAAATAAGTCACCTTTTCCCAAAGTCACTCCTTTTTGTCTTTTTAAACATAACTTGTCTCTATTTCCAACCCTACTCATCATTTTCCATATTTTCTGAAACTTTTTGCAATGATCGTAGTCTTTTTCTGAGCTAATAACCGTGAGTAAGTAATTCACCTTTCCAACTGATTTTTTGGTTGGTTTGTTTATACAGTTCTGGGATTGAGAACTTCAAACCATTTGTTATCAGGCTCCCAAAATGGACATTTCTTATGTGTGGGACCCGTTTGGGATCAAGGCATTGCCGAGTTCTGATTGGTCAATTTGCTTATGGTCTGATTGCTAGTCAGTGTTGCCCATTCACAAAAGCATGGGATGAGTTAATCACTGGCAGCGAGCAAGTCTTGCATGCTTTTTATTTTATGTGCAGCTTATAATCACTTTTTCTTGCATCTGGCTAAATACCTGACCCCGTACAATTCTATGCATACTAAGGAGAAAATGCTCCGAGTACGTGCACATGTTTATTTTTATTGTTTAATTGGTGCAAGTGACCCTTTTATGAAAAAAGTATTCGCATATATGGTGACTTTGTGTGAGACCAAAAACTGTTTATTGGGAGCCCACAGGGGCTCTAGTACAACCGAGAGCCTGGGGGAGCAGCCTCCCTTGTGAAGTTAGATGTGATTTTCTCCAGCATTATCCCACTTAGAATGCCTGCGCCCAACCCTTAGCTTTGTCACACATCTCCTCTCTTCGGGCCCTCAGGTTCAGCTCTCCTTACTCATTAAAGAAAATAACTGATATATTAATGCTTCTTTAAGATATTATTTAATAAGGTGGGTTCCTCCCCTGGGTATTAGTGCTTTAAAAAAAGAGCCTTGAATGCTGAAATGACCTGACATCTCAGAGACGAGTTCCTCCATGATAGGTTTTCGGACACCCAGGCAGTCTTGTGGGTGAAGGAGGGAATAAGGCAGGCTAAAACACTTGTCTTCGTGTCTGTCACCACCACTTGCCCGAGAACAACTGCTGAGCAGACAAAGCTTATTTTTTGGACCCAGGATTTCTACTCTCTATACTCTTTGTTCTCAGTAATCTGAATGTTTGGCTTCTTCCACCTGCCTTCAAAGTTTAAGTAGGGCTGTGCCCAGAAATGGCGCCCTTCTCTCCCAGTAGGCATTTCCATCATTGGGTCAGAAGAGCTAGACAAGTTCATTACACCCATGAAGGGAGATGGAGAAAATATGCTACTTGTTTGGAAAGTAGCAGGAGTCTCTCAGAGCCCAGGGACACCATTCTGATCCTAAAACGTTCTCTGTGGATCCCGAATAGTTAATGCAGTGTCTCAGAGTTCTCGGTGCACCCTCTCCCTTTGCTCTTCCAATTCTTAAGAACTGTGACCCTGGGCATGGACCACAAAGGTCATCCAGACAACTCTACATGCCTTCTCTGACTTTTCCAGGCATAACCTTTGGCTATCCCATTTATAGTCCTAAGTTCAGCTGGAAGTATGTTTATAAATAAGTATCTAGCCAGACCTAGAGGCTCACACAAACCACCGTGAGCCCCTCACATTTAAGTCCATCCAGCCCTTACTCTTCTGTGCTTCTGTAACTTCACAGATCCAGAAGGCTGACAGCATCATATTGGGTCAGGACTTAGACACAGACACGTGTATTTTCATGAAAGGCCAGGTTAGGGGCACCTGGGTGGCTCAGTCATTAAGCGTCTGCCTTAGGCTTGGGTCATAATCCCAGGGTCCTGGGATCGAGCCCCACAGTGGGATCCCTGCTCAGCGGGAAGCCTGCTTCTCCCTCTCCCACTCCCCCTGTTTGTGTTTTCTCTCTTGCTGTGTATCTCTCTGTCAGATATATAAATAAAATCTTTAAAAAAAAAAAAAAGAAAGGCCAAATTAGAAGAGCCTTTAGTCGAACTCTTTCTTTAAATTTTAAATGCAAAATGTTTAACTGCAAGCCAAAAATATTTGCAGGTTAAAGATTTATGGAATTTATTGGAGACATCCAGGATGGTGACTGATGGTATAGTCATCATTTCCTCCTTTTTGCCTTGTGTTTATTTCTCTACTTATTCAGGTTTATTATTTATTCATTGAACTACTTTTTTTCCCTCTCGTGTACTTCTCTGGACCATCCTTCTTACTGTCTGCCTACTTTGTTTGCAACATACTCTCAAAATTATTAGCAGTGATGCTAGACCACTTGCCATCCTCAAACAGGCTGGAAACATCTGATTGCAGGGTAGAAATGCCTTTAAATGGCCATTCTATTCAGTCCCCTGCTGTCAAGTCACTACTCTGTCCATGATCAACTGCTATCATCATTCAAATCTGAATAGAAACATCGATTCCTCAAGGAAGGCTTTCCTGACCTCTCCCCAATTAGATCCTGTCCCTTTGTTTGTATTCTCATAACAGGCTGTAATGTTTTTCTTTATAGCATTCATGGTTTGCAATTATATCTTTGGGCAGTGATTTGATAATGCATGTCCCTTCCATAGGACTGTGAGCCTCACAGAAGAGAGATGTGTATATTTCACTCACCACAGTGTCCCTACCTCTTTGTTCAATGCCTAGGCCATACTAGGTATTGACAAATGTTAATTCATACTTATTATTGTTATTATAATGAATGCTAAGACCTATGATCAACCTTGGAAAACAAAACGTGGCTAAAGGTGAGAGATTTATAAATTTACCTGCCTTTCCCATCAGTCATTCATTCATCCATCCATTCACTCATTCAGTACAGTTATCAAGCAAATAGCACAAATATATGTTGTTTGACCACTATGTTTAAGCTCCTTTTCAAACAAATGAGGCTGAAACAGTTAAAAATTCTGCCCGCTGAATGAAATTATAATTGTTCAGAAGAGAAGAGAGGATACAGGAATGATTTTAGGGGCCCCTGGGTGCCTTAGATGTTTAAGCGTCTGCCTTCAGCTCAAGTCATGACCCCTTCACCCTCCACCCGGTCTTGGGATCAAGCCCCACACTGGGGTCCCTGCTCAGCGTGGAGTCTGCTTCTTCCGCTTCCACTTGCCTTGCTTTTACTTCTGTCAAATAAATAAAATCTTTTAAAAAAATGATCCTAATACAGACTAGAGACTACTCAACGTCCAAGAACTAAAGAATAGTCACAATGTGGAGGCATAGGGACAGCTTCATAGAGGACATTTCCTTTAGCTGAGACTCAAAGGTCATGGATAACTTGGACAAGTAGAGATGGAAAGGAATAGCATTTTAGATGGATAGAAGAGTGAGACCAAAGTTTGTGTCTTTATCCCTTGAATGCCCTGTGCATGTATAGGAAACAGCCAGTATCTTAGGTATCTTGATAGGGAGATAAAGCAGAAAATGGATTTTGAAAGAAAGTCCTGGAAAAACGTGTATGCTTATCACAGGAGCTTAGATTTTTATTCTTAGGCCAGTGGGAGTGATTGGAGGCCTATGATATGATGATCTCATCTGAATGGTGTGCTTGGAAGATTAATTTGCCATCACTGTATCTCATGGTTAAGTTGGCTGTTGTGCTGATCTGGGCAACGTCGCCTTCAATGCTTGGGTCCCTATCACTGCATCTCAGTTTCTAGGGGGCCTGAGCTTAGACCCCTGCTGTCCTGGCCTGCGTTCAGCTGTTAAGCTTCCCTGGTACTAATTGCCTGCAGTCTGAAACTCTGCTTATCACCTGGGGGGATCCAACTGACACACTTAGCTCTGGTCTGTCAATAGCTAGACCACTCGTGACATACCTTTGGAGTCAGAGCTTCTTCTGTCCATTTTCAGATGGGGAACCTGAGGCTTATCAGTCAGTGGCAGAAGTGATTTTCCAACCCACGTTTTCCAATCCCTGGTCTGTAGCTCTTTCCTAAGTTCATACTCTCTCTTAACCTTACTAAAAACGAGTCAGAATCAAACCACAACAGCTAAAATTTATTGAAATTTTATTTCTATTTCACCTTCTGTGTGAAGCAGGCCCTATTCTAAGTGCTTTTCTATGTACTGAATCATTTAATGACCACAGAAATTTTGTAGGTAGATACTATTGTTCCTTATTTCTTATTTTTTTTTTTTAAGATTTTATTTATTTGTCAGAGAGAGAGAAAGAGAGAGCACAAACAGAAGGAGAAGCAGGCTCCCCGCTGAGCAGGGAGCCCAATGCAGGACTCAATTCCAAGACCCTGGGATCATGACCCAAGTGGAAGGCAGACACTTAACCAACTGAGCCACCCAGGCGTCCCAATATCATTGTTCTCTCATAAGAGTTTAAGTAACGTACCCAGTTACGGAGTTATTAAGCAGAAGAGTCTGGACAGAAACCCTGACAGTCTGACTCTTAAGCCTGTGTTTTGCTGCTGTGCTTTTGCCTCCAAAGTTAAGCAATTTACACACAACGTGCAAGTACCTGTGCATTGTCCCATATACAGTAGGTGCTCAATAAATGTTGCCGAATGTCAGTGCGCTCTTTGAACTCAGCTAATGCTGTGTGCATCCCACTTGTGCCAATTCTGTGGCCTGTGATTTGTTCTCCAGATGCTCAGACACAGGTGGGCAGCCTGAGAGTAATGCTCATGCTGCTGGGCATTGATGTTGGCCGGTCATCTGCTGCCAACCCCGGGGGTCTGTCCTCACTTCCCAATCCAGTCCTCCTAATTGAATTCAGCATTCCGTGTTGTGGCAATTATAGATGGCATTTGCTCTTCTGCCCTTGCAACAGACATGGTCTTTGGAGTAGATCCACAGAACCAGTTTCTGGGGAATGAAATTTTAGGAACCTATACCTCTTTTATCAGCATTAGATGGCTTCCAAGAATTACCAGGAAAGACCTTTTGAAATGGCCAGTGGTTCACTTAAAAAAAATTCAATAGAAGGCATTGAAATAAAAAGAAAACTAGTAGCTATTGCACATCTACTATATTATGCCAAGAACTTTGCATTTGTACACGTCTTTTTTTTTTTTTTTAAGATTTTATTTACTTACTTGAGAGAGAGAGAGAGCGCGCACCCGAGCAGGGGGTGCAGCAGGCAGAGGGAGAAGCAGGCTCCCTGCTGAGCAGGGACCCCGATGCAAGACTTGATCCCAGGACCCTGGGATCATGTCCTGAGCCAAAGGCAGATGCTTAACTGACTGAGTCACCCATGCGTCCGAGCACACGTGTCTTATTTAGTGATCACAGTCATATGAAGAGTTATCATCTCCTTACACAGACAAAAAATAAAGTTCAGAAAAGTAAAGATGCCCACAGTCACAATGAGTAAGCAGTAGAGCTGTAGTAAAAACAGGTGTGTCTGACTGTAAAACTCACCCATTTGATTAACAGATAAGTATTAAGTGCCTACTATGAGTGGAACAGTCAGTCAGGCCAGGGGGCTGTGGTCAGCCAGCAGGACAGGCGTGACCCCTGCCTGTAAGGAGTTCTCAATCCAGCAAGAACAGGTACCTCAGTAAATAGCAGCACGATATGTGATGAATACTGTGTTGGAGGAAACGCGATCAGTGAGCCCCTTCCTCATATTCCACAGGAGGGCAAAATCGCAAGCCTTACCTTTAAAAAAATGCATGGCACATTTAATAAAGCAATTATTTCCTCCCTTCAAATGTCCCTCTCTCACCTTTTCACTCTAAATTACTAAGGAGTCTATTTGAACAACAGAGGGTCCTAATGGTTTGCAAAAGCACCACAATACCAAGTGTTGGAAATTTTAAAACTATCAACAGGTATAGTCCCAGGACGACAGAAGTTTCGATAGGACATCGATAGTAGTGGGTAAAGAAGATGCTAGAAAATTGTAGGCCAAGCTTGCAAAGAGGGTCAGTTGCAATACACTCAGTTCCCTTTGCATGAGCACTCAGGGGGAGCCGTGCCTGGGGGATGGCAGCGCCCGGCTGTGGGCCGGGAGAGGAGGTTTGTGCCCTGGTCCTGTTTATAATTTGTCTGAGGCTTCTTGGGCTCAGCCCAGCCAGATGGACTCTTCCTCTCAAATATCAGACCTGATCTTTTCAAATAAAACAGTACAAAGCACATTAAAAGCTTTGATCCGACTGTTTACTTTGCATTTGTGTGTGTTGGGGGAAATGGGGACAAAGGAAGGATTTATTAGGCCTTACTGTGGGTGGCCACACAGCCACTGCGCATGTCAGGGAAAACTAGGCGTGCTCCGAGCTGACCCATCCTGGGCTCACGGCAGCCCTCAGACACCCCGATTCTGCAGTTAAGTCCCTGGACTTGCTCTGTGGGCCTCAAACATTTCAACCTTTCAATCTCAAGAAAGACATAGGAACCCTTGGAGTTTAGCTGGTCAGTCTGTCCCTAGGCCTCAGGCAGGTTGGAGTCAGACCCCTTTCTTTAGATGCTCCTGGAAAAGAAGTTTCTCAGCATCCGGGTGACGCCATCTTTCTTTTTCATAAACATCTCCTACTTTGAAAGTATTTCACATCAGTTCACTTATTTGATCTACACCCTTCTGAAACAGGTGGTTAGGAAACATACCTTTCTTCCTTCCCTCCCTCCCTTTCCCTCTCTCTCTCACACACCCATACACTATACAGATATTTCCACCACACAGATTAGAAAACCGAGAGCTTTGACTGCAGAGAAGAAGAATGTGCTCATTTTAGAGATGAAAAATCCGGAAGCTCAGAGAAGTTAAAAACTCTAGGGCTCACTCATAGTAGATATTGATACCAGTTATCGTATCACTAGGATTCATATCAAGCATACTGATTCCAAAGCCTGTTTGTTCCTTCCTCCCCCTGTGCTAGCGAACCCCAGGTTGCAAAGCTGAGAGCTTCACAGGACTCTTGTCTTCTGACTTCCAGCTCCGTGTTCTTTGCTTCTACCTGTATCCATTGCAGAATGGTTATTGCTCTCAGAAAATCCTCCTTTATATCTGTTTTTTATTATATATGCATACACTAGAGGCTGGGAACATCGAAAAGGAAGGTTTTTTTTTTTTATCAGTAAATAAAAGGAAATTATGTGGGCAGAATATATAGGGTTCTGAAGGGGAATTCAGGGACCTTTTAATGTTAGGAAGGAGAATATAGCAAAGCACTATAGCTTTATTTCAGCTCAATAGAAGAGCAACTCTGACTCTAGTAAACATAGTAGTCAGAGTATGTAGAGTCCCCAAGGGTTAATAGAGAATTGTCCTCTTATTTCTCAGCTCCGGGTCACCTTCCTTCCCTTGCTCCCCCCACCAATCCCGCCCTCGGATAAAACTGTTGCACACCAACCCCTTGGTCTCTGCATAGTTCAGGGATAGGCACTAGAGAGGAAAGGAAATTAGAAATTCCAGGACAAGCAGAGTACCTCAAGCTTAATAAATTGCAGTGTCTAGTAAAATTAAATGCCTTTTAAAAAAGATCAGTTATTCCTAGATTTCAAGACAGATGAGGTATTTTGAAAAATAAAGATAAAACATGATTGTTACATGTTTATCAAATAGAATTTTAAAATATCTGGTCTGCGTGTGAGTGCCTGTGTGTGTGTATGTGTGTGTGTGTGAGAGAGAGAGAGAGAAGGGGAGAGAGAAAGAGAGAGGGAGAGGGGGAAAGAGAGAGAGAGGCAGGCTAGGTACTGTAATTTTAATTGCTTGTAATCTAACTTGCCTTTTTGTTCCTTCCTTTCTTTCTTTTCTTTTCTTTTCGTTCCTTTTTTTTTTTTTTTGTATCGGTTAATCTGTTGGTTACATTTTCAGCCTTCCTTTGCTTCTGGTTTCATTTTCAGATGAAAAAATGCTAGGCACACAGCGCTGCTGTCTGGTTGCCATGGCGACCACAGCCTATTATCCTGCCTTGTCATTCATCAAGAAAGAATTGCACTTGACAGAGGGAGAGGAAAATGCCTGCAGTCTGCAGCATAGGAGGGAAAAAAGGTTCTCTTTTCTTCTGTGTATGTAAAAGGTCTTTAATGCCCGTTTAGTTACATGTTTTATTTAGCATTATTTATTACTTGTAACGACAATAATTGATACCTGCAAAAATACATCCCCTCCCCCTCAAGTATTTAACTTGCAATTTGTTCATTTGCCTTGCTTTCCCATTTCAAACCTACACCTAGTGTCCCCCCCCTCCCCCACCCCGACCCACACTGCTTCCACTCCACCAACAGAAACAGCCAAAAGATGATATTCCCCACGGAGAATGATCGTTGTGAAGGTAGCTAAACAAACCACTTCTTCCCAAAATTATGTTTTATAATCCACCGTTCTCTTGTCCTGCTAGTTTTAAAACGAATTACTGTGATACATAATCAATCTGTAAATGAGTATTACTTTTGATTAAGTGACTTCTCCAAGTGTGCGGTGCCTATGAAATAGAGCGTTAGCAAAAATGATACAAAAGTACGGCGATCTTGCCATGAGATAACCGAATATAAAATCATGATTGCTCTTTGCAAATTTGGATCCATCCCAAACCCATTGTTCTTCGAGGCAAGAAAAGGTAATGACTTGTTATTTAACTATTTCTTGGCGTGGCTATTTGAATCAACCCAAATTATTCCCCCCCCACCCCAATAAACGATCTGATAAATTTCTATATATTTAAGTACCTAAGCTCTCATTTATTATTATATTTTTAAGTCTGATATTTTCCCCCTCACCATTCAGCTCTTAAGATATCCGTAGCCAGTGGGCCGTTGCAAACAACTTTGTTCTGCTGGTTGCTTCGCCCATCTTGAATTGTTTGATTTCCTTGTGGACAGGAGTAGTTGTAAAAGAGGTGGTATTTTTAAGCTGATGTCTCCTGAGCTTGGTGTTTGAATATTTGCTCGATCTTTTGTCTCAGGGATCAGAGAGCAGCTGGACAATTGTGCTACTTCATCCTGAGGTGGTTCAACAGCAGCATTTAACATCCCTCATGTTCGTTGTAGTTAAGCCACCTCACCTTGAGTGTAAATGGGCAACTTGGTGGAGGCATAAAGAACTTCTCAAGTTCAAGTTCTATTCTGTTGGAAGACAACTTCCCTCCTGGAGGCCCTGCTTCACTAGCAGACACGGAGACGCTGAAATCCCATTTCTACCCTGGAAGTGAAGCAGAGAGTTGGACAATCACTCGGTCAGTTTTGGTTTGGAGATGGCTCAGATTCTAACCTTCCCACCACTTCCTTAATTATCTGGATAATTCTGGCAGGAGGAGGTTTGGGGGTGGAGAGGGATACTTCCAACAGAATTAAATAATTACAGCTGTCAGGAAATTTGTCCTGGGTTTTAGATACTGCTACCTAGTCATTCAAAACCTCTTGATTTTTCAGCACATCTAAGATGAGTTCCATTAATGCAGGCCTCCGAGCTTCCTTTATACACCTTGGGCGTGTAAAACTCTAGAAGCCACGGGATGTTTTCCCTTGACCTCGATGTTTGGGAGAGCCAAAGGAAACAACAAAAAAAGAGAAAAGATAGATTAAGTTTAGAATCATGGCTATTTTCTGTTTGTTCTATTTCTTTTTCTTTTTTCCTGTTGGTTCTAAACTTTTACTTTAATATTGCAGCAACACTGCTGTTCATTTCCTGCTAAACTTCAAGCCCACCTTTTTATTTTCAAATGTCCCTTAGGCTAATGTTTTCACTGAAGAATGAAATGAACAGGCAGAAACAATTAAGCGAGCAGATACAGTGAAAACGAACACCACGCTGCACTTTCACAGCAGAAATGGAAGTGTACGAAGGAATTCTGCTTGGAATTTGATCCTACAGGAGCAAAGCTCTTGCTTCTCGTCATTTTTCTTCTGCCTACCCCCAACACACACCACTTCCCCTTTATGAAGGGGGAAAAAAAAAAACCTAGGCACGCAAAGGAACTCCTAAATACTCACAGGCATGGGAAATATTTTCTCTGCCTGTTACTCGTACAGGATAATCTCCAAGAAAAAAAGAATTCATCTAGATATTTTAAACTGCAAATGTCTCCCAAAGCCTGTTAAATGTTCACATATGTCTTTATGAAACGTGTAATATGAATTGTTTATACACTCTTGATTAAGGGCACGAACATCATTAAAAAGGATCAAGTCAGTTTCAAGATGGAAAATTATAAAATCAGATACAATTGTAACCTACGAGAAAATGTGCCCATTAAAAAAAAACAAACCGCAAAACTTAATAATCTGTGACTCTTCCCGTAAAGAGATAAATCAATAGCCAAAAGTGAGCTGTTAGAAAATCTTCTAAGTTCTATCAGGAATTAACAAGGCAGTAATTAACTTTACCCCAAACAAATCTGCCATCACATGTTTATAGCATTTTTGTCACTCTATGAAAGCTATATCTTCTTTTTTAGCACCAAACTGAGAAATTTTACATGGCAGGAGCTTGGCATTCCTATTTTTGGATTTACTTTATTGAAAAGAACTAAGTCATCCTCTGTGATACATAAGAGACTGGTTATAGCAGCAAGGGAAAGTAGCTGGGAATGAGGTATTGTTACATACACCTTGCAAGACTGTATTCTCATCTGACAAAAGATCTGTATGACGGCTTCGAGGTTGGTTCCCATTTAAATTCAAACTTTATTTCTAAGATGGTGTGCAGTGGGAAATTGCCTTGTGAGAGGATCAGAACACCAAAAATACACATAAAGTTTAAACCTTGTGGATGTCCTTTGTCAGGTAAAACAATACCCCAGTAATGAATCTGGATGGAGGGCATCCATGAAGGTTATACTGAGTGGAAGGCATGTTTTTGGTTTTTACTGAATTCATCCCTTAGAATTTTTCCAATGAACCACCTCTTGTAAACCAAGGACTTTGTATTTTTGTTGTTGTTGTTGTAGGTTTTTTTTTAAATACCAATATAAATAGTTTTACTCTGCAGTAGTGAGGATTTGAAAGCAGCTACTCGTAAGCATAAAACCAGCTACATAAGGGCATTAACATGGATTTTTTATTTGAGATTCCAACAGGGGATAAATTTGTTACCCTAACAAACGGTCGGTTTTGTGGAAATTGACTTTGTATAATAGAGAACATTTCCCTGGAAAAGAAGGCAATTTATATCGGTTAAAATACCAAGCACTGACACACTTCCTCTTCTTTGTTACTTCTGAAAACAACGACAAAAACCTCACCTAGGTGGTGGCTAGACATGAGAACTCTCCTAGTAAACTATTCTTCTTCCGGGTGTCCTGATACTAGTCCTAGAGCACTTACAAGAGTGCAGATGAATTTTCAGCTCTCCATTGAAGCCATAAGTGGGAGAGGACATTTTCTTAATCTTACCTACAGCTCTATGTCACTGGCGGCACTCGAACTAAGCAAATTGAGATCACCTAGTCCTCTTATCTTTGTAAACACAAGAAAAAGCAAATCTAAAATGTTTTGCAATACAATATTACTATTTAGATTATAGTGTTGTGTTTGTTAAATATTTAAAGAACCTTACAAGAAGAAAAATATGGGCAATGGAGGCAGATAGGGAAAATATAATGAAATATAGGGAAAATATAATGAAATATATGAAAGAACTTACTGAGACGGATATCACTACATCTTGAAACTAATCACTATCATTTAAGATTCTCTTTTTCTGGAAAAAAAAAAGATTCTCTTTTTCTGGAGGTTTGTATCAGCCCCCCGCCCCCAAAGACGTGTCCACCCAGAATCTGTGAATGTGGCTTTATTTGCAAAAAGGGACCTTGCAGACATACTTAAGCTGAAGAGATCATCCTGCAGGGTGGGCTCTAGGTCCAACGACAAGCTTTCTTGTAAGAGAAGAGAAGAGGAGAAAACACATAGAGACACATGGAGAGGGGGAGGTCACGTGAAGAGAGGCAGAGGAGCAGTGAGTCTACAAGGCAAGGGATACCAAAGATTGCCAACAGCCAGTAGGAGCTAGGAGATAGACGTGAAACAACTTCTATCAGCCTCCAGAAGGAGCTAACCTGGCCAAAACCTCTGGACTTGTGGCCTCTAGAAAGGTAACAATATATTTCGGTTGTTTCGAGTCCTTCAGCTTGTGGTAATTTGTTACAATAGATTTGGGTCATTCAACAATAAAAGCAAGAAGGGGGCATATTAGCACACAGAATACAAGGAAGGACTGAATAACCCAGCTGTTAGACGGTCAAGTGTGCAGCTGGAACTCATGAATGACCAAAACTGAGGGTCCAAATTCTGCCGGGACTCTCCGTCTCTCCCCTCGGCTTCATTGCCCCACACTGACAAGTGGCTTCCTTCTCTCGCCAGGAGATTCGGACGCTAACATCTCCCAAGGTTTCCACTTTATGGTTTCAGTCATTTCAGACAGACCAAGTTCCTTTCGTATTTCCAAATTCTGTGGAATGATTCTGCTTTCCTAATGTGGTTCATGCCTATCTCTGAACTCATCAACCAAGACTTAGCTGCCAAGATCTCACAAAATAAGGCAGTTCCTGAGGAAAGCATATAAAGACGTAAAGGTGCTGGGACAAGGGGGTCTTTTCTTCTCTGTTTGTGATGCTAGAGCCACAAAGACATCTGCAAAGACATTTGTTCTGTGGAAATGATCCAGAGGTGAGTCCAGGCTCTGTTATTTACTAGAAGTGTGATGTGAGCGAGTCGCTTGACTTTTCTGAGCTACTGTATCCTCTTTTGAAAAATACGGATAGGGGCGCCTGGGGGGCTCAGCGGGTCAAAGCCTCTGCCTTCAGCTCAGGTCATGATCTCAGGGTCCTGGGATCGAGCCCCGCATCGGGCTCTCTGCTCAGGGGAGCCTGCTCCCCCTCTCTCTGCCTGCCTCTCTGTCTACTTGTGATCTCTCTCTCTCTCTCTGTCAAATAAATAAATAAAAAATCTTTAAAACTAAAACAAAAATAAAAAGAAGGATAGAGTCACTGTACGTACAGAAGGATCTCAGTCAAGTTGGTGAAGGATGATAATAGAAGGATAGAACTTGAATGGGTCTTCAAGTCAGTCAAGGTCGATCACTTCATTTTTGTAGAGGAGATTTCAGAAGTTAAGTTGGTAAGAAAACCGGGGCAAGAATTTAGGTTACTCAACTACCAGGTTAGTGCTCCTTTGTTATTTTGTAGGATCTGTCCCCATTCCTGTGGATATAAAATAAGGTCTCATCTGAAGGGTGTCATTCAGCTAAGTAAAAAGCACCTCCCTTAGCAGAGACACTGATATTACCTTTTAGATTAGATTGTAACCCAGGGCGAAAGGTGTCAAAAAAGAAGGTGCAAAGAAGTGCATTGGAAATGAAGGTGTGAGGGACCCAGCCTAGGTATTTGCAAGACTTCGCCTGCCTTTAAGCTTCCAGAAGGTAGTTATTCTGAGACAGCTTTCAGAAAGGAGAGAAAGAAGCCATCGTAGGATCAGAACCCTCTAATTTTTAAGCCATTTTTGTTTCTATCCCTCTACCCTGTGTTTATTTTTCTTTTGCCAGCCCTCATTACATAATGAAAACATTTTTGAAAAGGCCCACTTGCTTCAGTGGTGCAATGAGGAAATCAAGAGAAAGGTTTTGTCTGGTTTGGGCCAAGGTTGGGCCAGAATAAGGGCACCTATGGATATGTCTAGTGACTATAGTTCAGCTCAATGTGTAAGCTTCTAACAACTTGATGTTCATGCCTATGATCTAAAGTTTTCTAAAATCAACTACATTTCCCATTTGCTCTGAACCAGAAAGATCTACTCTTAGCTTCTTGAGGATACCGTAATCATAACCAATGAGATCGATCCATGCTGTTGTGTATGTAGACACAAATGTACATTCACAAAAACACGCAACCTGTAACATGTAGCATTCCCAGAAAAGTTTTTTTGTTTTTTGTTTTTTTTAAGATTTAAAGAGAGCAAGGGGAAAGGCAGAGGGAAAGAATCTCAAACAGACTCTCCGCTGAGCACGGAGCCCAACATGGGGCTGGATCCCATGACCCGGAGATCATGACCTGAGCTGAAATCAGGAGTCAGATGCTTAACTGACTGAGCCACCTAGGCGCCCCAGGGATGCTTTTTTAAAGGCCCTATTCTGTAAAAAAAAAAAAAATATTGCTTTAAATGACTACTCTGAGCAGAAGAATATTACCTGCGTTTGCTGGTAAGACACATGATTCACATAACCTTCTGCAGGAAGATTTCAAAATGTTCTTTAACAGAAATTTTTTATTACGGTGAAAGGCGTGCTTGAAAATGGTGGGACATACATCTTGGTATGAAGACCATATTGAGTTAAAACCCAGTTAATTTAGGTGTCCTTATAGATCCAACAAATAATAAATAATTCAACCTATGAATCTGATCATTAAATTCCAACCCCTTCTCTCTAGGTTTTGATGAGACAAGCATTAACCCAGCCCTTTCCTTACTCCTTGATCTACTCTGAAACCCATTCTTCTGTTGCCAGTCATCCTCCTGGTCACTGTCCCTTGCTTTATCCCTGCCCCATGACAATCTGTGCCGAAATGGCCCTCTCCTTGCCAGAGCCTTTCAGGTAAATTTCAATCCCAAAGTCTGCAATTTCTCAGATTTTGTAGATAGAAAGTCATGATTATGTTCTTTCTAAGGAATTTGGTTTCTTTCACTGGCCTTTGCAAAATGCATGCCATTTTATTTCTGCCTAAGAATGGCCTCTCTGTGTCTGTGCGCAGGCCTGACGCCTGTCTCTTTGCACGCCTCTGCAATGCTCTGTGGCAGAAGGGAGTCTGATGTATTCAGCCATTCATCCGATTCGTTCGGCGAGTGTTTATCGAGTCCTTACTGGTCTTCCAGGTAATGCTCTAGATTCTTGAGCTACCTGAGCGTACAAAATGGACCAAATTAATCGGTCTTCATTAAGTGCTTATATTCTATTGGATAAAATAAACAATGTTAAAAAACCACAATAAGTGTAGTAAATAGACTGTAGGGGGAAGAACAAAATAACAGGAAAAGGGGATTCAGGAGTGTTAGTAGAAACAAGGGTTCAGGCTGCAATTTTAAATAGTGTGAATAAAGCGGAGGGTCTCCCTGATACAGTGTTTGAGCAAAGATGCGAGGTACAAGAGGAAGCTGGACATGTAAATGCATGCAACCAGAGTAGTCCAAGCAGGCAGTACAATCTTTGCAAAGGCACAAAGGAGAGCAAAGACTTTGCCTGTGGCAGCAGGCAGAATCGTGCCCCCAGAAGTATTAGGAGCTCCATGATGGAACCTGGGAATACGTCCCCTTCCATGGCAAAAGGGACTTTGCAGAAGTGACGAAGTTAAGGACCTTGAGATGGGGGAGATTATCCTGGAGGGTCCAGTGTAATCACAAACACCATCATAACTGAAAGAGGGAGGTAGGAGAATCAGTCAGAGAAGATGTGTGATAGAAAGCAGAGGCTGAAGTGATGTCATTACTGGTTTTGAAGATGGGAAACGTCTGTGAACCAAGGAATACAGGAAGCTTCTAGAAGCTGGAAAATGGGGATAGGGGATCCTCCTCTAAAGTTTGTAGAAGAAATGTAGCTATGCCAACACTTTGATTTGAGCCCATTGAGATCCATTTTGGACTTTTGACCTCTAGAACTATAATAAATTTGTGTTTTAAGCCAATAATTTTGTGTTCATTAATTAGGAATGGGAAACCAATAAAGTGACTCAAGAACATTCATTTATTTATTCAGATAATTTTCTGGTAATATTACTTTATGCATCTAACACATGCCAGGCACTGAGTGAGGAGTGGAGAGTAAGGGCCAAAACAGATAATTCTTACTTTGAAAGCTATGATCTCAAAGCAATGATAATTACTATAAGATGTGGTAAAAGCTATGTATGATAACACTCAGCACATAATGCTGGGAGAGCACATAAGAGGGACAGTTAATCAGATTAAGGAGGAAATAATGGCCAGGAATGCCTCATGGAAGAAGTGATATTTGAACTAAAATCCAAATGATTAGTAGAAATTAATCTGACAGTAATGGGGAAAAGAACATTACAAATATAAGTTATGTTGAGTTCAGAATGCCATAAGAGAACACATCACATGGATGTGAGTAGTTTACTACTTACTGGGAAGTAAAATGAAATGCATGAGAAACCAAGGATGCATATACTCATAAGATGTAGACCTTAAATAAACAAATAGGTGTAATAATAGTAATTTAATGTTATTATTCCTTTATTGAGGTATCATTTGCCTATTAGGAAATGCACAGATTGTAGATATGCAGTTTGGTTAGATTTGATTATTGAATTTCACTTGCATAACCCATACCCTAACAAGATCCAGTCAATTCTGCTGCATCGCAAAATATGCATTCTTAAAAGTCACCACTGCTATGCCGAACGATGCAATGAACATCCCATCATAAGTGCAAAAAACGGAACCAGGCAAAAAAGCCAAACATTTGTCAGTGACCCAAAAAAGTAAGAGCCTAATAAAAACAGCAGTGTAGTTTTATGCATGTTAGGTGATTAAGAAATTCATAAATGCTATAATAAATATGACACTCTACCTTGAAAATGACCTGAAGTTTGCTTGTAAAAGTGGGCATTGGAAGGGTTGCATTTTGTGAGTTATTGTAAAGTGAGGAAGGAGAAATGAGAGCCAGAAAGATGTAACATTTTATGCAGATGGTTGTGGCTCATAATACATGAGATGAACTTGGGTAGCTATTAGATTTTTAAATTTATTTTGAAAGTATTTTATTGATGTATTTGTGTATTTATGTAGGTATGTATTTATGAGAGAAACAGCCAGTATGCATGACTGCAGGGGGCGGGGTGAGTTTGGGGAGGGGAGGAGGAGTGGGGGAGGGTGGTGGTGGGGTAAGAGCAGAAGGGGAGGGTCAAGGAGAGGGAAAGAATCTCAAGCAGACTCCACACTTAGCAGGGAGCCCGACGCAGGGCTCAGTCTCAGGACCGAGATCATGACCTAAGCTGACACCAAGAGCTTAATCAATTGCACCACCCAGATGCCCCAGCTGTAGCTAATAGATGTCTGAGGTGTGTTCTTTTGGGTCCGATTTGTGTTTTCCTATGCAGCTCAGTTCAGCTGGATGCAGTTTTCTGCCTTCAGATAGGTTTCACACACAAGCAAATGAAACATCCATGTAGTGCTCAACGTTTTCCTAATGTATCAATTGCACTGAAACAAATTCACATTTTGAAAACAAAGTAACAGAACTATATAGAACATTTCATCACCCCCAAGGATGCTTCTGCCTGAACAAGAGCCAGTTCCCACCCCGAAGACAAACAGCATTCTGATTTATATCACCATAGTTTAGTTTTGAACCTTCTAGAATTTCATATCCAAGGAATCATGCAATCTCTACTCTTTGGGGCCTGGCTTCTTTCACTCAAATATTTTTGAGGTTCACTTGTGTCGCTGTTTTCATTGGTAGTTCATTTCTTTTATAGGCAAGAAAGATTCTATTGTATAGATATACAATAATTTGGCTTTTTCATTTTCTTGTTGGTGCTCATTGTGGTTGTCAACAGGTTTAAGCTATCAAGGATAAAGCTTCTGTAAACATTTCATACATCTCTGTTTATATGCATATGTTTTCACTTTTCTTGGGTAAATACCTAGAAGTAAAATTGGTAGGTCATAAGTAGATGTATGTTTAATTTTGTGAAAAGTGCTCAAACTTCTTAAGAAGCTGTATCATTTACATGTGCATCAATAATGTATGGAAATGTTAGTTGTTCTACATCCTCAGCAACATTTGATGGGGTTCATCTTTCAGTGATTCTACTGAGTCCACAGAGATACCTCATTGTGACTTAAGTTTGCTTTTCCCTGACAATTGATGATGCTGGACACTCTTTTAAGTGCCAACCAGCTATTCATACAGGTTTTGTGTGTGTGTGTGTGTGTGTGTGTGTGTGTGTGTGTGTGTAATGCCTTATATTCATTTTTTGGATATTTGTCTTATTATTATTGAGTTAAAGGAGTTGTTTGTATATTCTGAAAACTAGTCTTTTATCATATATGTGATATAAAAATATAACACACACCCATAGATAAATGATGAATACCCCATAGATAAATGATAGATGATAGATAGATAGAACTTAAATTAATGTCTAACTTAACACTCTCTTTTTTTGTACTTAGCAGTTTCTGGATAGTATCTAAAAAATTCTTGTTTATCCTCAAATCATTGACATAGTCTTTTGTTTTCCTGCAGAAGATTCAGAGTTGTAGAGTTATGTTTTTTCAGATTTAGGTCTATAATTAATTCCAAATTAATTTTTGTGTATGTATGAAGTTGGGGTTTTGATTTTTTCATCTTCTTCCATGTTGATAGTCGGTATTCTAGTACTATTTGTTGAAAATAATTTCCTTACCCATTTAATTACTTTGGCACCTTTGCCAAAAATTAGTAGATCATATGAGTATGGATATATTTTCTATCCTCAATTCTATTCTACTAATCTATTTGTTAATGTTCATAACAATACCACACTGTCCTAATTTTTACAATCTTGTTATACTCTTTAAAACCAGGTACTATGCACCCTCCGATTATGTTATACTCTTCAAAATTATTATAGCTCTTCTAAATTCTTGCATTTCCAAATACTTTTACAATCGGCTTAACAATTTCTATTTTTTTTAAAAGCTTGCTCAGTTTTTTTAAACTGAGATTGTGTGATCTATAGATCAATTTAAGCATAGACAGCTTAATAACATTGAGCCTTCTAATCCATGAACATAGTATAACTGCCCATTTATCTGGTCATCTTCAATTTATCTCAATATTTTGTTAAATTCTTGAAATTTTTTTGTTAAATTATTTGTTAAACATTTAGAAACATTCTATGTTTTTGATGATATTGTAAATGGTATGCTTATAGTTTATTTTTCAATTTTCTTATTGCTAATATGTAGAACTACAAACAGCTTTCATACATAGACATTAAATTTTGTGATACTAAATTCACTTATTAGTTTTAGTTGGGATGTTTTGTTTTGGTATTGTCCTTAGGGTTTTCTGTATATACCATGTCATCTATATATCAAGACAGATTTTTTTTTCTTTTCAATTGAAAAGCCTTTCATTTATTTATTTTTATATTGTCTTATTGTACTAGCTAGAACATCCAGTACAATGGTGAATAAGAATAATGAGAATGGACATCCTTGCTTTGTTCCCTATCTAAGAAAAGCCTCAGTGTTTTACAATTACATAAAGATAATACTAACTGTGCTTTTAAAAATGACCTTTATGAGGTTGAGGAAATTTTTTCCATTTCTAATTTACTGGGTAGTTATTATTATTATTATTGGTTGTTAAATTTAGTCAAATGCTTTTTCTTATCCTAATGAAATAAGCAAATAATTTTTATTTTTCCTATCAATATGTAGAATTATACTGATTTTATTTTGAATGTTAAAATGCTTTTGTATTTCTGGAATAATTTCATTTGTTTATGATCTACTCACCTGTTTGTTTATCTGGATTGAGTTGTTAGTATTTTCTTCAGGAATTTGGTATCTATGCTAATGAGGGGTATTGGATGGTAATGTCTTTTCCTTGTAATGCATTTAAATGGTTTTGGTACCAGGGTAATACTGGCTTCATAAAATGAATTGATAAGTTTTCCTTCTTCTTATATTCTTGAGTTTGTATATGATTTGTATTATTTCTTCCTTAATTGTTTGATAGAATTCACTAGTAAGTAATCTGAGTTTGGAGTTTTCTTTGTGGGGATATTTTTAGATTATGAATCAATTTCTTAATGGATATAGAAATATTATGATTTTTTATTTATTCTTATGTTAGCTTTAATAACTTATATTTTTCAAAGGCTTTTCCTTTTTTGTAAATTGTCAGATTTATCTTCATAAAGTTGTTCATATTATTCACTTATGAAATTTATGTTTGAATGACTTGTATTAATACTTCTTTCATTTGTAACATTGATAATTTATATTTTCCCTTTTTTCTTGATTAGTATAGCTGAAAGTTTATCAATTTTATTAGTCTTGTTAAAGAACCAATTTGTTTTCTCATTACTTTTCTCTATTATTTGCCAATTTTCTATTTAATTGATTTTAGCTCTCATCCTTACATTTCCTTCTATGGTCTTCTTTTTGATTCATTTTTTCCCCCTGATTTCTCTACATCTTGAGCTGGAATCTTAGATCTCTGCTTTTAAACCATTCCTATTTTCTAACATAAACATTTAAAGGTATAAGTTTCTTTCTAAACACTCCTTTAACTTCATCCTACAAATTTCATGTTATGTTTCTATTTTTATTTTGTTCAAAATATCTTCTAATTTCCTTTTAATTTATCTTATACCTATGGTTTAATAAGGAGTATTTTGATTGACTTCCAAAAATCAGAGGATTTTCCAAGTTTTTTTTTGTTATTAATTTCTAATTTAATCCCATCGTGGCCAGAGACCATACTGTAAATGATTTAAATTATAGTAAATTCATTGAAACGTGTCTTATGTCTCAGCATACAGTTTATCTTGGGTGTGTCTTATAGCCACTTGAAAAGCATATCATGGTTCCAATTTGTTGGAAAGGGTGTTTTGTACATATGTAAGGTTGTGTGGGTTAATAGGATGGTTCAAACCTTCTATAGGCTTATGAGCTTCTATCTAGCTATTCTAACAATTGTTGAGATAAAAAGTTGAAATCACTGGCTATAGTGAGTTTGTCACATCTGTCGTATCTTCCTCTACCATCCATGTTTGCTTCATGAATTTTGATGTTCTGTTATTGGATGCATATCCTTTTATGCCTGCTTCATGATTTCATAATTCTATCACTATTCTCTTCATGTCTGGTAAAACTGCTTATCCTGAAGTCAGCTTTGTCTAATATTAACATAGCCACTCCATCATTCTCATGATTAGTGTTTTCATGGTACTTCTTTTTTTTCTACATTTTTACTTTTAAGTTACCTGTGTCTTTACATTATGTGTGAGTCTGTTATAAACAGCACAAATGGGGTCATGCTTAACATAATATGACAGTTTCACCTTTTTTTTTTTATTTTTTAAAGATTTTATTTATTTATTTGACAGAGAGAGAAAGAGAGAGATCACAAGTAGGCAGAGAGGCAGGCAGAGAGAGAGGGGGAAGCAGGCTCCCCCTGAGCAGAGAGCCCGATGCGGGGCTCGATCCCAGGACCCTGGGATCATGACCTGAGCCGAAGGCAGAGGCTTTAACCCACTGAGCCACCCAGGCGCCCCAACAGTTTCACCTTTTAATGAAATATTTAGTCCATTTACATGTAATATATTTACTTAAATGGTTTGGATTAGGATTGCTTTCTTGCTATCTTGCTATTTGTTTCTATTTGTCTCACCTGTATTTTGTTATTTTTCCTCCTCTTTCCATCCCAATTTTAGATTGGGTATATTTTATTATTCCATTGTATATCTTCTGTTGTCTTCTTATTTATCTCATTTGTTAGAATTCTTAACTTATTGTAGTCTGTCTTGAATAATACCAGCCCATCTCATGTAAAACAGAAACTTAAGTTTTCCGTAAGTTTTTTTTTTTTCCCTTTTTATTGCTGTCACACATTTAACATCTACACTGAGACTCTTTCAATTTTTTTCGGTTTTTTTTGGTGTGTATTTCAGTTTAGATAATTTCTATTTTCCTGTATTTAAATTCACTGATAGTTTCTGTTGCTATTAAGCACATCCAGTGAAAATTTTCCTTCAGATCTTTATTCTTTTAAGTTCTAGGATTTTCTTTGTTTTTTTTTTTAATATTTTCATAAAATTTCCATTCTCTATTGTGTTTCTTTACTTGTTACCCCACTTTGTCCATATTTTTCTTTGAACTCTTGAACAAATTGATAAGAGTTGTTTTGGGGTTCTTGTCTGTTAATGCTATTATCTTCGTCATTTTTGGATGTGTTTTTATTAACCTATTTTTCTCCTAGTTATGGGCCACATTTTATACCTTCTTTATATGTAGCAGTTCCTGATTTGATCCTGAATATTACAGATATTATGTTGTTGAGTGTGTGGGCTTTGGTTGTCTCCTTAATAGTGTTGAATTTTGTTCTGAAAGGCAGTTAAACCAAGGCAGCATGATTCTTTTGGGTCTTGTTTTTAAACTTTGTTAAAACAGGTCTAGAGTACCCTTTAATATAGGGATAAATTTCCTCTTCTTCTAAAACAATATTTTTCTGGGTTCTCTACCGAGCTCTTTGGGTCCTTTAAGAGGTCTCTACACTCTGGTTGCAACTTGAATGTCTCTCTGCCTTGTGCAAGCTCAAATACTTGTTCTACTCACAACTCCTCAGTATTTTTCTTTCTCCAGTCGTTGTCTTTGCTCAGTAGTTGTTGTTCATAAGACCTTATGGTTTCCTGTCTTGTGCATGGGAAGTTTTGTGTTCAAACATTCAAGTGCTCCCTGTATGGATTTCCCACCAACAAAAACTTCCAGACTCTGTTCCCTTTCTCCTAAGCCAAGCAACATCATTGTTTTCTGGGTTCCCCTTTCCTGCACTAAGGTTCAGAAAGTGCCTCCAAGCAGAAAGCCAGGGAGATTATGGAGCTCACCTAATTTAGTTTCTTTCCTACAGCAATCACTGTTCTCTGTTGCCTGTAGTACTGATACTGAAAATGGTTATTTCATATATGGTGTCCTGTTTTTAGAGTTCTATACCAATTACTTAGTTATCATTGGTAAGCAGGTATTTTAATGCCAAAGCATTTTGGTTGCCAGATTCTTGGAAGAAAAGCGATGCAATGCAATATTCTTTCATAACAAGAAATATTACTCTTATGATTATACTTTAAATTTGTTTTATACATGTATGTGTACATGTGTATATACATTTGTATAGATGTATGTGTGTATATAATGGGATTTCAGTAATCACAAGAGACAATAATCATTTAGTTTGGGGCACCTGAGTGGCTCAGTCATTAAGCGTCTGCCCTCGGCTCAGGTCATGATCCCAGGGTCCTGGGATCGAGCCCCACATCAGGCTCCCTCCTTGGCAGGAAGCCTGCTTCTCCCGCTACCGTTCCCTCTCTCACTGTGTTTCTCTCTGTCAAATAAATAAAAAAATCTTTAAAAAAAATAATCATTTAGTTTTATGCATGCAATCTCCTTATCAATTTTCCTCTTCATATCAATTTTGGTTAGCTTGGATCTTTCTGAGACCCTAGAGAATTACAGCTGAAATTCAGAATGAAAGCGATTTTTGCCATTTTCTTCAATACATCTCTTTTCAGAGAGTTATTCACCTAAGGTAGAGAATAATTCTATTGGTGGGAGAGCTAATTAGAGTCAATTATACCTTAATAGACCTGACAGACTTTACATGAACTGTAGTGTAAAGTGGATTTGTCCTTTGTATTCAAATGGTTGATTCAGGGAGAACATCATTCATGGTATTTGTGAGACACCAGAAGGAGTGTCCAGGTTAATGGAACAAAAATGGATTCCTATTGTTTAGATAATAAACATCCTCATGAGTTAGCTTGTAAGCAACTGGAACCAAAAATGTATCCATTCTATTGAGCCATATGTTATCCAGTACTTTTTTGAACCTGATTTCTATGATATAAACAAGT
>CM053613.1:76097520-76136581 GCA_028646535.1 Procyon lotor
CACTATATAGAAAAAAATACACACGTGTATTTGTAGTTAGTACTTCCTTTATGGGAACTTGCATCTAGACATTTTAAATACAACAACCATGGATGTAATATGGATTACATATCCTTTCTTTTCTTATGATAATTCATGGATATCTGGGGATGCCTATATATAATTAATGACGGATACATAATACATACACACAAATACAAATGAATGTATTTTAAAATTCTGTTAAATATCAGTTTGCCCTTGAGGCTCCAAACATCCAGGCTATGTCAAATCAACATGAAAGAAATACAGTTAATTTCAAAGTAAAAGTCTTTAGTTTTAAAGACTAAAAGTCTTTAGTCAGGCTCATTTATACAGCTTTATTTGGCTGTTCTTTTTCATAGAACTGACCAGTTTTTTAAAATTTATTATTTTTTAAAATTTTAATTCCAGTGTAGCTAACATACAGTGTTATATTAGTTTCAGGTGTACAATACAGTGACTCAACAATTCTATACGTTACTCAGTGCTCAACATGATAAGTGTGCTCTTTAATCCCCATCACCCATCCCCCCACCCACCTCCCCTCTGGTAACCATCTGTTTATTCTCTATAGTTAAGAGTCCTGTTTTTTGGTTTGTCTCTTTTTTCCTTTTTTCATTTTCTTTGCTCCTTAAATTTCACATATAAGTGAGATCATATGACATTTGTCTTTCTCTGATTGACTTATTTCACTTAGCACTATACCCTCAGATCCATCCATGTTGTTGCAAATAGCAAGATTTCATTCTTTTTTATGGCTGAGTAGTATTTCACTGTGTGAGTGTGTGTGTGTGTGTGTGTGTGTGTGTGTGTCTTCTTTATCCACCTATCCACTGAAGGACATTTGGGCTGCTTCCTTATTTTGATTATTGTAAATAATGCTGCAATAAACATAGGGTGCATATATCTCCTTGACTTAGTGTTTTTGTATTTTTGGGTAAATAAATACTCAGTAGTAGAATCTGACCAGTTGTTTTGATAGTACATAGACATTTTGAAGATATATGTCTGCTTGTAATTATTAAATAATTAACTTTGTATGTAACATATGCTCTTTTTATATTTTTTAAAAAGCCTAGATGCTTAAAGCAAAGACAATTCATTAAGCTATTCATTCGGCTCCAACATAAGGACGTTACTTATAATCAGTTAAGGAAGAATGATACCACCTTTCATCTTAAAAGGGTAAAGGAGCCCATCTTTAGTCTTAAAAGGATAGAGAAGTGGGGTGCCTGGGTGCCTCAGTAGGTTAAGTTACCAACTCTTGATTTCGGCTCAGGTCATGATCTCAGGGTCCTGGGATCGAGCCCCACATGAGGCTCCACGTTCAGCAGGGAGTCTGCTTTGGGATTCTCAATCTCTCTCTGCCCCTCCCCCCTGCTTGCTCACCCTCTCTCTCCAAAATGAAGAAATAAATCTTTTAAAAATAATAAAAGGATTACAGAGAGCAGAATTATTTCAGTTTAGTGTAAGGAAGAGAGTATCTCAGGGACCCGGAGTGCTCTAAAGAGACCCTCCCTAGGTAAGTTCCACACAGAAATTAAAAAATAAAAATAATAGAAAGGATACTTTCTTTAGAGGATATTGTCTTCAGAATAATGGAGAAAATAAAACTGACTCCTAGGAAACCGAAGGAAGAAGCAGGCCAAAAAGCGTACTAACATGGGATTATTAATCAGATGTTGTTTAAACTCCTCATGAAAATACGCATTATGCTTAAGAGATGCACTAAAGTTATCCACAAGCACAGAAAGGACACTCTTCATGTGCTTAGTCCATATTTCCTTTGTTTTGTCTATATTTTAGCACTTAAAAAATCAACATATTTCAATAAAATGCTTTAATTTTAAAATAAATATTATGTACTATAAATGCTATTTTACTTAGCATCTTCAGTCTCGTCTCCTTGAAAGCTATCAACAGGCAAAGTGGGCTTTTCAGGGTCTTTTCACTTAAATCCTTAACCTGTAATGGATATGGCCCAGCTGCACTCATTGTTTTTTATTTAACCACTAAAATACAGACAGTGCCTTTAAACAATAGTTTCCCACTGATTTCCATCTTTTCATTTTTTAGAAGCTTTCCAATAGTGATATAGAAGGTAATCACTAAAATAAAATCTTAAAAAAAAAAAAAGGAAATTTGGGGCGCCTGGGTGGCTCAGTCGTTAAGCGTCTGCCTTCGGCTCAGGTCATGGTCCCAGAGTCCTGGGATCGAGCCCCACATCGGGCTCCCTGCTCAGCAGGAAGCCTGCTTCTCCCGCTACCATTCCCTCTGCTTGTGTTCCCTCTCTCTCTGTGTTTCTCTCTGTCAAATAAATAAAATCTTAAAAAAAGAAGGTAATCATTATTGTCAGTATTTGTGGATCCTTCATGTCTGACGTAACATGACCAGCTCACCTGGTGTATCTGGGACTTGGAGGTTTCCTGGGGTCTGGGACTTTTAGTGCTAAAACTGAGGAGTCTGGATAAACCAGGACAGCTGGTCACTGAAAATGAGGGACCCTGTCTAAAGGGGCTAATCCAAGTATAGCCAATGTTTACTGAGAACTTAAATACTAGGCAATTAACTTTGGCTCCCTCATTTAATCCTCAGGAAAGTTCTTTGAGACTGGATTAAATTTCACCTTCATCTTATAGATGAGGAAACAGCTTTAGTCAGATGACGTAATGCATAGCTTTAAGTAACATGTACTTATTGAATAAACCAAAATATGTGTTCTTTGAAACCCTGTCTTTTTATGTTGCAAACTCTTATTATAATATCGCTTATACAATATTGTTTTATAGAAAGCTTGATGAGTGAGTGAATAAAAAGGTAGACGTTAAAGAGAATTATTTCAGCTTAGTACAGGAGGACCATACTTGGATCAATGTACCTTAACTCCCAATGGAATGGAATCTATTCTTTAAAAAAAAATTTTTTTTTAGTATATTTTAGTTAACTCAATATATTCAAAGGATGTAATAAATATGAAAATATTAATGAAATAGCTTATATTCTTTGCTTTTGTATTGTCTTCAAAACCCAGCATGCATTTTGCACTTAATTTGGACACTCTATTTTCCTCAAAAATAGTTAATTTATATTTATTTTTTTATTATTTTTAGAGGGGGGTGAAGGAGGAGCAGAGGGAGAGGGAGAGAGAATATTAAGCAGGCTTCACACTTAGTGCAGAGTCCAATGTGGGGCTCAATCTCACAACCCTGAGATCATGACCTGACCTGAGATCATGAGTAGAATGCTTAACCGACTGAGCCACCCAGGTGCCCCCATTAATCTATATTTGGGATTTCATAAAATTCACAGGTGAAAAAGCAGACTGACGTATCCAAATTGTTCCAAACATACTTAGAAGTTTTCCAATACATAAATGGAGTATTTGTTTTAAAATTGTATATTTAAATAAATCAAATATATATCCAATTAAAATTCAGTTTCTTGATCTCACTAGCCACACAGGCTGGCGGCCAAGCTATTGGAGAGCACCGCTTTAAAACCTCTCAGGGACTGGGAGACTGGGGGCCTGACCAGCCCACAATGCCCCCCTAAGCCTCAGCCTAGTATAACAGCAAAGCTGAATCACCCAGGGTCTGTCTTCCCTCCCCATTGGCTTCCTGCTCCTGGAAGAACTCTGATGTCCGGCCCCTCTCCTGCACCTGCTTTTGCTGCTGTGCCATCAGCCACCTCCTCTTGTCCGGAGCCACCTGTCACCCACAGACCTCTCAATGATGGTGGGGGCGGCGGAAGGCCCCCATCCGGGGGTGGGGACCGGCAGAGCCCCGGACTCGGAAGACTCGGCCACTGTCCCCACCACCCCTGCCTCCTCTCACCCCACCCCACTGCCTGGAACCAGAGCACCTCACAGTGCGGGACTCCCGCTTCTGTAGTATGAAGATGAATGGAGGTGAAGTCGACCAGCTGTTTTTAAGAACCTGAGGCCAGTTCATGTTGGTGTAGAAGAATCCAAACTGAAGTTTGCATTCACCATGGACTTTCCTGTTTACTGTGCTTCCTTTTTTTTTTTTTTTTTTCGAGGGATAAAGGAGAGAGGACTTGATTTTCATGAGGCATGGAGGGGAGGATTTGCAGTCGTTCATGAGAGAAGAGTGGAAGTCAGGAGGGTGGAATGGGAGGAACAGCTGAGAGCACCAGCGGGTCCGGAACAAGGGTGATGGAGCCGCAAACGCCCCTCTCCTCTCTGCTGGAGCCAAGCAGTCTGAACACTGGTCTGGCTCCTCTGCCCCATGTTCCCTTAAGCCCTAGCAGAGTCTGATACTTGAGCATAATGTCTACAGGTATAGTGGCTAGTATTTTTTTTAGATTGTATTTATTTATTTGTCAGAGAGAGAGAGAGAGAGAGAGCACAAGCAGGGGGAGCAGCAGGCAGAGAGAGAACAAGGCTCCTTGCTGAGCAAAGAGCCCAATGTGGGACTCGATCCCAGAGCCCTGGGATCACGACCTGAGCCAAAGGCAGGCACCCAACCAACTGAGCCACGCAGGTGACCCGTGGCTAGTAGTATGGGGCTATATGTCAACCATTAAATTTTTGGTTGGGTAGCAGGATTGACAAAGGAAGTGTTGAAATCCATCCTAAGGGACAGGGTTTCTCACTCGGAACCCCCTGAAAGGGATCCTGACCCACATCCTTACAGGTGGGGCCCTGACTGTCAGATAGAGAATTACAAAAGCAAAGAAATGAACTTGGGAAAACACATTATCCATCCTTTCCATTTCTTCAAGGCAATCTGTAGCCCAAATACTCAGGTTCAGACTGCCAATAAAGTTGGCCCTTGAATGACACTGTTTTTTTTTTTTTTTAGGATTTTATTTATTTGTCAGAGAGAGAGAGAGAGAGAACACAAGTAGGCAGAGAGAGAGAGGGAAGCAGGCTCCCTGCTGAGCAAGAAGCCCGATGTGGGACTCGATCCCAGGACCCTGGGATCATGACCTGAGCTGAAGGCAGAGGCCTTAACCAACTGAGCCACCCAGGAGTCCCGAATGACACTGGTTTGAACTATGGGTCCACTTTTGTGGATTTTTTTTCAGCAAAGATAGTAAGTCAATTTATATTTTCTCTTCCTTATGACTGTCTTAATATTTTCTTTTCTCTAGCTTCCACACTTTCTTGTAAGAAAACAGTATGGAATTCATATAACATACAAAATGTGGGTTAATCAATTGTTTATGTTATCAGTAAGGCTTCCAGTCAACATTAGTAGTTAAGTTTTTAAGGGGTCAAAATTTACATGCAGATTTTCAACTGCACAGGGGTATCGGCACCCTTGGCCCCTGCATTGTTCAAGGTCAACTGAATTTTTCAGATGGATTACGAGAAAGAAGAAAGGAATGAATGGATAAACAAAATGTGGACGATACACACAATGAAATATTACTCAACCTTAAAAAGGAAAGAAATTCCGACCCATGCCACAATGTGGGTAATCCTGGAGGACATTAGGCTAAGTGGACTAATCCAATCACAAATGGGCAGACACTGTATGAGTCCACTCCTATGAGGAAGCTTGGAGAAGTCAGCTTCATAAAGATAAAAAAGTAGAAAGGTGGTTGCCAGGGGCTGAGGGAGGGGGACACGGAGACCTATGGATTAGTGGTTACAGAATTTTGGTTTTGTAAAATGATAAGAATTCTGGGTATGGGTAGTGGTGTTCATTGCACAAAAAGGAAGGTATAATCAGTACCACTGAACTATATACTTTTATGTAAATTTCATGTGTATTTTACCAAGATTTTTTAAAAGAAGAAAATCCCCAGGTTTTTCAGTATGCACCATTTCTTTTTTTTTTTTTTTAAAGATTTTATTTATTTATTTGACAGAGAGACAGAGAGATATCACAAGTAGGCAGAGAGGCAGGCAGAGAGAGAGAAGGAAGCAGGCTCCTGGCTGAGCAGAGAGCCCGATGCGGGGCTCGATCCCAGGGCCCCGAGATCATGACCTGAGCCAAAGGCAGAGGCTTTAACCCACTGAGCCACCCAGGCGCCCCAGTATGCACCATTTCTAGCACCATTTAAAGAGTCCTTATGTTTTTGTCTTTGTTCTGATAACAGCTCTTACTAAGCAGTTCAACAAGTCCCTGACTTGACTGTTCTTTGGTTTCCTTACCTATAAAATGGGAAAAATCTTTTTTATCATGCAAGTGCTTCTTTGGAAGTATAATTGGACTTTCTCTTTCAGGCCAAGAATAAAACCCATCTTCTCTTTTTCTGCTGCCCCACTCCCACAAAAGAAGGAAGGAGAACTAATCAGGAAGCCAGAATGGGGTGTCATTCCGCTAAGATTCACACTCCCCCTGGAGTGTTTAGGGACCACGGTGAGGAGAGAAGAAATGCCCTGTGGGACCGGATGTGGGTAGAAAACTGTAGTCGGGCTCACAGTACAAGTGTCTCCCCATGACCAGGGCATCTTACTGAACAGCTTCCGATCCCCATGAAGAAGCCTGGGAAAGTTGGGATTCCTCTAGAACTCCTGACTTCACTTCTCCAGTCCTTTTACCAAATCCCCCATGTGGCAGAGTCCTCCTATTCTCATGCCAAATTATCTCCTTATTTGAAAATCACTCACCAAGGCTACTAGGGAAGGCACCAGAGCAGAGTGGTAGTGAGCTCTGGAGCCGGGAAGACCCGGTTGTGAATTTTTGTTCTCCATTCACCAGCTGTGGGTCCTTGGCTACATCTCGAAGGCTCCAAACCCTTCATATTCTCCTAGTAGAATGCAGATGAGAGTAACCTGTCCTTTGGAGGGGTTCTAAGAATGCTGTCACAAGTAGTGCACTTAGTTTGTCAGAAGGGTTCAATACGGGTTAAGGTTTATTCATTAAGATGACCTTCATCGTAGGAAAATGTGGGCAGAGATTTTTAGCCACGGTTCCAGACTTGGCTTCACATGGTCCAAACGCTTTCACTGATGCTCCTTAAGCACCTTTGGAAGCACCCACTCTGTTGTCGGTCTGTCTCCACAGGTTCCTAATGCTGTTTTAGTCCATAATGCTTTCTTCATCTCTGAGACAACTCCTTGTGTTTCCTTTTCTTTACCTCTTACAAAATATCCCCAAAGGTTGGGATGAATCAGAGCAGTCTGACTTGAGAACCGGTCGACGTATAAATTCCAAATCTAATAGAGCCCCAGATGATGTTACTAGTGAATTATTCATGCAGTCTAATGAGGAACGTGAGAGCATTTGTAGCCACCCAACAACTCCCCCCACCCCGCCGCCCCCCATCACCGACACAAAGCACATCAGAAATAGATTGCAGTGATCTCACCTTGCTCCCTAACCTGGCAGACAAGGCCCTTGGTGATCCAGCCCCAGCCCACTTTGCCAGCCTCGGTATTCCCCACTCTCCAGCTGGAACCTGAAACCCTTTGGAACATCCGTATTCAACTCTCCAAACTCCCCATATCTCACAGCTGCCTGACTGCACAACCTTACCTTCCACCACTCTGCACTTCCTGTCTTGTTTCTCCTTCTCCTTCCATCTGGCCTGAGCCTCCATGCATCCGGGAATACCTTCCAGCCCTCCTCTGCCCCTCTTGGAGGAGTCCCCTCCTCTGAGCTCCCAGGGTACCCTGCACGTACCCTGCATAGCCTCTCATACTGTATTCACATAACCTGCTTCCCCACCAGACCAAGAGCTCCATTGGAGTGGATACCATTGCTTTCTATCTCAAGTGTCTCACACTTTAGACTTCAGTAAATGCCTGTTAAGGAAATCAGTATTGCTTCTAGCTCTCCGAAAACTAAGACATTCTTGCTTGATTTCTTTTTCTTTGACCAATGGCTAACAATTCCACACCTGCCACCCCCATAGAGTAAGGAAATGGCCTAGCAGACTTGTGATATGGACTCAGTGAGACGCATCTAAATTTAAAAAGAATGCTAGGTTCCTGGCCTCAAAAATATGTTCAGGGGTCACTGGATACACTCCCGTCAGAACCAACCTGAATTTTCCGGAAATCTGAAAATATTTCAGTAATGAAAAGCCACAAAAGACAATCGTCTGCGTTAGACATGAAGGCACGTTAAACTTCAAGTGGGCTCGAATGGCATGTTCAGATAAGTTGGGCTTTCAAGAATCAAGAACAAAGCCTCTAACTTGTTATTCCTTCATGTTGAAACATGTAAGTGCATAGAAAGTAATGTAATTCATATGCCGATGATTCATTCGCTTTTCATTCATCAAATGCTTAGCTGTAGGAGTGTGCTTGATGCCCGTGTGAGCTTCCTTTTCTTGACAACAAAGTTTGCTTTTTGGGAGATAACTCTTAACATCTTAAAATGTGTGTACTTATAGGGAAATTCCAAGCCTATTAAGTCAAAGAGTCTTGTCAGTCAGCCCTGAAACTTTCCCCCAGTACAGGTTAGTAATCTGGGGGGAGGGTGTCAGGGGAGTAATAGTTCTGTGGACGAAATAGGTCACTGGCTAATTGAATTTCCCAAGAGATTAGTGATCAACATCAGAACTTCTAAGCTTTTCCCAATTTGCTGTTCCCTCTTAATTGGTTTCAGATTCGTGGCACGAGGCTAAAATGTGTAAAAATGGTCAAAGGCCTTGGAAAAGAAAAACATTCAACTAAAATTGTGATCATTTTGAAAGGTTGTAAGAATGGACCCATTCAAATCCTGAACTGCATTTATTGCCTCTGCGAAAACCCCATACTCGACTTTTAATGCCTTAAAATCCTGCTGCACAAGAAAGAACTGAGGTCTTTCTTTTTTGCGCCTTTGTGCCGTGGAGTTCAAGATCAAGACTATGAAAATCAAACCTTCCAGTGAAAGCGACATGGTGTAAGATTACTAGCTATGACTGAAACAAAACAAAACAAGACTCTAGGATAAGGCCGATACCTCTAAATAAACGTGCTGTCCAGAACCCGGGTCCCGATGAACAGGGCTAAGTTAAGAGCCGCAGAGGTCAGTCAGACTCATGCTAAGCAAAGAAAGCCCCGCAGTTCATGATCTTGGGCCGAACCAAAGGAAAATCAGATTCAGGTCTGAATTCTGAGTCCCTTCAGGACTCTAGAAATCTAAGAACCCATCCTTGCCTGCTGTGTGATGCTCCAGCCTGTGTTTGAACCCTTCTGGATTCACAAAGCCTTTTTCCTCAGCTTGCCTATAGCACAGATGACTCTTCATGCTAGAAGATTCTTCTGCCCATGGTTCCTTTTGAGCTCTACACAATAAATTGAAACCTTTTATCTCACCTAGTTGGGTGAGTGTTAGGCCCTAGGTGTTGAGATCTTCTTGATTCTACTCTTTTCCAGATAGAAGCTTCTCGGAAACTTCTGCTTTTCCTTATGTGATGTATCTTCAAATCTTTTCACTTTCTTGGATGTTTTTCTCTGAAAATCCTTCTCTTTGTCACTCGATCCCTTAAGTGTGTTGATTAGAATAAATGTATGGACCTCTTTGTGCTCAGACCTTGAGAAATCCATAATGAAGTCATAGTATCTTTAAAGTGGATGGTAGGTACATCTTATTTCATGAGATTTCTCCTCCTGTAGCCAACACATGTGATACTCTGTGCTTATTACATCTAAGCGGCATGTTTGCAGGCATTTGTTTACTGGAAAATTCCATTCTCAATATTTTCAAATTCTTACAGGCTGTTGAGTGAAAGATCCTGCCCGAAACCACATTTAAATCCTAACATCAAGTGCAGGCCATACAATTCAAGGTCAAATAAATTCCAAATGAAAATAAGGAGGAAAGAGGCTGTATATCATTCAGAAGCAACATGAAACATCATTGTTTTATGTGAGTGTAAGTGGAAGAGGACAGGAATTTCAGGGTAGGAATAATTAAGGGAAAAAAGCCTTATTGGTTTTTTTTTCCACTGAGAAAGCCAGATTGGGTAGAAACAGGGTATACAGACCTTGGGTACACACACACACACACACACACACACACACACACACACACAGAATTAATCAAGAAGAGAATGTGCAACTATATCAATATACTGTTATTTTTATGGTTATTTATGGCGCTGATTTGTCTATCCTACAGAGAACAGTCCATAGGTTCCATGGGAAAGTTTGCATGACATAAACTGTAGCAGAAAACAGATGGTCATCTGATCTTAATAACTGTGTTTAAACAGAGCTGAACTACTATTAGCGATACCATCAATGATGATTTATTTGGGAAGCACGGTAAACGGACTTTCACCCTCATGGAATATTTTCTCTTTCAGTGTTTCCGATTGTCCACACAACAGTGGAAACATGTGGATACAAACTGAAACTTTTAGTCCATCCTCTGCACAGAGCAAGGCCAGGGAACTGAGTGCTGGGAAATAAAGTTGCAACTGACTAATTTAGAGAATCATAGATTGCTAGAGCTGAGGAAATTCAATGGTTGGTCAGTATAGATATCTCACTGGGACAAATTATAAATCTAACTCAGGCACTGGGTCTGTTAAGACCCTATTTGGTTCCTCACTGCTTACAAGGGGATGAGTTTTGTTATCTGATACAACCTATTCTTCTGAACTCATCTGCTGCTTCTTTTTACTCAGTGGTTTCTACAATCCAACTGCATAAGCGATGCACCAATTTAAAAGTGCTTATGCTTAAATAAATAAATAAGTAAATAAATAAATATAAATAAAAGCACTGTGCTAGCTCATGATTTCAACCTGCCTTTGCTCAAGTGCATCCTCCCTCATATATTTTTCTTCCAGTCCCTCTGTCTGATAAACTCTATACTCCCATCCACCTTTATGTAGGATCGTTCTCATGTATTAACTCCTTTGGGGAAGGCTTTGCTGATTTCCGTGTACTGAACTAGGTGCTTCCTCCACTATGCTACTACAGGGCGTGCCACAAGGATTGCTAACACACTTAACCATTGTCATTATTTGTCCACACATCTCTCTCTCATGTGATACTTGTCTTTCTCTGACTGACTTATTTCGCTTAGCATAATACCCTCCAGTTCCATCCACGTCTTTGCAAATGGCCAGATTTCGTTTCTCTTGATGGCTGCATAGTATTCCATTGTATATATATACCACCTCTTCTTTATCCATTCATCTGTTGATGGGCATCTAGGGTCTTCCCATAGTTTGGCTATTGTAGACATTGCTGCTATAAACATTCTGGTGCACGTGCCCCTTCGGATCACATTTGTATATTTAGGGTAGATACCCAGTAGTGCGATTGCTGGATCGTAGGGTACCTCTATTTTCAACTTTTTGAGGAACCTCCATACTGTTCTCCAGAGTGGCTTTACCAGCTTGCATTCCCACCAACACTGTCGGAGGGTTCCCCTTTTTTTGCATCCTCGCCAACATCTGTCATTTCCTCTCTTGCTAATTTTAGCCATTCTGACTGGTGGGAGGTGGTATCTCACTGTGGACAATGAACAGAGGAGGAGATCTATCTTTTTCATCCGTGACTTCCTTGTGCCTACCATAGTGACTGACTTATCATTGGTACGGCACAGATGATAGTTGAATGAATTAATTCCAGTTTAAACTGTTTCCTCAATGAGAGAATTGTTACTGAATAATTTGGGTCCTTGTTCAACAACTCACTCCGGCTGTATAGATGATAGCTAACGGTATATATTTCAATCCAATATCGATTTGATTATGTAAATTTAAATAATAATGTTCTCAACCAACTTTAATTCATTGACTGTAAATTTTGTATTTCATTTTTTTATGCAACTGCACAGAAGACACATTTTATTGTACTTGAATTATTATTCACAAAATACACTTCAGTATGTGTGTAGCGGTGATATGTGATTGTGATATGTGGCTCATGAACATGCCTGAACTCTCTTCGGGAATTTTTCAATCTCTCTAGAATACACGATACCAAAAAAATACAGTCAATGTTAAATACCTAGTAACCTTCACAGAAGCGATGCTCATAGCATGAAAAGCTATAAAAGGATTATAGAATGTCCTATTCACCTATTCAATTCTGGGCATTAAAGAATTTTCATCATGTCTTTTTTGCTTTATATTTCCTTACTTGGTAAGAAAACAATTTCTCGTGCTATTGTTTGGAAGGTGAGCCTGTGTGTAGCAACATACTTATTATATATTTATATGTATATTTCATCGATAGCATTTAGAGAGAGACACACACATATACATCTATATACGTGTATGCACGTAAATATACATTTGTATTCGGTGAAACAGAAACAACCCCCTCCCTCCAATTTTACCCATGGCCCCTTGAAACGTGCCAACATTTTTCATTTCCTGACCAAAATTGTCAGTATAAAATGGACACTGTGGAATGAAGGGTAATACAGGAATACTTTCACCAGGCTTAAGGGTACCAGATAATGAAACTAGCTCCTGGGATAAGCATATTTATTGGGTTTGTTATGTATCAAATGTAACAAAAGTAGAGGATCTGAAGAACACCCTGTGTGGTTCTTTTCACACCCTTTGATCACACAATTCCTCTTTAATTCAGATGCAGTAGAGCTTAAGTGGCTTCATTGATGTGTTAAGTGTGGAATGATTTTTGTATAAAATAAAAAAGGCTCCATTATGTGTCCAGAAAAGCCTGTGTGTGCTTGTTTATTGAGACAGGAAGTTGGTTTCCCACACAGAACAACAGTTCTGCAATGCCAAAGCATTGTGTCTGAAAGAGGAGTAAAGGAAACTTAATTTTCTACCTGGCAGAAATCGGCTTCTGGAGGAAGGGACAGACAATGCGGTGGGGCTTCCACTGAATGAGAGGACTTGATTGATTTTCCGAAAACGCGCCATGCCACATGGAGGGAGGTTGCCTGCAATACTTTTGTCAGGGAAATGCACATTTTATAACAGGCGCCTGTTTTCAAGCCGGGCTTAAAGTGACGCATGGCAGTGAGCCCTTGTCCACCCCTGCTCAGGTCAGGTTGTGGGAAGGACTTTTCTCTCCTAGATTTGTCTCTGGGTTGATTTTTACTGGTTATTTTCCCCTGAAGTTGGTTACCATTGGCTTTTGCTCTTTGGGTTTTTGTTTGTTTTTGTGTGTTTGTTTGTTTTTTAATATGGAGAATGCTTCGGAGATGCTCCCCTGTGAAGTTTCAGAAGTTTAAATATTTAGGTATGGATACAGCTCTCATCTGCTAGGAGTGCATCTTCGTCTTGTTGTGAACCCGTGGAATAAACGCTACACTGTGGTCACAGGATGAAGAGGAGCAAGATTAGATTCCATCTCAGTTTTCTATTCCAAAGCCCCACTGTTTTTCTCTACACTGTGCTGCTTCCGGTGATATAAGGTGGCTAGATTCTAGTCATCCTTCCTGGGGTTCACGTAGTTCCATGCATGTTGTCATGCTTATTGTCATTGTCATCCTCCTCTTCAGGCTCCTTAGGAACCAGCAGAAAGGCTTATGTTTCTTAGCTGGGAATTGTTCTAGGAGAATATATGACATAGTTGTTTCACTGAACGGTTTTCTAATCTGAAACAGACAACAGGGAAGTGGACCTAATGAGAAGAATGTATGTAGAACAGAATGAGCCCAGGGAACTTTTCCATCGGTGACATTTACCTTATTAATATTGCAGAAACAAGTGAATTTTCAAGGAGAAAAGCTCAGTAGAGGATAGTGATAGCACTTTCATGTTCAAGATAGCGATCATTAGGCCGCCTAAAATGTGGGGCGGGGCAGGGTTAGAAGGGTCATTTGATTGAGGCTTGGTGGGGTGAGTAAAAATGGTCAACCTTCCAGGCACCATCATATCTTCCCAGTTGATTATCTGATTCTTCCTTGTATAACTGTATCCTTTTTTTTGCCCATTCTTCTTTAATTTTTCCAAGCTTCGACTTTTTCTCCCATTACCCATGGGTGGATTTTTTCCCCTTAAATTTGATGTCACAATATCCTTTTGAGTATTATAAATTTATTTATAAAAGAACTTTAGAATCAAGGAATTCTAGGGGTTAAGTATTGGGGTGGGACAAGGAATATTCTTCGAGAGAGTCTTAGATTAATAGTGACAACCACTAACTTTCTTCTCTTTGGCTTTCAGAATGAATTCTTTATCTCTGGGATGCTTGGGGCGCTCAGTCGTTTGAGCCTCTGACTCTTGGTCTCGACTCGGGTCATGATCTCAGGGTTATGAGATTGAGACTCACTAGGTGTGGAGTCTGCTTGAGTCTCTCTGTCTCCCTCTGTCCCTCCCCCACTCTCTCTCTTTCAAATAAATAAATCTCTAAGAGAAAGAAGGAAAGAAAGAAAGAAAGAAAGAAAGAAAGAAAGAAAGAAAGAAAGAAAGAAAGAGAAGGAAGGAAGGAAGGAAGGAAGGAAGGAAGGAAGGAAGGAAGGAAGGAAGGAAGGAAGGAATTCTTCATCTCTGACTCCTTTATTAACCTATTCTATTTCATCATGACTCACAGGAGCTCTGAATGGCCGTTTCCCCAGATATTTAACACCCCTTCTTCACACACTTCCTACATTCCTCTCATGCATTTCTCATTGAGCCTCATGTCTCAGCCCCTCCATCTATTTGTGTAATGCCTGGTATGTGAGTGTTGCCACGAACAACGGCCCTGACCAAATCATGTGACATTCGTCATGTCAGACACCATTTTTCCTGGAGAGAATTAGTTGCGGCCCGAAAGCTAATTCTCTTACCTCAGTATGATATGATTTCTGATAACCATGGATAAAAACAAAACTTGTACAATCCTTCTTCACCCTAGGTATATATCCGTCCACCACCCCCCTCCCCCGAAAAAGGATATTGGACCTTCATCACAAAATCAATAGTGCCGTGAAAAGATGATCAAGTCAAGGAATCTGTGAGCTGGGTTCTATTCCCGGTGCTGTCATTTACTTCTTACAACTCAAGACCAGTTGCTTGATCTCTCCAGGCCTTCGATGTCTCCATCAGAATTACTGAGTATCTCCATTCTTGAGGAGAAAACATAAAAACCAAACGAAACCTTGAAATGGCCACACAAGGCCATTTATAATTAAATGACCAAATACAAAGGAGTGGTGTCCACGTGCATATGTGAAGCCCTAGATAAAACTATGATATTATTGTTATGAGAGGATGGCACTCCAGTGAAGACTGGATAATGGAGAGGTGGAGAGATGGGGCTTTGAAATTAGAGAAAGGTGAGTTTTGACCCTACTAACTGCATGACCCTGGGCACATTAAAAGCTCTCAGGTCAAAGTCTCCTCACCTGTAAAATACAACTTGTTAAGAAAAGCACACGGCTGTTGTGAAGATTCACGGTGTGAGATTCTATTCCTGAAATGCTGAGCGCAAATGCCTGGCATCTGAGATATGGTAAATAACGTTGGCTATTATTATTGTTAGAGAAAGCTGGGTAACTCCCATCATTATCTTTGTTATTTGAACATAATAAAAAAATAAATAAATAAAATAACAGTAGTAATCCCCAAAAAAGTGAAGTTCAGTGGGGGCTGGAGGTGTTAGGACCTCTCTTGGGGGCGAGGAGAGGACTTCACGGGAGGAGAGGCATGACTGTGCCCACACAGAAGACCAGGAGTGGAAGCCTAATAAGTCTTCTGACTTGCCATTCACCCATCTCTTTCTATCCCTCTTGAACATCCTTTTTTCTCAGTTCTTTCTGGAGTTTGTCTCGTCTTGCTCTCTCTGTGTATGCTCCCTGGGCCAGAGCTTTCTGGAGTTTGTCTCACCTTGCTCTCTCTGTGTATGCTCCCTGGGCCAGAGCTTTCTCTGGGGAAAATGAGCTGGGTGGCTTAGGGTGGCTTAAAAGCCTCAACCTATCTTCCCATATCTGTCAAAAGCCCTTTCATCCTTCCTGGCCTGGTTTAGATACTCTCTCCTTCATGCAGTCTCCCTGGGTTGTTCCAAGACGTCATTCTAGTCGCCTTCTTGGTGCTCCCACCTCACCCTTGGCAGCCAATAACGTATGACTGTGTTTGAGATCATGGGTGCGTATCTCTTAGGAAGATCACTCCGTCCATCCTTATCTTGTATTAGACTGTGAGCTCTTGGAAGGTAGGAGTTTTACTGGATGTATCTTTTTGCACCTTGTATCTTAATTACTTGCTCTTAGTTCAGCGTAGAACTAGGCAAAGGAAATCGAATGGTTTATACTGAATTGAATTGAATTCAGTCTTGAAAAGGAAAAAGCAATGGGTCTGCTTTCCTAAGCGTTTTAAGGGTTCACTCAAACTGGCTTGGGGACACACAACCAAGGAAAGGGTCCAGGGGGCCTGAATTCCAGCTTGAATCCCCACCTCCCCCACTGGCTGCCTCTGGATCTTTGAGGCCCTCCACGGCTGACTAGGTGGCCCCAGGCCCTTTGAAGCTGGAATTAGAGATAACCCATGTGCCATATTTGGACTAGTGCCTCGATGATAGGGCCTCTGGAGATCATGAGGCCACGAGAATGTTCCATTTAGCTGATTTTTGCTGTGTGCTTATCAGAGCACAGTGCACATATCCAGGGCCTTCAGATGGCTAAAGTTAAAACAAATACGGGGTGTGGAGCCTACATTTGGCTGAAAATGTTGTTTAAAAATTCCTTGGCTAAAAAATAATCTTTCTTTCCTTCTTTCTTTCTTTTTAAAAATTTGTATAAGTTGATGTAAAAAAAAAAAATCTATGCAGTTCAAGATGGAGTTTCTTTTTCCTTTTTTGTCTCGGGGGTCTTATCTGATTTTAATCAGCACTGGCCTAATATGATTTGAAACAGCTGAGGCTGACTGAAATGCCTGTTTAAAAAAAAAAAAAAGATACCTTAAGTTGGAACTGTTGGAACTACCTACGGACTCACCTTGTCCAAGGCTTCATGTGCCATTGAGTACAAATATTGGGGATTACGAATTTACCCCTGAAGCATTTCAGTGCCCTGCAGAGTTTTCTCAGCAATTTTAAAGTCCTGTTAACGATAATAACAGCCAGTTCTTGATTATCCACAAAAAAGGAAATGAATAGTGGCACAGATAATCCGAAACAGAAAAATAATCAAAATGTTTCTTATATTTTACTTTGGAATGCTTTGTATGGCTTTTGGGGATTCAGATTTTCCTTCCCAGTGATGTTCTGCTCAGGGAGGGGTGGGGGGAGTTGAAATGAGTTTGCATTCCCTAAACCCACACTAAATAGCTGAGGGGGGATGTGGCTGGGCCACATGCTGGGTGGCAGGGAGAAGGCAGCCTGAAATCTGAGGGACAAGAATTCCACTGATAAATCTAGAAGTGGAAAATGTCCCCGTGAATAATTAAGCACCGACTGGAATATAATTCAGTCTTGAATTATATTGTCCAATTAGTGTGGACAACTTTCCAGCCCACATTTAAAAAAAAAAAAATCAGGTTATCCTCTGCAGAGAAGTTACCTTGGCAGTAAAAACAAATGACCTCAACGTTTTTCACTGTTCACAGTTCATTGACACTGGCACTATGTGGAGGAGTCAGGACCCTATTCCTAAGGCGCTGGGGAGTCAGTCCTCAACTCATGCCCTCCAGCTCCATCCTCCAACCTTCTCCAGTTGAACATGGAGGTTTATCAAATGCCAGACTGTGTACTAAGTATTGTGTCATCTACCAAGGTAGTTACCATTATTGGTCCTGTTTTACAGATGAGAAAACTAAGGCTCTGACAGGTTCATTACTAATTTAATGGACCTAGAGCTTGTCACTGGGAGGGGCTAAATTCCAGCCTGGGACTACCTCATCTAGTTTGGGATGGGATGGGGAAACACCCAGAAAGGATTTTAAAAAGAAGATTTAACAAATGAATGAATGTAAATACATGGGTGTTTACAATGTAATATGTGTGATGTTACTAAAGGACCAAGTCCATGGTGCCATTAAGATGGGCCATAATGATCGGATAGCTCTTAATCAGATTTTACTAAGAGCTCTGAATTGGACAATATGGGATTCCCAGTGTGTGGTAGGTACACATAGGTTAGAGAACCATGAGTTGATCAGAAAAAAGAATCTGCTCAAGGGAAAGAACTAGAAATGAAAATCAAAGTAATGACCATAAGAAGTGTCTCAATAGCATAATAGTCTTGTCATTAAAAAAAACTCACTGTGGGGAACAGAAAGGGGAGGGAACAAAGAGGAAAGGGGGAAGCCTGTTTTGAAACCTCTCAGGTTTTCTCAGGTTTTAGGAAGTATAAATGCTCACTTTGTTATCTGGTGCAGAACAATGAGTATATCTTTCAGTAACTCTAGTACTAGGAGCAGATGAAGAAAATAGGTAAGAATAGAGTTGATTAAGTCAAGATCACCCAGTTGGCCAGGTGGATCCCTAGACTCACATCTCCTGACTCCTACCCTAGTGATCTTCCACCAGCCAGGCTGGTTTGGGGCACCAGGTTAGCACCAAGGCCAAGCCTCCAGGAAGCCTCAGAGTAGCTTTGGGGAAGAAAGAGACTTACAAAATATAAGTCAAGGCTTAGAGGTTTTCAGTGAATTCTGGAAATTTCCACAGTCATCTTAGCTAAACCATATTCTTTTTCCCAGACAGACCGTTTTGCCTGCCCTTGGTTCCTTCTTTGACCTCCCTCACCATTTACTCTGTCAAACTTGATTTTATCCATTCTATAAAAATGCAGGAGCTATAGAGTGATTTACCACTATGTACCATTTTCATCTTCTGAGTCTCTGCCTCTTTACTCTCTAGGGCTTTAGATGTTCTATGGGCCCCATTCCTTGGCCTGTGAAAAATGTCACATCATCGTGGACATGATCTCTATGAAACTGGCCTCCGAAGTCTGTGTTCCCACCACACAGCTAGCTCTATCCATTCCTGTAACGGAGGTTGTAGTTTCCCATCACTTTCAAGGCACCTGGGCTGCCAAGAGTGTTGACTGCTAATCTCCCAGAGCTGAGCCATCCCTGGAACTTGCCCTGTGTCAAAGGAAACTTCCTTGTCCCAGGCCATATCCCCTTCCTGGAGATGGCTCATATTTGATGACTGCCACAATTCCAGACAAACATGAAGGGTTATCAGAGCTCTAGAATTCCCCAGAAGATCGGTTGTGCGTTCTCTCGTGAAAGTTCAGCCTTTCCCTTTGCCCTGTCCTGCTTCTCTGACTCTCTCGGGAGCATTGTTCCTGGAAGGATCCTAAAGATCTAATCAGTTTCCCAGAGAACCTGATGTATGACATTCCCATTGGCCATACTCATTGGGACTTCTATGCTGTTGCTGTAGCCACGTGCCCTATAATGAAAGAAAAACTTGCCAACTTTGAAGGGGTCAGAGATCATGTTTTTGGTAGATTATGAACAACAGTTTCCATGGAGCCAGTCCAGCCTTCTTGACCTTGAGTAAGAAGGCCTTCTTCTTACTTCTTCCTGACCTTGACCTTCTTCTCACTTCTTGACCTTGAGTAAGAGATTTATCGTTCCTTTGTACATACTGGCTTCCTCTGGTTCAAAATAGATAATAGCCTCTATGATGGGGTGATTGGGAAAAAAAAAAAGTGAGGAGAGGGCTAAACAATTTCTAGAAGACTATCAAGTGCTGTGGGAACACTTAAACTTTGTGGTGAAAGCTCTGAAATTTAAAGCCCCATAAGACAGATTCTACAGAGCCCACTTCCTTGGAGGTAGTTTTGAAAATACCCTTTGCTTCATTTCCTGTGGATTATGCAACCACAGAATTCCTCTGGGGACTCAGCCACACCCCAAATCTGAGCCTAAATCACTGAGTTTGACATGGATTCATAGGAATTTGGCAAGGAGCTCACTCAATTCTTCTATCAAATTGGATCCAAATGTTGCCTAGGTTGGCTGAGGGTTCAGACAGAAGAGAAGGCGCGGGCCGGCCAACTGCTAAATGGTGACATTTGAAACTCAAATGAATTTGGCTCAGCTTGAAGACAGGGAGGAAAAATTTGAGCCATAGTGTGTGATCTAAGCCCTGGTCCAACTCGAAACAGTTTCTACTTTTTCTGATTGTGGTTTCAGGTCTGCATCTGACCCTGAGAGCCACTCAGGTCACTGTGCACATTCCAAATGTCAAGGCCAGTTTCAGGGAATTTGGGGCTCCTATGGGGTCAAAGTGAGGAAGCCGGCTCACCTCCCCTGTTGCTTTTATTCCCTCTGGATCAGAGCCAGCCCTGATGAAGGATGGAGAGAAGACTAGGAAGGTCCCAGGTTCAACACCTGTGAACAAGCCATTGGCTTTGTGTGTTGCTGTCCTCATTGATTTCTCTTGTCTTTCTTCTGGGTATTCAGAGAGTGCTGGCCTCCCGTTCCTGGAATAGTGTCAATGGCTAGCAAGCATCCTGCAGCACTGGTTGGGATGAAGTTGCAAATTCACGAAAGTTAGGTTTTGCTGCTCACATCAGATTTTCTTCCTTGAATACTTCTTTCTTATTCTATGTGATTTTTCCCCCCCAAAAAAATCCTCTACCATAATCTCTACCGGCTTCAGGCCTCAGCTCCAGATCCTCCAGTATCCACCTCAGTATCCAACCAGTGGGCTGGCCTTTCCCAGGTAGGGTCCCATGGTCTGGGCCTTTCTCCCTCCTTCCAGCCCACATACTTGTCTCCACCCGGTCCCCGTCCACACCCCTCCACTTCCCGCCACCATCAAGACTCAGCTTTCATAGATCCTATCTCCTAAGGCCCTCGCTGCTCAAACGAACCCATATGTTATAAAATATGTATTTATGGGAAAACCCACTAAAACTCTGTCAGAATGTATTTGAGTCATGACTTGGTCATCCACATGCCAATTAACATCAGATAAGACAATTAGACTCTTTGAGCCTCTGTTTCTTTACCTCTGAAATACAGATTTGAAATATTTAATTCATAGGGTCTCAGATTAAAGTTAACTTCCCTCAAAACATCTCTTGAGCTTCCAGAATAAGAAGACGTACCTCTCCCCCGCGCTGCTGTGTCACCCTGTGATTCACTATCGTGAGGCATCTAACTTTGCATCCAAGGTCCCTGTTCCATTTTCTGATGCTCACTGGCCCGAGGCTCCTTAAGGCAAAGACCACAGTTGATTAGGGTTGAAGCCTAGTGGCTAACACGATGTCTAGTATGTAGCCGGTACTCAAAATATGTGTATTGAATGAATGGGCCATTGAAAGCATCTATAAATAGTAGAGATTGTTTCTCCCAGAGAGCATATTTATATTGGAACAGTGTCCTTTTTAGACCACTTCTTTCCTGGAGGAGCGACCATAATGGAAATGGCAGGTGCAGGAAGATGTTTTGAAACAGGTGGAGTTCATGGTGTCCCTCAAATAACTCCATGTAGGTGGCCTCTTGCTCTCTGCAGACATCCAGCTGGCCCTGGGCCCGTGCACCTGAAGGGGAGATGTCGGAGGCCCTTAGCACTTCCTGCTTCATTCCAGTGACACAAGTTTGGCTCGCTTCTCAAGTCCAAGCTGGGATCAGATGTTCCCCAAATGTGGCAAGAGGAGGAGATGGGTCTTGCTTTCTCCCTTGACTTCCTCTTCCTCCCCCCACCTAAATCCCCTCCTGTCACATTTTTCATGAAGCTTAAACCAGGTTCCCAGAGAAAAGCCTTGTTCTGGTTCTGCCAGCATCCTACACAGCTGTAGGCTCTGACACGGCTCTAAACCGCTCAAAATGGGACAGAAATGTCCTCATGGGGTATTTGAGCTGTGCTCCGATGGGGAGAAGAGAAGAGGAGCAGGACGCAGGGCACCGCAAATGCGGGAGAGTCCCATGTTCACAGAGCAAAGTGAGGTTGTACAGAAAGCCTGCTGCTGCTAATGAGCCTGGTAGAAGCAGGGGAAGGAAGCATATAATTTCCATTGTGCCTTTTGGGAGATGGTTTTCCATGTGTCTCGCAGTTTTACATCCGGCAAACGGGAGCACTGACAGCCTCTGTTCTGGTGTTCTGGAAACATCCTTCTCAAGGATGTTTCTATAGCAAACAGGCTTCAAGAAATAGAGTCTAGATCACAGGACGGGTATGCGTACGGCCCCTTACACAGAATTTGGGTTCTCTAAGCTCAGGGTCCTTCTCCCATAAGGCACCTCACGGTGTGACCCACTGTCCCCTCTCCTGGCTCTCTTCCCACTGCCCTGTGGCATCAGGGCTCAGAAAGATGGTGCAACTACACCGATATCCGTGTTGCTTGCTGGGCTGTGAAGAAGCAAGGACTTCGTGTCTGCTATGCCGGTTTTTGTGCATTAACTGGTTAGCCTCACAGTAGCATCCTGTTTCAGACCTTTCACAATTCTTGACAATGCTCTGTCCTCTTTACCTAAAGGCCCTATCTCCTCTGGGAAAAGAGGAGAGAGGAAAAGAGTAGCTACTTATCAAGTGTCCTCTTTTTGCCGAGCCGGACTAGGCTGAGCGGAGCCTTTCAGACATTAACTCAACCGAATATGCACGATAACCCTCAGAATAAACTTATCCTATCTCACAGATGAGGACTCCGAGGCTCAGTGAGGTGAGGTGACTCTCCGAGGTCGCCCACAGGTGACATGGAGGCCTATCTGCTGTGAGAGCCTCCGACTCTTCCATTACACCATTCTAGAAAGTGCCTTCCCTGCGTGTTGCATAGGTAACCAACCCAAGATAACACGAGACATGCTGGCAAGTCTAAAATCCCTTCTTTTTCCACTCTCTCAGCTGCCTCATGATTTCACCCAATTCTAGGCCTGAATGTGCTCCTAAAAGTCCAGCCTACTAGGGCACTTTTAATGTTTTCAATCTAATCTAGACTTTTGCCTTCTCGTTTCTAGGACCCCAACCTCCAGCCAATGTCACTCCGTTCCTCAGCCTCAAGTTCTTGATCCCCTGGCTACTGCCGTGGATTTTTGTGTTTTGTTTTCCCCACCTCAGAAGGAAGGATGCGAAGCAAGTCCCTTGCATGTCCCTACAGACCCAACCACACTCTGCAGACTTCGCAGTTCCGAGGAATCTTGTTTGGTTTTCAGATGTGACTGGAGTGATTTGCCCTTGGATGCTTCCACTGGCCATCTGCTCAAAGATGGAGCAGAAAGACCCGCCCAGGCTCCGTCCTGCAGCTACCGGCCTGCTCTGCCTGCAGCGGCCATTTTCCAGGGCTCCATACCTCTTGCGTGTTGTTTGAAGCTGTGCTTCAAGGACTCGTGAAAGCATTTGCTTAGACCTTGCTAAGGCACAGGTTAGTGCCTATGGCATAAGTTGGTCTTGTCTTAGAGGGAATGGGTCAAGAAATGGCCCTCTTTTTTGGTGTAATGCCTATTTGTTTTTCAGTTGAGAGGGAAAAGCATCAGGCAGATGGAGTATACATGTGAAGACCGGGGGCAGAAAACAAGCAGCCCTTTCCATCGAGACTTTTCCATGGAGAGGGTTTGCTGGGGTCCTAGGCTCTTGAATATCACTGCTAACTCCTTTCTCTGAGGCACCAGTCCATTAGATTAGCCAGTTTCTCATGGGGGCTTTCATGGGGCTTGTATTTCACACATGAAAATAGATTTTGTGAATAATCTAACTGATGTATCTGTTTCTTTGTGGAATAGACTTAGTTTAGCAACAAACTAAGATGGCTGACATACCTCTAATTCTCTGGGGAGGAAAACTGCCCCCCCGCCCCACCTTCCAGTCCTATAACAATTATTCAAACACTCACAAGACAAATGGACCAATTAGCGATGAATATTTTCTTATACTTATTAGCAAGACCCGGACTCAGTGGAAGCAATTTTGATATAAACAGAAAGGGATGATGAGCATACACCATGGAGCTCCATCTTCTGAGCTCTTTATGGAGCTCAGAAGCAAGCTGAAGAGAAGGACATAATAGATAGAACACAATCTCTACCAGCCAGTAGGGAGAGGAAACATATGAGCAGCAGAGACAATACATAGGTGGTACAGAAGTTGTGAGGAAGGTTCGTGAGGCTCCTAGTTACCGAGTCTCTGAATGATGCAGATATCCCCAAATCCCACACCTCTTTCTCCCCCACAGAGCCTGCTTCAAAACTCTTCCTGCAGCTCCTCTTTCTTTCCATTCCTCACATCAGCACCTTACTTTAAGTCTTTAACAACTTATATTTAAATCCCTAAACTCCTCACTATCTTCTTGCTGGCCTCTCCCCACCCCACTTCATAGTGGAGAGGGGCACAAATTCAGCTTCAGAAAGCACTAAAGGTGGTTTCATTTTTCCTCTTTTTATATTTATTAATTTAATTTAATTTAATTTTTATTAACATATAACGTGTTATTTGTTTCGGGGGTACAGGTCTGTGAATCATCAATCTTACATATTTCACAGCACTCACCATAGCACATACCCTCCCCAATGTCCATCATCCAGCCACCCCATCCCTCCCGCACCCCCCTCCAAAAAAAAAAAAAGCATGACTTTAGAACAAATTGGTGGTTACTTGGGGGTGGGGAGGAGGATGGGGGAGATAAGGGATGGGGATTCAGGGCTGTACTCACCGTGAGGAGCACTGGGTGCAGTATAGTAGTGTTGAATCACTATGTTGTACACCCAATATATACACTGTATATTAACTAACTGGAGTTTAACTAAAAACTTAAAAAAAAAACAAAACCAAAAACCACCAGGCACCTGGGTGGCTCAGTGGGTTAAGCGTCTACCTTCGGCTCAGGTCATGATCTCAGGGTCCTGGGATCGAGTCCCATACTGGGGCTCCCTGCTCAGCAGGGAGTCTGCTTCTCCTTCTCCTTCTACCTTCCCCACCCCCATGCTCTCTCTCAAATAAATAAATAAAATCTTTAAAAAATAATAAATTAAAATTTAAAAAAGCACCACTTTGATCCTTTTCCTTCTCTTCTCAAAAAGTCTCCTGGATGCTAATTTCCAAGGGAGCTAAAGTCAAAACTTGAGGACTGGCATGAAAGGAGAATCCAGGTTTGAGGGAATCTGGGCTCAGTCCTAGAGTGTATGGTGGAAAAGGGGAAGAAAGAAAGGAAAGGGAAACAAGACTTGATATGTGGGAGATGGGGGATAAGAGAAGGTAACTTTATTAAGAACTGTGGGCTTAAATCTTGAAGACTGGAAGATGAGCAAATGACAAAAATAGAGAAGAGCACATTTGCACGGAGAGATGATAACGGAAGGAGATTTAGGGCTTTGGTAACATCACCCTCCCCTTGGCATGTGCTTCATAGGACACGGGAGATGTTCAGCACGTGTTTGCAGAACAAATGATTTGAAAAATGAATGAATAGGACTCTTAATCTCATATGCCCATCATCTTATTTTACCTCTATGGCAACTCTATTTGGTGGTTCTATAATTACTGCCCACGTTACTGATGTCTAAACCAGTGCCCCGAGAGGCCATTTAATCCTCTCAAGATGCCACAGTGAATGAGCCACACTGAAATGTGAAGCCAGGTCGCTCCAATGTTGCAGCGCCTATCTGTCACATTGCCTTCTGGAAATATCTAAGAGCCCAGCACGTGTAGAATTGGCGTTGAGAAGATAGGTCACCACTGGAGAAGTAACGGTGAGACATGTAATAAATAACAGCTAACCTTTATGAGGCATCAAGTACTGGTCTAAGCACTCACTGGGCATCGATTCATTGCTCCATGCAACAACCTTGTTAGCTGGGTTCTGTTTTAGCTTCAGTTTATGGATGAGGAGACGAAGGCTCAGAGAGTTTAAGAACATACCTCAAGGTCACACAGCCTGTGCGTGGGAATAGCTGGGAATTAAACCCAACTGTTGGGGCGCCTGGGTGGCTCAGTCGTTAAGCGTCTGCCTTCAGCTCAGGTCGTGATCCCAGGGTCCTGGGATCGAGCCCCGCATCGGGTTCCCTGCTCGGCGGGAAGCCTGCTTCTCCGGCTACCATTCCCTCTGTTTGTGTTCCCTCTCTCGCTGTGTTTCTCTCTGTCAAATAAATAAAATCTTTAAAAACAAATAAATAAATAAACCCAACTGCTGTTGAGCCGCCATGCTATGTGAAACTTTGTTGAACAAATTATGCATAAATCATTCCAAGAACAAGTGAGATTAATATATAATATATAAATATAAAATATTATATATTATAATATTATAATATATATAAAATATATATATTTAACAGGAGAGAATCAAATTTAATAGGCGTATGTATGGGAAATCCACAGAGACATGAAATTCCTGCTGTATAATTTTTTTTTAAATAGGTAGATTAAAAGTATTTAAATGAAGGGTGAGCAAACAATATACCATTATACAATGGTATATACCAAGTACAGTCCAGTGTCCATTTGGTATAGCCTGCGAGCTAAGAATGGTTTTCACATTTTTAAATGGTTGAAAAATTTTTTGAATAATATTTTGAAACACATGAAAACTAAACCAAGTTCAAATTGAATTTCCACAAATAAAGTCCTGTTGGAACACAAATACGTCCATTTACGTATTGTCTATGGCACTTGGTACCATAAGAACAAAATTAAATAGCTGTGAGAGAGACCGTATAGCCCACAAAACGTAAACTATTTACTAGCTGGCCCCTTACCCGAAGTTTGCCAAGTCCCTGATAGGACCAAGAACCTCTGAAGACTGGAAGACAAGTGGACATGAGGACTTGAATTTCTCAGGAATGTCGTTGCCCTTTACCTCTCCCAAAGCGCCCTCCTCTCATTCTCAAGGGACTGCACAGGCACCTGCCCTTCCTCAGGGGAAGGTGGTGGGGAGGAAAGAAATCCCTGAGAAAGCAGCCTGGTGGAGAAAGAAGGTGGAAGGAGGCTTGCTGGGTAGGGTGAAGGGGAGGTGCTCTTCTCACCAAGAGGAGTTGGTCTCTTTTCTCAACTACAGAACTATAAGTTTTAATGAGAGTAGGGGGCACAGGGGCTCAGCGGTCCTGGAGAGGGAAGCAATGGCCAAATCACATCACAGGCGTCTTCTCCCTGGCGCTGGTCTGTAACCAGCAAAACAGTCTGCTCACACCCCTTCCTGTGTCTACCTGTTCTTCCCCGGGAAACCGCAAAGCCCCTTGGCTTGTGCACACTGCCAGGAGCCGGCAGCCGGGTCGCCTGGGTTCTTTGCGGAGCTTTGCCTGGGGACCCTCAGTGTGACAGCAGTAGGTTGATTCCTTCCTTCCTGCCTTACTTAACATACTTAAACCAAAGTAAGATCGTTACCAGAATCTTCAGTGCCTTCATGGACCCAGCCTATAAGACAACAAGTAAACAATAGGGGGGTAATAGCTGAGCTATGTCTGCTTGGGTTTTTTGTGTGTTTTTTTTAATTTTCTAAAATTGTGGTTAAATATGTATGGTATAAAGTTGACGATTTTAACCATTTTTAAGTGCACAGTTCTGTGACGTTAAATGCAGTCACATTGTGGTGCACTTGTCTCTACAACCTTTTTATCTCCCAGCTGATACAGTGTATCCACCAAACAATACCCCCTTTTATCTCCTCCCCCAGGCCTGAAAAGCACCTTTTCCTGCCTCGATGAATTTGATTTCTTTAGATATTTCATGTAAGTGTTACCCTGAAATATCCGTCCTTTTGTGTCTGGCTTGTTTCATTTAGAATAATGTCTTCGACATTCATCTATGTTGTAGTGTGTGCCAGAATTTCCTTCCTTTTTAAGGCTGAACAATATTTGATTGTAGGTCATTTTGTTTAGCTGTTCATCTGTTGGTGGCAACTTGAGTTGTTTCTACTTTTGACCATTGTGAATGAAGCTGCTGTGACCATAGATGTGACTGTTCAAGTCCCTGCTGTCACTTATTTGGATTACACACACACACACACGTAGAATGGTTGGGTCATATGGCAAACTCTATTTTTAATTTTCGGAGGAACAGCCATACTGTGTTTCCTAGTGGCTACATCATTTTGCATTCTCACCTTCAGTGCATGATGGTTCCAATTTCCCCGCATTCTTGCCCATACCTATCCCCACTCCCCACGCCCACACTGTGTAATAGTAGCCATCCAATGTGTGTGAAATGGTATCTTATTGTGGCTTTGATTCACATTTCTCTAAAGATTCTTTCATCGGCCAGTTGTCTGTCTTTGGAGAAATGTCTGCTTAAGTCCTTTGCCCAGGTTTTAATCAGATTGATTTTTGTTGCTCTTGTTGAGTTGTAGTTGTTTATATATCCTAGATATAACCCCTCAGTAGATATATGATTTCCATGTATCTTTTCCTATTCCATGTGTTCCCTCTTCACTCGGTTGCTAGTGTCCCTTGATGTACAGATATTTTAATTTTGATGTAGTTTGACTTAACTATTTTATTGTTGCCCGTGCTTTTGGTGTCATATCTAGAAAGATATGACAATGCAAAGGTATTGGGTAAGATATCATTGCCAAATTCAATGCTGTTGAAGCATTTATCCCATGTTTCCTTGTAAGAGTTATACAGTTTGAGCTCTTATGTTTAGGTCTTTGTTCCATTTTGGGTTAATTGCTATGTTTGGTGCATGGGAAGGGTCCAACTTCATTCTTTCGCACATGGATATCCAGTTTTCCCAACCCTATTTGTTGAAAAGACTATCGTTCCCCTCCTCCTCTCCCCCCCCACTGAATGGTCTTGATACCCTTACTGAAAATCTTTGATCGTATGTGAAGGTTTATTTGTGAGTCAGCTAGAGTTTTGGTATTAGCAGACACGCCCCTCGAGAGAACATCAGGGAGATCTCATCTTGTGCTACACTTTCCAATGCATAAGTCTGTATTGCCACAGGTTTGCGAGCTCCTGGAAAAAAGGAACTCTTTTATAATTCAAATTTAAACTTACTCTCTATATATTGTTCATCCATTATGTGTCCAGCATCATGTAGCTCTAAGGATGCAGAAATTTTTATCCAAGAGCTTGCAAATTAGTGGAGAAACAAACATGCCAACATGCAAATGTCTTTTTGTGAGAAGAGGACTCTCGAAGGTATGGTAGGGGTACGGAGATGGAAAAGGTGAAACCAAACTAGAGAGGAGAGTGAACTTTCTCCGAAGGGATGACACTTCCGTTGAGTTTTGAGGGATGATTAAGAGTTTGACGAACAAAAGGTGGCGGTCATAGGGACATTCAAAGCAGAGGAGCCATATGTGCATAGAGCTGGAGGGAGGCCACAATATGCCACTGGACTATCACAGAGCAAATATTACAAGGCCCAGAGGAGTGGGTGAGCAGCTTAGGTGGATAGTCAGGAGTCAGATCCTAGAATGTGAGCTTTACTATGTGCGTGATTGAAAGGATTTGCATGTCCGCCCCTTAGGCCAGTCCGTAGCCCCTATCATTGTTTATTCAGTCCATTTTTGTCTAGTAAAATAACGCTCTGTGTTTTCCTGCTCACATTTCGCCTCTTTCTCTTCTTTTTTCCTTCTTTCTCTTTGTTTTCTTTTCTTTTCCCTCTTTGGTGGCTTCCCTTTTTTTTTTTTCCTTAGAGACACATTTCAGCTACAGAAGAACATAAACAACACTGGCGCATGAATTTAGACAAAACAACAACCACAAAAATTGAACTCACACAAGAAAACATTGAAGCTACCTAGGTTAGGCTCAGTTGAACTTCCAAATGTGTTTTAAATTAGGTCATCTCAACCATGACTACAAGTTCAAAACATTCAAAGCAACCTTATTGGAACTGGAACAAGGCATATTTGGTTTCCTCTAAAGGATTTTTAAAAGTGTAGTTAAGAGCAGGGCTCTCAAATATAAAAATACATAAAAAGAAAGCCATAAGCAAATGGTCTTCATAATAAGTGGCATTGAACTTTCGAACTAGCAAAAGTTGTGATCCCTCAGTAATGTATCACTTAGAGGAGAAGGGTTTACTCAGCGAGAACTTTTATCTGGATAAAAGCTTCAATAACACTGAATTTGGCAATGATTCCTTGCCAAATATCTTTGTATTATCGTATCTTTCTAGATATGACACCAAAAGTATGGGCAACAACAAAATAGGTAAGTCAAAGTACATCAAAATTAAAATATCTGTACATCCAAGGACACTAGCAACCGAGTGAAGAGGGGATACATGAAATAGGAAAAAATATTTGGAAATCATATATCTAATAAGGGGCAGTGCTGTTACAAGATCAACAGTGATCTTGTTGATCAAAATCAACATTTTGATGAAGCAGAAATGCTGTTGGTTTGGTAAGGAGAAAACAGAAAGAAATACGAGAGGAGAGATCTACAAACTTCAAGAAGAAAACCTACATACAACATACAAAGCATCCTGGGATGATTTAATAAGGAAATTGAGGCCTGCCCCCCTCCATAGCCTACAATGCATCTCCAGAGGAAAGCCCAGAATCCAAGTTAATGTTCCGAATCATCCCTTCCCAAGGATAGTTTGGGTCCACAAAGTATTGAAGATGACCTATGTGGGAAAATGCACTTCTGCAGAAAGAACTATATCTTATTCTGCCCTGATGCCAGTTAAATGGGTCATCAGACCACCTCTCCTAATTTTAGCCTGATTTCCAAGTCAATTACCACAGTAGCAAGACTGCAGAGTTAGAGAAATTGTTTAATTTTCCTATGCACTAAATAGGATCTTAGTCAAGACTCCGTTTCCTTATGTGTAAAATGATGATCGTAACACCGCACTATCAGAAATCTGTTGTGAGAGCAAAAAGAGGATTCACGTCGGGCACCTACCGTTTTCATACTCAGTGCTTCCTAAATGTGAAATACTCCTACAACCACCAAGGCCACCCCCCACCGTGGCCTTCATGGGATCCATTTCCCACCCATCACTGTTGATCTTGTAAACAGCACTGCCCTTGATTCCTACCCCGATTTATGATCTTGGATCTTTCTACCATCTTGGGAAAGTCACTTAACTTCTTTCGGCCTCAGTTTTCTCATCTAGAAAACGTAGAAACGCTATGGAAATCTCCTTCCGGGGGTTGCTGTAAGGGTTAAATGTAATAATATATGAAAAACACTGAAAGTAGAGATAAGCACTGAGTAGAGATTCAAGTAAACTCGCTGTAATCACTATTGTTGTCGTTACCCTCCATTTTACTTCTAAGGGTGGTAGTTCTCAATGTGTGTTTTGGGGACCCCAAGGTAGTCCACAAGGCCCAAACTATTTTCATAGTCATATCAAAATGTTGTGACTTTCTCACTCTCGCTTTCTTGAAAATACTCTGATATCACTATGGAGGAACTGCAGATGTACCTTTGAGACTCTAGCTGTCTTCCTATTAAACAATAAAGAGATTTGGAAAAAATGTAGAACGATGTTCTTCTTCTTTTTAGTTTTGCAGAATACGGTTGTTATTTTTCCTAAAAGTATGTTTTTATGTTATTCTATCATGGGTTTATTGCTGTTACTTTTAAACGAATAAATATTTTTTAAAGCTTAGTTTTCATTTCTAATATGGTAAATATCAATGGATATAATCCACAAACACAGACATTCTTTGGGCCTCTCAATAATTTGAAGAGTGTAAAGGGGTCTGAGAGAGAAAAGTTTGAGAACTGCTGTTGTTGAGTAGAAAACTCCAGAATTGTTGACATCCCGAATGTCCCTTGCTTAAGATTTGAGTATAAGTAGAAGTCGAGTCTCAACCAAAGTTTTCTGATATGGGAGCATACTGGTCATTATGATACGTTACACCCCAAGAGTCATGGTGCTCCCACATGGGGAGAGGGGCCAGTGGTATCTCAATGCTTTTACCGTTGAGTACCATTGCAGAGCCCTGTCTGCTCAACTTAGCATGACTCTAGTCTTCACATGGTATTCAAAGCAAATACATGTCCTCCAACATCTTAAATTTTATTCCAAGTGGCCAATCATGGCAGACTCAGATTCACATGCAGTTCTTGCCTGGTGATTAGGAAGAGGCACCTAGTGCTAATAGTCTCAAGTCACGGTTCCAGAGTCCAAATGGATTCCCATCATGGGTTTTCAATCTCAAATATCAGGCAAGAATTCTCATTCATTTGCAAGCCACTTTAAATATGCTTTTCAGGAGTTCAAGAACTAATCCCCGAAGGAACTGGGTTAAGTTCTTCCCAATCCTGTCCCCATACCATAGATAGCTAAGCTTTAGTCTTAAGGACATGACTTTGGGATACTGGGGTCTACTTAAAGGAGGGAAAATAAACAGGAACAGTCTTCCACAGAAAAGGCATATGTGGTCTCTCTTTGAATAAACATTTGATACTTGAGTGCATTTCACTGTAACAAATTGGTTTAAGTATGTAATATTCTGAGACTTAGGGTTCCCACCATTGTCTTGGTGCAAAGTTGACACCTGCTACATTGTTTAAGACCTTTTGTCTCAGAGGCCTCAGATTTTCACACACATATACACACGCATATATAATGCATTTGGTTGGGTTGGATTGAAATTTTCAGTAATTCAAAGAGTGGCTTACAGGGCAATGTCACAGGCTTGCATGCATTATGCAGGATTTTCTGCTAAGTGCAATGGGTTTTTGGAAATTAAATTGGTTTATTTCAATCCAGTGCTTATTTGACATATATGTCACATTTATGCTGAAGAATCATATCGTTCTTCTATTTCGGCTCCAATAATGTTAATTCTTCAAATGTTACCCTTCATAGGCTGTTACTCCACAATGCCAAATATCCATCTGGAAATAATAAACCTTTATTTTATTATTCTCATCTCCCCAAATCTAATATTTGATAAGATGGACTTAAATTACCTGGATGTCTAACTATTTTCATTTGTAGCTAGATGTCATCGTATTGTAGGAAAACAGAAATAGCAACATGAAATGAAAATCATTTTGATCAAACTATATAGCATCGCAGAACTAAACAACCCTCCTCCAATATTTTGCTGAATTGAATAATTTCTCCCCGGTGTTATCAGATCAGTTTGTGTGTGGAATACGATGCGCCAAAACAAAAGAAAAGGATTATCTCACTCTGGAAATAATGCGCAAAGAGGGCGGGGCCTGGAGAAAGGAGCACGGGGTGTGCGGGGCAAGGCAAAGAAGATTAGCTTCTCTGCTCCTCCTCCATGGAGGGTCCGGACAGACAGACCTGGCTGGGTCCAGCGGTCCAGCGAGATCACTAGCCCTCCTATCTTTGACTCTGTAGAGGAAACTGCTCCTGCTACATCTTCCCCCAGCCAGCACTGTGGTTTTGGGAGAGAGGCATGCAAGGTAGAAGATCTAACTACCAGCTTACGACTGGGCACAGTCTCCTGGGCAGGACTCCAGGCTTTAGGGAAGATCCACTCACTCACTCCCCATCACTACAGAATCCGAGACTTGGAAATGCAGGCAGCAGACCCCTGCGACACCCACTACTAGGAGGGCTAGGTGCTGGTCTATCTTCTCTTGGAGAGTTACCTAATTCAGACCTTTCCTGGGACACAAGCCTATGCAGAGCAGGCTGACCAGTTTGAGAACAATTCTGTGAAAACTGTCCAGACAGACAGAGCATCAGAGTTTTGGAGGCATGCAAATATTTTGAAATTGCCATTTCATTTCATTTTTGTCCTGCTTAGAGCTGGGCTTCATTTTTCCCCTTCTCTTAGCAGACCTGTAATATTCAAATGGGAATTCAGAGTTTGACATTTTCTGATAAATCTGGAAAAAAAAGCAAAGTCATGTCTTGTTCTTAAGCTCTTACTTTTTTCCTCAGCTAGCTGGCCAACTGAGTCCCAAGGGGGGTTTGGCTTAATGGCCCAACTAAATAATTTACATCTGTGTGCCTTGGTCTTTGTCTCAAATGGGTGAAAACAGAAATGTACATGAAACTTAAGATAAACAGTGCTGCTAAATTGCCCCCCAAATGACCACACTTACTCAAACCCTCCCTAACGAAATTGAAAGATGGGCGTGTTATATATTCATGCAATTTACTCCAACAAATAAACCTTTCAACCTGTATTTACTGAGTACCTGCTTTGTGCTAGTGTCTGACAATAAGAGGTAAGTAAAAGATAGATTTGTCTTAAGAAGCTTACAGCCTAAGTAAGAATCACAAAAACAAACATATTTTCCTATCAATGTGGTACTTTGGGAACACAGGGCAAGGTTACATTTCTCATCATGATTGCCATTAACAAGCACCTACAAAATACACCGTTGTGTCCCGTGCTGAGTCCCCGGCAGAAATAACCAAAGGATTATTAATTCCTGATTCTGTTACCAAGGCTGCAATGATTAATCTACAGAAAAGCTACAGTTTAGCACCTGTTGAATGATATTAGAGGAAATCATCTGTGTTGCAAATAGAGAATATGTTAGGGAGCCTGGACTCAAATGAATCCAGGTTTTGATATCTTTCTCCTTCTGTTTCAGCAGACAAATAATCTGTTGCAACTTTGCCGCTTCTCTTCCATAGCTTGGCTCTGTTCCCGTGCACCATTTTGTTCTAGGGGATGCCTAAACTGATTCTTCAGCGTTAGCCAAAACAAATGAGGAGCTTGGCTCTTGGTCTGCTCGCAGCAGCTGCTGTGATTGAAGTTCTCTGCACCTAAGCGGTGGGGCAGCTTTCCGTTTGACAGATGAACACATTTTCATTACTAGAGAAACAGGAAGCGTTGCATACTGGGCAAAAAAAAAAAAAAAAAAGGAAAGAAAGGAAAAGAAAAGAAAGAAATATTTGGGAAGTTGCTTTGTTCTTTCCTATATCAATCGAGGTTATTGTTCAGCTGAAATGTTGGGGAGGAGGCTGACGTTGTGGGAGCCTAATACCCAAGCCTCAGGCTTCTCTTCCCCTCAGACTGGAACTATGAGCTGACAGCCGTGTGGTTTCTTGACCTCAGGTTGCCTTCGCCAGAAAAATCCTTTGCAGATCTGCTTGGGGAGGCAGTTTCTGCTCGTGCACGCAGCAAAGGGCGCGGAGAGGCCAGGAGGGCTAAAGGAACCCACATATAAAGGAAAGGGAAAAAAACATTTGGCTGGTTCCATTTGTTCGGTCATACAATGGATCTAAAGTGTGTTGTGGGTATTTGAAGGCCTTCAACATAGCTACTCGAGACTTCCATGGTGATTTGGGAGCTCGTGATGGACGTAACTGCAGGGAGATTCAGGATTCTTCAGAGAACAGAGCCGATCTCTGGGAAGGCAACTTTGTGACAGTCTTTCCTGCCTAACTTTGGACTTGTAATTTCTGTGATCAAAATGGTAGCCTTCCAAGGCACCCTGGGTTCCCAGGTTTTGTGTATTGAGTCCCTAGATAAACTTTAATGCCATTGACTGCTACAGCAAATCCACAAAGCAGAGGACAACTGTGGGAAGGAGAAACAGAGGAAGAGGATAAGAAAATATGTAAATGTGGGGTACCTGAGTAGCTCAGTCAGCTGAGGGTCTAACTCTTGGTTTTGGCTCAGGTCATGATCTGAGATGGAGCCTCAAGTTGGGCTCGGTGCTCACTTCGGTGTGTGCTTAAAATTTTCTCTCTCTCCCTCTGCCCCTCCCCCTGCTCACACGTGTGCATGTGCTCTCTCTCGCTCTCTCTCACATAAATAAATACCTTAAAAAAAATAAAAACAAAATAAAATACACAAATGTAAGGGATGAAGTTGCAAATAAAAAGGCAAAAATTTAGCATAAATATTGAGGGATGCCTTCAGAGAGGAGAGGAGTCTAGAGTCCTCAAGGTTGCGTGATTATTGGATCCTCATTTACAATGACTACTGCACCAAGAACTTCCCGGCTACCTTGTCATCTGTTGAAAAAGTTGGATTGCCAGCCAAAGAAGCTAACGTACATGGACCAACTACTATTCGTCAGAAACTGGGCTCCGTGCTTTATGGAATGACATAGCTATCACAGCACAAAATGTAGGGATTACTTTGTCATCTAGCTGAGGTCACATGATTAAATGACACAACAAGATGGCCCACCATCTTGGTTACACCCAAGTTCAGTGTAGAACTTCAGCGAACTGGTTACACCCAGTTCAGTGTAACTACAAAGCCATCTTGGAGTATGAAGGGTTCTTCCTCCACACACATGCCCCTGCCCTTTCTCGCCTATATCCTTGGTAACTTGCAGCATTCTCTCCTGTGCGGCCTGGACTGATCTTCCCACATAGGACTCCAGGCTGCTAATAAATGATGGGAGTTGGCATGTGAGATACAATCCCTGTGCCTTTACCAATGGATAAAGGGTGATGGGAGGAGAGAAATAATGTTCTGCTCTCATATATGCTTACCAAAGACTTTCACTCTAGCAGGCCATGCATTTTACTTATGTATTCATCATGTTAATTAGTTTTTTGAGGACTCACTAGGATTGTCTCTTTCTCACTTTTGCATCCTTGTCAGAAAATACACATAATGCTTATTCTCTGGTCTGCAGGCTAAGGACTCAGACTTGCTCATCCAAAATATCAACTCCCTTCTCCTCTAATATTCCACCTTCATAAAAGCATGTGATGAAGGCTTATTGGTGGTGGTGACTATAATGCCAGAAAAGTTATGGAGTTTGGTCAAGGCTCTGCAGTAAATTACAGAACCAAGCAAAAATTCAATTTTTCCCTTTCCCAAAGAACTTCCTCCTACAGACCAAGATTATGAAATTCACATCTCATAGCGTCCTAGGTTTCACTTAAAGCTTCCTAGGATTCCTTAACTTTTTTTGCAAAAACCAATTAAGGTTTAATTATTTTTATAAAAGTGCTGCATCTAAAATAAGCTGCTTTCTTCTGCTTATTTTAGTTTCCTTCTCTCTTCTTATCTCTAAATTACTCTTTTATTTTTGCCCTCACAAATGAATTTGTTTCCAAGTACAAGCAGGAGTATTTTGTGAGGAAAAAAATGTGTAAATGTTGCCTCTTATAAACAGAAAATTAGTGTGTATCCATTACTAAACTTTTCAGACTCAGTGTCGTTAGTGGTATGAGATATCAGTACCCAGCCTTCCAGATCATTGTGGGAATTCAATTATTCTATATAGAGCATCTAATAAGATGCTGGACACATAGTGGGCATTTAGCAAATGTTAGCTTTTACTGTTACTAATACTGACATGACTTTTATAAGGAACAACATGAAAAGGATCAAGAAATATACTAACACGGTAAATTCTGACCCTTACTATATTATTATTTTTGTACCTTTGATTTCCTTTTATCATAGATTATTGATTACAGAATAGTGTTACAGAATATTTGTACCATAGGTTATTGATTATAGAATAATTTCTTTCTATTGATATATAAGTGGTTTGAAGTATTGATGATTTTCTGTTCCATTTTTTCCTTCTTTTTTCTCTTCATGTTTTAGTTTTTGAAGTATTGATGATAGACAGTGATTTTTTTTTTTTTTTTTAAGGAAACCACTTTGCACAGAGCAATTCCTGAGAGATTAAAAGAACATCCCTGGGCAGCCATAGTAACTGAGGGTCCTGCATCCAGCTTCACCAAGTTAGTCCAGGGTGAAGAACTGGTTTGAGAGTAACCCATCCTTAGGCAAACCAGTGGTTGTGAAATCTCTAAGTCTCTCCTCAGGAATTAGCTAATAAGATCTTCTCAACTCGGTAATTAGCCTTGGGAACTGTGGAGAAGATGAGGCTACTAACAGTAAGAGCTGAATTCTGAGAGACAGGGAGAGATCATGAAGTAGAGTGAGGAGCTGTGAGGAAACAGAAGCTAAAATTTAGTGGCAGCCATGAGGCTACCCTTGCTTCTTATGCCTGCAATCTCTCAATGGCCCCCAATTAAAGAGTCCACACACGTGTATCCATAGTCATCCTGACTATGAAGCTCCTCTTGGGGGACCCTGAATACCCAGCCACTTTTCTCATGCCACATCGTGGTTGGAGAGGCTCAAAGCTGCCCTCAGAACCATCTGTTGATTTTTTTCCACAGTTGCTACTTGAGCACTCAAATGCCATATTGGACCTGGAATTTTTCTCTAGGAGGCTTGCACGCTCTCAGACTGCACAGGGCAAATTAGAAAATGATACCGTCTATTTTGGAATCCTTGCAGCTTGTCTGGTATTTCTAGCAGGGGGTTCTATTATCCCTTTTATCTCCAACCACAGCTGAGACCTGGGCCATTTCTCAGGGACTGAGAGCGTCCCTGTTAATCTACCCTTTCTCCCTTCTTTGATCAAGCTTTGTTCTCATTTTGTGAATTCTAGTGCTGTCACAGTCTTCCTTCCTCTGGTGTATGGTATTTATACTGTGGGGTTTTCTTTGTTTGTCTGGTTGTTGGTGGTTGCCCTTGAGTTTGCAACATGTGTTTATAACTAATCCAAGTTTACTTTCAAATACTTTCATATCCCTTGAGGGGTAGTTCAAGTACCTCATAATGGAGTATTCCCAATTCTTCCATCCAGTCCCTCACAGCATTGCTGTCATTTATTTCACTTGTAGATACTCCATAATCTCCAAACATCTTGTCTCTGTTATTATTTTGATCAAACTGTACCTGTTAGGTCAATTAAGAATAAGAAAAAGAAAAGATTTTATTTTCTCTTCATTTATTCTTTTCTTAACACTCTTCCCTTCTTGATGTTGGTCCAAGCTTCTAACCTCTATCATTTTCCTTCTCTCTGAACAATTTATTTGAGCATATCTGACACTGCAGACCTACTGGCAACAAATTCCATCAATTTTTGCTTGCCTGAAAAAGTATTTGTCCTTACTTTTGAAGGATGATTTCACTAAATATAGAATTCTAGTTTGTGGCTGCTTTTAAATATTTCCTTCACTTCTTACTTGCATGATTTTTGGAGAGTTGTCTGATTTAATTCTTACCCTTATTCCTCTATAAGTGGATGTTTCTTCTACCTTTGACTTCCTATAAGATTTTCTCTTTGTCTTTGATTTTTTTGCAGTTTGAAGACGACATGCCTGGTTGTAGATTTTCTTTGGTACTTTCCATGGTTGATGTTTTCTGAATTTCCAAGATCTGTAGTTTGGTGCCGGTTGTTTATTTTAGAAAATTCTTAGTCAGTATTACTTCCAATATTTCTTCCGTTCCTTTCTTTCTTCTCCTTCTGGTATTCTCAATACACTTTGTAATTGTTCCACAGTTCCTGGATTTTCTGTTCCATTTTTTCCTTCTTTTTTCTCTTCATGTTTCAGTTTTTGAAGTATTGACATATCTTGAAACTTGCTGTTCTTTCCTTGGCCAGGCTGATGAACCTATCAAAGGCATCCTTCATTTCTGCTACAGTGTTTTTAATTTAACATTTCCCTTTGATTCTTTCTGAGAGTTCCCATCTCTGCTTA
>CM053613.1:76137081-76147086 GCA_028646535.1 Procyon lotor
AGAGAGAGAGAGAGAGACAGTGAGAGTGGGAACAAAACAGGGAAGGTGGGAGAGGGAGAAGGAGGCTTCCCGCTGAGCAGGGAGCCCCATGTGGGGCTTGATCCAGGACCCTGGGATCATGACCTGAGCCACCCAGGCACCCCTATGATTTTCTTAATAAAATTTTCTTCTAGCTTATTGTTAGAATGCAGCACAGAATACAAATAACATACAAAATACGTGTTAATCGACTTTTTATTAGTAAGCCCTCTGTCCTATAATAGGCTATTAATAGTGAAGTTTTGGGGGAGTCAACACTTGGACATGAATGTTTGACTGCTTTGGGAGTCAGCACCCCCCCCCTGCGCTGTTCAAGAGTCAACAGTACAGTTATCCTAACCTCTTCGAACTTTTATAATAATGAAACGAGATGGCATATGTCAAAGCTCCCAGATTAATGCCTGGCACATACATCGAAAGAGCAAATAAACTTTGGTTAACTCTGAACCTGTGGTCAAGTTGCCGAGGAAATTAGTGGAAGGGTTGTGAATCACGTACAGATTCTCTCACTTCTGTCGCCAAGAGTCAGTAGTACGCAGTGAAACAAACCAAAGCCATAAAATGACAACTGATCAGCAGGTTTCCTTTTTTGTTCATTTTAATTTTTCTTTTTGTTTTGTAACTAACACAGAAAAACTTCCTTGCATTCTTTCCCATGTTATAGGTTGACCAGTCAGTGACTCCTCTAAGACAGAAACACTTCCATAGACAATTGTGCAAACGAATAGATCCCACGTGAGGGAAGGAAGGAAGGAAGGAAGGAAGGAAGGAAGGAAGGAAGGAAGGAAGGAATGAATGGAGGGAGAAGGGGTTAGAAGGAAAAAAGGGAGAGAAGGAGGGGTGAAGGAAGAAAGATTGGAGAGCAACTGTTTCCTAAGATACAAGATTCTGTGGAATCTATACCCAGGCAAGATGCTACACATTTTCAGTGGAACCACTTTTTTTTTTTTTTAAAGATTTTATTTATTTATTTGACAGAGAGAGACAGCCAGAGAGGGAACACAAGCAGGGAGGAGTGGGAGAAGCAGGCTCCCCACAGAGCAGGGAGACCGATACAGGGCTCCATCCCAGGACCCTGGGATCATGACCTGAGCTGAAGGCAGACACTTAACGACTGAGCCACCCCCGTGCTCCGAGTGGAACCACTTGAAAAGGAAACTAGATTGAATACAGTTCTGTTACTAAGAAACAATAATTGTACTAATTGTAAAGTGAGGAGATTCCTCATGCTACTACCACTGCACTGGGTAAAAGCTGTCCCCCCCATCTCTGTTTCGGTGGAACATTTATTTAATGAATTCTGCTTTCAGAGCCCTCGAACTCACCCCTTCTCCACTTTGGCCATATAAATAACTCCAATTCATTCCTTAGTTTTTGGATAACCACAGAGTGAGTGACCCGGTCTTATTTCCTCATGTTAGGTTAGGAGCCCCCAAGAGTAGTTAAACTGTCGTCTCCATTTAAATGCCTTTTCTAGGTCACGCATGCCCTTTAGAAGCTCCAAGTTTTATAAGTTTTGATTCTGTCTTCAAAGATACACAGAAGTATTCACTTCTCTGTTTCCAAATCCAAGATGTTGACTCTCTCCAAGACATTTTTGGTTGAAACCTTATCCCTGGGAAGGCAGCGCATGTACCAATTCTTCTTGTCATTTGTCCGATGGCAAGAAGGAGATGAAATTTCAAATGTTATCGGGGCTGTGAAATCTGGTCCTTATCCTGTTGTGACCTTTTCATTATTCTCTGCTCTGACGGACTGGCTGTCACCACCCCTCCTGCAGGTTGGTTGTGTTCTAAGGGCTGGAAGAGCAGAATTGCCAACTAATCAACATACCAACTATTGAAAAGGTCAAAGTCAGCTGATCTCTAGCTTCAGCTGAACCACCCCAGTGTGTGCAAGTCAACTTAGAAACCGGCACCACTTTAGAAATATCCTGTTCCAGTTCTAGTGCATTTTTTTTTTAAATAAAGAATTTGAACATTACCGATCATCTCACATTACAAAACTCATTTGGGAAAAGTAACTTCCACTCCCTAATTAGACCATAAAGCTCATGGAAGGCTGTGCCTATGTTGAATTCATACTCAACTCAATGTTTTTCAAGTAAAACTCTAGGATTTTTTTTTCAAATAAGAATATTCGAATAAGATTCCCCTGAAAAGGACTGATTTTTTTCTTTCTATCTTAAGCTTGAGAATTTTATTCCCAAGTCAAGTTTTTATTTTTCTTCTGTTGCTGAATTAGCTCTTCATTTTTAGTTGGTGGTGATGCATTTTCTCCCCAGTGCAACCAACAAGAATGCTAGGAAGTAAGAGTTAAAATGAAATGTCTTATACTTTCACAGCACTATAAATTTCACAAAACGTATTGTTTTAGTCAGGATAAGATCGTTTAAGCTGTAGTAACAAAATAATCCCCAAACCTTGGTGCTTAACACTCTAAAGCTTTATTTTTTATCGTATGTTGTATCTAATGTAGGTTTGCTGGGGGCTCTCATCCACATTAGCTCACAGATCACAGTCTGATAAAGACCTCGTTATTCTAACTAAACACATGCCTTGGGAGTTTGCCATGCCAGCCTTAGAAGACACGAATTCTTCTATATTTTGGCCTAAATAGGAAAAATAGCACTTTTGCTTATAAGTGGCCAAAACTTGTCATATCACCCCACCTGGACTAGAAATATGGGTGAGCACCTGAATATTCCATAAGTAACAGATGTCTCTGCCACACACGTTTCTCCCAATGTCTTCATATAATTAGAGTAACCTTGAGAAGCTGATGATCTTGTTACTAGTAACAATATAGCAACCATTCATTGTTTCCTCATTCCGTAGTAGGGAATGGACTTTTGCAACATTATTTATTGGTCTGAAAACTGAGGCTCAGGGAGTAATGTGTCAGCTCAGGTCATCACATGGCATGGTGGAGTTAGAAGCAGAAGAGATTGATTGAGGGTCACTCCCATGAAACATAAAGGGGACAGACAGCAGAAGGAGGCACGAAGGTTTTCAGACCACAGGGGAGATCTGACACTTGCAAAAGCAGAGGGAAGGGAAGAGCCAGCCTGAGACGGGCCAGCCCCTCTGCGGGTCCCAGCTAGTCTAAAGGGAGCTCTAAGAGAAGATTAACAGCAGCAGAATCCCACATTGGGCAGAAATGGCCGGGCCTGTGGACCCATGCCATGCTCCATCAGCACATGGAAGCCCATGTTCTTGGCTTTGACACTGAGACTGATCTCAAAGATGCAGCAGCTGGAGGCTGTCAGCTGACTGCTCCTCATAGCAGGTTTTCTCTTGCAGGGCTGCTACTGATAACAACATGGACAGTAATAGGGTGACCCCAAAACGTACCCCAGTGTCCTGGTGTTCAGACTTTCTGCTACTCCGGCAAGCACCACGAGCCACCGCCAGATCGTTAATACAGTTGCCTTCCTATGAACTGGAGAAAGAAGAATTATTTTTTTAAAAGAACACAAAAGCAATGGGCAGAACTATTCAAGTCAAGTGGCCATGAGATTACAGTTCTAGCCTCATTGCTAACATTAACTCGCTGTGTGACCTCAGGTCAGCCGTGCAACCTCTCTGTGCCTTCATTCTCTCTGTGAAGTTAGATGATTGGACTAGAGCAGTAGTTCTCAAACTTGCCGTGCATCCCAATCACCTGGAAGCCTTGTGAAAACAGTTCCTGTCTTGGGAAGTCTCCGGTGAGGCTGAACGTCTGCATTTCTAACAAGTTCCAGGCCCTGCTGCTGATTGGGACCCTACACTTTGAGAAACCCCCAACTAGATGCTCTCTCTTAGCTCATTTCAAGTTCATGAATACACTGTGCCTGTGACCGAGGTCCGTTCCTGTAAAATTATCATGGCAAGAGCTATTTATACCCACCTCTTCACTCCCCATTATACATACGAATATTGCCTTTATGGCTATCCATACAATGCCATAAATTAATTAAAAATAACTAAGGCTTTCTTACCATGTGACATATATTGTGCTACACGCAGAGAAAATAGCCTTTAGATTTAAGAGACTAATAGAAGAGATACCATCTTCATCTTCATCGTCACCATCATAGTTAACATTTAGTGAACACACACAATGTCCTGGGCTCTGTGCTAGCTTTTTAGATCTATTATCTCATTATTATAAGCACATGATTAAACCTTCTGTTATGAGAGTTATAAAGAAGGAGTAACAAACTTTGCAGCAGAGAAATAGGAACAAAATAGGCTTCAGAGCAGACAGACAAGGTGGGGGGGGGAAGAACCCAGCACAAGAAGTGCTGTGAGCAAAGCTGCAGGTGTACACACACACACACACACACACACACACACGTATGCATATAGGTATATTGCAATCTATTTGCAGAGTGGAGAGAGGTTTAGTGAAGTCTTAGCATACACGGGAGGTGTTTTGCAGGTAAGGAGGGAATGCTGTTTTTGTGCATGGGAGAAAAGGGTAGAGTTAATTCAGATAATTCAATGAAATGGAACCAACATATTTCACATCCGTGACTCAGAGCAGTCTGTACCATACTGCCTGATAGGTAAGCGAACACTGGCAAATGTTTTCACTAGAGGGAAACGAGAAGACAGAGTGGAAAGAATGTTTAAGACTTGCCTCAGCTCTGCTAGTCAGCCATGTGGACTTGAGCAAGTACCTAAGCTCTCTCGGTGTCTTGTTCTTATCCGTAAAATGGATATTGTACACAGCAGGCCTATTTTAAAAGATGGTGAGAAGAACAAAGTGAGAATGTGTTGTTAACTGCGAAACTCTGTGCGTCGGTATGGCGTTATTAATAAGAAGGTTCTCTCAGATTTTGAAAATTTGTCATGCGAAATTCATTCATTTTTCAATATTTCTGGCTTTCTGGTTTAGTAACAAATTTCAGTCTCTTCCAAAAAGTCCAGACCTCCCATCCAGAGTGGTCTAGCACTTACTCATTTGTCTGTGGGATGACCTGCACTCCTGGCAGCTTTAGGACTGGAGAAAGGCAGTTCTCAGCTTCTTAACTTGATTTCATAAGAGTTTCTCCACCCGCATGGGGTAGGGTGTCCTCTCTGGACTAAATGCAAGGAGAAAACCCTCAGAGATTTAATCTATGGGATGTCTTGTGGTATAAGACAATAAAAAGATATGAACCTAATGGAAAAACCAAAACACTGTCTGCCAAAACAGGTTGTAATTAACAAATCCCAGGACGTCAATTGGCTTCTTTCTCTGGCTGGAGTCTAAGGGAACAAAGAGAGGAAGGGGAAAATCCAATCCAATTAGAGAAAATGCAGCTCAGGTGAAGGTCAAGGTTGTGCTCTAGGGATCTTTCATTAACCACTTGAAGGCAGGTTCAGAATGGGTTAATACAAGCCTGACCTCTGGCATTAGGAACATACTGTCAAGGAAGAATCAGGTTTGTAGTCAGTGAAAAGGCAGGAAGCCTCGTCTACACCTCAATTAACAGATGTATATAGAGCTGGTATTTGGAAAATTGAGTTTGTCTATGAGGAGAGTGTTCCGGAAGCTGGCTAAATTGGGACACCTTGCTTTTATGGGTTGGCGTTCCCTTTAAGCAGATGGCTAAATTAAATTTGAAGACATCCAAAAAGTGGAAATGACTCAAAATTCGGAAGGGACTAGTCTCAAAGAGTAGATAATATCAAATGATTAATATTTGGCTTTAGAGTTTTATCTAAATCATCTGCAGCATATTTGCCTATGCATTGGTACTCTTTGGCGATCAATATTAAAACAGGCCAACATTCTTTGGGTCCTCAAAACCTAGAATGGGGCACAGGTGGTTGAGAGTTCTGTTTTGGAAACATAATATGTGAGATGACTAATAGACAGCCAAGTGAAAGTGGGAAGTGTTGGAGAAAGCTCAAAAGTCATCCCTTCGACACTGGATTATCTCCTGAGTGAGTCCTACAATCTTACCCATGGAAGGTTAGACATCCCTAATCTCTCTTTGGATATTCCATCGTCACAGCAAACCTACTATGTCTGAAACAAAACACATCCTCTCCTTTAGCAAGTTGGCTTTATTTTTGCCATTTCTCTTTTTCCTGTGGATTTCAACATTCTTCCAAATCACCTAGGTTCTAAATCCCATGGGTAGTTTAGGTTCCTCTCTCTTCCTCTCTGCCCAGGTCAATTCACAAAGCTCCGTAAATCATACCTTTGTCATGGCCATCCTAAAACCCTTGCCTTTCTACTTCATCTCTTATGACTCTAGTCTAGTCCAACCCCTCCAGGATTCCTTCGTATCTAGAAATAAATCATCTTGACTACAGACTCTCCCAACATTCAATTTCATTCTTTTTATTACTTCCAAATTTATCTTTCAAAAGCTGTCCTTTGCAAGTGTCCCTTTTCAACTCAGAACTCTTTCTTGACACACCATTTGTCGGGAGAGTGCTCGGTGACCCCCAGTGTCCATTAATCCATTCCTTATTCCTTACAAACAAAGCCCTAGAAAATGTGCTTAGCTCAGAAACCTAGCTTTCCCAGGAACCCTTGCAGTTACATTCAGTCATGTGATCAAGTTCTGCCAATGAGATTTAAGCAGCAGTTGCATGGGGGCTTTGTTTGTTTGTTTGTTAAATTGCTTGCTTCACAAGGAGTAATTTCTCCAACATCTTTTCCCCCTTCCCAGTGCTGGAATGCAACCATATTGCCGAAACTCCAGCAAATATCTTGAATCTTAAGATAATCCTGAAGGTAGACATCAGCTCTAAAGATGGCTGAACAGGAAGATAGGAGACCAAGTCTCTAATGACTTAAGGGGACTGTCAGATCAACCAACCCTGGACTGCTGAATTCTGTACTTGTTTATTTATGTGGAAAAATAAACATTTGTCCTTTTAACCCACTATCCTGGGGATATGTTGATTACAGGTGAATACAAATCTGAGCTGATATACCTTTATCCTTCAGGTGCAGGGAGTTCTTAACTTGATATTCACAGTGGAAACCTGTCCTGCCTCTAGGCCTATTCCTACAACACTTCTCCAGAAACACTTTTTGTGATCAAGTTAAGACACTCTGCATGGGCTGTGCATTTTCCTGTTTCTAGAATTTACCACAATACCTGAGGAACCCTGACTTTATTTAGTCCCACAGTATCTAGCAAATACCTCGCACTGGGACTAAAATAAATGACAGAAAAATAGACTTTTCAAGATGGGAAGAATTTGAAATTTCTCTAATCCCAAACTGCTCGTACACTAAAGGAAAATTCTCTGTATTCTTGATACGCAAAGAGTATTTGCTGATCCACAGCATTTTACAAGACTTCAGGTGATTCAAATGCACCTTCAAGTTTGAGAATCATTTCATCCTCAACATTTCCAATCAAGTGCCATTCAATTGCTGTTGCTGTTTGGGTTGCTCACAAACACGCAGAAAACCCCCAACTGCTCCTGGACAGCTGTAATTGTTAGCAAGTCGTTCTACCTCATAAGCTAAAATTGCCTCCTTGGGCCTTTCGCTTGTGGTCTCTGGAATAAGAATAAAATTTACTATTTCTGATCCCTGGAATAACAATAAAAAACACTGACCCACCTCCCAGCGTGATTATTAAAGCATAGGTATCAGTGATACTAAGGCTTGTCTTTTCAAAGGTGAAAAACTCATTTGGATTGGCATTCTTTGCCTAACCTAATTTTTAGACACTTCATCTGCTTTTAATGCACGTTTGGTTACTAGTGCTCTAATGAAAATACAAAATTGCAATTCAATATTATTCTCTAAATGTGTGGGACTAGGTGCCACAAGAAATAGTGGACTGTGACCCCCCTCAATCTGCAAACTACTGCATGCAAAGTTTAGCTGATCTCTATAGTTTTGATGTTGTTCTTGTGATTAACACATATTTTTACTTATATTAGTATCATAAAGAATATTTTTAAAATATGCTGAAAAAATAGCAAAAATCACATCTTGTTCACTTATTTGTTTTAATTGGGAAAAACCACATGTGAGTCAAGATCTCTCTTTTCTTTTATCTGCCACCACCAAAAACTATATGTATATTAGTTATCTATTTATCTTCTGTCATGCCTTCAGCTCTCTGCAGTATAAGTCTTGGTTTCTAGCTACCTGTAGGACATTTCATCTATATTTTTTTTAAGATTTATTTATTTATTTGAGAGAGAGAGAGAGAAAGAGAGAGAGAGAGAGAGAGAGAAAGCTCATGTAGGGGGAAGGGCAGAGGGAGAGAATCTTCAGACAGAGTCCCCACTGAGTGTAGAGCCAGACATGGGGCTCTATCCCCTGACCCACGAGATCATGACCTTAGTGGAAACCAAGAGTCAAACACTTGCCCAACTGATCCACCCAGGTGCACCCCTTTTTTTAAAAAAGATTTATTTGTAGGACACTTTGTCTTGAGTAACTTTCCTGTAGCTTAGACCCAACAGCTTTATCTAACTCAACTTTCTGCCCTTTTTGTGTATGTGTATATATATAGTATAAAGATATACATATATGCACACATGGTTTTACATATAAGTATATATACAGTTTTACATATAAATATGAATATATATATGCCTTAGTACCCTTTTAGAGAGCAGTTTTGTTGACAGCTGGAATTCCTGTTTCCCATAACACCTAGCACAATGAAGAATTCACGTTACACACTAAGGAAATATTTTTAAATGAATGAGTCACTATTTATTCACTGAGACATAGGACTTCACTAGATTAGACTTCAGCAGAATGAGTTGGGATAGACAAACTAGGAAAATAGCAGAACTCTTCTTGCTATCTTTAGGTTAAATGTATAGCTCCCTCTGGGATTGTCCCCACAAAGGAGCTGACCCAGTTTAATAGAGTATAAATATAGTGTGTTCCCAAAAAGTCCCCAAACACTAGATATACAAAAGTGTGTCTTCAGTGTTTCAAGTGGTGCAACTAATACAGATTGACCCACTTAAGAGCGAGCCTTTTTACACACAGTGGTTTCTATTGAAACTAGGACCATCCAGCAGAGTTCCTGCCGGCTACCCTCCGATGAGGTTCCACATTTCTCTGAATGACTGTTGAAAAATTTGTGTTCACTGAAAGGCACAACTGAAGCAAACAGACAAACAACAAAGAAGCAAAGAGCAGCAACACGTTTTACCAGAAACACACAGTTCTCAAAAAGAAATGGAGGTCAACGCGGACACGAGGAAGAACATCTAACTTTAGTATTTTCCATCATTTTATAGTCTCACTGCAACGTCATTCTGGACACTATTTATATCTTCTAGATATTTTGTCTGAGGTTAGAAAGCTGTTGGTGGTGAATATTTTTGCCCTGATTATAGTTCCATGAGGTATCCATAAACATTAGTATCTGGGCAAAAAATACCACCTTGCATTTCCTCCCAGTTGTATCATTTTTAGAAAAATGGACCACTTTACCAAAATGGCAAGTGTAAATCTTAAGCAGGGTTAGTCATATCTTGCCCTAATTAAAAGTTAAGCAAGACTTAACACTCACAAAACCGATAATCACATCAAAAAATGGGCAGAAGACATGAACAGACACTTCTCCAAAGAAGACACACAATTGGCTAACAGACACATGAAAAAATGTTCATCGTCTTTAGCCATCAGGGAGATTCAAATCAAAACCACACTGAGATACCACCTTACACCAGTTAGAACGGCCAAAATCAACAAGATAGGAAACAATAAATGTTGGAGAGGATGTGGAGAAAGGGGACCCCTCTTACACTATGGGTGGGAACAAAAGTTGGTGCAGCCACTTTGGAAAACAGTGCAGAGATTTCTCAAGAAATTAGAAATAGACCCTGCAATTGCACTCCTGAGTATTTACCCTAAGGAAGCAGATGCATTACAAAGAAGGGCCACATGTACCCCGATGTTCATAGCAGCAATGGCCACAATCGCCAAACTGTGGCAAGAACCAAAATGCCCTTCAACAGATGAATGGATAAAGAAGATATGGTCCATATA
>CM053613.1:76147186-76159373 GCA_028646535.1 Procyon lotor
ACTGGGTGTGGTGTGTGAACAATTAATCTTGTAACACTGAAAAAATAAAATAAACATATTTAGGGAAAAAAAAGACAAAAAAATATGTTAGTGGCATATCCTACATCTAGAAAGTTCACACACAACTTTTTCTCCTTGCTCTTGACTTACCCCAGCAAAGAAAAGTTCTAATCTGCTAATTCATAGAGCTAGAGTTGGCATTGCTCCCTCTTCTGTCCAGGCGTCTCATGACCCTGAGGTGTTCAAAGGGCCTGAGGCCATCTCCCCTGGGGACAGCTCCGCTACCTTAGAAGGACTAATAGAACTGAAGAGCAGTCCAGGACAAAGGGGAATGGAGATACCTCAGGCCAGCTCTGCTTCAGGCTAAGGAAAAGGAGTTTTTTGTTTTTTTTTTCTTCTCTCTCTTCCACTTTGAAGCTGTAAAAGCAAGCTACAAGAAAATCAGTCTCAGATTGATGGACGATTTGGGTCACTTCCAACCTTTTGCTATTACTAACAATGCTGCAATAGATATTCATGCATATCATTTTGTATGTGACCCAGTATAACTCTAGGATACATTCCCAGAAGTGGAATAGGTGGGTCAAAGAGTATATGTATTTGTAATTTTAATAGATATTACCAAATTTCCCTCCCTAGGGGTTGTAACAATTTACATTCCCATCCGCAATGGATGAAAGTAAATCTTTTCTTATAGCCTCACCAACAGATTGTATCACCCTTTTAGATTTTTGACAATCTGATAGGTGAAAAAATAGTATCTCAGTGTAGCCTTTAAATTGCATTTTACTTATGAGTGGTTTCATACATATTTTAAAAATACTTTGTATTTCCCTTTATATTCTTTGCCCATTTTCCCCACTGGATTTTATCAAAATTTAGGAGCTCTTTATATATTAGGGAGAGAAGCTCCTTTTCTTGATACTTGTTATAAGGATTTTAATGTGATTGAACATTTTTATTCTCCTTTTTTAATGGTCTGTTTTCATGCTGAAATTTTCTTTTAATTTTATGTAGTCAAATATAACCATTTTCTTTTAAATTTGGAGTTTTGATTTATATTTAGAGAAGCTTTTCCCTATCCAAGCCTATAATGGAATCTTTCCATGTTTTCTTTCAGTATTTTTATGGTTTCATGTTTTATATTTAAATCTTGATCCATTTGGAACTTATCCTTGTTTGAGGTATGGTATTTTTTTAAATGTTGATAATTTTATGGGGATTACATCAATTTTTAAAATTAGGTTAGATAAAAATGACATCTTTATGATGCTGGGTCTCCCAATCTAAAATTTGCATATCTTTCCATTTGTTAAACTTTGCTATCTTTAGTTAATTTTACAAAGTTTTCTTAGTATGGCTTGGACTTCTCATATGAATTTTCTTCCTAGGTATTTTATCTTTTTTTTTTTTTTTTAAAGATTTTATTTATATGACAGAGAGAAACAGCAAGAGAGGGAACACAAGCAGAGGGGATGGAAGGGGGAGAAGCAGGCTCCCTGCCGAGCAGGGAGCCCGATGCGGGGCTCGATACCAGGACCCCGGGATCATGACCTGAGCGGAAGGCAGATGCTTAACGACTGAGCCACCCAGGCGCCCCGGTATTTTATTTTTTGTGTTGCTATTGTAAATGGGTTTTTTTTCTATCATATCTTCCAACTCATTATTGTTTGTATACGTGAAAATCATTGATTTATTTGTATTAATTCTATATTCCCACTGACTCGGTTTTTTTAATTTCTACTTTTATTCAGTTTATTTTCCTGCTTTCGCATATTGTGTTTTATTCCTTGTTTCCAATTCTGTACCTGTATCTTTTTGCTCTAGTCTAATTATGTTCACCAGTGACTTTAGTACAATGTTAAAGAACAGTGACGATTGTGAGCATCTTCTTGATGCTTCTAGTTGGAATGCCTCTGTGGTTTTTTTCAATGAAAAGAATGATGCTCATTTTGGGGCTTAGAAATACTTAACTATCTCAAGAAAGTATCTAGCCCTATTTTATTGAGTTTTTAAAAGTCAAGAATAACTGATGGATTTTTTTAAAAGCCAGGTTTATTGAAATACAATTTTCATAGAGTAAAATTCAGATTTTTAGGTGTCATGCTCAGAGAATTTGACAAATGTTTACAGCTCTCTAATTACTAACACATTCAAGGTATAAGATATTTTCATTTCCGTAAGAAGTCCCCTTGTACCACTTTATAGTCAATTTCCTTACTACTCCTACCCCTGGCAACTACTGATTTAATTTTTTTAACCAATGGTTTTGTATTTTCCAGAATAAATAGAATTATGTGGCACATAGCTTTTTTGTATCTTGCTTTTTTAACATAGTGCTTTTGAGATGCATCCATATTGTATTTATCAGTAGTTTGTTTGTTTTATTGCTGAGGAGGGCATTGTACAGATGCCCAGTTTGTTCATCCATTCACCAGTTGACAGACATTTGGGATGTTTCCAGATTTCAGTTTGCTATAAACAACCTACTGACCTCTGTGTGCTCCTATGCTTCCATTTCTTTGAGATAAATATTTAGGAGTGAAAAATGTGAGTTATATGGTAAAGATATGTTTAACTTTATAAGAATTTGCCAAATTGTTTTCCCAAGTGCCTATATCCCTTGGCATTTATATCAACATTGTATGAAAACCATAGTTGCTCTGTATTCCTGCCAGTCCTTTGCCTTGTCTTTTTTTCCGTCTTTTTTGGTAATTTTGTAGGTGCATCGGAGTATCTCATGGCGACTTTAATTTGCATTTCCGTAATGATTAATGATGTTGAGCATCTTTGTCATGTGCTTATTTGCCATCTGGATCTATTCTTTGGTAAACTATCTGTTCAAATATTTTGCCCGTCACTTAATAGGGACTTTTGTCTTCTTCTAATTATTTTTAACAACTTAATGAAGTGTAATTAGCAAATAGTAAACTGCACATATTAAAAGTATACAACTTGATAAGTTATGACAGATGTACAAACGTCACCAAAATCAAGATAATGAATATATTTTTCATCCCTAAAAGTTTCTTCTTTACCTATTGTCATCCCTTTCTCCCACACATCCTGACTCTTGCCCTCATCTCCAGGTAACTAATGACATGATGTCAGTTTCCAACTATTAGCTTATTTTTTCTAGAATGTGATATAGGTGGACTCATACAGCATGTACTTTTTTTTTTTTTTTTTTAGTGTGGCTTCTTTCCCTGGCATCATTATTCTGAGATAAGTCTATATTGTTCAATGTATCAGTGGTTCATTCCTTTTTACTGCTGAGTAGTAGTTCATGTTATGGATGCATCATAATTTGTTTATCCATTCATCTATTGGTGGACATTTGGTTTATTTCGAGGTTTTGGCTATTACAAGTAAAGCAGTTGTGAACATTTGCGTACAAGTCTTTGTGTGAGCATGTACTTGCACTTATCTTGGGAAGGTATCTGGGAGTATGATTGCTAGGTCCCATGGTAGGGGTATATTGAACATTTTAAGAAATGCCAAACTTTTCTTTTTTCTTTTTTTAATTTAGATATAATTCATGTATCATAAAACTCACCATTTTAAAAATACAGAATTCAGGGGCGCCTGGGTGGCTCAGTGGGGTAAAGCCTCTGCCTTCAGCTCAGGTCATAATCTCAGGGTCCTGGGATCGAGTCCCACATTGGGCTCTCTGCTCAGCGGGGAGCCTGCTTCCCCCTCTCTCTCTGCCTGCCTCTCTGCCTACTTGTGATCTCTCTCTCTGTCAAATAAATAAATAAAATCTTTAAAAAAAATACATAATTCAATGGTTTTTAATAAACTCACAAGGTTGCACTTATCACCAATATCTAGTTTCAGAACATTTTTCTTTCTCTAGAAAGAAATCTTGTATTCATTAGCAGTCACCCCAATTCTTTTATCCACCCTGCTTCTGTCCACCACTATTCTACTTTCTATCCCTAAAAGTTTGCCTTTTTTTTCGGTCTGTTCATATGCATGCAGTCATATAGTCTTTTGTGTGTGACTTCTTTCCCTCAGCGTAATGTTTTCCAGGCTCATCCATAGTGCGGCATGTGTCAGTATTCTCTTCCTTTTTTGTGGCTAAATAATATTCCATTTGTGACTATACCAGATTTGTTTATCTACTTATCAACTGATAAACATTGAGTTGATTCCACATTTTGTGATTCATGTACAATTTTTTTTAAAGATTTTATTTATTTACTTGTCAGAGAGAGAGAGAAGAGAGAGAGCACAAGCAGGGGGAGGGAGAGAGGGAGAGGGAGAAGCAGACTCCCCACTGAGCAAGAAGCCCAACGCGGGACTCAATCCCAGGACCCCAGGATCATGACCTGAGCCAAAAGCAGACGCTTAAATGACAAAGCCATCCAAGTGTCCCCATGTACAAATTTTTGTGTGAATATGTTTTCATTTGTCATGGTGTATATCCAGATGTGAAACTGCTGAGTCATACGGTAACTGTATGTTTAACTTTTTGAAAAACTGTTGAACTGTTTTCCATAGCAGATGTGCCATATGAAGGTCCCACCAATGCACAAGATTCCAATTTCTCCCATATCCTTGCCAACACTTGCCAACACCTTCTTTCTTTCTTTCTCTCTCTCTCCATTCCTTCCTTCCTTCCTTCCCCCCCTTCCTCTCTCCCTCCCTCCTTCCTCCTTCCTTCCTTCCTTCCTTCCTTCCTTCCTTCCTTCCTTCCTTCCTTCCTTCCTTCCTTTCTAAATCATAGGCATTCTACTTAGTATGAAGTGATAGCTTATTGTGGTTTTGATTTGCATTTACTTAATAACTAATGACACTGAGCATCTTTTTATGTGCTTAGCATAAAATCTTTTCAGTCTTTCACCATTAAGTATGTGCTAGCTGTATATTTTTCATTGATGTCTTCTATCAGTTTGAGGAAATTCTCTTACATTTTCAGTTTCTTTAATGTTTTTGTCATGACAAGGTGTTAATTTTTTTTTTTAGTATCTTTTCTACATCTATTGAAATTATTATGTGCTCTCTCCATCATTCTATTTATATGATGACCTTGATTGACTTTTATAAGTTGAACCAGTCTTCATACCAGGGATAAATTCTACTTGGTTATAGTGTATAATTCTTTTTATAGGCTGCTGGATTCAGTTTGCTAGTTTGTTACAGGGGAACTTTTGTCTCTGTATTTATAAGGGATATTAGTCTATATATTTTTTTCTTATGTCTTTTTGCTGCTTTTGGTAGAAAGCAGTAATATTGGATTAATCAGATGGAAAGTGCTCCCCTCTATTACTTTTGGAAGAGTTTAAAGAAGTTTGATGTTAATTCTTTTTTAAATGTTTGGTAGAATTCACTGATGAAGACATCTAGACAAGGGCTTTTCTTTGGGGAAACATTTCTTATTACTAATTCAATCTCTTTAATTGTTATAAGTCTATTCAGATTTTAAAATTTTTTCTTAAGCCAGTATTAGAAGTTTGTGTCTTTCTAGGGATTTTTCCATATCATGTAGGACCTCTAGGTTTCATCTATATTGATTGATGAGATATTATTCTCATTTTCTTCTCTGTATAGACTCTAATGTATAAATAATATAAATAATTTATATAATAAATAATGTAGAAATAATTTATATTATGTAATACAGAAATAACTTACACAATATATAATATATAATTTATATAATATAATTTAAAATATAAAATATAAAAAAAGATTAGTAGTAATGTCTTCTCCAATTTTAGTACTCTAAATCTCTTTTTCTCTTGGTTAGTTTATCTAATTTTACTGATCTTTTCAAAGAACCTCCTTTGGTTTCATTTACTTTTTCAATTGGTTTCTATTCTCTATTTTATTAATTTCTGCTATGATTTTTTTTTATTTCCTGCTTTCTGCTTTCTTTGGATTTAATTTGTTCTACTCTTACTAGTTTTTTTATGGTAGAAGTTTAGTTTGTTTATTTGAAATTGTTCTTCTTTTATAATATAGGGTTTGCAACAACAAATTTCCCACTAATAACTGCTTTAGCTGCATCCCAGGAGTTTTAGTCTGCTGGTGCTCACTTTTATTTCCTTCAAAATATTTTCTAATTCTATTTGTAATTTCTTCTTTGACGCATTGATTATTTATATGTTGTTTTATTTCCACACATGTGAGTTACCAAATTTATTTATGTTATTGATGTCTAATTTCTTTCTATTTTGGTTAAGTGGTTAGTGAATATATTTTTTATCACTCCTTTTAATTTTTTGAGATTTGTCTTATGGTCTAACATCTGGCTATCCTGGAGAACATCTCATGTGCTTTTAGAAGAATATGTGCCCTGCCGTTTTGGGTAGAATGTTCTATACATATTTCTTAGGTCTAGTTTGTTTACATGTTGTTCAGTCTTCTATTTCTTTGCTGATCTTCTACCTAATTGTTTTATTTATAATTGAAAGTAGGGTATTAAAGTTGTCAACTATTTTTATTAATTATTTGTTTCTCCCTAAATTATGTCAGTTTTTACATCCTGTATTTTGGGACTTTGTTAGATGCCTATGTATTTATAAATGTTATAGCTTCTTGATGGATTGACACTTTTATCATTATAAAATGTCCTTCCTTGTCTCTAGTAACACTTTTTCTCTTAAAGTCTTTTCCCCCCCTGATATGAGTATAGCTACATGGTTACCATAAGCATGGTATATATTTTTCCACTCTTTTATTTCCAATCTGTTTGTGTCTCTGAATCTAAAGTATGTCCTCTTTGTATAACAGATAGCTTGATCTTTTTTAATCCATTCAGCCAATCCGTGTTTTTTAATTTAAGAATTTAATCCAGTTGCATTAATATTACTGATATGGTAGAATTTATGTTTGCATTTTGCTCTTTTCTATATGTCTAATGAATTTTATTGTTCCTCTGTTCTTCAATACTGCCATTTTTTATGTTAAAAACATATTTTGTAGTGTACCATTGTAACTACTTTTATTTTCTTTACTATTTATTTTGAGTTATTTTCTTAGTAGTTACCCTGAGGATTATCATGGTCCTTTTTAACAGCCTTGTTAAAAGTTATAACAACTTAATTTTAATAGTATATGTTACAACTGAATGAATTGTGTCCCTCCAAAATCCATATGTTGAAGCCCTAACCCCCAATATAACTGTATTTTAAGAAAGAATTTTTAAGGAGGTAATTAAGGTTAAATGTAGTCATAAAACTGGAGCCCTAATCTGCAAGGACTGGTGTCCTTATAATAAGAGGAAGAAATACCAGAAAATTCTCTTTCTGCATACACATAGAGTAGACAACATGCAAAGACACAGTAAGATGCTGGCTGTCTACAAACCAGGAAAAGAGGCTTCACCAGAAACCAATTCTAATGGCACCTTGATCTTGATCTTGGACTTCTAGGCTCTAGAACTATGAGAAAGTAAATTTCTGTTATTTAAACCACCCAATCTGTGAAGGTCTCTTATGGCAGCCCAAGCAGACTAATGTACAAAAACTTTGTTTCCATATAGCTGTATACCTACATCCTCTTTATGTTATTATTTTCACAACTTATATGTATATATATTATATGCCAATAAAGACAGATTTATAACTACTGTTTTATACAGTTGTCTTTTTTTTTTTTTTAAGATTTTATTTATTTGACAGAGAGAAACACAGCAAGAGAGGGAACACAAGCAGAGGGAATGGTAGCAGGAGAAGCAGGCTTCCCGTGGAGCAGGGAGCCCGATGCGGGGCTCGATCTCAGGACCCTGGGATCATGACCTGGGCCGAAGGCAGACACTTAATGACTGAGCCACCCAGGCGCCCCTACAGTTGTCTTTTTGATGAGAAGGGAGGAAAAATCCCTTCTGTTACTTCAGATTGAAAAATATCAACTGATTTATGTTCAAGTTTACTATTTCTTCTGCTTGCTCAAATCTTCTTCTGAATGCTTCTATTGAATTTTTTATTTCAGCTATTGTGTTTTTCAATTCTAGAATTTCTATTTGATTCTTTTTCACAATTTATATCTCTTTATTGATATTCTCTGAGAAAACATAATTCTCATACTTTCCTTTAATTCTTTAGACATGATTTCTTTTGGTTCTTAGAACATTTAAAAAATTGTTGATTTAGAATTTGTGTCTGCTAAGTCTTCATTCATTTTTAAAAATTTTTAAAAGATTTTTATTTATTTATTTGACAGAGAGAGATCACAAGTAGGCAGAGAGGCAGGCAGAGAGGGAGGGGGAAGCAGGCTCCCCGCCGAGCAGAGAGCCCAATGTGGGGCTCAATCCCAAGACCCTGAGACCAGGACCCTGAGATCACAACCCGAGCCAAAGGCAGAGGCTTTAACCCACTGAGCCATCCAGGTGCCCCTACTAAGTCTTTATTCTTACAGGCTTTTTTTTTTTTTTTAGAGTTAACTCTACTCCCAACATGGGGCTCCAACTCTTGACCCCAAGATCTAGAGTTGCATCCTCTACTAACTGAGCCAGCCTGATGCCCCTACTATAGCTTTAATTAAGTCTTGAAGTCAGGTAGTATAAGTTTTCCAACTTTGTAATGCTTTTTCAAAGTTGTTGTGACTATCCTAAATCATTTATATTACCATACAAATTTCAGAATCAGTTTGATGGTTTCTACAAATCACCTGCTCTTGGTCCAGGATCACACTGTATATATACAGTTCAATTTAGGGGTAATACTTAACAATACTGATTGTCCTAATCTACGAAGGCATCTATTTCTCCACTTATTCAGGTATTTTTTTAAATCTCTCAGAAATGTTTTGTACCTTTTAGTTTACAAGGCTTTTTACATATTTTGTAGTATTTCTCACTCAATATTTTATGTTTTGATGCTATTTTACATGTTTTGGTTTTGTTTTCTTTCAATTTATGATTATTCATTGTTAATATTTACAAATACAATTGATTTTTGTACATTGGTTTTGTACCTTTAACATTGCTGTATTCATTCATTAGTTCTTATATTTCTTTTACAGATTCCATAGGGTTTTCTACATATATAGTAATGGCATCTAAGAATATCTAAGAATACTTCTTCCTTTCCGATTTGGACATTACTTATTTATTTGTTTGTTTATTTATTCTGGTTGGAACCTTTAATATAGTGTAGAATAGCAGTAGTCAAATGAACATCTTGTCTCGTTCCTTGATTTTTTGGAAAAAAGAAAACGTTAATTACCATTAAAGATAATTTTGGCTGAAGGGTTTTTTTTAGATGTTCCTTGTCAGGTAGTTTTCTGAGAGATGTTTTGTTATATATCATAAATAAGTAATAAATTTTGTCATTTTTATGAATATATTTTAGATGAATACATATTTTTACTTTTTTTATTTGTCGATTTTGTTTTCTTTATTGATTTTCTATTGCTGAGCCAAGTTTGCATTACTGGGATCAATTCCATATGGTTATAATGTATTGTCTTTTTGATACATTTCTTCCAAATTTTGGGGAAGGGATTTTGCATTTATGCTCATGAAAGATTATTCTGTATCTTTCTTTTCTTGTAATGTCTATCCAGCTTGATAGCAGGTAATTCTTCATAAAATGCATTGAAAATGTTTCCTTTTTCTTTTATTTTCTGGAAGTATTTGTGTAGAGTTACCTTTACTTTGCCCACAAATGATTGGTCAAATTCACCACTGAAATTATCTGGTCTTGAAATTTTCTCTGATGGAAGTTTAAAAGATATGAAATATGTATATGCATATATTATTGTATTGTATTATTCTAATACATATTTTAGATTGTATATACATTATTTCTACATACAATATATACAAACTGATGTACATATTAAATTATGTGTACAGGAATATACTTGTGTCCAATTCTTTTTATTTTTGTGGTTTATGCCTTTCAGGGAATTAATTAATTAATCCATTTAATTATTAATTAATCCATTTTATAGCCCCACCATTTTCTCCTTCTCCTTCTGCCCCGTATCTGAGGTGTTGATGAGAAAGCCCAGGTGCTCTCTTCTTCTGCACTAGTGGGAATTTTAAATCAAACAACTTGACCACACACAGGACCTCCCACCCGAGCCTTAGCCCCATCCTCTAAACACCGCAATAGATGAACAAGTCTCCTTTCCCTACTCTCTCAAACCAATTTAGAATCAGCTTGGGAGCTCTGCCTTTTCTCCCCAGAGAGCTTCATTATATGTGTAATAACCTTCTTCTTCATGCCCTCTCAGTGTGTGTGTAAGGATGTGGGTGTCATTAGTCTCAACATCCAAACCAAAATTTGGTGTGTCCTGCTCTATCTCTTGACAATGTATCACTTTTTCTCTTGATTTTTGTCTTCATATTTTCTGAATGCCAGACATTATATGTAGAAGAACAGTAAATATAGAGGTAAATAACATGTCCAGAAATGGTCATTTCTCTCCTTCGTCAGGTCATATGAGTGTATCTATAGAAACATTTAGGGGCGCCTGGGTGGCTCAGTCGTTGGGCGTCTGCCTTCGGCTCAGGTCATGATCCCAGGGTCCTGGGATCGAGCCCCACATCGGGCTCTCTGCACGGCAGGGAGCCTGCTTCTCCCGCTACCATTCCCTCTGCTTGTGTTCCCTCTCTCGCTGTGTTTCTCTCTGTCAAATAAATAAAATCTTTGAAAAAAAAAAAAGAAAGAAACATTTATTTTTGTGTGTAGTGTAAGGTAAAGTTCTAGTGTCATGTTCATTTTTATTCTTTGCATATATTTATCCAATTGTAATAGTATCATTTGTTGAAAAGACTTTCCATTCCTCATTGAACTGCCTTAGCACCACTGCCAAAAATAACTGTGTGTGTGTGTGTGTGTGTGTGTGTGTGTGTGTGTGTGTGTGTGTGTCTGTGTGTAGGGATTCTATTCTGTTACATTGATTCCTACATCCTTCATTATTATGCCAATACCACACTGTCTTGATTACTCTAGATTGATAATAAGCCTTAAATCAAATAGTATAATTCTCCAGCCCTTTTCTTCTCTAAAGGAAAGGTCTTGGTCTTTTGCATTGCCTTACCAATTTTAGAATCAACTTGTTAATTTCTGCAAAAAAAAAAAATACTGCTGGAATTTTTATTAGGATTGTGTTCCATTAGTAGATCCATTTGAGGAAACTAAGAAATTTGAGTCTTCCAATCCATAAACATGGAATAACTCTCCATCTATGAAAATTTGTGTTTTTTATAACAGGCTTATGGTTTTTCTTCTTAAGTTTTGATATATTCCCCACAGATTTTTCTTATAACATCACTCTAAAAATAGTTTGCTATTTGTTCTATTATTATTCATTATTTAATGAGCTGGACTTTTTCTAAACATGCCTTTTGCAGGAAGTTCCTATAGAGGGAGACATGATAGGGTAGCCTTATAACTCATTGAAAGACAGATTGCTTCCTACAAATATGGTCGCTTGCTTTATTTTTTAAAAATTTAATTAATTAACTAATTAATTAATTTTAGAAAGAGATAGTGCATGCCTGTGGAGGTAGGGGCAGAGCAAGAGGAACAAACAGACTCCATGCTGAGCTTGGAGCCCGACTTGGGGCTCAATCTCACGACCCTGAGATCATGACCTGAGCCAAAATCAACAGTTGGACATCCAACTGACTGAGCCACCCTGGTGCCTCACTGTTTTATTCTTTATATAATCCAGATTTTTCTGTTTTGTTTATTTTAGTTATATTGGCTTCAATCACCAATATGACCCACCTTCATTTCTTTTTTTTTTTTTAAAGATTTTATTTATTTGACAGAGAGAAACACAGTGAGAGAGGGAACACAAGCAGAGGGAATGGTAGCGGGAGAAGCAGGCTTCCCGCTGAGCGGGGAGCCTGATGTGGGGCTCAATCTCAGGACCCTGGGATCATGACCTGGGCCGAAGGCAGAAGCTTAACGACTGAGCCACCCAGGCGCCCCTGCCCACCCTCATTTCTGACCCCCATTTTGGTAAAAAATGGAATGGGTCCCTCCCCTTCAATAAGTACATTTTTGATATAATTTTCTGAGGTTTGCCACTCCTGGGCTACTCTTTTTATACTTGTCTTCATGGCTTCATTCCAACATTAACATCTGCTGACAACTCTTAAATGTTTTTTCCTATCTTCGTATTACATCTTTAGTGTACTTTCATTTAGAATAAAGTTCTCAGAATTTATTGTTTTATATGAATTCTAGGACAGGAAGGGGAAAGATGCTAAGTTATGTAG
>CM053613.1:76159873-76224300 GCA_028646535.1 Procyon lotor
GTAGGTCCATCAGGGTGAAGTGTCTCAATTACTGAGACATCCAAATATTAGCATAATCAATGCAAATGCCTATCTCTTCCCAACATGTACATTTTTTTCTTCTTTGCAAGGGCTGTTTAAGAATAGCTACAATTGCTTTGGTTTTGAAATCCTAGAAAACAAGGATCTGAGTATACAATGCATTAAAAATCATCTGACAAACTATTTCACTGGTAGCTGCTAAAAGAATGCTTTCTAGGGGCACCTGGTGGCTCAGTCGTTAAGCGTCTGCCTTCAGCTCAGGTCATGATCCCAGGGTCCTGGGATAGAGCCCCACATTGGGCTCCTTGCTCAGCAGGAAGCCTGCTTCTCCTGCTACCATTCCCTGTGCTTGTGTTCCCTCTCTTGCTGTGTTTCTCTGCCAAATAAATAAAATCTTAAAAAAAAAAAAAAAAAGAATGCTTTCTAATGGTGAAGATCCTTTTGAGAGTAGTTTATGTGTTGGTCTTCCACCTCCCTTCTTTTGTCTTTTCTTCTTTTCTGATCCCTCTTGCCGTCTTCCTCAGGTGTTCAGCCTCACATCAGGACCATGAGCAGGGGAATGATGCCATAGGACAGTTGCAAGTCAAGACTGAAGGAGATAAGACAAGGCTTGAGACACCAAAGCAAGAACAAGGCATGAGTAGGAAAGAGCCGGAGGGTCCTAGGAGTTGGAGATTACAAGAAACCTAGGGATCTAGGAATAAGAGACCCACAGAGTCTGTATTTGGTCCTAGACTGGAAAGGAGATTAGGAATCAAGCAGTTAGCACAGCAGACCCAAAGCTCTAGGAGCAAAGAATGCTTGACCTGGAAGTAAGTACCAATGTCAAGGAGAAACCAGTTTGGGGCCTGAGGGTATAGGGTCACCATTTTGCACAACTCCAGAAAGCATCATTCTTATCATCTACTGTCAAGAGCAGGTCAGAAACACTAGGGAATTGGCCAGTGTCTTTAAAAGGTTAAAGATGAAAGATGGGAAGCAAATCTCTCCTTGTGATGTCTACTATCAAACACGCTCGGGGGAAAAATACTGAAATTCACACGAAGGTTACGTCTCCCCAGGACAGTTTGCACGTTAGTGGAAATCAAAGCAATAAACCAAAGGACTTAACCTTTAAATGAGGGAAATGCTATGAGCAGGGGGCGATTTGGGGGCATTCCTGGGTTCGCCGACACCCCTGCGTGGTAGAAGTGCTGCCTGGGAGCTTAGGTACCAAGTCTGGTAATTGTAGAGCTTTTGGAAGAGCACTCCCACTCAGCTCCCCAGTTCAATACACATGCCTTTAATTTGGTGTTTTTTAATTCAGCTCCAAGGCTGTCGTCAGCCATTTTTCCCTCTTTCCTTTAACACTGACCACCTTGTTCCCTTTTATACTCTGAACAGAGCCAAGCAGTGTGCATTGAAATCCAACATCCTTTGTGTTGTTTGAGAAATCTGAGGCTGACATCTCCGGGGCCTTTTTGTTTCTCTTGCCTCTCTCTGCCGTGACCTGCCAACTCCTTTTGGCTCTCCTGGGCTTTCGTCATGTCCCGTATCGATTGCTACCCTTTTCTTTATTTGCAGGATGCTAAGGCTGAACCCTGCAGCACAATGACGCTGGCTTTGGACATGGGTAGGTCAGCCTCCGACCCTGGGCACACGGGTCCAGCGATATTAGACGGGGCTTGCTGCATCGGACTCTCATAAAGAAGCCAATTGATTTTTTTTATTTTTTTCAAACTGCTGTTTTGAATTCACAAGGTCTTTTCTGGGATTTCACTCTGCTTCTTTAAATGTTCTTTTTCTGCTTCTTTTCTGTCTTAGACCTTGGGATCCTCAGGTACCTGGTTTACTAATTACCCCCAGTGCTGGCACCTGACAGCAGGTGGCCACAGTTCTATTAATTATGTCCCCAGGCTTAGGAATTCTCTTGTAATGACATCCAATCATCTACCTCTGACTCTTGGGCTGAAAGCGGGTTGTAGGCATGCTTCTCTTCCCCTGAGCTCTTAAAATCTATTCTTTTGGCCTAGCACCTTAAGATTCATATGCTGAGCCTTGAAGGTATGTAATAGAAGAGCCAAGGATTCCATGCTTTCTAAGCAACTGGTGAAGCTACTGCAGGCTCAAATGAGGGGGGTATTCGAGACCCAGCCAGCACAGACCAACTGGGAAAGTGTCTACCAGGGCATTTGGATGAAGACCCTTGTCTTGCCTCCTTCCAACCTCCTGACCCAGTATAAACTGTCCTAGCCCAAAAGCGATTGCAGCTTTCCACAGAGAGTGAAATAAAGATTAAAAAGAGCCAGGATTAATTCCTTTATCTGCGGACGACTGAGAAACACCGTGGCATAGGATACCAGAGGACCGGGCTGGCAGAGAAGTAGGATCTCATCAGTTATTATATTCATCCCATGAATATAATATTGGAATTATCTGTCTGCCATCCATAAAATGGGGGAAATAGCTAGTCCTTGTTTGAAGCGAAGCCGAGAATTAGTTGTGTAATCTTTCTAGCAGGTTCAGCGCTGTGTGTGGGCAGGTGCTGTGCGTGTATATATGAACACGCAAATATATGTAGATACATAGATAATCCTTCATTGATTCTTTCAAGATACTGAAAGAAATGAATTATGGGAGAGGAGAACTGTTGAGCAGGGAGTTTGGGTCAATTCGGAGGTACTTTAAAGCAATTGTGATGGATGTGGGAAAAGAAATCAATAGAGAAATATCAGTAGGGATTTCCCTGTATATACAATATCCTAACAGCCTAACTAGTCATCAGAAATACTGCCTCTCTGTAATGTGTGTGAATTCAAAGGGGAAAGGCAGATCTTTGCATAGAAGTAATAAAAATAAAATAAAACCCACAATTAGCCTCACAAATGATGAGGCAAGTATGGGGGGGGGAACAGATAAAATTGGTCCTGGTCAAGGTCAGAGGTGTCTTATCTGATCTACAATTACAATCAAAATTTGCATTCACTTAAAAGACTTGTAAGTGTCCTTGCAATTCATTCTCCTAACACTCTTATAAGAGAGCCAGGGTAGGTTGCTTTTTTACAAATGAGGAAGCTGGCTGGGGTTTACCCGGGATCATAGGTTGTAAACCCAGGAATGTTTAGACTTAATCCCAGGTCTCTTTTCTTGAGCTGGAGCACTTGTACTATTCCATACTTGCTTTGGGAATCAGATTGTTTCTTGGAGGCCTCAGTTCTGCCCTAATACTTTATCCTCTCTCTGAAGATAGTCTTCTTCTCCTTGGTCCCTCTCCAATGGCTTGGTAACCTAGGCCGTTTAATGCCAGTTCTCTGTAAATAAGACCTTCCTCTGGAGTCAGCAAACTCCCCAGGGCCACCCTGACAACAATGCATCCTTTAGCCCTGGCTGGTCTCCAAACCCTCTCTTCAGCGGATTCCACCTGAACAGCCTCTCCGCCGGGGATTTCTGGTCAGCGCCCAATCAGAGGTAAGCCCACAGGAGCAGGGTGAGAAGAAGGAAGCAATTCCAGGGGCTCTTTAAACAAACGCATGCGAAAATTCCCGGCAAATGCATGCTTTCGTCTTCCAACTGCGAGCCAGCCTTGGGTAGAAATAATTCAGATTTTCTCGCAGAGCTCACGGATGATTTGTCCACCACTCACATCTGCACTGATAAAATAACTCTCAAGAGGGATTTTTTCCTTTGTACTTGGTTTTGCTGGGTCTCCTCTTTCACGCTTTCTCTCCCTAGTTATGGTGTTCTTTGCACTTTCTCTCTTTCTCTCAGTTGTTTGAAATCTTCTCAGTCAATGGACCCCACCCCACCCCCATCTCTCCTCACCAAGATATTTGGGAGCTTTGGCTCTCAGACAGGTCAGGATGCTGTTAAATATGCAGGCTAGTAAACATGCCCGCCTTATGACCACGGTGTCCCGGCTTCATACTATGTTTACGTCTAGGGAAAAATTATCACCATCTTCGCTTCTATGCAGCCCACATGCATCATAATTTTTCCTGACCACTTGGATACGTAGCGGTGGCAAGGATTTATTGCTCTTCCTTGATATGTGTGAATAAATTGCATCATTGCAACGAGATCTGGACTCCTACAGCAGACTCTCCCTGCCTGCTGCCTTGGCTGTGTTCTCTTGTTCTGCAGACAACAAAAGATGACAGGTTGTGAGTTCCAGCCTCAGAAGAGAGCAACTGGCTTCCGTTGGCAACCTTGCTTGTTAACTGGCAGCTCTGAGAAACAAGGATCCCTGGGTCATCTGAGGACAGGCAGGGGTTGATGAGTTTGAAAGTAGAAGCAGCAGCAAAGAGAGGGTTGACTTGAATTCTGCAACCCCGGGGCATCACGGCCCCCCCTCTCTGCGCACCTCCCCTCCCCGCCGGGGCTCATCCCGCCTCTCATCCCCCTCTTGGCAGCAGGGTCAGACTGTAAGAAATATCATAAGAAGCACTCCCATTTCCGAAGTCGTCGTCTCAATAAATGCCTTTCTATCCTCTCCCACAAACCTCGAGAAGCTGGGAATCTCTGATGCCAGTAAGAAAAAAAAAAAAAATCCACCTATTTGACTTGGTTCTGTCGCGGGCTCCCAGATGCTTAATTTTAATTCAATATTCCAAGCCTAACGAGGTTACAAATAGGGGATCAGTTACTTTTAATAAATGTTTTTTTTTTCGATAAACACTTCATTTTGGAATAATTTTAGGTCTACAGAAACGTTGCACACACGGTTCCCATCTATTTTTCACTTCGTTTCTAGGAGATCAATTTTAATACTTAACTGAGTTTGGGCTAATGCTTTAAATAGGACCAAAGCAGGCTTAGGATTCTCTAGGTCCTAATTAGCAGTCGCAGCAGCATCTCACTCCCCAGTGCTAGCTTCCCACCCAACGCCTCCCTCAGTTCCTCCTCAGGCTCTAGGTGAAACCTGACCAGCACAGGAGGAATTAAAGCAGGCCCAGTCGCGCATTCTGGCCCTCGGCCCCAGATTTCCTTTACAGACAGCTCAGCGAGCCCTTTGGTCTCAGATCTGAGCAAACGCACATCGGGCATCTGCCTCGTTTCCCGGGAGCAGTGTCCCCTCAGCATACCTGAGTCAAGAATTAAGTGCTTACTTCTCAGCATAGGGAACAATTCAGCCCTTGACCTTGATTTCTGTCTGGCCTTTGTATGACTCCTAGGTGCTCTGCTTAGCTCCTGCTACTTGCCTGTATGGATTCCTGATGCCGTCTCTAGGCCGGGGTTACTACTTGCTTGAAATAAGGCCTGTCGGTACCACACTTTCCAGATTCTTTATCTTGGCTGCTGGACTAAACTTTCTCTTGATCCCTAACATTCAAAAAAAATGAACTAACCTAGGTCCTCATCCAGATCCCTCCAGAGGGTCTCCAAGTCGCTGAAACTGACAAGTTTGATTATGTCATGAGTTATAATGATACTCACTTCATTCAGTCTCTTTTTAAAAATTATTTTATTTATTTATTTGAGAGAGAGAGAAAAAACACAGAGGGAGAGGGAGCGGGAGAAGCAGGCTCCCCGCTGAGCAGAGAGTCCGATGCGGGGCTCGATCCCAGGACCCCGAGATCATGGCCCCAGCCGAAGGCAGACGATTAACCGACTGAGCCACCCAGGCGCCCCTATTCAGTCCTTTTTATACAGACATTTACTGCCCATTACCTTTTGGGCTCCATCACTGAGGTTTATGGAGATGAATAATAAAACCGTACTTTCCAAGAGCTCATGATGTAGCAGAAGAAACAGAGGGCACCTGCATGGCTCAGTCAGTTAAGCATCTGACTCTTGATTTTGGCTCAGGTCATGATCTAAGAGTCCTGGGATGGAGCCCCGTGTCAGTTTCTGCACTTAGTGGGGAGTCTGCCTGAAATTCTCTCTCTCCCTCTGCCTCCCCTCCCAACCTCACGCTCTTTCTCTCTCTCAAATAAATAAATAAATCTTTAAAAAAAAAAAAAAGAAACAGGCAAGAACAGAGTCATACAGCAGAGCCATTGTTATGTGGAAGCTAGCCCAGGATAAGTAAACAGGTAGGATTCAATTCCCTAAGGGGGATACATAGGAGGAAAAGCAGATTTACAAAGAACAATGGAGCAGTGCCATTTTGGACATGTTATATTTGAAGTAACCACAACTCCTCCAGATGAAGATGTCCATTATGCATCAGATATAAATTAAGCCTAGGGAGAGAAGAGAAATATGGGCTAACTTTTGGGGTTATCAGACAGAGAGGCAAAGCGAATCCTCAGGCGACCCAGAGATCATAGATAGAAGGAGGAGGGGGTCAACTGGGGTCTGGAAGAAAGCAACACTTACAGGACTAGGGGAACAATACCCAGTACTGTCAAACAGCATCCTTCCGACTCAGAGCGTGCGAGGCATGGGGGAAGAGGTACGGTTGTGTATCCTCGATCCCCTGAGCCTTAGCTATCTTCCTGCAGTGTCACCTGACCAGGTGGGGGGCAGTTGGGTAGCTCTCCAGGCTGCTGCTGCTGCTGCCGGAAAAAGAATTAAATGGCATTTTTTTTTAAAGATTTTATTTATTTATTTGACAGAGAGGAGAGAGATCACAAGTAGGCAGAGAGGCAGGCAGAGAGATAGGGAAGCAGGCTCCCCGCTGAACAGAGAGCCCAGTACCCTGAGATCATGACCTGAGCCAAAGGCAGAGGCTTTAACCCACTGAGCCACCCAGGCGCCCCTTAGGTGGCATTCTGAGACAAGCAATCTGTGCTCCTAAGACAGAGGCGACCCAGGAATCAGCAAGGAGTCATGGGACCTGGTAGGAGTCGGCTGGAACTGGTAAATGCCCAGGTCCCCAAAGAGCTTCCAAGATAATGAGGACCCCCAAATAGCCCGGTTTGTAAAAGACAAACTCCAGTCTGTACTTGGAACCTAGGAAGACAAAAATGTGTGATCTGTATCCATACAAAAAAAGAGAGAGAGGGGGAAAGGTGTGATCGTAATACTATCACCCAGAAGTAATAAGACATACTGAAGCTTCCAAATTATTTCTTGTGTTGCATGAACTGAGCTATGATTCATAACGAACATTGTTTTAAAGCTCCAGAATACAGAAAAAGTAGTATGAACACGGCACGGTGGGTCCTGTCAGCTCCCTGTTTTCAAGGCCAGCCTGTGGTATGTACGTGTACATTAGTTGTTTCCCTGCGAAATGTGAGAACACGATATGGGTTGCTCTTGAACGTCCTATCTGAAAACCTTCTTTTAAAACTCTTAAGTCCCCAGCAACGGATCAGATGTTCTCACTGGGCTCTCAAGCCACTTCTGTCCATCTGACCTGGAGGACACTCTCGTAGAGTTATTTTTAAGGAGCACAGATGAGTTATTCTCTGGCACCGGGATATCTAAAGACTGCAAGCAAAGACTACTCTTATCCCGTTAATAGAGAAGCCCAGAGCCTTGATAAGACACCCTGTATCTATGTGACTAGATATCCTAGAACGAGCGCACCTAGAGACAGAATACAGGAACGGACCAATCCCTGCTGACAATGGACCCACTGATGCCGTTGTTGGGGTGGGGGTGGGGGGAGTACAGAGAAGGCTGGAAACCGGAAGGAAGTCTGAAAATTGTATGCAAGAATATTGGAGCGTAATTTTTTTCTCACCCGTCCGGAGAGTTTTCACATCATTTGTCCTCAAACATTTTTGTAGTCTCGTGCCCTGAGAATATGGAAAGATTCATTATCTCATTTGATTTCCTTAGCATTCCTATAAAGAACAGCTATCAATGTGCCCAGTTTTTAGAAGGAAAAGCAGAAAGTTTCATTTATTTATCCAGCGACTAGCTATGGAGCACCTATCAAGTACCAATCCCTACTATGTGATCTAGGATCTAGGATCTTGGATACTAGGATCTGGGCTCTTCTGCATCTTGCAAATCTGAGGGAGGCAGATAATAAGCAAGTCAGAGAGTAAACACAATTTCATATTCTCATAATACTAAAGGGCAGTGAATATTGTAGACTGCGTTATTTGTTCAAATTGTTGGCTGCTCCTCTCTCCTACCATTCGCTCTGGGGCAGCTCCCTGAGCACCCCCTGTCTCTGTACGAAGGGCATTGTTACTTCACTGAGATCAAGCTTGGATGTAGGACGCGCTCTGACCAATGACTCCTGAGTGGAAGTGATCTATGCCACATCTAAGCAAAAGTTTAAAGAACCACTGTGTGGTTTTGCCATTGCTTTTTTTCTCCCCCTCTGGCTCAGGAATTGAGTGTCTCAGGGACACCTGGGTGGTTCGGTTGGTTAAGCATCTCCCTTCGGCCCAGGTCGTGATTCTAGGGTCCTGAGATCGAACCCCGGGCTGGGCTCCCTGGTCAGGGGAGGAGTCTGCTTCTCCCTCTCCCTCTGCCCCTCTACCCTGCACTGGTGATAGGTCTCTGTCTCTCAAACAAATAAATAAAATCTTAAAAAAAAAAAAAGAATTGAGTGTCCCAGATAGGAACTGCCTTTCCTTCCATAAATGAAGACAGCCCATGGAGGAGAACCTCAGCTTTCCCACAGCCAATGTGAATGAGACAAGAATGAGGAAAAAATCCTTCGGGGCTGGAAGCCACTAAGATTTGGGGACGGCTTATGACTGCAGCATGACCTAGTGAAATATGATTAGTACAAAGGGTATATTTGTGTGTTAGGGTGGGAGAGAGAAGGAGGTTTTTGAGATGATTGATCTCTGAGAGCCTGTCTTAGGAGCTGATGTTTTGATTGACTGGCCTGAGGTCACTGTGTACCCAACATAACTAAGTTTTCCTGAGCCTGTTCAGGCCACTCACCCACAAATGACACCATATTCACAGAAGGCCTGGATTCTCAGTGAAATTCACAGAGCACATAGTGGAAAGACGCTTAACTGAATTTCTATGTAGGTTCATGAAAATTCCAAATGATTTCTCAAACATTTACGTTTGGATTAAGACTAAAGCATGTTTTGCCGCAAGCTCCTTGTTCCTTACTTTTAAATCCGTAGGGATCTTCGGGAAAGTGGAACCCATGTGTTTCTCATTCATTTACACTTACCTCATCAAAATACAGTCTGAAAGAATCACTTGATGTTTAAGCTCTTGGAGTCATATTTTCCTTCCCAAACTGGGAAGTCGCCTTTCCTGTGGTCTGCACCTCAAAGGAAGAAAATAGGGTCATCCTTTTGGGGCGTGGTGAGGTCCCCAGCTCAGACTGGCCCTCCCCGTTGGCTACAATGAAAAGACCTCCAAACGTGGCATCTTATCATCACCGCATCACAGTCTGCCATATTAAGCCACAACGTCCAGCCGCATGGAGCAAGACATATTTCCTTCAAGAAAATGAAAGATTCAAAACTCTACCATCCAACATTCCCCCAGGCACCTACTCTTTTCACTGACACTTAATTTTTTTCTTTGCAACCAGATCAACTTCAATATTTCAGATCTTGTTTCTAACTGATAAGAAGAGTACGTTTAGAATCTTGCTTCTTTACTATTTAGGGAAAGATTAAAAAAAAAAACAAAAAACATTTTTAACGTGGCATAACTAGCCCTTTGTCCTAGCCCTTAGCCCTAGTCAAATTAGGATTTGACTCTCCCTTCCTCAATGCAAAAACGACTTGTAATTCCCCAAACATGACCTGTTTCTTCTCCGTTGCAAATGCTGTTCTCACTCGCTGGGATGCCCTTACCCCCTAGACCGTCAGGTGCCTTCCTGCTCTTCCTTTCAGATCCTGCTAAAAGGTTTCTTCCCCTGTGATCACCACGCAATTACGTGCTTCACCTCCAATGCTCTCACATGGCTGTGCACCTACTTCCACGAACACTTATCTCCCCGTGTTATAATTATTTATACGCAGAGTCATTGCCTCCCACAGATTTTGTCCTCTTTGAGGGCAGGGAACAGGACTTCTCTGTCCCTGTTTCCATCTCGTTGCCAGAATAAGATGCTTTGACTACTGTTCACTGGTTGAATAAAAGGTTAAATACGCGCCTGGTGAAATGACACTGAATTGTCATTACTGGATCTTTACTGCAATGAGAAGAAATACATATATCCTGGATTGGGGGAGCAGAGTTCAAAGTTTCACCCACAGTAAAAAATATCAGAATTTAGCTTTTTTTTTCAAATTAATACAGAAAAAAAGGAGGGAGAGAGAGAGAGAGAAAGAGAGAGAGAGAGAGAGAACACTCCTACTGAAAAGAAAACATAAAGAGAGGAGGCGAGCCAGCCAATTATCCAGGGAATTCAGACGGTGTAACATAGTTTGCAGAGGCTGGGGAGTCAGTTCTCAACTGTTCTTCAGGTCTGCAATGTTCCACATAATTATGCTTTTATAACTTTTCTGAGGTTGATCTTCCCCTCCCTCTCCCCATCTCTAAGCCTCGTCGCTAACCCAGTTTAAATCTCTGAAAGTGCTGAATTTTCAACAATTAAACCGAAGGCATAGTTTCTGGGGAAGGTAGGGGGAAGAGCGGGCAGGTTTTTTTTATGACTTTTCATATATAAATTATATACGATTATATTTATATAAAATATGTCTCATATGGATATCCATACACACATACACAAATATGCACCTGTATTTCATATATGTGACCATTCATAAATATATATATTATGTGTATATATGTATATATATAGAGAGAGGTAACATTACATGTGTGCTTGTGTGTATGTGTCTATGTTCATTTAACCTTGGATGTGAACATATCTCCAGGCCAATTTAAATCCAAATTGCCTAATTACCATGTTGCCTTAAAGGAAAATTCTAGATTTATTTTGTGTGGAAGACAAAAAAAAAAAAATTAGTGAATGAAGCACCCGCTATTACGATAATCAGAAGCACAATAAAAACTGGCTGGATCCCGGCCTTAGTGTTTTGAGTAGCGGAAAGAAGAAATGGGTGATTTAAATAATTCAAACAAAATATACCTGTTTTCTTTCGAAGCAATGAAACGATCGGTCAAAAACTCCTTTCCTACCTCTCTGCTCCTTGACTTCCACCTTTGAGAAGGTCACAGAATTTTTTTTTTTTTTGCTTATTTTGTTAAAACTATGGATTGAGGAGAAGCGAAGGAGCAGCAAGGGAGAGCCAGGGGGATAAACTTCCTTGGGTATTTTAGAGTCAGAAAATCTTGACTCACATGCAGTGATTCTTATCTCCTGAAGAGTTTCCCAGTCGCCAGTGCTCAGAGTGAGCTGATGAACTCAGAGGGGTGACCTTAATAGATATAACGCTGTATGGGTTCATTGTACCATGAAATTAAATTTTAAATCTGAATTGATGAACAAAAATGCTGGTTTGATATTTTTGAACAGTAGTTTCAATAGTTTTGTAACTCCTTCCTTTCCATAGAATTGACCTAAATCTGGGACTGTGCAAGGAAGCTCCCCACTTCTAAAGACTGTGTCTGAGCCCTAGGACGAATTAGTGAATTTTAAAATACTTGGGGGAGAACGGGGCTGATGATTCATGGAGGAGCTTCTCTGTGTCTTTTTCCCATTTCTCCTTCTCCTTGTTCCTCTGCAAAGCCCACGGCCTCTCCTCCCTCTGGCTTGTGCCACCGACTCCCATCCGGAGCCTACGGCGTCCTGCTCTGTCCCCAAGAATCACAATTGCCTCGACTCTTCCTTGGCTCAGATTTCTCCCTTTTTGGTCCGTGGAAATATCCTATCTCTCCTCCTTTCTTTCATAAGAAAGATCCTTTCAAAAGGAGTCTATACTCCTTCTTTACTCTTCCATCGCCCAGGTACTCATTTGTTGACGCCACATAACTTAGCTTCTGCTACGATCACGTAGGTAACTTGCTAAATCCCATGGCCTCTTAGCAGCCCTTGTCCTATCTGCTGTCTCCTGGCACTGGGTATTGTTACTCATGGCGTTCTTCTTGAGGATCTCATCTCTGGCTTCTAGGAACAGGACTCCTCCTCTTCTTCTGTTGACTCACTTTTCTTCTTTGCTGTGTTTTCCAGCATGCTCCCCAAGTGGCTTTTATCTTACTCTCCTGCCTCCTGCCTTTTGCCCTCGCCCTCAGGGGTCTCCTCCTTTCTTCTGGTTTTAATCATCACTGTTTCACGTGATTTCCAAATCTATACCCTCTATTTGGCGTCTCAACTGAGCACTTGCCCCACATTCTTATTGACCTCCTTCGATAGTTCCACACAGATGTCTTATCAGTTCAGCATCAGTGTGATCCAAAACCAAATCATCACCTATTTCTTCATACCAGCATCTCATCCTGACTTCTCTCAATAAAGACTAAGACACATGGAGATGTAATTCAAAAACTTCCCAGTTCTGAGTAGTGAAGAGCTGGTGTGGGGGAGGGGAACACTATTCACGAATCTGTGCCAATCCCTCTCTAGGGCATTTTTAGGGGCATCTTTTCAATTGTATCTTCACTCACTTCCTACTCATCCACTCACCCATTTATTCATTCATTTATTCATCTATCCGTCCATCCACCCACCATCCATTTATCCATCCATCCACCCACCATCCATCCATCCATCCACCCACCATTCATCCATCCATCCACCCACCATCCATCCATCCGTCCATCCTTCCCTTTCTTTCCTCACTCATTCAAAAAGCATTACCTATGCTTTGTTTCAGTTTTATCCTGAAGTCCTTGGGGTGTCACCGAACAACTTGGGAGGAAAAGTTGCCAACTGGGGAGGTACGGCTTCGTTTTCTCCTTGGGCTCCTGCTACCACCACCCTGCCCCATTTTAACATTTACTGTTGTGGCTTTAATCTCTGACCCAGGCGAGAATACAGCCTCCTCTCCTTACCTCTCCTCCTCCCAACTCTTGGGACAACTGGGATCATTTCCACTTTTCAAATAGAGCTTTACTAAATGCTAAATGGAAATTGTTGGAGAAATCCCATCTGTAAAATAATAGTCTAGTTTCCTAAGTACAGATGTCTGAGCCTACCATTCTGTGAGAAAGAGCTGAGATCTAGTTGGTTTCCAAATCTCTTTCTATTGTTTATAGCCCTCTGACCAATGGCACCATTTCTTTTACCATCACCTGTTTCACTATCTCCCCCAGCAGCTGTCCAGCAGCTAGCGTATATTAAACACATACCTTGTGCCAGTCACCAAGGTAGTCGCTCTCTTGATAATGCCTCATTTAATCCCAATCAAAATAAATAAATAAAATCAATTATATATATATGTATATGTGTGTATATGTATATATATATATACATGTCAACAGAACATCGATATATATATATGAAGGAGCTCCCCCAAGACCACACAGCAAGTGAGTGACAGAAAAGTCCATATCAGCCAGTATTAGCAGGTTCAAGGTGTTTCTCTGTCATGCTTGGCAACCAGGACCATGCACACAAAGATGCTCAGCTCGTTAGAGTTCACGCTAAATATTTGCTGGACACACCCAGGCTCTTGTCGCTTCTGCTGCGAAGTGTCTCCTCTTCTTTCTAGCTCCTTTGCCCAACAGAGCACTTTACTGGCATGGAAGAATAACCCTTCTCACCTCCAAGCACTTCCTCAGAGCTAAGATTCTTGTAATTCTCTTGAACAGAGCATTCTACGGTGAAGGTTGGAGTGGGAGAAGTGCCGATTGGACATGTCACTTGTATGCAGCCCAAAGCAAAAATAATGGATGAGATTCAAACGTGTTTTACTTCTTGTCATTCCTTTGGATTAAGGGCTATAGGGGAGAGGGAAGTAGTAAAAAGACAACAGCATCCTTTCCTTGTGTAGTTTTGAGAGGATTCCTCATGCATTGTGGAGGCTTTTGCTTTGCTTACTTCTAATAATTGAACCAAACAAATCATCTTTATAATAAAACCAAACAATCAGTCCGTTCTGGATTGAGTGTAACACTGCCAGTGCAAGGGATTTCCAGAGGCCCCATGCCTCTCTCCAGAACCGATTCTCGGGGGACTTGCCAACGAGGTCCGGAGGCAGGCTGTCCCCTGCCTCCAAAGATGAAGGTTATGATAACAGTTCGTTATCATCAACGTTTATGAAGCACGTGCCATGTTCTGGGCACATCTTCAACTGTTCTGTATACCTCACAATAACCTTTCGGCATAGGAATTGTCATCCCCATTTTTGAAATGATTACCCTGAAATTGTGATAGTTGGGTAACTTAACGTCACAGAGTTGAGTTCTAAACTAGGTGGCACTAACTTCCATGCCTTGCTTAGCATCAGCAAGTCAGTCTACAGGATTACGTGAACCTTCCTTGTTATTCAAGACTCAAGGCTGCTGTTTCCCATCAAGACACTTGTATTCTGTCTTCTCCTTTTGTATGTTCAGTCCGTGCCCAGGACACCTGTATGCCCACTGCCTGTAGATTAAGACTCTGTCTCTATTTTTGTATGAGATTTGGGACCTCCCAGGACTGGCCTCAATCTATAAACACCCCTTCATCAATATTCTCGGCCTCGTCTATCTTTCCAATTTGACCTGAAGTTAACGATGCTAACTGCAGCCTCGTCCTCTGAATTCATGGAAACACACAGCCTCTCTTTCTACACAAAGCTCAGCAAGGGCTTTCTATACTCTCCAGTGAGGACTTTGTCTTGTCTTCTGTGCCACCCCACTGTACCCACCTTGGAACTGCTTCCTATCTCCCTACCTTATTCAGCAGACACCCCTTAGCAGCCCAGACAAAGAGACTAATGAAATGGGCAATGTGGCAATGTTAATGAGAAATCAGCAATCAGACATTCTGAAGAAAAGCCACAGTGATAAAGAACTGTCAACAATTTTGCTTCAGAGGCAATGACTTCCCTTGCAGGGATCATAGCCACTCAAATTGGAAGCCTCCAAATTCTGCCTTCCCTGCTGTGTGTATGTGTGTAATTATTTACTTGAACATGGAAATGGAATCTTTAGAGAAGCAATTACCATGCAGAACAGACAGTTCTTCCTTCCTAAATTCAAATGCCGTGGTGCAGCCATTGCAAATTGGCCCAATTTCCTACATCATCTCAATGTCCCAACTCTTCCTTGGTGCTCAAGTGCAAAGCTGCTCAAGGAAGATGCAGTATGTGCCCACCTCTTTGCCGAGGGAATAACTATTTATAGCCTTAAGAGTTATCTGGAACATAAGCAATAATAATGACTTACATCATCATCATCAGAGCCCTGGTATCATCTTCTTTGGCACTTTACCGTGTGATCACAAAATGTTTCCACACCTAATTTATGCTCTGATCTTTATTAAAACCACCCCATGGGTTAGGTATTGCTAACCCCAATTTTATAAAAGGAAATAGGGGTTCAAAGAGGAAATGCTGCAGAGAATAGAGCTGGTGCTGGCTCCAGGCCTCCTGACTTCTAGGAGATGCTTATTACATCACATCAGGCAGTGTAGTCAGAGCTTGATGACAGTTACATGGACAAGCAATGGGGCACAGAGGTTCAGATGAAAAATTCTGGAGGCAAAGTCCTTGGGGTTCAAATTTTAGCTTTAGTTTTTGTTATTGGTTTGGCCTTGGACAAGTCTCAACTCCATTGTCTCCCTTACAAAATGGAGACATAAATGTCTCCGTTATAAAATCCCTTATAAAATGTCTCCCTTATAAAAGGGGCATCTGGGTGGCCCAATCAGTTAAGTGTCTGACTCTTGGTTTTGGCTTAGGTTGTGATCTTAGTGGTTGTGAGATCTAGTCCCGTGTCATGTTCCACGCTCAGCGAGGAGTCTGCTTGAGATTCTCTCTCCTTCTCCCTCTGCCCCTCCCACTTGTATGCACTCTCTCTAGCTCTCTCTAAAAATAAGCAGATCTTTAAAATAAAATAAAATGGAGCTAAAATGTCTATACATGATACTTAAGTAAATTTTTTTAAATCATGCCTGTAGAGTACTCAAGCTCAATACAATGTTTGATACAAAGTAGGTACTCAATAAATGGAATTGTATCACAAGAAGGTCACAATCATCCTTCTTCTAATCAGAAATATAAAAATCTCTGAAAATCAAAAATTTTTAAATAACTTATCTCACTGCAAAACCCAACCTAAGTAGATCAGAAGTTACTTTTGTGCTTCTTTTTTATCTTTTAAAAAGGGTCTTTAACTCTGGTTTACCCAACTTCATGTGAATATTCATGTATTTTGCTGGAGAAATATTATTGATTTGCTGCCACAGACTCCCTGGGTGTCTTAAACAGTATTCAGTTTATATACCATAGTACCTTTCTAAAATCCAAAACATTCTGTATTCTGAAACACAACCGTCCATGAGGGTATTTGCAAATGACTGTGGGTCCACACATCCACACTGGTGGTACTAGCTTTAGTGAAGGCTACTAGCATTTCTGCTATGCCTGACTCTAGTATTTGCTTTTTTTTTTTTACCTCCTGGGGGAGGATTAGCCTGCCAGTCAATGTGGAATTCAGAAGGCCTGGAGCTGGAATGAAAATCTTGCAAAATGTTAGTCACAGGGGGGTTTAAACCGAGGTGGTTTGGGAAGAGGTGAGGCTCAAATGGAGAAAGCAAGCCAGGACTGAGTGCAGGGGTCACAAAAAGGACTTGTACAGGGTAGGCTCTCCGAGAGACAAGCACCAAGACAAAAGTAAACGTGTAAGGGGTTTACTGGAGTAAACACCTGTATAGGGTAAGGGTTGGGGAGCATAAGTAAATGGTGGGGGGCGGTCTTCTGATTGCTATGCTAGTCTGATGCTTGTAAAGGAAAAAGAGCAGAAAGGAGGGGTAGGGAGGAAGATGTCAGGGGGCAGCACAGCATGGAGAAGGTGTCAGCCAGGCTGATGGGGAGCCCTGAGCACAAGTTTATTAGGAAACACTGCACTGGACAGGGACAGCCCAGTTTCAGTGCCTCCCCTTACAGACTGTGGCCTTGGCCCCAACACTATGGAGGACCCAAAGGGGCAGCAGCTGGAAGTCATCAGATGCACTCCTCATGGCAGTTCTCTTGAAGGCAGGTCTGAGGGACTTAGCTCTATAGCAGCCACAAAAGCCAACTTTTGTCAGAAAAGTCACTCTGAGTGCAACAGAAATACACCAAAAAATCAGAGCAAGTTGGAAACAAGTTAAGTGAATTGGCAATATTGTCATAATAATACTAAAATTATGGGGCACCTGGGTGGCTCAGTTGGTTAAGCATCTGACTCTTGAGCTCAGCTCAGGTCTTGATCTCAGGGTCATGAGTTCAAGCCTGGCATGAAGCCCCCTTAAAGAAAGAACACTAAAATGATAAGAAAAAATAAAGAAAAAACACTAAAATAATAAGACAATCTCTGAAGTCCTCAGGGGATATATATTCACAACTCACCTCTTTGACTAGTGGGTTTGTGCATGGGCCCAGCTAGCTTAGGAGTAGAGCAGAGTTTCTGATGCCTTAGGGATTGTCTCCAGTTCACCCTGCCATATGCAGGAAAGAGAGGCAATTACTGACCCAATTCCCTGTGGTCCTCCAGAGCCTTCACACCACACCTCTTCCTTTCAGTCCTTACTCATGTTGCTCATGGAATTCCAACACAATGCCCTAGACACAGGAGACCCCCTGCAGGTATGGTCCATGGTCTAGTACAGAGGCTGAGAACTGTCACTTCCCAGGTCTGATGGCTCCACTCAAGATAGTAGACTGTCTTCGTCCTTGTCCCTCCTTTGGCCTTTTCTACCATCCTATCATTTCCACCAGAATGTTCATTTAAGAATTTAAGCTAAATATTTTGGAACTGGTCCTGATGGAGGGCAAGGAAACTTGCTAGAGTTGGCAGACAATACAATCCAAGGGACTGGAAATCTGAGTCAATAGGTGTTTTCTTCGAAGATCAATACTAATATATTTAGTGCTATTGAACCTTATTAAATATGTATTGGTTCTTTTTATTCTCAGCCTAAAATCATTCTAAATGTATTCTGCATACAAATGAGTATTTACAGCTGATGAACAAGTTGAGAATCAGACTGCATCAAGGCCCTGTCTCCAAGCACATGGTGTGTACCCAGGCTCAACTTCAAGAGTCAATGGGGTGGACTGAGCTGATTCCATAATGGCTCTTGGCACACCTCTTGATGGCATACTCTCCTGCTGATGAGGTATTCACACACCCTTTTAATGCCAGTGGAAATTGAGGATGAGCACTGAACACAAACTATGGACACTCCATAAGGAAGAGAAGTATCTAGACATGTCATTCTGAAAGCAGAAGGTCTTGAAGAAATGAAATGCAGTGTGCACGTCTACAAGCAGCCCCATTTGGCTCTCCTTACAGCCCATGTCTGGCCCTCAGCTCACCTTTCAGGAGAACAGCTTGTGTGCACTTGAGCTGAAGAAGAAAGACCTGACTTTTTAATTACAGAAGGTAGGCTAAAGAACAAAAGTATCTAAAAACAAAATGCTTGTTAATAAAATGTGGTAGAAAAAATGGTAATTCCCTCCATGACCCAAAGAGCAGAATCAGAATGGATCTTGCCATCTCTGTGATTCTCCTTTTAAAAGGATGAATGAATTGGGATCTATGGAGTCATGGGAGATGTAGGTATAACCAACCAGAAGAAAATGGTGTTCCCTAATCCCAATCATGTACTCAAAGGTGAAAATCATCACTGCTCTATTCCTGTGTGGCACACCTCTCTAAGAGGGAAAGCAGGCTTCTCACACGGAAGGGAGAAAAACATTCTCCACATATACCTGGCAGAGACACTAATACGTGGATCCAGGGACAGATTACATAATCCTGGAGCCAATAGCCAATAGTGAGTATCAGCTCTAAGAGAGTCACAGAGAAATAATGTTAAAGTTTAAAAGCCATTATCCTGTCTCTGGAAGTATGCCCAGAGAGACCTTCAAGACAGCAGAGAAGGAGCTAAAATAGAACAGTTTTTAAAAATGCCTTATATCAGTAATCTATTGCTGTGTAACAAATTATTCCAAACTCTGAGGCATAAAACAATAAATAGTATTTCACAGTTTATGTGGTGCAGAAATCCAGGAATAGCTTAGCTGGGTAAAACTGACTCAGGGTCTCTCCTGTGTTAAAGTCAAAGTAATGGCTGGGGTGGCAGTTATCTCCAAGCCGGACTGGGGAAGCATCCACTTCTAAGATGACTAACACGCTTGTTGCCAGGCCTCACCATTCTCTACAGGCTGCCTGAATGTTCTTAACACCTTAGCAACTGTCTTCCCTCTCTTCGGGGCTGCTCAGGACATGGCAGCTAGCTCCTTTCAGAGTAAGTGAGTCAAAAGGGGGTGAGGGTGAAGGTGGGAAATGCTTTCGAGACAAGGACCACAGTCTTTTTACAAACTAATATTGGAAGTGGCATCTCATGATCTCTACTCTAGTCTACTCACCAGAAGTGAGTCAGTAAGTGCTGCCTACACTCAGGGAGAGGGGAATTAAGCTCCACCTCTTGAGGGAAAGTACAGAGAGAAGAAAGTATGCCAAAGAAAGTATAGACCTATCTTTAAACCCACCACATGCATTGAAGGGAAGAATTCAATTTAAAAGACAATAAGCCTCTTGATAGTCATGCTATGAAAGATCTTGAATGGACAGGAGGCAATAAAATCAGGAGAGGCACTTACTTTTATTCATTCTGAATAAGAAATTGGCTAGATCTCAAACTGTCTAGATGAGCCTATGGGTCATAGAACACATTTCCTTTACTTTCTGGGAATAGAGCTAGAAGCTACATTGCCCAATCTCCTTAAAGATAGCTTTATCTGTTAAAGGACTGTGCGGCTGAATTCTGGCCAGTGAAAGGTGGGCCTCCCTGTTCTAGACCTGCCCCATAAAAACCCTTGCATACCTTCTTTTTTGGCTATTGAATGCAGATACTAACTGGAAATGACTCAGGGGCGAAGCCATAACAGAAAGAACCCACGTCTTCAAAAGAGCACTTGGAAGTTTGCTTGACAAGCCCATCTGATTTCAATTACCATGAGCAAAGATAAGCTTTTATTTTTTTTAAAACCACTGGGGTTTAGAGGGCTGTTTGTTATAGCAGCAAGCCTCATTTATTCTAACTAATTTACTATCTTTTAAGTGGTGCAAAGTTAGTAGAGGAAATAATGCTAACTCTACAAGATCTTCGGAACAGGAATCAATACGATTATATTCATCGGAGGGAGTTTAAAGAAATTCAAGAGCAAACTCGTGAAAGTGTTATTTAAAACATCTGCTGTGCCCTATGGTTGACAAATTGCTAATATTACTCTGATTCTTGGAATGTACTCTGGGAAAAACACCAATAAATTTTTCTTCCATACTGATTATGATATGGAATCCATTATAGAGCCTGATAAGACTGCAGTGAAGATTAACCAAGGTAATCTATGTAAAGTACGTAGAAACTACACATACTAAAGTGTTCAGTGAATGCTAGCCACGATTACTATCATTGCTGGAATTTTTGTTATTTTGGAGAGAGGCATTAATGCTTCGTGGGTCTCCAGTTGTTTCTCTTTGAGGAGAGATAGATATGCTTATGGATAAGACAGAAGTAAAGATTGTAATTAATTGAAGAGGCAAGGGCCACAGGCAACTGTAGCCTTGACAGACTGAAGGATTCCCATCTAAGATGACTCACTCACAGGGCTGTTGGCAAGAGGCCTCAGTTTCTCACTGTTGGCTACATGGGCCTCTCTATGGAGTTGCCTGAATGTCATCACATCTTAGCAGCTGGATGTGAGAGAAAATGCAAGCAAGCAGGAAACCGCAGTGCCTTTTATGATCTAGTTTATAGAGTGACACACCATCACTTCTGCATTAAAGGCGAGACACTAAGTCTAGACACTCAAGGGAAGGGAAACTAAGCTCCACCTCCTGGAGTGAAACGTGATGAAGAATATGATACTGTCATGGCCCCCTATCACATACCACCATTGTGTCTGATTTATAATTCATAGATATAAATCAGCACAACATAACCTGCCTAACAAAATACTTTAAAAATATAATAGGCCTAAAAGGAAAAAGGAATTGAAAAAAAGTACAAAAGATAGGAGCAATCAGTAAGTACATCAATAAAAGGAAACCTAGATAGTTAATGAGCATATGAAAAATGTTTAAACTTGCTAATAATTAGGGAAATTTAAATTCAATGTCATGTTCTTTCATACCCTTTCAGATTAGAAAAATGTTGAAGTTCCACAATATCGACTATCAAGTGAAAGCTGGAGTGTGTGGGACATAGGAAACTCTTAAACTCTTAGCTGGTGAGAGTATATCACCGTCAAAACCGTTTGACATTATCTGGCAAGTTTGATGGCAGTTTACCCCAAAACTCTCCATTTCCACTCCCAGAGAAACTCTCTTATGTACCAAGCTGAGCAATAACGTCCCTTAGCTCAGTGTTTTAAATAGGAAAAAAGAAGACAGAAAGAAAAAGGACCCCCTAAATGTACACTTCCAGAAGGATGGGTAAATAAATTGTGAACCACTCACTCAACATAATGAATGAACTAGAATCATACCTATCAATATGGATGAATTCTCACAAATATATTGAGCGACAAAAGCAAGCTGCAGAAGAACACATTTACGTAAAGTTTAAAAACATACAAAACAATTCCATGTGTTGTTTAAGAATACATACCTATGTAGCAAAAGTCAAGAATGCATAGGAATGATGCACACCAAACGCAGATAATGGTTACTTCCGGAAGGGAATGAGAAGGATGTGGTAGAGAGATGTGTAAGGGGTTGGAACTTTATTAGTAGTGTTTCATTTATTAAACTAAGTGGTGGACACATGGGCAGTTATTTTGTTATGGTTTACAGCTTTTTAAATATGGTTTCATAACAACGTGTAAAGAAAACACAATAGAAAGAAACATCCCATTTAAAATACAAGGGAAGGGGCGCCTGGGTGGCTCAGTCGTTAGGCGTCTGCCTTCGGCCCAGGTCATGATCTCGGGGTCCTGGGATCGAGCCCCGCATCGGGCTCTTTGCTCTGCAGGAAGCCTGCTTCTCCTGCTACCAATCCCTCTGCTTGTGTTCCCTCTCTCGCTGTGTTTCTCTCTGTCAAATAAATAAAATCTTAAAAAATAAATAAATAAATAAATAAATAAATAAATAAATAAATAAAATAAATAAATAAAATAAAATACAAGGGAAGACGGGGTACCTGGGTGGTTCGGTCGGTTAAGCACCTGACCCTTGATCTCAGCTCAGCAAAGAGTCTGCTTGTCTCCCTTTTCCATTGCCTCTGCCCCCTCTCTAAAATAAATAAATAGATATTTAAAAAATAAAATAAAATGCAAGAGAGGAAGCTGAAATACCTAAAATTTAAAATGATCTCAGAATGGAAAAGTGATCCGTTTAACTACATTTTTTGGCATGGTAAATTATATATAAATGGAATGTAAAGGTTAACAAAACAGAGGGAAATAGTCCTATATTACTAAGAGCTACTATCTTTACTATAGAGATAGTTCCTTGTTAAAAGTCATATGACCAATAACCCAGAACAACGATAGACTGAAGTCATGAACTGACGATCCATAGAAATATAAATAATGTTTAAATATATGAGAAATGCAAATGGAAACTATGAATGATGATGTTTGCCAACTAGGTTGTCAAAGACGAAAAGGTTGGTGAGGATGGGAAGGAGTCCCTCTCCCAAGTTGTTGCCCAAATTGTATGGGTGTGTGTGTTGTCAGATTGTTTACCGAGGGGCATCTGTGATGATCTATCAAAATGTAAAGAGCCCACATCGTTTGACCTAGAAATTCCACCTCCATGAATTTTTCCTGGTGATATACTTGCACATATGTGAAATGATTTATTACATTGTTTGTAATTGCAAAAAAAATGGGAGTAAATTAAATATCCCTTGATAGGGGCTTGGTAAAATAAAATAGGATACATCCACTGAGTGGAATACTAGGTGGTCTTTTTAAAGTAGGGTCATTGCTATGTGTATATATGATGGAAAGAGTTGCAAGATAAATTGTAGAGCAAAGAGGGGTGTATGGAATGGTGTGTATGCTACCTTTTGCAGAGGGAAAGAAAAATAGTGTGTATATATGCTTCCTTACACACAGAAAATTCCTAAAGGAGGATGGAACCAATAAACGTGACTGCTTCTCGTCACTCACATACAGTAGTACTAGAAGCTTGAATTATGTAAACAAACAAAAATAAGCAAAAATGAACTCTAAAAAGCTAAAAATTCTGATTTAATTTAGTACCAAAGTATACATTTCAGAGTCCACAGGGCTAGCCATTGGAAAAGAGGGAAATATTGCTGATGTGCAATCCTAGCCCTAATTACTTTCTTGCTAACCTCTAAATATTTCCCGGGAAAGGTCCTGCTACACAGCCAGTCAGGGGGTTGGTGGGGGTGGAGGTGAGTAGAAATGTGGCTTGTTATTAACTCAGCCCCACAAATCCGATCGGCATCCTAGAACTGCTTACCTTGTGTTTCCTGAGTCATTTCTAATGAGAGATAATGATAGCAAGGTGGGTAGGTCTCCAGTGGGGGTCGGGAAAGGACACCAATGGAGACCAGGTCAATTTTGATTCATTGCACATTGAACTTTTCACTTTTCCTTCCTTTGCACATTTATAGCCATTAGTGAGAAATCTCGGAGCACTGCAAGCACAAGGCAGTTGGCAAAACTGGTTTTAGATCCTTTGTACAGATAGCTTGGAAATGGGGATTTAGGTGCAGAGAAACAATGTACTCTCCTCAAGGAGATGCCTTGGAACAGATGCCCCTGCTCTCAGTGATATAGAGGGCACATACTCGGAGGGTAGCCGAGGGAAGGGGGTAGGAGGGAGGGGAGTATATGAAAAATGGCAGCGCAATCCTTACCAAAATATGTAAAAATAGAATTTGGCCATATGTTGAGGGAAGTGTAAAGTGAACAGAGTTGGGTGAGGTTCATCAGCAAAAATGTCTTGTGTCTCTGGAAACACAAGGAAAACCATGTGATTTATTATTCAGTCTCTAGAAATGTTAAATACAGAACCTCTGTTGAGCACATCCAAGGGGGCAGGCACTGGTCCCAGTCTTGGGGACGCAACAGAGAACAAACTAAAGTCTTGATCCTCATGCTGATTACATTTGAGCAGCCAGGGCAGGGGGTGAACATGGAGAAAACAGATGATACACAAATAAGAAAACAAATATATCGTAATGATCCATCTAAGAGTCAATTTGCCTGGAAAGGGAAGAGGAAGATACGCGGTAGTGTGAGGGTAGGGGTTATTTTAGATAAGAGATCAGGGAAGTCTCTCTGATGAAGTGACATTTGATTAGAGACCTGAAGAAAGTTAAGGAGCAAGCCATGAGAATATATAATGAGGGAAGCGATAGTGCAAAGGCCCTGAGGTTGAAACATGGCTTTTACCCCACAGCTGAAGGAAAAATATGCAGAAAATAATGAGAAAACAGTTGAAACACAAAATATTATCCCCTATGATTATATATATGTAGAGTTATATATCAGAAAACACAAATGAAAAATATAAATCCTTATAATTTTTTCAATAAGGAGATAAAGATGAGTGTTTCTCAAGGGCAAGCAGTGTCTCATAATTCTGTGTCTGGTCTAACCATGCTCAGTATGTGTAGGATCTAAACAACATCTGACGAAAAAAACGAATAAATCACTATGGTTCTTTTGAAAATGTTTTATTTGTCACTTAAAAAAATAAAACAAGATGGCTGGTTTTGAAAAATGAAATTTGTGATAGCTCATCACATGGTGGAGTTTCCCAGAATGATCTGACTTCAGCTCTGGGCCAGCCCAAGATGTAATTAATTGGGAGAATGGAGCTAAATTTTACTGGTGACCTAATGTTGACTCTACATGTATATTTCCATTATCTTGGGCAAGTCTGAGAACAGCCCAAGGAGGAATGTGTGGTTATTCCAATGCTGTAGTCTAGGACATTGAGGCACAGGGAGAGTCAGAGTCTAGCCTATGGACACAAAGCCAGTAGAAAGTAATGCTGAACAATAGACCTGAGTCCAAGTTCAGACCCCTGACAATCACAGCATGGGGAGGCCTACTCTAGATCTCTTCCCTTATGCCAGCGGCTTTCTTTTTTTTTTTTTTTAATTGAAATCTAGTTGACACACTGTGTTACAGTAGTTTCAGATACGACTTAGCGATTCCACAAGTCTGTAATTAGGCTGTACTCACCACAAGTGTAACTACCATCTGTCACCATGCAGCCCTGTTACAATACCATTGACCATATTCTCTGTGCGGTGCTTTACATCCCCGTGACTTATTCATTCCATGACTGATAGCCTGTATCTCCTCTCCCCTTTACCCATTTTGCCCAACGTCCCCCCACACCCCTCTGGCCACCATCAGTTTGGTTTTTGTATTTATGGGTCTGTTTCGGGTTTGTTTGTTCATTTGCTGTGTTTGTTAGATGCCACATGTAAGTGAAATCATATGATATTTGTCTTTCTCTGTCTGACTTATTTTACTTAGCATAACACCCTATAGGTCCATCCCTGTTGTCACAGAAAGCAAGATCACATTCTTTTTCATGGTTGAATAATATTCCACTGTATGTGTATATAACATCTTCTTTATCCATTCATCTATTGATGAACTCTTGGGCTTCTTCCATAATCTGGTTATTGCAAATACTGCTGCAATAAACACAGGGGTGCATGTATCTTTTCAAATTAGTGTTTTTCTTTTCTTTGGGTAAATACCCAGTACTGCAATGATTGGACAATACAGTAGGTCTATTTTTAACTTTCTGAGAAAACTCCCTACTGTTTTCCACAGTGGCTCTTCAATTTCCATTCCCACCAACAGTGCGTGAGGGTTCCCTTTTCTCCACATCCTCTCCGACACTTGTTAGCTCTTGTCCCCACAGTTTTTGGGTACAAATTCCCACCCCTCATTCTCAGTGGTCCTTCATTTTCCCGATATGGCACTTCCTTAGAGCTGTTCCCTCTGCCTCCCCATCTCTGATCCTAATGACTGACTCCTGGCAGTTCATTTCATCTTTCTGAGTCTCACTTTTGTCATTTTTTGACGGAGATAACTATGTGTTGGAGTTGTGGTTCAGAGTCAATGAAATCATCCAATCAAAGTCTTTAGACCCGTGTCTGATATATATGGCAGGTACTCAATAAATACTGGGTGAATCTATTTGTGGCCGACTTGTGTCTGGGTCCTGCTAATGATCGAGTAACCTGATAAATGAATCCTGGGTTAGTTACCAATGATGATAATAGCATAAAATATTGTGCCTCCCCAAGAACACTGGCAATTTAACATAACTCACATTAATTGCTGATGGGGCAAAGGCCCATCACAGCTGCCAGGGAAGGCCTTATCAACATCCCTTACCTTGCTCTTCCCCGGGAAGGCAGCCCATTTGTTCAAAATTCATTACGCTCTGACTTAGGCTCAGAGTAAATCTAACATGTAGGTTGACTGTCATAAATTAAGTAAAAAACTTCTGCTAAAAAGAAACCAGTCTGGATACATAGCCCCCAAACTTAAGGTTCAGAAAACATAAAACAAAAAACAAAAAACACTCCAGTGATGAGTTCGTCTAGTGAGCCGGGTTGTAAAATCTAGAATTTGCTTTTTTATACAATTTTCTTTTCTTTTTTTAAATTTTTATTGGAGAGAGAGAGAGCATGAGATGGGAGAGGGTCAGAGGAAGAAGCAGACTCCCTACTGAGCAGGGAGCCTGATGTGGGACTCAATCTTGGGACTCCGGGGTCATGACCTGAGATGAAGGCAGACGCTTAGCTGACTGAGCCACCCAGGCACCCCAACAATTTTATTTTCCTAATCACTGTGACTGAGAGCATAGACGAGGAGCCTAAAAGATGGGTGTCACAGTTTCCTAAGGCTCTCATAACAAAGTTCCATACACTGGGAGCCCAATCCTAGGACTGGGAGTCCTAGGCCTAGGACAGTAAAGAGAGGTTTACTGTCTCCTAGTTCTGGATGCTAGAAATCTGAAATCAAGGTACCAGCAGTACAACATTCCCTCTGAAACTTGGAGGGAAGACTGCTTCTTTGCCTCTCCTAGCTTCTGGCGTTTGTCTGCAATCCATGGCCTTCCTTGGTTTGCAGGTGCCCCTCTCCAGCCTCTGCCTCCCTGGTCACATGGCATTCTCTTCCCCACGCATCTCTTTGGAAGAACAACAGTCACGTTGGATAAAGGGCCCACTCCACTCACTCCAGTGTGAACTCAACTAATTGCATCTGTCACAACCCTCTTTCCAAATAAGGTCGCATTCTGAAGTACCCAGGGTTAGGACTTCAACATATGTGTTTTGGGTGGAGGACACAACTCAACCCACAATGGGGGGTAACTAGCCCTTCCCGGGGCTTAGAGTGATGCAGGCCAGAGAGTCAGGCAGGTGATTTTAGGTTTTAGTTGTGGCAGAGGGACTGTGCCTTATATTCCAGAGCCTGCAGTAGCATTAGAGGGCTAGAAGTCACCTCTCTTCATTCTCTTCCTATGAGGCTTGTCTCTGCAGATGCCACAAGTCTCAAGTTGGGCTGTCCCATTCAGAGTGTCCTAGAGCCAAAGAAGGTACAGCTTTGGGGATCAAAGTTAGTGACTCTTCTCTATTTCAACAGCAAGATTTTTTTAAAAAGACGCATTTATCTATTTGAGAGACAGAGGGCGTGTGCATGCAGGGTGAGGGCCAGAGGAAGAGGGACAGAGGTAGACTCCCTGCTGAGCTTGGAGCATGCCACGGGTCTCCATCTCACCACCCTGAGATCCTGACCTGAGCTGAAATCAGGAGTCTAATAATGCTTAACCGACTGAGTCATCCAGGTATCCCCAGATTTTTCATGTTATTCTCATGTGTGAGAAAAACATGAAGTGTGCTTAGCAATGATTATGCTACTTTTAGTAGGTTGAACAACATAAAATTTCTCTCTTTATAGATGAAAAAATCATCAAGTATTGTCAATTTCACATAGTTCGACCTCTGCGTACCATTAGATGCTGTCATGGGTGAGCCATCTTTGGTCCTGATTATTTTAATTGGTCCCCAGGCTTCAGATTTTAGAATGGACCCAATCCTGCCCTTATAACCTACTGGGGCACCACTGAGAATTCATACACCCAACCCTACCATGTCCAGCAACCCCGTAGTCAGGAAGAAGCAAGGGTTTGGGGATTTCAAAAGATCTGGATTCAAATTACTCCTTCATTTCTAAGGTTTAACTTCATGGGACCAATTATTTAGGTTTTTTGTGTCTTAGAATCCTTCATTTGCAAAATGAGGATAAGACCTTATAGAATTATCATGAGGATTAAATAGATATATTTATATATTATATAAATCTTATAGAATTATCATAAGGATTAAATATATATTATATATTTATATTTAATAATTTTGATCATTTTATAAATATTTTAATATTTTCATAAATATTTATAAATATTTTCATAAATATTATAAGTATTAAAATATTTAATAAATAATAAAATATTTAATAAATGTTATATGTATATGAAAAACCAACATGCAGTAGTGTTTAATCAATTTTGATTCCCTGTACTCATGACTTCCATGAGTTCTACTATAGTCCTTCAGAATCCCAGGAACCACTGGAAAACAAAAGGGAAAAGCAACTGGAAAATATGTAGGCCTAATGATGGTAACGAAGATCAAACAATAACAGGGCAGGGCACCCGGATGGTGCATTTGGTTGAGCGTCACTTTTGGTTTCGGCTCAGGTTTTGATCTCAGGGTCGTGAGATCAAGCCCCATGCCGGGCTCTGGGCTCAGTGTGAAGTCTGCTTGGGACTCTTTCTCCATCTCTCCTCTTGTGCACGCTTGCTCTCTGCAGTGAATAAATCTTAAAAAAAAATAATTGGGGGGGGGCTCCTGGGTGGCTCAGTGGGTTAAAGCCTCTGCCTTCCGCTCAGGTCATCATCTCAGGGTCCTGGGATCAAGCCCCGCATCAGACTCTCTGCTCAGCGGGGAGCCTGCTTCCCCCTCTCTCTCTGCCTGCCTCTCTGCCTACCTGTGACCTCCCTCTCTGTCCAATAAATAAATAAAATCTTTAAAAAAAAATAATAATAATAATGGGACAAATAAATAGACTGTTTTGTATTTACCCTGTTCTTTTGGTTCCTGAAGTAGATACCAGGCTCAGGGAATATATCTTGAAACTCAGTTACTGAAAGACTACATCATTATGTAATCTTTTCTCACCTCACAATAACACAACTCCATCTGAATTGCATACATGATACGCCTGTGTTTACACTGAATGTCATTTTCCAGCGCACTAGTTCTCAACCTCTTTTTCTTGGGACACACATGACATTAACATAAATTAGCATATGCGGCCCACTCTCCGGAGGTTCTTCAGAGATTCCCTAATTCCCTGGAGCCCCTCCTTTCCCTCCTCCTACTCAAGAAAACATTTTGGAAAGGAGATGATGAGGTTATAGGGATAACCTCCCTAATTTTTTTCCAATTAAATTTTCTGCAAACTTTAGCAACTTATCCCCAAATGCGACACTTGCAACCCACCTGAGACTTCTGTGCAGTGTGATACTGACGTTGAGCATCAGTCTTCTGAGAGATGTTATTACCATGACCATTTGGAATGGTCTAAAATACTCCAAAGACATCTGACAATTCAGACCCAAATAGACAATTGCAGCCTCCTGCATATTATTTACGTTCTTCTAGGAGCTGTGACACTGAGTGACTATACAAGGTCCGGATAATTTTCTGTTGCACACTGGACAAATGGATCTATTTCAACGACAGTGCGTTGGCACAAATGGCACTCCTGCCTCCATGCCACAGAGGCAAAGCCATGAGGTATAAATCAAACTACCCCAGGCTTCTTGTTTTCCAGCATATTCTGTAGGTGCAATATTGCTACTAATATGATCAATGCTATCTAACCACTAGAAGCAGTCTCCCCCATCTTTAGGCACTTAAGTATTCTATTCGGCTAATCTAGTCTCCCCTTTGGTCAAAGCCATTTATTACCAATTGTAAGTAATGTAACTATGGGGGGTGCTACCTGGGGCCACTGGAAATCTGCCATGGTTTACAGCCCTTGGAATGGACTCAGACATCGTAAGTTTAAAAGAAAACCCAAAAAACAAACAAACAAAAAAGAACAACCTGTTAAGCCAAACCTAAACCTTTTATAATTGAAATTATAATAAATTATACCTCCTAGATATTCCTGGAGGGAAGGTACTGGAAAGGTCTCTCTGCTCGCTCTCGCTCTCTCTCTCTCTCTCTCTCTGCCAAATTGCTTCCTAATAAGGGAGAGAGATCGAGAAAAAGGACAACTGGGCCTCAGCCGTGTTCAGGGCTAAGGCAGGGAATCTAAGATTTGGTTAGTTCTTAAGATATGGAAGTCAGGCATAGGGTAGATAGAACAAAAGGAAAAAGCAGATTGAAGCGTATTACTTCTTATCTTTAACAATCAATGGCTCCCAATCACCTCTAAGATGATGTGCACACACAGCAGCCTGTGTACCTATAAGGCCGTCCAGGATCTGGCCACATCTGACATGCCCATCTGCCCTAGCACTCACTTATCTGCATGGTGACTTTTTGTTTGCCTTCCCTGTTAGACTGGAGGCCCTTGAGGCAAAGACCAGAACCTAACAGTACCTATCAGAAGCCCAGCGCGAGCTTCAGCGAGTCTAAATAAATGAGCAAACTGACCCGGCACTAAAGACACCCACAAGCCAGGAGGGCAAAGTCAGGGGAAGTGAACCTCAGTTTCTGCATTATCTGAAGCACTCGTGGGCATGCCCTTCCCTTCCAGATGGTCCTGGAAGCCATTGCAAGGAAGTCCACTACATCAAGTGACTGTGACATGGGGAGTCGTTCCCCCATACTCCGGCACCCCCTCCCTGTTGCCCACAGGTGAATCAGAAGCTGTGATCCCTTCTAAGTGCTCTCCTTGGCAGGCTCGGTGCAGAGTCCAAAACAGCTGCATTCGCCCAACAGGCCTCTTTGGATATTGTGGTCAGATTCGGTTTATCTGCCATACAAGAAAACGAGTCTAATTTCTTTACAGGCGGCATTACTTCCAAAACGATGTTTCCTTGGCTTGATTGCCCACCCTCGTCATTGGACATAACTTTGGGGCAGCGTTGAGTAGCTTCCAACAACAAATCCACCCTCCGAGGGTGAAGATGTGCTAGCAGAGTCCTCACGAAATTCTAAAGAAGCGTTCCAAAAATGCTTTGAGTGCTTTCGTGTTATCTTGGAAATCCGCAACAATCTAGCAAAGAGACGACTTTGAAGGCAATAGGGCTGCTTTAGGGTTATATATCTCAGGTGCTGCAGAACCGTAACCAAGACTTAGTGCTGACTGTGACCGAGCAGTTCACGTGGGACCGCAGATGCGCGTGCATGCATGCGTGTTTGCATGTGGGCGTGTGTATTCTCATTGAATGCTAACAACTATATGAAAATAACAGCAACAGTAATAGCTTTTATTGAGTGCTTACAACAGGTCAGGCACTGAGCTAAGGCTTATTTCACTTTAGTTCCCATTTTACAGACAAGAAAACTGAGGTGTAGAGAGGCGTTAAGCACCATGCTAAAGGTCACAGAGCCAAAGAACAGACTCATGCACAAATTCATCTGACTTGTTCTTAATTACTCTGCTATATGCTGTTATAAGCTATGCTCTTAAGCACTACGATATGATCTCTGCATTTTTATTAAAATATTAGTGATATAGGTAATATATATCGTATGTCTGTGTGGAGATTTTTTTCTTTTTCTTTTTTTAAGATTTTATTTATTTATTTGACACAGAGAGAGATCACAAGTAGGCAGAGAGGCAGGCAGAGAGAGAGGGGGAAGCAGGCTCCCTGCTGAGCAGAGAGCCCGATGGGCTCGGATCTCAGGACCCTGAGATCATGACCTGAGCCGAAGGCGGAGGCTTAAACCCACTGAGCCACCCAGGCGTCCTCCTACTTCTTTTTAATCAAAACATTGCCTAGTTCAGTGCTCAGTAAATACTCGTTGAGTTTCCAAACCTATGTCAGTGACTGTGGTCCCAGAAAGAACAAGAATAAGGACGAATAAGAACAATAGACCAAAGAGATACAAGGCAGTTCAGCTCATCTAATCCCCAAACTAAAGCTATGCTGGAAGGACGGAACAGCAGAGAGTGCCTAGGGGGCCTCTTGCAAGCTACAGCAGGTGGGTTTCGCCCTTTGTTAGCTATTGCAATCCAAGGAAGCCCCTGCAGGGGCCCGGGACTCTGTGACTCCATCCAGGCACCTGGAATGGGTACATTCACCTCTCTTTTCCCGCCTTCCCCTATGAATATTTATAAAGGGCTCTAGAATCCTGGTATCCCATAAAAATGCAAAGTACAATTATTATTAATGATACAGTTAGCAAGAAGGACATTTGTTATTTCTACTCAATTGGTTTCCCCCGGGAGCAGAAACAGTTTTTTTTGACATAGTATTAATGTGCTGGCTTTGCAACCTTGATCATCTGTCATTTTCTTTTTGAGAAAGTTGTGCCACTGTTTCAGACAACACCCTGCCTTTCCCCTTGCAAGACGGGTGCTATCTGAGCACAAGTTGCTTCGTGGTTTAGATGAGACCGTGGATCTTTATTTGATTTCTGGTATCAGGAAACAATTTATTAGGATCAAGGCAGTTAGGCTACAAGACTTCCTTTCTTGCCTGGGTAGTCACTAGTTGAGCACGCAGCCCTGGCTCATAAATCTAGTTTTATTTCCCCATCTATTCACCTGGAACTAAGTGATTTTTTTTTTTTTTTTTTTAAGGCAAAGAGGAGAACACATTTCCTTCTGTAAGCACTCTTCCTCCAGCTCCTAATCACCATTGTTTCTTAGACAAGCTAGGGAACAGCCGAGTCAGGGAGTCATTTCTATTTCCGGGCACCGCACTTGTATTTTCAGAGTTTACAGCAAAATACTGCGACCGATTTGGGATTTCCCTGTAATGATCTACTTCCTCTAAATAAATCAGAATTGATTCGAATGTGAATTTCAGAGACAAAAGGGCTCTCTGCAAATATCTCTTTTCCTATGCCCTTCAGAAACTACCTTGGCTTTCTTTCTGCCCCCATCCCCCGCTCCTGCTCTCCCTCAAGCCCCCCACCCCGCCTTCCCCTCCTTCTTAAGAAGACTTTCCCAGGTCCCTCTTGGCTGTGGTTGAACGACGTTGGCTCCTGTCCATGCTGCAACAAAGACCTGGCATTCCAGCTGTCTGCGTCTAATCTCCAGTGTCAGCTCTCGTTAATGTGTGAGCGTGAAATCAGAGGGGGCAGAGCTGCACAGAATATTAAAACCATGATCAGAATTCCACTGAAATGCTGAGAGTCTGCAAGCACCATTAGAGGAGGCTGTCAGATCACGGCTTCGCATTAAATAAAAGAAAAGATTTCTATCAGAGGAAAGTACAATCAGTGAATCGCTGAGCTAAATTAGCATTTTTTCAATTGGAGATCGAAGTTGATTTATTGTTCTACACGACATTAATGTAACTATGTGCTTGACCTGCTAAGGCAGCTAATTTTTCATTTAAATGGTTTCTTTCCTTCCCGGTGCAAAGGCTGCAATCATATTTCAACTTTGCAGAGTGATCAGAAAAGTCATGGAATGCTGCAGAAATGTCTCAGGGCAGCCTTCCCTTCCCCTCCCCTCTCCTTCCTTTCCTCTTTCCAATTCCAGCGCCTTCCTCCTCCCCTCCCCTTCCCCCCTAACCTCATGGCTGGTGGTCAAGGTCACAGAGGAAGAGTAATCTCAAAGCCACCAACTTCAAAGCCGCCATCAAAGAAGCCCCTACGTAGCCACTGAATTAAAAGGGAATGGGGGAGGGAGGGCTCTGGGTACCAGCGTTCCTGTCTACAAGAAAGGGCCCTTTAACTGTCCCATTGGTTCAGCCCAACCTGGGGTGCCCTAGGCCCAGTTCTCCCCTGCCAGTCTCTCCCTCTGTGTTTCTCCTCCTCCTCCCCAGCCTCCTCCCCTGTGCACACATCGCCCCAAGATAATATACATTTCCAATTAGCGGAGCACATTCTAGTCATGTTCTCTTTTACTACCCTAACTATCTTCCTTTTGCTAAAAAGCTGGGCTGTCATTAATGAAATCCTGCAGTTCTGTTAATCCGAGATACAATGCTTCTTTTCTCTCTCCAGCTCTCCCTAACATAAAAACTACAGTTGCTCAAGCTCCTCTCTTCTGTTTAGATTCCTTGTCATTTGTCTTTCATTACATACCTGATGTAGAACAGTAGCAGTTGAAGTTCCTGGACATGGAGGGAAAGGATGCGATTATATTCCTTTCCCAATGCCCTGTTTGCAAAGGCAGCTGGCATTGTGTGTGTGTGTGTGTGTGTGTGTGTGTGTGTGTTTAGAGCACATTGATTTTAATCTCTGGTAGTTGATGAATATGTTTTAGGGTACTTTGGGAGCCCTAACACTTAGCAAGCTTGTTAGCTTTTAAACTAGTTGGAAGTCCTGGAAGAACTCTGACAAATGAGTTTTCAGCATTTATTTGAGATGCCTCTGATGAATTAATGCATTGTATCCCACAGCGAGAAAAAGGCAGGCAGTGGGAAGTGGGTGGTGGGCAGTCGGACTGACATTTGCCACCCTTTATCAATGTAAGTGCTACTTTTGAAACAAAACAGACATTGAACCAATAACCAGAATTTATATGTTATCTTTCTTCCTCCCACCCCAAACATCCAGCTTCTGAAATGGCAAACAGTAATTTTCTATATTTGGGGGAGACATGAGGGCATTGTCAACCCTTTAGATCTGAGGGAGCTGAGGGTGTGAGGTTAAGGGACAGAGCCAATCACTGCAGACAGGGCTGCTTGTGGACAGATGAGGTGGAAGCTAGCTCCCTACCTTCCACCCCCATGGCCTCGAAGACAGATGGAGTCACCCCAAGGGTCAGTGGAATAGAGGAAACTTCCCCTCCCACTTCCATCACAATTGCTCCTAATTGGCCTCCCTTGGTCAGCCAAGAGACATGGAATGAATGGTTAGGAGGCTGCTCTTTGCTCTGACCCAGTGAAAGGGCCTCTACACAGGTCAAAGGGGAGGGTCTTGGCAAACGACAGCTTAGCTGGATGCTGGAGGTAGCAACCACTTGTTACTTTATACCTGCCGCCATTTTGTCCAAGTTGCTTCCCCTTGGCTCACCTCTTACTCCATTTCGAAAGTAACCCCATGTCTGCCTCGTGTTGATTTTCACTCAGATCGACTACTCTGAGAAGGAAGTGTGGATTTCATTCTCCAAAGGCAGTGAGAAAAAGCTTCGCCATAAGGCACACTAGCTGTCTTTTCTGGATGGTTTCCACAGTGGTTCTGTACCAAGAGCCAATGTCAGTTCATCAGGGTTCCCTCTGTCGCCTGACAATCCATGTTCATTAGTCAAGAGGTGGTGTCATAGCATGACACTCCTGTATTTCCCACCTGCAGGGCATTCCAATTCAAAGGCTCCTGAAGGACCCGGATGCAGAGCTCATTTATTTCATACACTTGCTATTTCCACGGTCGCTTGTTCACTAAACGTAATGCACCTGTCCTTTACATGACTATCTTCTCAATAACTTTATTCGTGAATTAGGGATAAGGACCCGCAAATGACTTCGGTCACTTCTAGTTCACTAATGCACAAAATAGAACCCCAGTGCCTGGACGAGATAACATAGACATTTAGTCAGCCAACCCCCATAGCCTACAGCGTGCTGTGAACTCAGCAAGCAACGTGAGCCTCAAAGGCTAGGAGGGACCAGGTCTGGGCAAAGGCATGTTTTTTAGGCCAGAAAACACAGGAGGGAGATTAATTTGGTAGTAGAAGCAGACTCGACAGAAGATCGCCAGACCGCCTAAGACACTACAGTCAAAGAGCATGGCTTAAGGAATTCTTAGCACCAGAGTCTCAGCCCTGTGGGCGTTTAGAAGGAGGGGAGGGCAAAGAATGGGGTCCTGAGATCAGCCCATTCAACACAAAAGCCCGACATGCAGGGTCCACCCCAGAGAAAAGAATGCTGTTGTGAGTGAGGCCTGCCCCCAGCTGGGCTTTGGGGACACGACTCAGTGTTCCAGGTCAATGGGACTGCTACTGGGGTAGGTGTGTGCAAAGACTGAGGAGCAGACCCAAAGCAGCAACCCCGGCCTGAGAAGCTGCCACCTTCTAGAAATGGTTTCATAATAGTACTATGAGCTATAGTGCTATAGTACTATAGAGCTGTAGAGCTATAGCGACAAGTGAATGATTCTATGTCTAGATCTAGATCTGTGTGTATGTGTGAGAGTGTGTGTGTGTGTGTGTGTGTGTGAGCACACTGAAAACCACCATCAAACTTATTGTCACCATCTTGTGACCCCGTCAAAGTGCTCAGGGATCATCCCAGTGGATCAGATTCAGGGGCCACAAAGGTCTTTCAAAAAAAAAATAGAGCAAACATGGATTAAAATGGTCACACGGGATGCTAGATACTTCCATATTATTTACTTAACTCAAATCTCACCACACTCACACAAGCCTCACAGCAACTCAGTGAGGGCCGTGTGATCATGTCTCTCTTTTGAGGCAATAGAAAATTAGGGAAGTTGACTGAACTTCTTCCAGGTAAGAGATCCAACAGTGGTAGAAACATTGAAACCCCAATTTTGAGTTCTAACGTCAGATGGCTTAATTTTCAAAAGCACTAGAAGGACTCGAAGTATCTATTTCCAGTAGTAGGTGTTTTTGTAAAATGGAGCCTCAGGAATTCAGATGACCTGATATGAAAATACCAGCAGAGTACCATACCAGTAAGCTCCAGGTAGGAATTATTTTATGTGGAGAGTAACAACGAATAAACAGCGTCTCGTGCACATGTATTAAATGCCATATGGTGTTACAAGTAACTGCATGGACTAACACATTTCATCCTCACACCAACTTTATGAAATATATTCTGTTACTATACCCATTTGAAAGATGGGCAAACCCAAGCACACATATATTAAGTATCCTCCCACAGAGGAACACATTGAATTTGAAGGCAGGATTTGAAGCCAGTCAAATCTGGACTTCAAATCCCATACTCCTAAGCCGTCTCATACTAGGTTACCCTGGAGGAGAATTGTAGCATGACTCCTCACCATCATTCCAGTTCAGTAAAAAGTTTTGAGAAAGGCACATGGGAGCCCCGCAGCTATACTTGAAGAGATTTTCAATGCAAAAAAAATACAAACTTAATTATAAGTCTCCCATTTATGAGGTTTAGGCCACTAATATGCTTCCTCCTGTTAGTATTTTCCCAAAACTGAGGGAAGATGGTGTCCTACACGCTGCGGGAAGATGGGAAAATAAGGGCAGGAGGAACAAGGCTGCAGCAGGCTCTTCTATCACAAGCGTACCGTCCAGCATGGTGCTGTCGGGGCACTGGAAAGAGAATTTCCTCTCTGTGGGGAGGAAAGATAAAGAGGAGAAAGGAAACGCTTCCAGGCTGGCCCTTAAGGAATGGGAAGGATTTCCCTAGGGAGAAAGTAGAGTGAAGTACATACCGGGCTGAGGGACATGTGTAAGTAAAAGCAGAGAAACTAGCAACCCCTACAAGATGGGAACGCATGTGGCCTGTCTCTGCACGCCCCACGTCTCCAGTGCCTGGCCATGCCTGGGTCCCAGCAGGTGCACAGTGGATGCTTGTGGAACTGGACAGGCGATGCTTCCTTGCTTCCACGAATGGGCGAAATCAAAGCGCGCCCGAAGTCCGCCTAACAACAAGGAATCCGGGGCAGCTGATGCTGGTGTCCCAGAGTGTATATATTGATCCTGGAGGGTAGTTGAAACAATGAGCAACTTGGTTCCCGGTGGTCTCTGCCTCCCGTCTCTCGCCATGCCATGGCATCGTCGCGATGTGTGAGAGATTTGTTTGGAGTGGGGGAAGCATATTTTTGTTTGCATTTGCTTAGCACGTTGCTGTCGCACATTTTGCTATGAGATGTAAAGTCATCTGCATGTGCCGGTTGTGCAGTTAGAGGAAAGTCAAAACAAGCGTCAGGAGGGTTGTCAGCCACATGGCCTAGGCAGATTGTCACACTCCTTTGCCCATGAGTTGTGCCACCTTATCTCTCCTCTTCCCCTGCTCTCTTCCTCATTCCTGAATCCCCACACCTACATCTATCTCCTTAACTTCCAAGGTCTAATTTCTAATCAGCATAAGTATGTAGTAAACAACATCTACATAGACAGCAGATCCAAATCCGCTAGGATGGCAATGCCCACTCCATACATAGCTCTGGTCTCACTGAGCAAACTTGGCTTCCATTGCGACTGTAAGTAGGCTTGTGTGGAGAACTCTCCGGAAACCATCCCACCCTGCATTATAGTATCTCCTGAAAAATGAATTGGGCAATGTGCACCGGCCCAATGGTGGTATCTTATTTCTTTTTACCATCTAGAAATATCCCTATTCTTTCAGACCCATCTCCTTCCTGAGTTACGAAGGGGACAATCATATCCAGAAGGTCAACATCAAGATTCTTCATGTTCCGAAGAGCGCAGGCACATCTTGCCTGTAGAGATAGCTGTGACCCAGAGGGGAAAGAGCCAAACATTTGGAATCGGAGACATTCTGAATACCCAACCTGTCAATCTGGGGTAAGCCACTTCGTTTTAACAAACTTTTTGGTAGAGTAAAAACAGGAATGCCTATCTTATCACAGGGTTGAAGTAAAGACCATCCGTACCCATTCGTGTACTCAATAATCTTCAGTTAGTGCCCATTTTGTGCCTGTGGACTTAGTACACTCGTTGCATTAGCTTGCCAACCCCGCCATAACACAGTACCACAGGTTGGGAGGTTTAAACAACAAATATTTATTTTCTTGCAATTCTGGAAAACGGGAGTCCAAGATCGTGGTGTCAGCAGGGTTGTTTCTTCTGAGGTATCTCTTGTTGGCTTGTAGGTACTATCTTCTCCCCATGTCTTCCTGTTTCTTTCTTCCTCCTGTATAGGTCTATGTCTTAATCTCCTCTTCTTAGAAGGGCATCGGTCATACTGGATTCGGGCCCACTGGAATGATATCATTTTGACATAAATACTTCTTTCAAGACCTTGTTTCCAAATACAGTCACATTCTGAAGTGTGGGGAGTTCGGATGGTTTCCTGAGAGTTCTCACCACAAACCTTTACTTGTGGTCAAGACTGATGCCCAGTTAGCTCAGTGAGACCAGAGGCACGGATGGTGGGGGCATTGCCATCCTCGTGGCAGGGAGGACGCAATTCAGTCCATAACACTGTCTTTTCCTCGTGCAACCCTTCAAATACTTAGAAACATACCTTGCCTCCTCCCGCTAAGCTGTTTCTTCTCCGGGGTAAACACTCCCAATATCTTTGGCTTTGTATCCTATTATGTGACTTCCAGACCCATCACTGTCTTTATTATTCTCCCATGGAAACATTTAAGTTTATGAATGTCTCTACTAAAATGTGGGGTCTGGAAGGGCAAATGGCGATTGGATTGTTATCTCCCTTGATCTGATAACACTGAATAACTACCAGTGTAGTTTTTGGTGAGGTATATGTTCTGGTAACTACCTTATCCATTAATTCATAATGACTTGGGGACAACTAAAATCCTTGAACATTACAGACTATTGTTTGTCATTCGAGCCTCTATGTTTAGCATTTGTTTTTTGAAGCAATGTGTAAAATGTTGTGTTTACGAATGGGTTGAGCAGGATAGGGACATGGACAGCCTGGAGGCCAATGATGAGAAACAGTATGTCCAGCTTGCCAGTCTTCTATTAATCAAACCCTCTGAAGACAGTGGTTTAATCAGGCAAGAACCCACCTAATTACATTGTCATTAGGCCCACGTTACTCCATATTACATGGAACTAGTTGTCAAATGCCTTGGTAAAAGTCAAATACGTATCTCTATGGCAGCACTCCTCAAAATGTGTCCTAAGGAACACTTAATCCTATGGAATTCTCTGATTGCGGGTGATCAAAAAGCTTTTCAAAGTAGTATGACTATTCCTCCTTGAAGTTATCTAAGCTACCCTGTCATAGAAAAGGTTACTAGGTGTTCTAGGGTATGAAAACTTGCTTAACTTTGTGTAACAGGCTGCCACACAAACTTGTTTAAACTTGGAACATTTTTTTAAAGTTGATACCTATTGATAGCAATAGAGCTAGTTTCTCTGCAATGTACTTTGGGAAACGCTTGTTCTATATGCTGAGCTAAATTCTACCAGAGAGTGTTTTGTTTTTGTAGATTTCATTTAGCCTTCTTACTGCTGAGCAAATACATAAACATTCCCTCCAAAACTCTCCCACTGTTGTCTGGACCTATCTTTTTTTATTTTATTTTTTAGTTTTTTTCTTTTATTTGTTTCCTTCCCTCCTTTTTTCACATGTATAATGCTTCTGCCAGTTTCCTCAAAAATGCCCAAAGAGCAGAACATACAGGTTACTGGAACTCACCATCAAAAGTATGTACTCCAGGGACACCTGGGTGGCTCAGTTGGTTATGGGTCTGCCTTCAGCTCCAGTCATGATCCCATCAAGACCCATGTCAGGCTCCTCGCTGAAGAAGGAGCCTGCTTCTCCTTCTCCTGCTTGTCCTCTCTCCCCAGCCTATCTCCCTCCCTCGCTCTCTCTCTCTCTCTCTGTCAAATAAGTAAATAAATTCTTAAAAAAAAAAAGAATATGTACTCCAACAGATGTTGGCAAGGATTCAGAGAAAGGGGAACTCTCTCTATACTGCTGGTGGGAAAGTAAACTGGTGCAGTCACTCTGGAAAACAGTATGGTAGTTCCTCAAAAAGTTAAAAATAGAACTACCCTATCACCCAGCAATTGCACTACTAGGCATTTATCCAAAGGTTACGAAAATAGTGATTTGAAGGGGCACATGCACCCCAATGTTTATAGCAGCAATGTCCACAAAAGCCAAAATATGGAAAGAGCCCAGATGTCCATTGACAGATAAATGGATCAAGAAGATGTAATACACACACACACACACACACACACACACACACACACACACTCAATGAAATATCATGCAGCCATCAAAAAATGAAATCTTGCCATTTGCAACAACATGGATGGAACTAGATGGTATTATGCTAAGTGAAATAAGTCAGAGAGAGACAAATACCATAGGCTTTCACTCATATGTGGGATTTAAGAAACAAACCAGATGAACAAAGAGGAAGGGAAGGAAAAATAAAATAAGATAAAAACAGAGAGGGAGGCTAACCCTAAGAGACTCTTAGCTACAGGGAACAAACTGAGGGTTGCTGGAGGGAAGAGGGTTGGGAAGATGGGGTAACTGGGTGATGGGCATTAAGGAGGGCACGTGATGTAACGAGCACTGGGTGTTGTGTACAACTGATGAATCACTAAATTCTACCCCTGAAACTAGAAATGCACTATATGTTAACTAAATTGGAATTAAGTAAAAAAAAAAAAAGAAAGAAGAGTTTGTACTCCATGTGGGATTTGGAGTAGTGTTAGGTAAGAGGTTGATTAAGGTTTGGAGCACAATCAGATTTATAGGGAAAGCTGGTGTTTGGACTCAGAAGAGAAGGCATGGCCAAATTGTTCCTCTGGACCAGGTGTTTGTGAGTAATGAGTAAGAGAGGGAGAGAGAAAATTCTAGTAGCAATGCTTCATTTAGTAATGACATCTACTCTGCCCTGGATACTGTGCTAAGCTCTGGATGTTATAAGGGAATCGTCTACAAGCCCTTAGAAGAGTTCATTGTTCAATGGGAGAGATGAGCAGGTAAACAATGAATTAGAAGTCAGTGTCATAAATGTTTTAACAAAGGCAGGTTTAAGATGTTATTGAGGCAAAGGAGAAAAATTATTAACTCTGCCCAGAAAGCCTCAGTTTTGCCTCCATTTTAAGCCTTAGTACTAAATGTACAGGCAGGTCGACACTGTACCAGTGACAGAGACACCATCAAAAGGGTGAGGGACTGACCATTATCGGGCATTTCCAGGGGTACTCATGTCTGAGTCATGTCTGAGTCAGGGAGACTCAGAAAACACAGAATTAGGCAGGCAGGCAGCAAAAATGTTTTCATAAAGCCAATTAACATAGGACTTCTTGGTTTGATGGCTCTGAATGATAATTTTGGTCAGTCAGCTGCCAACTGTTGGTACCTGGCATTTGAGTGGCCCTTGACACACTTCATTCACACCTATTCCTCTCCCTCTCAACAATCCCGAAGGTTCCTTACATTGCCCAACTTATAGATGAGAAAAGAGAAGCTCAGTGAGATGAAGCCACACAGGTTAAGTCCTCTGGTAGGTGGAAGAAAAGAGAAATTAACTCCCTACATCTTTAGACATCAAGTCTTTTTTTTTTAATGACAAAATTCCTGAGAATGTAAGAAAAATATCAGAGGAAAACCCTATTTAGTAATATCCCAATGGTAGAGGATGAGGAAGGGGGAGCCAACGGACATAGGCTGATAATAATACATAAACTGGATAGTGTAGAAAGAACTGCATGGGGGATTTTTCTTCCCTAAACTCAATGTAATTTAAGGATAGACCTATCCCAATAATAACCCCAGAAATTATTTTATAGGTGAGAAAATTGAGGCATAAAAAGAAAAAGTGAATTGTCCAGAGATATTTCCCAGGCGGGAGATAAAGCTCCATCTGCTCCCTGTCAGACAGGGGTCCAGTTCCCGTTCAGGGACCACCTGGTCCCACACACCTGCGGGGACTCCCTGGGCGATGTCCTCTCCCACCCAGAGCTGGGTGCCCAGTGGAAGAGAAGAAAAGACATTTCTTCAAGAGAAGTCATCCTATACACCCTGATACTTTTGAAAGCAGAGAGAAACCAGGATGAGGGGGATTGTCCCTCACATCTCCACCTCAAATTCTTTATCTCTTGTCATCAAGAAGGATCTAAGAAGAGAACACACAATAGGAGAGTTAATGTGGTCTTTCACAGCCTCTTGCCTCCATATCTTCCTCCTTCCGCTCACACTGTCTGGGTCTAGCCATATTTCCTTCCTGAAAGTGCCCTTGAGTACCTTTCTGCTCATTACTCTACTCTATGTGCCCAGATAAATCTCCATGTAGTTCACTCCCTCCAAGCCTACCTACTCTGACTTGTTAGGGGATTTCTACCAGGGAACAATTAAGCCTAGAGGACTAGTGGACTAGATTTCTCCTGTTGTTATAACGTGAAAGAAGGAGCTTACTGCACACCCAGGGCACTAGGAATCCCACTCAAGAGACTGTGCATCAGGGGAACTTTCCAAAGACTGCTTTGGAAGATGTTTTCCATCCTACCAGATTATTCTTTGATCAACTAACCAATTGCTAATGTCTATTTCATGTCTCAATGGCTTCTCATTGTTGACCTGGGTTTATTCTTTCTTTCAGCTTTTTGAACACTTTCTGTGAGATGAGTCATTATCAAAAGCTGGGCTATGATGCCACTTGCTCCCCTCAAAGGTCAGCAGGCAGTAACTAGGAAGGTCATGTACAACGGATCTATTGGTGTTAGTCCACAATACCTGTGGGCAATTGCTCAGAAAGGTCCACGGGAGGTCTTGCTCTAGAACATCCTGCAAGGAATAAATAAATAAATAAAAGAAAATCAAGTTTCCTCTTCCTTAAATAGGGTCCAGTGTCATCCAATTCTTTGACTTCACATTTCACTGAATACAGGAAAAGGTGCTTTCTGTAGACAGCCTGTGGAGTTGTAAATAGACTGAGAAGAGTGGCCTCTAGAAAGACACAAGGTCATCCTATAAAGCAGTATTTCTTCGACTTAAATAATGTGTGTATGGATGTCTTTTCAGAGAAAAACAACTCCCTATGGATATCCAGGTTGACTTCAACACTTTCTCTTCTACTATTTTATTCAATGCTTTATTTAATTGCACAGGGCTATGCAAAATTAATTTGCAAATTAAATATGAACAAAATTTTAAAAATTAATAATGGAATTATCACCATTAATTTCATATGATATAGGACAGTTCGATAAAAACGGATTGTGGCTGCCGATGTGAGTACAGTTCCAAGTGCTGTGGGGCACCACTTTTGAGTTGGGTCTGCTTCTGCTGTCATGGGCCCTGTGGTGACTCAATCCTCTATCACTTCTCTTGATGGAAATTCTGAGAATTCACCATTTTCTGAGCATGTTTTGATGTCCTCCAGTCTCCACGAGGATGTAAGTGAATTCCACTTCACGGCTTTTCTCAGCAGTGAGACAAGGACTTCATGCAAACGCAGTTGGGGCACTGGAATTACATGGCAGTGTTCGGCTAAAGGAAGGTCCTCCAGATTCTCCTCAATACACTCACGTGTGTTTTTACAATTATCAATATAAAAATAGACCATTGAAAACTTCTCACAAAGAACTTCGACTTTCTAAGACTGTGCCTCCGGTTCCCCGCCAACAATCCACACATTCTGGCTTGAAAAATACACCTAGGGAAACACACTAATCTCTTCCATCAGAGCCCGTAAATGACATGGGTCCTAGATGCACCATCCAGGCAGAGCTGACCAGACTGGCATCACAAGAGTTGTGGGGGATAAAGCAAAATGCATGATGGCTCAGACTGAGAGATTTCGCGAGTCTTCCAGATGGGAATCAGGCAAAAACCCAGTTCATTTGGATAGTTTGCACTTGCCACAAATGGCCAAGAGATTATTATGATCTAACCCTGTGTAGGATGCTTTTATGGGACGTTATAAAAGAAAAATATACACACACTGGCTAGCAGGAGAGACTGGATGACATAATGGCCTATTTCATCTGTAATTTCAGCGATTATATAAATGATGAATAAAATCCAACTACAAGTGCTTTTTTATTATCTTCTCGATGGGGTAAGATCTGAAAGCTTGACCCTGGAACATAATATCCTCCTTTAGACGTACCCAGAGCCGGAATAAAGCTGGGAATCTGGACTTTGACCTGAAGCTCTTAAAGAGAATATTGCTTATCACTCCCCCGGGGACAGAGAGATTTTTACAATGAGATCATCTTACACTGGAGGAGTTGTATAGACGACTCTTAAAAATCAAAGGAACCTACCCAAAATGGCTTCTACTGGGAGCAGTTGGGATATTTGATTGGCAGGGCTGAGCTATTCACCAAAGGCCTCCTACCTTGAGTAGGATAGAGAAGGAGTGCAGAGGTCAATTTGCTGATGTTCGTGACAAGGAAGCAGGGGGTCCTGTCTCTATATTGAGGTCACTGGATAGGTCCAGAGCCTAAATCATTCTCCCCCAAAATGTTTGAACTCAGATCAAGTCCCTAAAAGCCAGCAGACCAACTGCTGAGCAAAACCACCCAACTATCCTTTAGCCAGGGTGACCAAAATCTGGGCTCTTCCAACAGAGTGAAATCTCTGGGTAATTCCCTTGATGGTCTGGCATGGAGGTATCTTGTCCTGCTTGGCTCAGGTTGTTTATGCCCATTGTCTGTCAAGCATTTGTAGTTGAAATCAACCTCAATGCTGATGCTACCTGCTCAAATCAAGAAGGCTCCTTTTTAGAAACTTACACCTCTCTCAAGGAATGATCTAGACATCAGTCACTCAGCAGCCATTCAGATCATGTGGGGCAGTGCTCCCTATCAGTGAGTTCAGCCATCGTGCACTGGAAGGGGTAGGCAGATTTAAGTAGCCTTGGTAGAAATGGCCAACCAAGAGAAGGGGTTTACAGATCTTTTACACCTCCGACGGTAATACACAGTATCCATTAGAGAGACACGTAATCATCTGCAGCTGTCAAATCCAAACTGCCCTCTTTTAGGAACCCATTTGTTTTCTTGCCCGATCAATGCTCTTATCTGTAATTGTGTGGACCACCAGCGACAGCCAATAACCAGTTAACATGCAATTCAATTTCAGAAGAAAAGAAATGTCTTAATTCAAACATTTATTGTACAAGTGTGAAAATGCCCTAAGTGAAATTAATTGAGGCTCGGAGGCTATAACTTACAAATCAGTTTGCCTGACTGGAGCGAAATGATAGATGGAAACAATACAGGTTTGGGAACAGACGAATGCAACTTTGCTCGGGCTTCCAATTTTTAACCCCAGGGCTGCCATCATTACTCCACTGGGGTGAGGACAGATGTCAACATCCTAGATCTTAGCTAAAACAACAGCTGGAAAACTATCCCAGGTTTCTAGTGCCAAGCTATTCGAACCAGGATGATACTTGTCCGCCTACTCCTGACATCCTCTTCTGCACTTCAACTTCAGAGTCTTGGTTTCCAAACAGGCATCTCCAGATGTCCATTCATCTATCGTTAAAACCCACCCTGGATTTTTTTTTTTATTTGAAATGGATGCAAAGACAAATTTCTACGTATCAGAGACACCCTTGAGTTGCACGGGGGCTGTGCTCTGATTCACCTGTTTATAAATAGCCGAATCTTATCTCCCTACCATGCTCCAGTACATTGGCTCCTCAAACATCAGTGAAAGGGCTCTAAGCAAGTAGAATTTTTCAGCTGAGAAAACATGCGAGGACTAGCTGTTCCCTAAGCCTATATCCTATTTTTCCTTGTCACAGAGCTGGACTACAGGCCTTTTCCACCTGCCTTTTCCACTGGGTGTGGCCATATGACTGAGCTCTAGCCTGCAGAATTTGAACACAAGAGATAGGGTCCACTTTAAGAGCTGGCCCTAAAAGATCTCTCCTACACCACTCCTCGTGTTCTTTCCTCTTCCACTCGCTTGACACAGATTCAGGATGAGATCTCTGGAAGCCAAGTGTTGATGGTGGCAGAAATCTGCGTCCTGGAGTCATGATTTGGAAGAGAGCTGTGCATCAATGAGATCACCCATTTCATCTTTTATCTGAGAGAAAAGGAAAGCTCTTCCGTGTTTGAGCCTTTATGTAATTCTGGGTTGTTTTGTTACAGCGGCAAGCATTAACAATAATAACATAATACAATCTGTTCCACTGAACGTAAAGGAACTGAAAGGTGGAATTTCAAGATTCCTAACAGTTTTAGGATGTTTTTCTCCTATAATGAGGGTCTAAAAAAGAGCACAACATCTTCCTCTGTTTTTTTGTTTTTTGTTTGTTTTATTTTTGGGGTTTTTTTTTTCTTCCTCTGTTTTGAGATTGAAGTTTCTTGTCTGAGGTTTAAAAAAGTGAGAGAGAAAAAGAGAAACGTTGGAATTAAATCTTCATGAACCCATATGGTGCAACGATGTTTTGCTCATGCAATTAAAACTCCTCCTTTTTTGAAGTGAAACTATGAAAAATACAGGACCATATAATCAAAAATCTCCTTTTTGTAAGGGGGTAGGGGGGAACCAGGAGACCCAGTCAAGGAAAAAGTGAAATAAACACAAGAGCTGTTAGGATTAAACCAACTAGTTATACACCTGGCTTTACCATTGCTTTTGAGCTTTTTAGTGCTACACAGAACTATGTAACAAAACAGCATACTATGAAGAGAGGGAAGGCTAGAGGGCAGATGCAGTGCTGAGACTCTAGTAGGAAACAAAGCAACACTTAGTGCCCAATCCATGACTCTAACCAGTCAACTCTGCTAGAATGTGACCTCACCTGTTAACGAAAAGCACTATTGTTTGCTTCCTGTTTGCTCAACTAAGAGCTCCTCCAACAACAAATGAATCCCACAGGCACATAGACACAGACGTAGTCCCACATAAGCACACTTTGAGGCAGCAAGTTATAATTCTCCTTCAGTATTAATTCCAAGAATTGCTATACTGTTAAATTCTGTCTTATGCACAAACAAAAACCTTTCTACAACACTCAGTTTCTCCTTAACCCCCAAGACTAAATGTAATTTACATTAATGTTTAAAACCTTCCCAGACACACCTTAATCCACTAATCCTTTCTCTAATCAAGAAGGGTCTTAATAAAAATTGACTGCTATTTATCAACCCAGTAGAGCTGAGACCCACAACTCAACAATACGTTGTTTTCATGAGTGGCTCCCCTGGTTGGTAGGACACCAAAAAGCCCTGTGGAATTAAAAGCCTAGTAATTCCATGAAGTTTTTTGTTCTGAGTTGAGAAAATGGTTCTGTAGTGACTCACACTTCTTTAGACTTGTCAGAGTAGCACTATGTCAAGTGTTTCATAGAATGACCTTTCTTTTTATTTTTTTCCTTATGATGAAAGGGGACATTTAAGGTAGTTTTGTGGCTCTCCCCTTTAAACTTTCATAACTGAAATGTAGTTTTCATGTCAAAAATTGAAATGATTAAAACAAAAAACAGTAACTAATCTTTATAGAGAAAGAATCCACCTAAATCTGGCTTCATAACTAGAAGAATGTCAGGGAATAAGAAAGGCCGTCTTATTTAGTCCACTGAGCATGTTCAAGATTCCAAGGACAGTTTTAGACATAGTAAGTGGGGAATGAAGATGTAGTTGGATCTGCACATCCCTCTTCTCTCAAATGTCACTGTTCTGTACCCAGCACTGACATATGGACAAAAAGGACTACAGGTCCCAGGAGCTCTGAGCTTGACCAGTCACTGGCTCATGACTCTGTTGAATTGTTTAATCAGACATGTAAGAACAAGTGCAACTTCAGAAGAGAAGCCTCCAGGGCTGGGTTCTGGATATGGTCTGCACTCAAACCAAAGAGAATCGAGTATGGAAATCATTGGGACATTCAATTCACCTTTCTTCCCATTCCCCTTGTTTCATTCCACAAACTACTGAAACAGATCCTGGAATGGGGAAGCAGAAAAAAAACCCAATAAATTTTAAATTATAGAATACGAATTAAGAATCAGAAGGAAGGAAAAAGGCAATACAACTATGCCAGCCGTGCCATAAGTGATGGGGCCCCGTTCAGTGCTGCCAAAAGGAAATACGATCAAGAATGTTGTTCTCTTTATCCTTGCTTTTTGTCTAACTGGGGTTCTTGAAGCTTTAGGAAATGAAGAAAGATATAAAACTAATTTCAAAATAATCAGTAATCCTACCACAAAGAGATTTACAACTTGTTAATATTTTGCTGTGTTTCCTCCCAGTGTTTGTCTCTCTCTATATAGAAATAGATAAGTAGATGATAGATAGACAGATAGATAGATAGATAGATAGATAGACAGACAGATAGATATCCTGAGTATTCTCCCATGTCATTAACTACCTTAGGCAAACATGATTTGTAATGGTCTTAAAATGTTACCTCATGTGGACATACCATAATTATTCCAGACTCCTCCTTATTATTGGACATGTTCATTGCTTCTAATATTTTGCTATTATAATTACACTGATGATGAATAGCCTTATAATCTGTTCAGACATCCCTCATAATTTTATAAGGGTGTTTTCTTACAAGTGAAATTACCAGGACCAATGGCGGAAACCTCTGTGTGAGTCTCGATAACTATTCTCAAACTACTTTCTAGAGAGTTAGTGCCCATTTTCATTTTAACAAATGATTTCACGGTATTCATTTCTCAATATTCTATTCAAAATTAAATATTGTTATTTTCAAAACTCTTGCTAATTTGATAGGTGTGAGATGGTATTTCATATTTTCATTTTCTTTGACTTCTGTTCAAATAGAATTTTTTCTTATATTCATTAAGCATTTGGTTTATTCTTTGGAGGGTAACCTTTTATGTGCTTTGTCAGTCTGTGTTTAATTTTTACTATGTTTTTATTGATTTATATTTTTCTGTTTTTTAACATAGGTTTCTTGTATATTTTATTATATGTATTTATATTTATATTCTTCCTATGCTTTAAATGTTTTTTTACCCATTACATTTTCTAAATATTTATAGTAGATTGACTACCATACATGTACTTTGTAGCCCTCCACCTGATTCAACACTAATTAATTCTAATATTTCTCCAGTTCATTGTCTAGGGATTTCAAATAGACAATGAAGTATTCTAAAAGTTCTGAGTATTTAATTTATTTCTTTTAAATAATTTTACTTCTTATTTCTGTAAGCATCTTCCTCTTCAATTCCTGACAATTTTAATAAGCTTGATATTGGTCATTGGTTTAAGATATAGACTCTTTTTCATTCTGAGAAAGAATACTATTTGATCTACTTTGCTATGATTTTCTTTTTCAACAATGGATACTAACTTTTATCAGATGTGATTGATATGATCATGTGACCTTTCCTGTTTTGACTTACTGAGAGGCACAGAATTTTAATAAACTTGAATTCTTACATTCAGGAACATAATCTTCTATGTCAAAATGGTTTTTATTAACCATGATGTTTAACTTTATTTTTTTAGTTTATTTGGTTTAGTATTTACTTATCAGTGTTTTATTTTGAATTTTTCATACTTTCATAAGTTCAAAACTTATGAAAGTTTACAGTTTTATTGTACATGTTATAGGTAAGATTTTTGATTAGATGTTTTCATTTTATTACTAGATGTGTTCATTTTATTTATTAAATGTATCTAGGTTATTATTTCATTAATTAGTTCATTATTTACTTTATTTTTTATTTTTTTTTTTTTCATTATTTACTTTATTAAATGAGTTAAGTACATTCAATATTTTTTGCTGTTCTTAAACGTTTTCCATTTTATATTACTTTTGGCATGTTTTAAAGAACTCATCAGCGGAACTATCTGTTCAATATCAAGTTTTATCTGATAGAATAATTCCATGGTAATTCTTTGAAACTTTTGCCATATTATTTCATGTTCAAGACTTCCTAGTAAGTCAGCAGGTGACTCACTCTTTGTTATAGGGACAATGGCCAAGCTGCACCCCAAGGCTTCTGGGAACTCTGCAACTTGTCCCATCTATTAGTAATGGGTTTGCCCCTGTCCGTTATTTCTGCCATTGGCAGTTTTCAGCAACACACTCTTGTAAGCAGAGTCTCTTCAGACTTCAAGATCACGTTCACGATCCAGCTCCTCCTCAGAGGCTGCCCTGACCATGGCAGTGGGAGTGATTCCCTCCATCGCTGAACTTCTTCCTCACATAATGACCATACCAGCCATTCGCCTTCTAACACCTAAGGCTTTCCACTCGTTTTCTTCATTAACAGAGTTCGAGGTCTTTAGAATGAATGGAAAGCTACTTCTTCATCCCCCAAAGTTTCTAACAAAACAGCTTGCATGTTGTATGTACCGAGTACGGACACTGACGCATGAATGTATATGTATATATGGGCATATAGGAGTGTGTGTGTGTGTGTGTGTGTGTGTGTGTGTGTGTGTGTGTGTAAAATTACACACCATACAAAGACGCATTTCAAAAGCTTCCTTTCAAAACAAAATCAGGAGGGGGGTGTGGGGAATTTGTGCAGGGCAGGTGAAGTGATTCCAACTCAATAACTTCTCCGAACACCTTCAACCTCTCTTCCTTCTGTTCTGCCCTAATGTTCAGAGACAATGTTTGCCCCCTTTCTTTCAGGAAAGATAAACACAATCCATTATTATTTACCAGAATATTCTTGTGCCTCCTCATATTGAGTTTGGAACATTTCTGCTTCCTTGAAAACACTCTCCTAAAATCATCATCAACAGTCAAGAGAAAGTCTCTGAGATGAGCGTGTGCCCCGCCCCCTCACGTCTCCAACATGCACACATCTACGCAGATCACCGCCTGAAACCAGGAGGTGCATACATAAACCCTGGCACACACATGTGCCCACACACACAGACACATAGATGCACGATCCTCTCGCTGACTTAGGACACCACGAGGATGGAACTCGAGGGCTCTGGGAGCACAGTAGGTTTCTAATACCAGCTGCCATTGAGCCTTGGTCCAGACAGGCAGAAGGACCATGTGGCTGAATTTCAGGGTAATTAAGAATGTAAAAGGGAGCCCCGAGTGCCACTGGGCCCTTAGCAGCATGTGCAAAATTCTCCCAGCAGGTACCCAGGCGGGCATGACGCCAACCGTCTTCCCACCCCCTGGCTCTTTGGCAAGTGAAGCTGAGTCCGCTCTGGGGAACATTAACGTGCGCAGAACGGTAGCGGGGAAGATTCACATTAGGTGACCAGCGCGTCTGCTTTCCACACTGTAGTATCGGTTGCTCGCTGCTCTCCCCTTAATCTGTCAGCTCTTCTTAACAGTCGCCTGGGGAAGCGCCCTTCCTACCCAGCCAGACTGTCGGCACCAGCAGTTGGGAAGGGGCTGTGGTCAGCGGCGGCTCTCCGACTTGGCATCTCACCCAATGCCTGCTGCTGTGGCCGGCAGCTCGCTGTTCCAATCACATTTCCATCCTGCTCTACCCCTTCCGTCCCTCAAAATTTTATTTATTTATTTGAGAGACAGAGAGCATGAGCGGAGCAGGGGGCAGGGAACAGAGGGAGAGGGAGAAGCAGACGCCTCCGCTATGCAGGGCTCGATCCCAGGACCCTGGAATCATGACCTGAGCTGAAGGAGGATGCTTAACCGCCGGAGCCACCCAGGTGCCCCTGTCCCTCAGTTTCTGGTTGCTCTCCATTGTCACAGGACCATTCCCCAGCATCAGCGAACAGAGCAACTTAATATTCTTACCTCCTCTTAATGTCCCTGGCCTCTCATCCTAACTCAGAAATACTTTCGTTAAGAATTAATGGGGGCAAAAAAAAAAAAAAAAGAATTAATGGGGGCGCCCGGGTAGCTCAGTGGGTTAAGTCTCTGCCTTCAGCTCAGGTCACGATCTCAGGGTCCTGGGATCGAGCCCGGCATCAGGCTCTCTGCTCAGCAGGGAGCCTGCTTCCCCCCCTCTCTCTGCCTGCCTCTCTGCCTACTTGTGATCTCTCTCTGTCAAATAAATAAATAAAAATCTTAAGAAAAAAGAATTAATAGATGTGTCCCTGGTGGTAGAATTTGAGGTCTGTGATCCCGGGACAGGAGAACGATTTTTCGAAAGCAAACTTCCTGGAGCTATTTGATTATTTGCAGGATTGGCTCTGATTTTTTTTTTTTTTTTTTCTATTTTTTCTAGCCCCACCTCTTTCACATTGCTCTGGTCCTCCATTTGCTCAACAGGTACCAGTCAGTGTCTAAGGCTGCTTTTACTTCCATGTCTATACTGGTAAGGAGGTTGCCAAGAAACTCTCCTCCCCTTCTTATTCTTTGAAAAGAACAAAAGAGAGAATGAGACAGCTGAGATCCTTAGCACAATAGAAGAGCCTTTTGGTATCAGGCTCCTGTCCACCTCTGGCTTCAACCTCAGCTCCCCCTGTTATACACCAGTCAGGCCAAACTCCTTGCAATTCCCTGCCCCTCTGGTTTTCTACATGCTATTTCTATCACGCAGAATGGTCTTTGTCCAGTCTCTTACTATTTAGATGTCCCCATCTCAGAGCTCCCATAGCATCTCATGCACAAATTTCTCATAGCCCTGGACTTCAGGAACACAAGGACAATCAAGGGACTTTGTAGTGTTTCAAGACTTCTCTTTGGGCTACAGTATGAACAAACATGTTCATAGGAAGAGTAAAGGAAGTGGGAGGTAGCAATCGGTGAGCACTAACGTTGTTGTCCATCAGGATCATATTGACAGAAAGTGGGAAAAGAATGAATAGTTTGCCTTGGTCTCATATAAAAGCCATCTCCAGGCTGTCAGTCCAAGGACTGACTCCGTTTTGGCAAAGCTCCCAGGCTCATTTAAGTTCATAATTCTAACATTTCCCTCCCACAAGTACTATGATCCAAGATGGCAGCATCCTCATTCTAGAATATAGAGAGGGGAAAAAGACAAAGAATTGAGGGATAAGTATGGGCTAGCCACCTCTGTGAAAAATCCCTAGACTCTGCTTCACATTTTGGCTTATAGCCCAATGTCTATTCACCTGCACATACTTATAAGGGAGCTAAAAGTAGTCATTATTCTGGGAGAGCATATACTCAGCTGAAATCCTATAGGAAGGGGATGAAATCCTTTGGAAGGGGGTGTGGGTATTAGAGGACAGCTGCTATGATATTATCCCCATTTCAAGGCTACTTCACTAGCCAATTGTGTCAAATTATGCTAGCACATTCTATAGGTATATACAAATATTTAAAAACCACGCTACTGGATATTTACCCCAAAGAAGCAGATGCATTACAAAGAAGGGCCACATGCACCCCAATGTTCATAGCAGCAATGGCCACAATCGCCAAACTGTGGCAAGAACCAAAATGCCCTTCAACAGATGAATGGATAAAGAAGATATGGTACATATATATAATGGAATATTATGCCTCCATTAGAAAGGACGAGTATCCAACTTTTGTATCAACATGGACGGGACTGGAAGAGATTATGCAGACTGAAATAAGTCAAGTGGAGAAAGCCAATTATCTTATGGTCTTACTTACGTGCTGAGTATAAAGAAAAACATGGAAGGCATTGTGAGAAGGAAGGGAAGGAGGGGAAATCAGAGGGGGAGATGAAGCATGAGAGACTGTGGACTCTGAGCAACAAACTGAGGGTTTTGGAGGGGAGGAGGTGGGGGGTTGGGTGAGCCTGGTGGTGGGTATTGAGGAGGGCACGGATTGCATGGAGCGCTGGCTGTGGTGCATGACAGTTAATCCTGTAACACTGAAAAAATAAAATAAGCATATTTGGGGAAAAAAATTGGAGGATAAATAAATAAATAAATAAATAAATAAATAAATAAATAAATAAAACCACACATATGTCCTCACTCACCTCTCTCATTCAACATCATACTGGAAGTCCTAGCTAGGGCAATATGACAAGAAAAAGAAATTAAAGTTATTTAAAAACAATAAAATAAACACACATACATTTGCTTAAGTATTTGTTGAGAGCCCTGTACTACTTTTTATAAGAATTGCAGAAGTCTAAGAGAGTTCTTTTATGCAAACAATCGAAGCTATTTTTCTGATGAAAACTGTCCCCAAAGATCCATAGCTAGTCAAGAGAAGAACTACTGAATATCATAAGGCCAGTTTTTCAACACATCTCTCTCCAGGAGCACAGATTTAAACAGCTACCTGCCTGCAGAATGTTTCCTTCTGGATTCTCATAACCATGTGCAACACAGAATTAGCAGATCCTATCCCAAGACCGGTTCTCTAGAACTCCCTACCTATAGCTACCAGAACCAGCAGCCAATAGATTGTCCTTATATGCATGGGCTTATCTCTGACTCCTTATTCTGTTCCACTGATCTATGCGTCTGTTTTTATGTCAGTTCCATACTGTTTTGATTATCAGAGCTATATAATATAGACTGAAATCAGGAAGTGTAATGCCTCCAGCTGTGTTTGGCTTTCTCCACATTGCTTTGACTATTTGGTTCCTTTGTGGTTCCATACAAATCCTGAGATTATCTTTTCTATTTCTGTGAAAAATGACATTGCGATTTTGATAGAGTTTACACTGAATTTTCAGATAGCTTTGGTTAGGATGGACATTTTAATGGTGTTAATTGTTCCAGTCCATGGATACAGAATATCTTTCCATTTATTTGTGTCTTTTTAAATTTCTTTTGTCATAATCATAGTTTTCAGTATGTAGATCTTTCACCTCCTCAGCAAAATTTATCCCTAACCATTTTATTCATTTTGATGTTATTGTAGATGGAATTATTTTCTGAATTTCTCTTTTGGATCATTCATTGTTAGTGTATCTAATCTCTCTTACAAGGACACTAGTCTATTAGATTAGAGCCCTAATGACCTCATTTTTAACTTAATTACCTCTTTAAAGACCCTATTTCCAAATATAGTCACATCCCAGATGCTACAATTTCAACATATGAATTGGTGGTAGGGAGACACAGTTCATCCCCTAATAAGCTATTATATTTCAGAGTCTTGGAGGAAGTAGGGTGGAAAGTTAGGCAGGATTAGAATGTAAAGAACTTTGAAGATTCAACGAAGGAGTTTGGACTTTTTCTTGACCTAGTGGGCAATAGTTTTAAGCAAGGGTGTGCCTTGATCCAATGTGTGTTGAACACAATCGAAAGTATAAGGTCTGTAGTCCAGACCAAGGAAAAATGAGATATTAAGGTCAGTCAAGAGTCTATTGTAGTGAGGTGAGTAAAGTTGATAAAGGTCAGAGCGAAAACCCCATTATGGGGGCTTGGAAAAGAGATGACAAATTTGAGAAACATTTAATCCATAGGACTGAGAGGACTTGATTGAGAAGCTAATGGACTCCCAGGTCTCTAGCATGGTTGATGGAAGAGGATAGAGTCATGAGCTAAGATCAACAGCACATATTGAGTATGAAGCACTACAAAATATCCAAGGGGAAACATTCATAAGGTATGGAGCTACAGTCCGAGTGGAAGGTATAACACAGACATGATCATTGAGTCAGAGTTTAGATCAGCCTGGGAGTATGCACAGGTCAAGAGACAAAAATATCCAAATGAGGAACCATGGAGAATTGCAGCACTTAAGGGGCAAGTGGCGGGGGGGTGCTTGGGGGGTTAGTGGGTTAAGTGTCTGCCTTCAGCCCAGGTCGTGATCTCAGGGTCCTGGGATCAGCCCTGTGTCAGGCTCCCTTCTCAGCAGAGAGCCTGCTTCTCCCTCTCCCTCCAACTCTCTCCCCCGCTTCTGGTCTCTCTCTTCTCTCTCTCTCTCTCTCTGTCTCTTAAATAAATAAATAAAATCTTTATAAAAACAGTTGTGGGGGACAGGTGGAAGGGAAGATAAATAAGAGAGAGAAGGAAACAGAAAAGAACAGTCTCCCAGGAGTCAACCAGGAGAGTTGCTGGGAAAAGAAAGCAAAAAGTCAAGCAAAAACAGTAGAGTCAGAGGATTTTAAAAAGACCATTGAAGCTGGCCTCCAGAAGAGTAGATTTAGTGGAGGAGTGGAAATAGAAACCTGACTACAGGAGGTGTGGGCATCTGGGGAAGGGAAATCTGGTGGTGGGAAAATAGAATGCAGGCCATTTCTAGAAACCTGCCTATGAAGAGAGGAAGGAGTTAGGAGGGATTTAGAGGCAGTTATCAGTCGCTGTCCCAATGCGTTTTCCTTACCCATGGAGGACGCCATTGCTTGTGGGGAGCTCTATCTTACACTTACATCAGAAGGACAAGAGATGCGGGACATCTGACTATTTTACCACATGGATTTTCTCTATGCCTCGCGGTGGACTTACGGACTTCTGTATCAAATTCTATATACAAGGCTCTGTTCACAAGCTTGTCTTCCCATATTATATCATGAACCCCTCAAGGGCATACATCATGTTTTATACTCCCCGTCTTGTGTGTATTTTATAAATTTACAGAGAAGGAGGAAAAGGAAGAAGGGAAGGAAGGAAGGACTAAAGAGTTACCACTGGCCATGTACTATGCTAAGTATCTTTTCTGAATGAACTTCTCACCAACCGTGTGAGGTAGATCCTATGACTAATCCCATTTTACAGCTGATGAAACTGAGGTGCTAAAATAATAAGTGGCTTGTCCAAGGCCACAGAGTCAGCAAACAGCCACGCATGCATCTGAACTCAGGCATTTTGGAATCAAAGGCCCATATTCTTAACTGTGTGAAAATCAAGTATAGTATTTTAAAAACTTAACCTATATAAGGGGAGGTCTTGGAAATAATCTCAAGTATTTTACTTTCTCAAAAAAGGAAAAGCAAAAGCCAACAATAGTCAGCTTGATCTGCTGAATTGCATCTCAGTTGCCTTTCATGATGCAAAACAGAGCATTCGAGCACCCCATCGCTCCTGTAGTGTTGCATTATGTTCAGCTGTCAGGTTTGTTGGTCTCCTAAATCAGCCAGTCACAGACCATCACCTAAAATATTTTTCACTGTCAGGTTCTAGAGCATAAAATTAGTCTTTATTGTTTTGACTATTACTGATTTCGAAGGCCAAGGAATGATCATGTAGCAAAGGCAGCAGAGCCTGGACCAGAAGGGCTCCCCAGATGAAATAAATTTTTGCTGATGGCTTTCATTTGAGCACTGATGTGAAGGAATTTTGTCAGGGCTCCGGGCTGCTTCCTTAGGGCTGGGAAGGCCAGGCATACGGTGCTGGTCACCGGGTCGCATTTCATAGTCAGCTCCTCTTCCTACGGGCTGGGTAATGTCACGGAGTCTGAATCCAGGCACTAGGACATAAAAGAAATCTTGGCACAGCCAGACCTCTGTTCAGGGCCTCAGGTGCTGAAATCCTGGGGCTCTTCAGGATAAGAGTCAAGTCAAACTGAGACGCTTCCAGTATAATCTTTCCTGGCAATCATGCAAGAAGAGAAATTCAAGCTTGGGTTTCTCCTTTAAATATACCTATTTTTTGCATAAGGGGACCCACCAGTTCCATTTAGAAAATCGAACTTGGATTAGCCATGGTTTGAGATGAAAAAAGGGGTCAGACCACGCCTCAACTTCTCTTCTTTGAAAGCCACTTACTCTTTGTGATTATTTACTAATCAGCCCTATCCCCCCACCCAGGCCTCCGAAGGACTTCTGTAACAGATGGCAGTTGTAGCGGATTTAGTGAAAAAACTCTCATGGGGAAGGTGCGTTTTGGAGGCTAGGAGAGGTGAATGCAGAGCCGACTTGCTCTTTACTGTGTAGATGTTTTCCTTAATAAGGGTCATCTTTTATTGAGAGCTATTTGCAAAGCAGCATGTCTAACACTTCAGATGTGTCTCCTAAAATATCCCCTAAATATGCCTTTGATTAAAAAAAAAAACCAAAAAACTAAAGCTGAGAAAGTTAAGCTGCTACAATAGGTTCAGTTGTGTTCCCCCAAAAGGTATGTTGAAGTCTTAACCCTCGGCACCTTGCATCCTTACACGAAGGGGTAATTTGGACACGGAGACAGACATGTACAGAGGGAAGACCGTGTAGACACACAGCGAGAAGACGCCCATGTGATAATGGAGGCAGAGACTGGAGTGGTATATCTACAGGTCAACACATGCCAGGAATACACCAGAAGCTAGGAGAGACAAGAGCCTTCAGAGGGATCATGGCCTGCAACCACCTTGATTTTGGACTTCTATACTCCAGACCTGTAGATGATACATCTCTGTTGCTCCAAACTGTCCTGGTTTGTGGCTCTCTGTTCCGAGAACCCTAGTAAATGAGGACAACTGTCTACTTTCAAATTACAGAATGAATCATCTTCAGAGTCAGGATTTGAATCCATGTCTATCTAACCCCCCAAAATCCATTTTCAAAGGTTTTATGCTTTACTGCCAATGGGCTATGGTAGCATCTAGCAGAAGCCATCAACTTGACCTCTTTCAGAGAGGAGGCGCCACTGAAGTCTAGTTCTGAGGGTGAGAAGGAGTGTGTCAGATGAGGAAGGGGGGAAGAGAAATCCAGACGGCAATCCAGACCGTCTATGAAAGACATAAATGCATATGCTGTGCTTCAGGAATAGAGAAGTCTCACGCATGAGGTTAAAAGGAAATGGGATCCTGCACGACGCCTCCATTTTCTAGGAAAATCCCAGAGGCACGTTTGCAGGTATGTTTCCAAAGTCAAGGAGCATCCAGAAAGAGTGGATGGCTACAGACCTCGCCCACATCACGAGGGCTCCTGCCCTGCAATTTAACGTTACAGCTTTCACGGCAATGAATCTTTCCAGTGTATTTAATCGACCTAGCCAGGGTGAGCTGGAAGATTCCATTAGCAAAGGAATCCACAAGATAAGAAAACATTTTCCTTCCTTGTTATTAAGCACTGTCTCTTAATTAAGTTGTCTTCCGCCCATTTGATCAGAAGACAATACCTAGAAGTCCTTTTCCAGGAAAATGCTTATTTCTCGTCCAACTCCTCCACACTCACCTCACTTTCCCACCCCCAAAATGTCATTTAGTCATGGGCCAGTGAAAGAGGTAAATAAGCCAAGGGCTGGGGAGTCAGTCCCGTTTATCTCAGAATGAGTGCAAGTGTGTGCGCTGCTGGAGGAGCACAGCCCGAACCCTTGACTGGTGCAGAGAGGGTGCTCGGAGCATGAATCACAGACACAGTCACATGGCACCTTGAGGTCACTGCATTGAATCCTTTAATCGTGCATAAAGAGGGGAGGTCACATGCTAGTTATTACAGGAGGTCACCATTGCACCCTGGCTTTCAGGCTTTGCCCTGTTTCCGCCCATAAAGACTCTTGTTGAATACTGTACATTCTGATCCAGGTCAGGTAAAGTTAATTTAAAGGAGTCCTGGCCACCAGGACTAGAATATCTTTAAATGCATAAGAGTAAGCAAGGAAGACCTCATGGCCATTTATCTCCTCTCTCTTTCTTGGGGTCCCTGCCCCATAGCCAGCCAGTCTCCAAATGCTATTAGTCCTCTCTTTTTTTCTCCTTTTTCTTTTTTTTTTTTTTTAAAGATTTTTATTTATTTGACAGAGAGAGAGAGAGATCACAAGTAGGCAGAGAGAGGTGGAAGCAGGCTCCCTGCTGAGCAGGGAGCCCAATGTGGGGCTTGATCCCAGGACCCTGAGACCATGACCTGAGCCGAAGGCAGAGGCTTTAACCCACTGAGCCACCCAGGTGCCCCTCTTTTTTCTCCTTTTATAGTTTTCCCTTTCTCTCCATTTCCAGTCCTGACTGATATGCATCTACTCATCATTAAGTTGCCGCTCACCACCCATCCATTGTCTCCTATAAACACCTCCCCTCCCACACTGTGCCCACAGAATCAGGCTCTTCCTTAACTTCGTTAGCACGGTGTCAGCACAGTACCGTAATTTATCGGTACTGTGATTTATCACATGTACCATAATTATTTATTTACCCTCCTCTAGGAGGGTATGAGATATGAGATTTATCACATGTACCGTAATTATTTATTTACCCTCCTCTAGGACCACGTAACAAGGCACCTCAAAACTTAGGGGCTTAAAACAGTAACCACATTTATTCTCTCCCATGGATCCCAAGTTTCATGGAGTGCAAGGAGGCCATTCTATCCCTCTACAGGGCCTCTCCACAATTACTGTCTTGGGGTTGGGGCTGGGATCATCCCCAAGGCTTCATCACACTCATAGCTGGTGATGAAGTTGGGAAAACTCAAGCTGATGGGGCGCTTTGAGGCTCTCTCCATCCCAGTGTGGTCTGTCCTCACAGTCTCTGCTTCACGGCAGCCTCAGAATACTTGCACATCTCCCATGTCCACTCAGGGCTCTGAACACAAGCATTCCAAAAGACAGTGAACAAGGCAGAGGGCACTTTGCCTTGTATCACATAGCTCAACTTCTTTGCCACCATCCTGGGCCATCCCAATTCAGTGGGGAGGAAATACGAGACATCTGTCAACCCCATGGAGGAAGGTCAAATCACACTGCCAGAAAGAGCAGGTAGGATGGGATATATCTGTGCGGCCATCTTTGGAAAGTACAACCTGCTGGTTATAAACCCAGGGTCTGCCAAAATACCTAGTACCTGATGATCTCTTTCTAAATACAATGGCTGATTGAATGAATGACCCTCATCCCCCAAGTAGACCTTGTTATCTTATGCCTTGCTATTGACAAGAATGCTATTCTTGCCTCTCTCGTAAGCTTTCCTGATATCTGGTTTATCCTTTATCCCATTTTCTGAAGATCCACCTTCTAAAGCCCTCCTTTTCAATGTCTCAGTTTCAGAAGCCTTCGGCAGCTCTCAATGGCGTGCAGCAATAGGAGGATGTTGCCCCAGCCTATGATGCTCTGGCATTACTTTGAATACAGCACAAGCGTACAGGTCCGTGTATGTATCTCGACTTACCTCCTCACTGTAGGAAGGGCGAGTCTGGCACAGGTATGTGTTACTAGCTTTCAAATGTGCAGCTCGTGTGACTTATCCAAGTTGTCCTGAATTCTGGTTCATAGCGATGGATTAAAGCATGGTGTTTACTTCTGCTCCCACCTGTAGTTCTACTAAAACAAGAGCAGAAGGACAGAAAGGACACAAGCCCTCAAGAGTCTAGAAAAAGAGATATGATCTCCAAAATTTGGAAGCTGAAATGGCAACAGAAAACAGTAGCTGACTTAGATGATTTGCAACATTATAAAACTGCTTTTTTTTTTTCCCAAAAGAACTTCACTCGGGTTCGTAAATAGAAACATGAGATCCCTCCTAAACCAAGGGAGAAGGTGGGATTGGAAAATTAAAGAATTAAAGTCTGCATAAGATGCAGTAGCTCTCCCTCCTCTACTCTGACTGAAGACTGAAGATTTATTTCCTTTGAGAGGAAGAACCAGGAGAACTCTGGATATGGAACATCAGGCAAGCTGAGGATGGAATGTATTTCTGAAGAAAAGACAGAATAAAATAAAATCTCGACATGGAACAGTGAGATCCTTGGGCACTGTTTCCTATTAGGTCATGAACACTCACAGATGCATTTTGGTCCAGGTACCCCTTCCTCAAACCAGTCAAGAATTTGGAGGCTTTCTCTCTGAAAAATAAAACAAAAAAAGGAAACAAGTTATAGTACCATAAAGAGTAAAAGACTTACAGATCTGACCAATGGGGCTTCCTACAGGTGCTGTCCTACCATAAAGTTTACCAATGGACAAATAGCTCTTAACTAAATAGAGATTCCGGTAGGCTTTTTGATGCTGGTCTTCTCAGTAGGAAGAGAGAGTCAAAGATCACCATATACTTGAGGAAAACCAGCAACGGAACAGAGACCAAAAGTTAGTGGGACAAAGAAACTCAGAGGAAATAGAAACAGTGCCAAAAGTAATAATATTTTTTTAAGTGGGAGGAGGAGAAAGAGAAAGAAAACTATAATTAAGGCCCTCAAGATGAGAGAGGATAGGAGAGATAAGAGATTTAATGTAATAATTGGAAAACAAGGCTATGCTGAAGATATATCACAGAAGGTGGAATGAAAAGACAGTAAGATAGAAAATAGATGACATAAGGAAATTAGAGTATTCATAGCATCTGAATTAGAAGAGTTCCAGAAAGAATGGAGAAAACAGAGGAGAGAGAGTTATCAAAGAGATAGTGGAAGAAAATTTCCTGGAACTAAAGACTTGAGTTTCTAAATAGAAAGGGCTGTAAGTGTCCAGCAAAACTGATCACCACAGTTAGAGAGAACATCCTGCAAGAGAGGTAAAACCAGGAAGCCTCCAAGGAAGGCAAATCCGAATAGCATAGACCTTCTCACAGCAACACAGGAAACAAAGACAGAAAAACAGGGGACATTCCACTAAGTTCCTGACCTTAGGGCAAAAGCTCTCAGTTTTTCCCCATTGAGAATGATATTCACTGTGGGTTTTTATAGATGGCTTTTATGGTATTGAGGTATGTACCCTCCATCCCTACACTGTGAAGAGTTTTGAGCAAGAAAGGATGCTGGACTTTGTCAGATGCTTTTTCTGCATCTACTGAGAGTATCATATGGTTCTTGTTCTTTCTTTTATTAATGTATTGTGTCACATTGATTGACTTGTGGATGTTGAACCAACCTTACAACCCAAGAATAAATCCCAGTTGGTCATGGTGAATACTCCTTTTAATGTACTGTTGGAGCCTATTGGCTAGTATTTTGGTGAGAATTTTTGCATCCATGTTCACCAGGGATATTGGTCTGTATTTCTCCTTTTTTGGTGGGGTCTTTGTCTGGTTTTGGGATCAAGGTAATGCTGGCCTCATAAAATGAGTTTAGAAGTTTTCCTTCCATTTCTATTTTTTGGAACAGTTTCAGGAGAATAGGTATTGTTTCTTCTTTAAATGTTTGGTAGAATTCCCCTGGGAAGACATCTCGCCCTGGGCTCTTCTTTGTTGGGAGATTTTTTATTTCTGCTTCAATTTTCCTACTGGTTATGGGTCTGTTCAAGGTTTTTTGCTCCTTCCTAGTTCAGTTTTGGTAGTGTATGTATCTCTAGGAATGCATCCATTTCTTCCAGATTGTCTAATTTGCTGGCATATAGTTGCTCATAATGTGTTCTTATAATTTTTTGTATTTCTTTGGTGTTGGTTGTGATCTCTCCTCTTTCATTGATGATTTTATTTATTTGGGTCCTTTCTCTTTTCTTTTTGATAAATCTAGCCAGGGGCTTATCAATCTTATTAATTCTTTCAAAGACCAGCTCCTAGTTTCATTGATCTGTTCTACTGTTCTTTTGGTTCTATTTCTCTTCTCCTGCTGGGTTTAGGCTTTCTTTGTGGGTTTTTTTTGGTTTTTTTTTTTTTTTGTGTGTGTGTGCTTTTCTTTTCTTTTCTTTTTAATTAATTTTTATTAACATATAATGTATTATTTGCCCCAGGGTACATGTCTGTGAATCGTCAGGCTTACACATTTCACAGCACTTAACAGCACATACCCTCCCCAATGTCCACAACCCAGCCACTCTATCCCTACCCCTCCCAGCCACCCTCAGTTCGTTTCGTGAGTCTAGGAGTCTCTTATGGTTTGTCTCCCTCCCCATCCCTTCATGTTTCATTTCTCTCCCCCACCCCTCCCAAACTCCCTCCTTGCCTCTCAAATTCTTCATATCAGAGAGATCATGTGATAATTATCTTTCTCTGACTGACTTATTTTGCTTAGTCATTGCAAATGGCCAGATTTCGTTTCTCTTGATGGCTGCATAGTATTCCATTGTATATATATAATGTGTCTGTTGGCCATTTGGATGTCCTCTTTGCAGAAATGTCTGTTCATATCT